>JAGIQG010000010.1:67510396-68156026 GCA_024679065.1 Sphyrna mokarran
TTCCCTCAACCAATCTTCAACTTTGTCAACATCAGGCACAGACATCTGTCCAGTCTCCTGTGTGAATACCGACGCAAAGTATTCATTCAGGATCTCCCCCATTCCCTCAGGCTCTAAGCATAGATCCCCTCCACTGTCCCTAAGAGGTCCAATCTTGCCTCTAACCATCCTTTCGCTCCTTACATAGGTGTAAAATGCCTTTGGATTTTCCTTAATCCTACCTGCCAGAGCCACCTCGTGGCCCCTTTTTGCCTTTCTAATACCCCTTTTAAGATCCCGTCTACACTCTCTATAAGCTTCCAGCGCTATCTCAGTCCCTAGTCGCCTAGATCTAATGTAAGCCTCTCTCTTTTTCTTGATCAAGTCCTCAATCTCCCTGGTAAGCCAAGGTTCTCTAATCCTACCTTTCCCATCCTTCCTCCTTGCCGGCAAATATCTTTCCTGCAGAGAGTTTAGTTTTCCCTTGAAAGACTCCCACATGTACCTCGTCGACCTGCCCTCAAAAAGCTTATCCCAGTCAGTATCTTTAAGATCTTGCCTAATCTGGCCGTATCTAGCCCTCCCCCAGTTAAATACCCGCCCTTTTGGGCCAGTCTCGTCCTTTTCCATTAATATCCTAAAGCAGACAGAGTTGTGATCACTATTTGACACCTGCTCTCCTACCTCGACGTCAACCACCTGGCATGGCTCATTCCCCAGAACCAAATCCAGTATAGCCCCCTCTCTAGTCGGGCCATCCACATACTGCTCCAAGGACCCTTCCAAAAACACACTGTACAAATTCCTCCCCATCCACTCCTACAGCCCTGGGCACACTCCAATCTACTCCAGGAAAATTGAAATCTCCCACTACTACCACCCTATTTTTCCTACACTTATCTAAAATGTCCCTGCATCTCCCTTCTTCCGCAGCCTGCGGGCTGTTGGGCGGTCTGTAGTAAACACCCAACAGAGTAACCACTCCCTTCCTATTCCTCAACTACACCCATAGAGACTCAATTCCTAAATCATCCATACCTCTCTCCCTCTGCACTGCTATGACGTTGTCCTTAACTAATAAAGCCACTCCCCCGCCTCTCTTCACACCAACTCTGTCACACCTACAACACTTATACCCTGGAATATTCAATTGCCAGTCTTGCCCCTCCTTCAACCACGTCTCGGTCACCGCCACCACGTCTAAACTCCTCGTGAACATTATTGCCTTCAGTTCATCTGTTTTGCCAGTCACACTCCTCACATTAAAACACATGCACTGAAGACCCTCAGCTCTCGGATATTCCTTTCTACCTACTGGTGTTACCCTATCATCCCTCTCTATCCCACTCCCAGTTCCCGCTGTCTCCCCACCCTCCCTCCCTATTAGTTTAAACATTTCTGAAACACTCCAGCTAACCTCCCAGCTAAAATATGTGTTCCCCCCCCAGTCAACTGCTCCCTATCCCTTGTGAATAGGTGACCCTCCCTCCTGAAGACTTCCCAATGATCAATAAATATGAAGCCTTCTGCCCTACCCCAATCCCTCATCCATGCATTTAGTTGGAGTGTCTCATTTATTACCCAATCGGTCCCGGGCACAGGCAGCAGCCCAGAGAACGCCACCCTGGAGGCCCTACCTTTCAGTTGAGCCCCCAACTCCCTAAAATGCCTACGTAAGTCCCCCTGCGCTTTCTTCCTACATCTTTCTGTCCTACGTGAACTATTACATTTGCCTTAGACCCTTCTCCCTTCAAAATTCCCTCTACCCTCTCTGATACATCCTGGACCCCTGCTCCAGGGAGGCAGACTACCATCCTGGAGTCTCTCTTTTCCCCACAGAATCTCCTATCGATCCCTTTAACCATCCCGTCCCCCACCACTATCTCACCTCCTGCTTTCCCGCCGGTCTCTGTGGCATTCTGTTCCCCCTCACCTGCCCTCTCCATCACAGCTTTTACCCCCCCCCTTGGTTTTCTGGGAATCCTCCTTAGAGATGGCCTTTGTGCCTTGATTTTTGTTCTTGTTCCTTGTAACTGTACCCAGCCCATCCCTACTACTAGATCCTGGGGTTCCTGCAGGTCTGCCCTCCCTATTCATTGTATCCTCATTTTCCCTCGCTAGACAAACGTCCTCCAAGCGCAGCTCCAGCTGTCTCAACTTTGCTCGTAAACGTTGCAGTTCTAAACATTTTGCGCATATGTGGGCCTTCGGCAGACGTGATGCCTCCAAGAAGGTCCACATATGGCAGCGTACACAGTGGACGCGTTTGGCCAAGTATCGTGGCATTTTATATACCCCTTTAAAGGTGATTAGGTAGGAAGCACGTTACTCACCGTGTCCAAGCCTGCGCTTGCACAAGCCCAGTGAGCTTAAGCCCTTGTTGTTCTCACTCTAATTCCCGTCTCACTCCACTGCCCGCTCCCGACGCTGCCCGCTGTCTTACCTTGGCCTTCCTTTTATACTCCCGCGCTTCCTCCCCTGCAGCCCCCCGTGCCTACCTCCCGCTACGGAGCGCCGAAATAAACACTCTACCAAATAAAGTACAAGACAGAAATTGCAAGTCAGGATTCTCTCCAGCCAGCCACTCTCCAAAAACTCTGCTCCGGAGAACAGTGTTTGCTGTTCTGGTGTAAGCATTTACACTGCCTCTAAACCCATCTCTTCCTTCTTTACTTGTTCTATTACCATTTTCCTTTGGCTTGCAGTATTATTCCTTTTGTCATTTAAACACGCCTCCCTGCACTTTATCAGTGGATTCTGTTCTTGTCCGATTACCCCTCCCTGCCTTTCCCTGGTGTTGTATTTACCTAAATGCTGTAAATCTCGAGCATCATCCAATTATGATGAAAGGTCACTGATCTGAAAAGTTACCTTTATTTCTCTGCCTGTACAACTGAGTGTTTTCCAGCATTTTCTCTGTTTTAATTTCAGATTTCCAGCACCCACAGTATTCAAGCTTTTCATTTTACGTTAGGAAAAGCCTTGTGGTACAGAATCCAAAGGTGAAAAATAAAGATAGATAACTCAGGGGGAAGAATAAACAACAAAAAAAATAACCATTTTTAATCTATTTAACAAGCTCGGTAAGAAGCTTCACAACTTCACAACACCAGGTTAAAATCCAACCAACTTATTTGGAATCACAAGCTCTTGGAGCATTGCTCCTTCAATACAACACATCTGAGGAAGGATCAGTGCTCTGAAAGTTTGTGTTTCCAAATGAACTGGTTGGACTTTAACCTGGTGTTCCGAGACCTCTTACTGTGCCCATCGCAGTCCAACTGGCACTTCCACATCACATTTAAGAAGCTGAAGAAGAAAGCTTTGCATTTTTATATCTTCTCAAAAACATTATCGAAGCTCTTCATGCAGGATAGATTATTTGGAAGTGTACTCTCTGCAGCTGTTTTGCATTCAACATGATCACATAAAAAAGCAACAGTTCAGTTAATTATTGTTTTCCTTTAGTATTATTTGATTTGATTTGATCTGATTTGATTTATTATTGTCACATTATTGGGATACAGTGCTTCTTGTCTGTCCTACAGACAAAGTATATCATACATAGAGAAGGAAAGGACAAAGTGCAGAAAGTACTGTTACAGTCATAGCTAGGGTGTAGAGAAAGATCAACTTAATGCAAAGTAGGTCCATTCAAAAGTCTGACGACCACAGGGAAGAAACTGTTCTTGAGTTGGTTGATATGTTTCCTCAAATTTTGTATTTTTTTTCCCAACGGAAGAAGGTGAAAGAGAGAATGTCCTAGATTCATGGGGGTTCTTAATTATGCTGGCAGCTTTTCCAAAGCAGTGGAAAATTTAGACAGAGTCAATGGATGGAGGCTGGTTTGAGTGATGGATTGGGTTACATTCACGACTCTTTGGAGTTTCTTTCAGTCTGGAGAGAGCAGGAGCCATACCAAGCTGTGATACATCCAGAAAGTTGTTGAGAGTCTTACCTGTCTTATTTGAAACTTGGCAGAAGAAAGTTGAGCAGGTCATAGGAAGAGTTCGCTAATCTTCAAACTGTACCATGGAATCATTACCATCTCCCTGAATCATTACATTGATTGAGCTTCATTCAACTGATGGAAAAATACAGCACTTTCTCTGAATGCAAGAATTTATCCACTTAGATTGTGAGGTCAATCTCTTGGTAGGATGCTGAGACCCACAACTCTCTCTCCTAGACGCAAGAGTTCTACCAAATTGATATAATCAAATCATGCACAAACAGGAAAGTAAGTTTGTCTCAAGTCTAGGTCGTAATCAGGTGGACCAGACATCCATCTATTGTGCACTTATCTGATTCCCATTGCATTGATGCACTCTGTCAAGTTAGGCACATGTGGCAAAGGCAAAAGTTCACTCTTATACTTCACCTGATTAAAACCAGTTTTTCTATGTGATTTCCAACCTTAAATTATATTAATAGGACCATTCAGAATAAACCAATCTGCATTTTGGCACAGTGAGCAAATCTGAATCATACGATTATATAGCATCATAACTACAGCCAGTTAAAGATGTACCATAACTATGGGAACATGGGGTAGGGTCTGGAACTGAGCAAATAGGAAATAGGGTAGTGGTCAAGCTTGAAGGTACCACTCCTCCTCCTCTTGGCCTAAACACAGTGCTGTAAAGACTTTCCTTATCCACAAAATAATCCTCACCTTCTTTTGTGCCAAACACAAAGGTAAACCTAAAGATAGTTTACATCAGAGGCATGGAGTCTTATTGTTATAATTAATTGAGTTAGTTACCTAGCTCTTATTCTACTGCTGTTAAAGCCTGGAGACAGTTTCAGGTCAGGTTTGAGATTTTTAAAATTTTGCTAGCTCATCTCAACTCCTTATCCCATCTACTTTCTTTGGTTAAACATACAGGGGAGAATTTTCCCATGAGAATTGTAGCAGCTGGGAGGCAGACCATGCAAAGATCAGTTGACCTTGGACAGGATTTTCCAGTTTTGGAGTGAGCATGGCCAGAAAATTCCGCCCATAAAGTAAGATATACAGCAGTGAAACAGGTCATTCAACTCAATACGTTCAGGCTAGTGTTGATATCACACTCAGATCTCCTCCCATTTTCCTCATCTAAGTCTGTCATCATAACTCTCTCATCAAATGCTTCTTCCGTTTCCCTTTAAATACTATCTTAATGAGGGGGGATCTCATTGAAACTTACAGGAAACTGCAAGGCCGGGATAGAGTGGATGTGGAGAGGATGTTTCCACTAGTAGGAAAAACTAGAACCAGAGAGCATAATCTCAGACTGAAGGGACAATCCTTTAAAACAGAGATGATGAGGAATTTCTTCAGCCAGAGAGTGGTGAATCTGTGGACCTCTTTTCTGCAGAGGGCTGTGGAGGCCAGGCCATTGAATGTCTTTAAGACAGAGATAGATAGGTTCTTGATTAATAAGGGGATCAAGGGTTATGGGGAAAGGGCAAGAGAATGGGGAATGAGAAAAGTATCATCCATGATTAAATGGCGAAGCAGACTCGATGGGCCAAGTGGCTTAATTCTTCTCCTATGCCTTATGGTCTTATGATCTTAACCACTTCTGTAGTAACAAGCTTCATATTTTCGCCACTCGTTTGATTAGTAAGTTTCTTCTGAATTTTTTATTGACTGTCTTATACTGATGACTTCTAATAATACCCTTCCCACAAAAGGAAACATTCTCTCAATATTCATTCAGTCAAAATTTTTTTAATTTTAAAGACCTCCATTAGGTGACTATTCAGCCAGGGAAAGAGACATAACCTATTAATCCTTCCTTCATATATACATCCACTCATTTCTCATATCATTCTTGTATATCTTCCTTGCAGACTCCTTGGTGCCTCCACATCCTTTTTATAATATGATGAATAGAACTGCATGCTATACTTGTATGGACGATATAACTGAAACCTATAACTATACAGGTTTAATATAACTTTGCTACTTTCTAATTCTATCCCTCTAGAGTTAGTTATTTTTGTATTTCTACTCTGAAGTTCCTTTATCCTGTCTACCCCTCCTAGATTTGTACCTTCCAAATAAAAATGATATACCAAAATTTTCTTTTAAAATTTAGAAAGACATTGGGGGAGTCTTCCCATCCCTCCCACCATGGAAATTGTAGCAAGTGAGGGTATGGACCTTGAAAAGTTCTGCTGACCTCAGGTGGGATTTCCCGGTTTTTGGAGCGAGCACAGGTAAAAAATTTCATCCTTTTCATTTTCTGGACACTTGGAAGCTGACCAGGATTTTATTTTACTTTTTAAAGTCCTATGTCCATCTTGGAGCATCTTTTTTAAGAAATCACACGACTTCAGCTAACTGACCAGCATTGTCCTTTAAGGGGGGGAGCTGCTTGTTTGTCTGAATTGCAATGATTTTAATTAATGGGGAAAATAAATTACCTGGTCTTTAAGTTTTGAACTTTTTTTTAACACACCTGGGAAACAACCAAGAAGGGGAATAGTTGGCCAGCTCACAGTCTTCTTACCTTGTCTGAAAAATAGTAGGATTGCCATTATTCAGCTAGGAATCCTCACCTCAGTGAAACTTGTCTGTATTTGGAATCCTGACAAGCTGAGACGAAAGTGAGTGATCTGGCTCTCTTCTCCTCCATACTGAAGTTCCAGGCATCTACTGGTACTAGCAACCTGCCTTCACTAGATTAACAGTGTTGAAACCCTACAAACTCTACCTATTTTCTAAAGATTTTTCTTCAACCGTCTATATGTGCAGAGATCCAGGGTGGAATTTTACAGTCTCTCTCCCTCAAAACCATAAAGTTCCACCAAAGATAAACAGACCTTTCCATTTTCCCCTATCAACTGTTCTGATTCCCGTGGTGGGCATGATAATAAAATTCTAGCTCTTTATTTTATTTGTGTGTGCATGTATGTGTGTGTGTGTGTGTGTGCATGTATACATGAGTGTGGTGTGTGTGTGTGTGTATACATGTGCACATGCGTGTGTGTACTTCTGTGTGTGTATGCGCTGGGATCTTTTAAAAGGAACAGATAGTTACACATCCAGATTCAAATTGTATGTTCACCAGCTCTCGCAACATGTTTTTAAAAAATGTTTAGTTTAAAATAAATCAATCTTGCTCTATCCATTGAAGGAAGTCTGGTTAAAGTCTTTTATTCTGTGTTTAACAGTATTGAAGGTAAACAACTGGCTATTTTGGTGAGTGAATTAAACATTACATGAATGATGCCAGCTGTGGTATAGTGGGGCTCAGTAAAATGCAATCTCCTCTCATCCTGGTTGCAACAAGATGCACTACCTCACATTTATCTGTTTTGAACTTCATTTGTCATGTGCGTTTCCTGCAAGATTAATGGTGTCCTTTTGTTATTTTTAATTTTGTAATTTTCTCAGTGTTGATATTTCTCTAATTTGATGTCAGCTGCAAATATCTATGTCTATGTTAGTATCTGTCAGAAACCTATTCTGTTTTGTTTGCTGCTTTTGGTGATGGGTAGAGGAGTTACCTTTAATTTTCCCGAAACACCAAGTGTAAGGATGCAGATAAATCCCGATTTTAAAATGAATCAATTTCAGAACCATACTAAAATGTTCTCAATTTCAGGAGAAAAGAATCAATTGGGAAAGTTTTTAAACCATTGCACAAATTACACTAAGAGGGAGTTACAGAAAATCCTGACAGGATATCTAGCTAGAAGCATAATTATAAGAAATAGTAGATATAAATTAGCAACTCTTGAAATCTGAAAACAACAATGAACAAATCACCTGCATCATTTTTTATCTGGGTATAGAACACCATTATACTTTACAGTAATAAATATATGAGTAGAAACAAGAGACATAGAAGAGTTTTTGGAAGAATAGATAACAACATTTAAGCCAAGCTTAAACAATGCCATATGGCACAGTAAATTCATCTGAACAAGACTGGTAAATTTACAATGATCACCCTAATTGGCTTCCACTATGCGTCAGGCTTCCTTACTATTCATGAGAGCTACCTAACAGCTGCATCATGACGTGATTGCTGATAATGAATGCTTCAAAGGCATTCATTTTCTGAGGGAGTTATAAGGTATAACATCCGACTGAATTTCAGTGCTCCCCTCTTTCTTGATGCAACACTTTAACCACATTTTAGGAAAATTCATTGTCCCCCAGAATCCATTATTTGTGTAAATACTCTCAGCATTTCAGATGGCGCAACCCATAGGGATCCAAAGTATTCCTTTTCTGAATCTGGCCTGACTCACTCTTTCGTAAAATCAAAATCTCATTACACATTAGCTATTTGATGCACACAGCTGTGTATGCTAAGAGGGAGCTATGGTACTTCAACTTGTGCCCAGTTAAGCTTTACTTTTCTAAGAATCCCAGCACAAAGATACTCTCCAAATACTAAATTGAGTCATATTCACTTTTTGACAGCTCAAATGTGTATGTGTATCGAGAATAATGGGAACATGTTTGTAAAAGGGAAAATGAGGTGAAGATTTAGAAAGTGGATGCTTTCTTAGTTTATCCTTTCTGAAAAAATTCGAAAAATATCATAGAAGCCCTACAGTGCAGAAGGCATCCATTCAGGTCATTGGGTCTGCATCAACTGTCCGACTGAGTATATGACCCAGCCCATCCCCCCAATCCCTGTAACTCTATCCATTTAATCCCCCTACCTACCCATCTTGGCAAACAAAGGGGCAATTTAGTATGGCCAATCCAACTAATTTGCCCATCTTTGGACAGTGAAAGTAAACTGGAGCATCAGAGAAAGTCCACAGAGATATAGGGAGAAAGTGCAAATTCCACACAGATAATCAGCCCAGGCTGGAATTGAACCCAGATCCCTAGCACTGCGTTCACCAGTGACAGGAACCCTGATGCCCTGCTGACTGGGACATCAGCCAAAAAATCAGGATTCCCACTGAGTACTCAGTGAAATTCTGCTGACTTACAACCCCTTCCCCCCACCCCCACCTCTGCTGGCCCTGGTCTTTTCCCACCCAGGTCAGACAGCAACACAATTACTATTCAAAATCCCTGTTTAAAATTTTATTAGCGGATATGAAGCCTGATTCAATACCCTCCTGTCATTTACCCTCTCCCAGCAGGAACCATACCAAGCAGGCTTTGGTTCTGATAATATCCAGTTTGCATGCTAGATCCTGAAGTAGATCAAGGAGCTAGGTCCAGTGACCATTTCCCCCTCTGCCACTTCCAGACTGCAGAGGAAGGGTCCCCCAAAGGTCCTGAAAGTTGATTGGGCTCGGGCTGGAGGCAAGGGGTTGATCTCAGCACCATCCCTTGGAATGGCGTTCCCATGGCAGGACTATCCATTCTTTCCCTGGCAGACCTGAAGATCACTCCAGGCATGGTGATTTTGGGCTGCTCTCTGCTCAATATTTTCATTCCTGTCTGTCATGTGTGAAAATGTTGAAGTGGTCTGGTCACTTTAATTTCCATGCCAGCTGGTCACCTAACTGGCTTTTAAATCACAGCCACATTCCATTTCATAGCAGGGATTTTCCTTTCTCTCCGTAGGAGCAGCAGATGTGAGCAGACCCCTTTGAAATCCTCTGACAGATGGAAGTTGTGAATTTCATCCCAGAGACTGGGGGGAGGGAGGGATTTCCCTCTTTCACAGTTGTCCACTCAATCCCATTCTACTAACACAGTTTTTATTTAAAGTTTCAGAGCCTTCCTAGAAAGCTCAAATGCTTCAAAACCTCTCATTTTATAGAAAACCTTTGATCTCTTTCAATTTCACAATGCAGTGTGACTGACAGGAGAAGTCAGTTTCACTAGGGGATCCCCTTTTCCACAGCTGGTCATCTGGTCCCATTCTCTTAACACTACTTTTTTAAGTTTCTGAACCTTTCTTGAAATCTTAAACCTTTTGAAAACTTCTGAAATCCTTTGAAAATCTTTCTGTTCATTCAATGTCATGGTTTAACTTTAAGTAGCCTTTGACCTCAGCATACTTCAACTTTGTTTATTTATCTCCCCCTTCATGGTTGAATGTGTCTGAAGCAATGTTTATAAACATCCTTGTTCTCGGTGACAGCCATTAGTACCAGGGTGATGGTGCCAATGTAATGTTGGCACTGTCAAGGTGCAGGATTGGAGCAGGATGGTAGGGGAGGTCCTGAGGAGGTGAAGCCTGAGGGGGATGCTACATCAGAGTCTTTGCCTTGTGGACAGGGCTGGGGGATAGGGTGGTATGGATCAGCCTCGTGACTGCATGGGGTGGGTAAGGAGGGGCACATTTGGTGATCGGGGAGACGGTGAAAATGGGAGAATTACGCCTATCATTTTCTAGCAAAACCTAGTTCTTTACCCTAACAAAAAATATATAGCTTTTTTTCCCAAAGAGCACATGAACCATTACAATAGTAAACATGTTTGTTTACAGCATGACATTTTGTTGCGTGATTTTTCAGTTAAAAATTGGATGTTCAATTTTATTCTTAAAAGTTAATGGTCTCCCTCAAAATCATAACAGGGTGCACATGAATTTGTTGGAATTATTCCAGAGATGAAGCAATTTAGCTGCAAATTTAGCTTTGAGAAACTGTGATTGTTCTTGGAGAAGTGGTAGAGGTGAACAAAATCATTAGAAGTTTTGATAAAGTAGATAAAGAAAAACTGTTTCAATAGCTGCTAGTATAGCAGCGAATGGGCAGGGATTGCAAGCTTTGAGTATGAGATACTGTGGAGATGTGAGGAAAATCATTTTAACACAGTAATTTGATTTTGATTTGTTTTATTATTGTCACATATCAGTATACTATGAACAGTATTGTTTCTATACAGAAAAAGCATACCATACATAGGGAAGGAAAGGAGAGGCTGCAGAATATAGTGTTACAATCATAGCTAGGATATAGAGAAAGATCAACTCAATATAAAGTAAGTCCATTCAAAAATTTTTGTTTTTGAATCTGTTGGTACATGATCTCAGACTTTTGTAATTTTTTTCTAACGGAAAATGGTGAAAGAAAATATGTCTGGGATTCGTGGCTGCCTTTCCAAGGTAGCGGGAAGTGTAGACAGAATCAATGGATGGATGGCTGGTTTGAGGCATGGACTGGGCTTCATTCACCACACTTTGTAGTTTCTTGTGGTCTTGAATAGACAGGAGCCATACCAAGCTGCGATACAACCAGAAAGAATGCTTTCCTATAGGGTATCTGTGGAAGTTGGGATCTGTAGAAGTGAGTAGTAGTGACTTGGAACTCATTATCTATAAGAAGGGCAGAAAAGGCGTTGATGAATAATATAGAAAGGAAATTGGATAGACACTGGAGAGGAATTACGTCTAAGGTAGAAAAAGTGGAATAAGCCAAAGGAACTGACTGGTTTTCTCTACAGCGAGTACATGGCTTGATAGATGAGAATGGCCTTCTTCTGAACTATGTTTAAAATTTTACCTTGTCCCTACCCTTCATGGGGATTAAGTTAAAATACATTCCATCTCCCCTCACCTACCCACCGTCTTTAGAAATGTAGTTCACTATCAGATGGCAGATGTATTAGTAATGGTAGTGGCATAAACAAATAGGTTTGGAAGTAGCCTAATTTATGATATGTCTATGCTTTGATATTTCAGAAATTTCTAAAATCTAAAGCATGTTTTACTGGGATAGAATTCTGGTAGCAGATGCAGGAAAGCAACGCAAATATTATCTTGCCAGGCATATGCCAGGTTTGTGCCTCAGAGAATGTTTCAGTAAGCATGGTCAGCAATGTTAAAAGTGGCTGTCTTTAATACACTTTCACCTTTTAAATGAGCTGATTCACCCTGCCCTGACAGCAGTCTTTTTATAAAAACATTCTTCCTGACATCACTTCTCTTTCATAATCCATGCCCAGTGTTTTAATCTGCGCTTTTGTTTAATAATATTGTGTAATGGAAGCCTCCTTCACAAAACATACCCTTACCATTAGAAGTGGGGAAAGCATAAAAAGGATGTATTTTTTAGAAGGAGAATGTCAGCAAGGTTCAGGATGAGAAGTTGGGAAATGTGTGCTGGCACGAAATGTAGGGAGAAAGGAAAGTGAATGAGCAACTACAGGGGTGGAGCAAAAATTATTAAGGTTTATTAGTCATAGTAGGATTTACTAGCTAATAGATAAAGGAATGGCAGTGAAGCTCCAGCTTCCCAAGTGCATGTCTTGTGCTATGTGGGAACTCCACAATTCTTCATGTGTCCTAGATAACTAAATGGAACTGTCATCTATTCAAGCCCCATGTTTTAGAACTTAAGCAGCAGTTGATGTCATTGCGGCACATCCACGAGGTTGAAAGTTTTATGGATACTAAATTACTCTGCAAGTTTATTTCCCTCAAATATCCTAACAAGATAATTTTAAACTTCTAATAATTCAGCCAAATGTCAGTTTACCATCACAAAAACCCAAAGAGAAGAGCCACACCCATGGTTTACGGATAGACAGTCTACAGCAAGAGTTACTTCTGCTATCCTCCTTCTCATCAAAACCTCGGGAAGGTCTTAACACGGATTTGGTTGACTATGAAGGGAAAATATTCCTTACCGTAGTAAATTATTATTCCCACTAGAAAGAGGTGCAAGAAGAATATGGCCTCACTTCTGAAGCCAGTAGAACTTCCTTGAAGAAAATGTTCCCTACATATTCCTGACATTGTCAATTCCAAGAACAATTGACCAACAAGTGCTTTCATTCTCCAAAAGTCACATAAATTTCTAGATGCCACAAGCTCCCCAAAATACTCACAGTCTAATATGAGAATTGGATCATATGCAATTCAAATAACAAATTCTAATGTTAATACCTGCTAATTTTCAGTCAAACCTTAATAATGTTGAAGTTCTATAAAATCAATTACGGTGGATTCTACTGAAATAATTTGTGGATCATGAGTTTTAGAACACCAGAGGTTGGCAGGTTATCTTGGAATAGATTTTAGAACCCAGATGGAAATCATCTGGTTCTATATGTATAATGAAGTTTTGTTTTAAATTCAGCATGAATTACCTGAGGGATTTTTTCCTAAAATTTGCATTATTTGTTGAAATAACAGTCATTGTATAATTCACCTAAACTAATCGCAGTCACATTCAATGATGCTCAATCCTTCTTGGCATCTATCAGTTGATTTTGCAGTCTCTAATTAATTCCCTTTACCTCTACAAGTAAGCTAGTGAGGACCCTTAGCTGCAATATAAATATATACCTGCTAGATTTCTGAAAGTGTTATAAAAATGCCAAGCAAAATGTTTCACGCACCTATTATCCCTGTAAAGTACATCATTGGAGAAGAGCAGAATGAAATTTGCTGCAATACAAAGAAAATCTCAGAAGGAAGTGTAGGCCAAAAAAAAAACAGTTTTAACTTACTTGCTGTGTTTCACAGTAGCTCATTTACAGCTAAGTCAGAAGATGGTTGGTTTGTTACCACTTAAGGGCAAATATCTAGGCTTGCAATTCCATGAAAGAGTACGTTATTGGAGGTGGCTTTTGGATATCACAGTAACTATTTTGAAGAACGGGAGTGGTATTGTGTATTCCGGGTCCAGCCCAATGTCTATCCCCCAAAACAATATTATTAAAACAAACTATCTGTTCATTTGTTTCATGGATGTTTCTGGGGATTTGTTGTGTGCAGATTGACTGCGACATGACCCTAATATTACAGCAGTGATCAATGTAGATCACAATATATAAGTCGATCTCTGAAGCTTCCAAAACCCCTTCCAAAAATAGAGGTTGACCAATATACAGATTAAAGAATACAAACTGCTGTTTTGAGTGCAAGTGGTTGCCATTTTTAAATGTAAAAAAAACCATAGTACTAGTATTGCACATCAAATTAACGTAGCATGGTTCATTAAATACACACACAAAAATATCTTTAGCAACAATGAAGACATTTTACAATGTGTCAGGTTCATTGTTTTTGGCATCCAGTACAAAGAGTTCATCAAATTCAGTTTGAGTCACTTTGGTCAGGGCATTATCGTAAAGATCACACTCTGGATCAGATTTGATGCTTTTGGTTTCAAAATCATCCCTCCACAACGTGAGCTTCTCCATCCAGTTAATTGGATGTTCCACCTTTTTGGAATGATCCATTGACTCTGTCTGCAGTTTCCCCTGTCTGGGAAAAACAGCCAGCATAATCAAGGGCCCCATGCACCCCGACATACTCTTCAACCTTCTTCTGTTGGGAGAAGGATATAAAAATCTGAGATTTCGTACCAACTGACTCAAGAACAGCTTCTTCCCTACTGTTATCAGACTTTAGAACGGATTTATATGAAATAGATCTTTCTCTGCACCCTAGCTATGATTGTAACGTTACATTCTGTACCTTCTCCTTTCCTTCTACCATTTGCACTCTATGAATGGTATGCCTTGTCTGAATAGCATGCAAGAAACAATACTTTTCACTGTATACCAATATATGTGCAATAATAAATCAAATCAAAAACATCTGCGTACCAATAGATTTGATGACAAAACTACACAAGAGACCATATGGACAGCACACATATTTACACTCTGTTTAAGGATTTTCTCCAACACCCATCTACCTATTCCATTCAGTGAGAACAGAGCCTTTGAATGGCTTATTGAGGTGCACATCTGGAGTTGCAATTACTGGTATTAGCCTCTGCCCACTGCCTGCCCTCCAGTATAACTGTAATCTGGGTGTTATATCTTTGCCATCATCTCTTGGAGTCATAGAGTATATGGGATCTGTTCATATTCCACACTAATAATTTGTATTCTTTGCACAGGCCACTGGTATACCCAGTGGACAATTTGTTGAGTTATGACATAGGATTCACAATTGCTTTTTGAGCAACACATGAACAGAACGGTAAGATTCTGGGGCTAAAAGAAACTTTTATCTTGGTGTGTTTGAACTTTCCTTCATAAATATCAAGAAAGTCATGTGAGCTGATCGGGAAAATTATTCCACCATCTGATTAGTTCAATCTGTTGGTTGACAATTTCACTTTGTTAAACAGTTTCTCCACCCATTCTTTAACAAGTGAGAAACCGTGTTGAGCATAAAAGTGTAAAATCCTGGATCTTCTTTTCATCAATTTTCAGATATACTCATCATTTTATTTCAAATAGTTATTATGGCTGGAATTCTCCAAGCTCACCTATGACCGGAATTATTAAGTCCCGCTGCTGATTGCCAAATTCTCCATTCTCGCTAGCAAAGGTCATGAATGTAGCCCAATCCATCACACAAAACAGCCACTCATCCATCGACTCTGTCTAGACTTCCCTGTGCCTCGGCAAAGTAGCCAGCATAATTAAGAACTCCACACACTCTGGACATTCTGTCTTTCACCTTCTTCTGTCAGAAAAAAAATACAAAAATCTGAGATCATGCATCAACCAACTCTTCTCTGCTGCCATCAGACTTTTGAATGGACCTCCCCTGCATTAAGTTGATCTTTCTCTACCCTAGCTATAACTGTAACACTACATTCTGCACTCTCTCGTTTCCTTCTCTATGAATGGTGCATTTTGTCTTAATAGTACGCAAGAAACAGTACTTTTCACTGTTTGCTAATACCTGTGACAATAATAAATCAAATCAAAAAAGCCATAGTGTGACATGCAAGACTGGAAAATCCTGCATAAATAAATATTTATTCTACTTTCTGATTTTTCTTACCTAACTTGTATAATCAGATCCTGTCTGTGCAAAAAAGCATTTTATTTTTTGAACATTATTGCCTTCTTTCAACCCTTTCAACATACTCTCAGACCTTTTTTCAGTATTCAGATCTTGTTTTATCTGATAATGGTTTATTATTTCTTGCTGATAATGATTCTATTTCTTCCACTTTGTCAGTGGGATTGACTGTGTGTTAGCATTGAAAGTTTCCATACAATTTCGCTATAACATGGGCAGCATTTTACAATATAAAGGAATACTTCTCGTAATGAAGTGGGAACTACAACAGAAGTAATTTACATAGCTGAACCCGTAAGGTGCAATTTTGCAAAAATACATCTAGCATTAATAGCTAAAAATCAAAGTTAATGTACCTGACATTTTCAATTTTTCATTGCTGTATGACATTTAAAGGCTATGATGACCTAGGCAGCACAGGCCAGATAATTATCCCTCTAGCAGTTGCTACTGCTCAGTATTCATGAACACCTAATACACTGTTTCCCACTCAACCTCCAGTCACTGTATTATGGACTGTGTACATGGTGGGTCAGAGAGTAGGCTCTGGGTTGGAATTGGGAAGGGACTGAGGTATTGATGACGCCATTACAGAGTCTGTTATTCAGGATTGAGGATTGGGAGAAGAAGGACCTGGGTTGGGGTTGGATGCCTGTTTCGGGATCAGTATGGGCTGAATGAAATGAGGCTTTCAATGTTTCAGGGCGGAAACCTTATTATGTCACTGACGGTGGGGGGGGTGGCCTGTGGGGAGAATCTGAAAACAAACCATATCATTATATGAGCCTTAACTGCCTTAAAAAGGAAAGTTTTCACTGGTGACAAATAGCGCACAATTGGTCAAGAAAAATGTGTGTTACGATGGTTAGCACTGCTGCCTCATAACACCTGTGTTCACTTCCCAGCTTGGGTCACTATCTTTGTGGAGGTTGTGCATCCTCCCCGAGTCTGCATGGATTTCCTCCGAGTGTTCCAGTTTTCTCCCACAGAAAAGGTGTGCACGTTAGGTGGATTGGCCATGCTAAATTGTCCTTAGTTATAGGGGGACTCATAAGGTAAATACATGGGGATGTGGGGATAGGGCCTGGGTGGGATTGTGGTTGGTGCAGACTCAATGGGCTGAATGGCCTCCTCCTGCACTGTAGAGATTCTATGTTTCTAAAAATACATTATACATTCTCCCGTATTACTATCCCATTCTCCTGCATTATTGCTGCCTCTTGTTCACTAACTTCAGACAATATTTATTAACTTTTAGCCCATTGGTTATCAATAATCTGGGACAGTATACTTAGATTCTGTTGGAGGTGAGGACAGAGAGTGGGTTGGGTGCTGAAACTACCCTTGGCTCTGAATGGCTGGTGGGAGCATAACTGGAATCCTTTGCAGATATCTCGGTGCCATCAATGCCTCTGCTTGGTCAATGCTGTGAAATGTAGCATGAATTCTCTACGCGTGTGTGTGCTGTTCACGAATCCATTCAGAGTGTTGCCACATCTGGCTCTCCACAGTGTTGGCCATTCTCTGAAAGGAAAAGCTCGTACTCCCAGAACTCAATGATGCTGATGAGTTAAATAGCCTTCATTTTCAGCCCATGACCCTACATTGCCTTAGGTACATTGCCGAGTCTTATGTAACACCTACTTTGTCAGAACAAAGAAGATCAATTAAGCTTTTCTGGCACTGAAGCCAGTTAATCCAGGCTACTCTATGGCCACATCAGCCATGCCAATCTATGCAAGTTACATTTAGGAATGTGGTCCTCCTCTCTCACAAAGCTTCCATGAAGACCTCAAAGTCAGCATTGAAGAATTGAGGAGCAACTCTTCCCTGGGTACCAGCCTTTCTTCATCATTCCAGGTGTTTGCATTGTGTTCCTCTAAATAGCAGCCACAGTAAATGGCTGCTGTGATGTGTTCAAATCGAATGCACACTTCCCGCCTCCATCCTCCACCCACTGCTGCAAACTGGCTGCCCACCACATCCTCCAGCCAATTGGCAGTCTGCCTCTACAGAAAGCGAGAGTTATAACTGCTCCTCCCCAGTGTGAGGTCAGGACACAGAAATGGTCCAATGTTGGTATTGCAAACCTGGATGAAGAATCCTGCTCTGGTCATCCTCCTTATCGGATTGCATCTGAGGATTTCAGCTTTCTTTTGACAAATTGAGCTCTCGCCACGTACCTGAGCTTGCTCGACTTTCTATTTCTCTATTGTTTTGTCAACAAAACCATAAAGCCTGAAGTTAATCACTGCCTAGTGTTTCTCATCATCATTATATTAGAATTGGTTTTCAGACAAAGCTGGAGATTCAAAAAAAGAAGAAAATGCTTTGTCTCTTAGGCATCATTGGGAGAAAATTGTGTCTTACATAATAGAAAATAACTCATCAATGTTAAACAAATTAAATTTTTGTGGCGGGTACATGATAGTCTTGGATCCATTATCATAGAACCATAGAACATTACAACACAGAATCTGGCCTTTTGGTCCTTCTTGGCTGTGCCAAAGTATTTTTTTGCATAGTCCCACTGACCTGCACCTGGACCATATCCCTCCAAACCCCTCTCATCCATGTATCTCTCTAAGTTTTTCACCACTTCATCTCGCAGCTCATTGCACATTCCCACCATTCTCTGTGTGAAGAAGTCCTCCACCTAATATTCCCTTTAAACTTCTCTCCTTTCACCCTTAACCCATTTCCTCTGGTTTTTTTCTCCCCTAGCCTCAGTGGAAAAAGCCTGCTTGTATTCACTCAATCTATACCTCTCATAATTTTATAACCTCTATCAAATCTCCCCTCATTTTTCCAGGCTCCAGAGAATAAAGTCCTAACCTATTCAACCTTTCTCTGTAACTCAGTTTCTCAAGTCCCAACAATATCCTTGTAAACCTTCTCTGCACTCTTTCAACCTTATTAATCTTTCCTGTAATTAGGTGACCAAAACTGCACACAATACTCTAAATTCAGCCTCACCAATGTCTTATATAACCTCACCATAACATTCCAACTCTTATACTCAATACTTTGATCTATGAAGGCCAATGTACCAAAAGCATGTTTTACGACCCTATCTACCTGTGATGCTACTTTTAGGGAATTATATAGCTGTATTCCCAGATCCCTCTGTTCTATTCCACTCTTCAGTGTCGTACCATTTACCTCTTCAACCTCAACCCACAAGACAGCTTGCCCTTATTCAGATTGAGGAGAGTTCATTACTGGGATCTGGTCAGAATGGAACAAGTGGCACAAAGGAATGGTGCTGACTCCATGTTTGATGATGTCCTGCCTCTGTTCCTGATTCTGACCATTTTCGCAAGAGCGAGAGGAGAACGAGGTGAGGGTGGGAAAGAGAAGATGCCGCTTTTGTTATTTGGGTACATGCAGGTAATAAACAACTCGTAAAAACTCACCTTAAAATTTTCATAGGAGTGAGTGGCTATTGGGACTGTGTAAAGCTGATTTGTTCAATCCATTACAAACAGGGTCTGCAGTGTGGGAAAAAAATTCATTTGATTGAATAAAGTGAAATATGATTGAATAAAGTGAAATTTTTATAGAATGGGAAACTATTAGCTGGCCAGGATACACAACTACACTCCACTGAAGTGGGAACAGGTAATCAAATGCCCCTGTGGAGTGTGAAACAACCTCCTCATCTCCTGTTGCTTCTACTATTTTGAAAACGTCAAAGGTTTCTAAGATGAAGCATCTGTTCTACAACAATGATTACAGCAGACATGGTGATCAAATTCCTCTGGAGTTGGCAGAGCATTGAGAACTGGTTTGCTAAGCCAGAAAGAAGAGGTCACCATCAGAGAGATTGTTGAAAAGATTTCAGCAGCAAAACAGGTTGAAGAGATCACTCCATCTTTCTCTGTCTCTCTCTCTCGGAACAAGTGCAATACCTGGCTCAAGAAGTCACCATATTAATTCTGCTACTGAACCAAGATCCTGTAACAATTGCAGCACCTTGATGTCTGACTGTATCCTAGGAACCAGCTAACTTAGTTCAGCTGCAACCTTTAACAATCTACACCTCAAGAGCAAACAAAGGACATCTAAGTCCATATTCTTTGTACTTTTATTTAGACTCTAACATTCCTTACCTCTGATAACTCCGTGTGTCAGAAGTTACGTCTTTTAGCAAAGTTTATTTATTAGTCACAAGTAGGCTTACATTAATACTGTAATAATAACTGAAGTTACTGTGAAAATCCCCTAGTGGCCATACTCCGGCACCTATTTGGGTACATTGAGGGAAAATTTAGCATGGCCAATGCACCTAACACGCATGTCATTTGGACCGTGGCAGAAACTGAAGCACCTGGAAGAAACCCATGCAGACTCAGGGAGATTGTGCAGACTCCGGACAAACAGTGGCCCAAGCCCGGAATTGAACTCAGGTCCCTGGTGCTGTGAATCAGCAGTGCTAACCACCGTGCCACTATACCGCCTGTGCTGAATTTTATTCTTATCCTTGGGTTTAGTGGCTAATAAACTTGCTTTTTCTTTGACTCCAGAAAACCCTGTGTGATTGACTCCTGCATAGATAGTAAAAAATATATTTAGCAAATAGCATACACAAGGAAAAGAAAAACAGAAAAACCATTGTTGTGACTGATTGAGGAGGCTGAATAGAGAGGAGTCAGTAATAACAATAGTAATTACAAAAATATAACACAGTGAAGTATGAAGTGATTAAATTTTTTGGGAAGAATGAGGAGAGTCATTATAAACTAATTGGTACAATTGTAAGTGGAGTTGGGAGCAGAGCAGAGAGAGTTGAGGAAGTATGTAGACGAACTCTTAAAGTGGTCGGACATATTACAAAGGCTGTTTTAAAAAGAGCTTACAGAGTCCATGTCATTTATAAATAGAGGCTGAGGGTACAAAAGCAATGAGGTTATGCTATTGTTTTATAAAACATTGGTTAATCCCCACTTGTGATATTGCAGCCAATCTTGAGCATCTTTACCTACATTAGGTAGGGCATCAAGTTTTTAAAGAAAGTGCACAGGAAATTTATTAGAATGCTACCCAAGAATAAAAGATTTCCGCTATATGGAAATACTGGAGAATTGGGAGCTGCTCTCCTTAGAGAAGAGAAGGTCGAGAATTGAAGCGAAATCAAAACTACACAGGCCTTTGATGGAGCAAATAAAGAGGATCCGTTTCCAGTGGCAGGGGAGTCAGCAATCAGAGGACATAGAATAAAAACAATTAACAAAGGGACTAGAGTCAACATAAAGAAAATGATTTGTGTGCGTTATGTTATGATGATCTTCCTGAAAGGATATTGGAAGGACATTCCAGAATAAATTTCAAAAGAAAGATGGATAAATATTAGAAAGGGAAAGAGCAGGAGATGTTCATCAGAGAGTAAGAATACTTCAGTTGCAAGCAGTAAAAGAACAAAGTAAATCAGAAAAAATGGTTTAATAAAGAATCTTAATTACACCAACACTTGGACCATATCCTGGGCTACACAAGCTCCCCACAATCTCCATCTGCTTTCTATTTATATCGGGTCAGTTGACCACCATGTGATTTTTGCCATTGATTACATTGTAACTGATTCTAATGTTCTCATTGGTTACATTTTAGTAGGAGAAAGGCATTTGTTGGACTTTTTTTGCAGTAATATAGAGGCACAATGGCCTGGAGTGCCTCCTTCTATTCTATTTGGTTCTACATATTGAAGCAAGTGACTCTAGATCTGTGTATCTCATGAGGTTTGGCCTCATGTAAGGAATGCCAGCATCATCATCTCTCGCCTCCTGAAAGGTGCAGCTGCTGCTCTTCTCCCCAAAATTGTTGCCCCACAGCAGTGTAATGTGCAATAATGGAATCTGTCCTCGGCCAATAGAGTAACAAAGGCACAAAATCTCAGAGAGGAGTTATCAATTCATTGGAAAATCTCCCAGCAATCCAAACAGGACAATTCTACACACATCCTCTCATCCCAGTTACCTACAGCAGTGTGTCACTTTAAATACAGTGCAATTCAAATATGGCCTGTAAATTCAAGCCTCTAACAAAGACTCCCTGATAAATTGTCCTTGTTCCTGCTTGCTTGTCTCAGAGGATTAACACCAGGCCAAATGTGTTGACTTCTTAGCATTGTGAAAGTAAACTAATATTTGAGAAAGATGATTAAAAAGCCAAATTTAAATTCAAGGCTGAAGCATTAGACATGAACTCAAGTTAATTTCATAAGTAGTTGATCAATTATTAATCTATACTCAGTTGCCCAATCCTGCAAGACTATTCCCATGTAGATGTACAATCTTCCATCATACTATATTCACCTGCTGCCTCCGACCCCTCCAATGAAAATAACAATGAGGTCCCTGTCCAGAAATAAAATGGCTGCTCCATAGTCATTTAACAAGCAAATGACCATTAATAGGCCAGAGGAAGTGCCAATCAGAGGCCAATAACTCTTGATGTACCACTAGTGCCAGCAGGAGCAGTGGTTGCTGGTAGTACTACACTTGAGCGATGAGGGTGCATGCATTCTGCAATCGAGCAGAATTGTTTGGCGGTCGCTGGGGTCATGGGGGCTGGGGGGAGGGGGGCTGGTATTATGACGCTAATGGTGGGTGTAGTTCAGGAAAAATAAATTGGATTTGAGGATTAAATCTTAGAAGGCCTTCCAATAAGCCCAGAGGGCCATTTAAGGAGACATCCACACCTGCCAACCACCAATGCATTCAGGGTAAATTAGCACAGTGCCCACTTGATGTGGACCTGCAAATTAAATGTTGGGAACATACATACATAAATACCTGGCATATACACATCTCCGTACTGGTACTGCAACAGCCCAAGTCTGAAACACTGCATGCGTAGAGACATTAATTGCCCACTTAAAGGCCTCAACTTGTCCACTGGTGGGTGGTCTGCCCAAAACCCACCCAGCCACTGATATAGTTCCAGTGGGGAGTGGGGTGGGTGAATAGGTGGCAGGCAGGTTATCCAGTGGGTTCAATGTATCCCCACTTCAAACCCACTGGTGAGGAAAGGTTAAATCCAGCACTATGTATCCAAACATTACAGCGCTGTAAAAGGGCGCAAAATTCTCACATTCGCCCTCCCTATATCCCATGTTTATATAACCAAACAATGTTGTAATCATATCTCTCTCTCAGGTCACTGTCACAGACTAAACCAGTAATCCCAACAATGATATCAGAATCTGGCATGTATGTGTTGAAAAGAATCCACTCATGTGTGGTGCTGCCTACTTAGTCAAGCCAATAATAGTCCTAGCTGCTCCTGACTGTTCCAGGGGTTATGTAAACCATTTTAACTCATCAAACTGCTCAGTTTCTTCCAGGTGACAAAGCTGAAATCATCCCAATCCTGTCAAGTCAAAGTGAGAAAAGGGACAATTAATTAGAACAAATAATTTATGAGATGGTCACTACAAATTGTTAGTCAGGCTAACATTGTCTGGATTCTATGAGAAAAAGCTAACAGTGATTTAAGGTTAGATCACCATTAGATCAGTCTGTATGGGGAGCCTTGAGACCTCTCATGTCATCAACACACACTCCAATGCAACCTCATATCTCGTCACCTTGGCCTGTTATTAAGAAAGGCAGGCTGGATCACAATTTTGTTAAGACCAGTCAGAAGACTGGCAGGCATATCAGCTTGACCATGCCATTGGGAGAGGTGGGCACTGCCAAGACAGGCAGATGAACATGAGGGTGCCTCAAGATGGAGACACATTCAGCTGTCTGTCTTAATGTTACAAATTGAAAGGCCCGAAGTTAGTACAGGCACAGGGTTGGAGAGAAAACCTCTCCACGTGCTATTCACAGATGGGTTATAAACTTTCATCCATATGACCCTGTCAGTGGACATGGAATCTCCAGCCCTGCTAAACCTAGGGCCATCTATATTGAAACTATGGCCTCTACATGCATGGGAAGGTCTCTCTGATGTCAGTAAAATGCCAACACTAAAGCAAAATGGTCCCCATGTGGGGCCTTAAATTGGGCCAAATGGTTGTCTATTCATCCCCTCCAAACCCACCCTTAGATAAATCCCCCTGAAGTGAGAATGTACAAAGAAGTCATCCTGACATGGCTCCTTCGTTTATTCCCAACAAATCCCCAATTCCAATCCATCTCCAGCAAGCCAGAAAAATTTGTCCTCTGGAATGATATAATAATTTACACAATCAATAAAAAGCTGATGGTTTGACTATAAAACACATTACACATCTACTCCCATAAAAGAATGAACATTTCAAAGATGTCAAAGTGCCTACAGATTCAGTTTTACTGATTTATGGTGTAGGAATTGGAGCTTCATTTGGGAGCATGCCTGTTTCACACTTTCAAAATAAATCAAGTGATATTATCTGTGATAAATGATAACTGAATTGATTATTGTGGTTACATTTAATGGTAAAAGTTGACAAAGGCTAATGACATATTCTATAATTTCTGTAAAAATGTCATTGCCAATGGCTAAAGCTGATTGAATACACGGGGAATGTTTTGAATAGATGTGTTTTTTTCCTTAGGTCGCCTTGGTCACTACATAAGGTTATATGAATGGGACGATTTGCTATTGTGTTTTAAGTGCCTTGGCTAATAACATACATCAGGCTCATATTCACACTGTGCAATGATAATATCCAGTGGGACACTGTTTTAATACCAGAGCAAAATCATGCAGATGCTGGAAATACACAGTAGCGAGTCTCATTTCTGTCAAAATATCACCAACCAACAACATTGTTTCAATATTAAGATAAAAGCAAACAGAAAGTGTTGAAAAGTCTCGGCAGCATCTGTGATGAGAGAATAGAGCCAACATTTTGAGATTTGATGATCCTTCATCAGAGCTAAGAGCAAAGAAAATCAGAAAAGCTTTATACTATAAGGTTGGGGATGTGGGGGGCTGTAATAGGACAAAGGGAATGTAAATGAGGATACAGAAGATTGAGAGAGGTGCCAAAAGTGTCCATTAAGTGATCAGAATGCCCTCTGCTATATCAACGACCTCCAATGCCCCAGCTCTTCTCACCATAGATGTTCATTCCCTCTACATCTCCACTCCCCAAAGGATGACCTCAGAGCTCTTTGCTTCTTCCTCGAACTGCAGTCTGAACAATTCCCATCCACCATTACTCTCCTCCAAGTGATTTAACTGGTTTCCTCGTTCAACAATTTCTCCTTTAACTCATCTCACTTCCTCCAAATAAAATGTGTGGCTATGTACACCCACATGGAAGAACACAGATATAGTTGGTTAAGGCAGTAGGCCTGAGGTAGAAGGAGGTAGCAGGAGAGCACTCAAGGAGAGCGGGAATGGAGAAGTGGAAAAATGAAAATGAGAAAGAAGGATGATAAAAATGGATGAATGAGATGAAAAGAAGAAACAGAATGAAAGAAAATAAATGGAAATGGGATGAAGGTGGAGGAGAGAATTCATCCTCTGAAGCTGTTGAACTCAATGTTCAGTCAGAAGGCTGTAAACTTCAATCTGGGCTATTGCATTCGCTGCTCCCAATGTGGTCTATTCTACATTGGAGAAATCAAACGGAAGATGAGGTGCAGATAACTGCTGGACAGACAATGGCTCATCCTCTCCTACATGCAGTAGAGGATGAAGAAACACCTCAGAAAAGACATCAATGTTGAGCAGCTTCAAGAGTCAGGCATGATAGTGAACTTCCAACAATATCATTTCCAAAGTCTCCAATGTGTTCATTCTGCTGGAGTGGAAGAAACACATGAGGAATGGAAAAGCCACAGGAGCGGAGAGAATTCCAGCAGAGGTTTTCAAACTTGGAGGAGAAGAGATCATTCACCTCTCTCTTAACTGGTCCTGAAAACCCGTGACAGATTAGAAATTCCTGCTGACCTTAGGGATGCCATCATCACCACCATCCTCATGAAAAGAGAGAAAGCTGCAGCAACATCTACATGGCCTTCATCAATCTGACCCAGGCTTTCCTCTCAGTCAATCAGGAAGCACTATGGCACTGTAAAAGACCAGCTGTCCAGAGACATTCATCAACGTCTTCCCAATCCTCCATGAGAAAATGTTGGTGACAGTCCTCACCGATGGAAATAAGAAGAAACCTCTGAGGTCAAAACTGGAATCAAGCAGGAATGCCTCATCGCCCCCATCCTTTCCTCCGCGTTTGTCATCACCATCCTTCATCTTGTAAAGAACAAAGTTCTCAGTGGAGTGGACATTGTCTATAGAAAGAAACAACACTGATATCACTCAAGGAACTTCAGTATGCAGATGACATCACCATTTCCACTCTCTCAGAAGAGAATCTCCAAACCAGGCTTGATACCTTCCCAGAAGAATACCACAGAAGAAGAATCAGTCTTAGTCTCAACCTCAAGAAGACACAAGTCCTTTAATGACTCATCCCAAGGCAAGATCCAGTCTCTCCCGCCATCAATATCAAAGGAGAAACCTGAGGAACCACTTGCATCTAAGACTGACATTGATGTAATGATCCAATATCATATCCAATCCATGAATGCTGATTTTGGATATCTAAGGATGAGAATCTTTGATGACCATGACATCTGTGCTGATGCTAAGATCCTCATGTACAAAGTAGTCGTTGTCCCTACACAGCTTCTATACCCTTCTGTACAGCTCAGAAAGCTGAACTACATACTGAGAGCATCTCATGGCCCTGGAAAAACATCATCAATGCTGTTGGAGATAGATTCTCCACATCAACTGGGAGGGTAGGCATATTAATATTAGTGTCCTGGAAGGAGATAAGATCACCAAGATCAATGCCAAGATAATCCAAAACCAACACTTCTGGGCTAGTCACATGCTTGGGATACCAGAGTCCCAACTGCCAAAGCAAATCCTCTTCTCCCAGCTGAAGGAAGGAACCCAAACAAGAGGAGGATAAAGGAAGCACTTCAGAAACATCTGAAGGCTTATCTCAAAGAAATGCAATATAGATGTCAACACCTTGGACTCTTTGTTTAGAAGAAACCTATCTGGAGGAACCTCCTGGTTGAAGAGACATAATTCTTCAAGAACAGCCAATGGCAAGAGGAAGCCCAGAAAAGGAGTCTGAGAAAGGAAGGTTAATGTTCTGGAATCCAATGACTGAACCTACGTCCCAGAAACACCTACCAAGTGTATAGTTGAAGATGTGGCTCTGGGATGGGGTTCACCAGTCTCGCTAGGATACCCATGGCCAGTGACACTGAGTTTCTTTGGTGCACAACAATACTCGTTAATGAGTGATCGCCAAAGTCAGTATTGTCCAGGACGTTGGTGACAACTCCTTCTATTTCTTCAGAATAGTGTGATGGGATTTTTTATAACTATCTGAGTAGGGGCTTTGGTTTAACATTTCATCCAAAAGACAATGACAATGCAGCACTCCCTCAGTACTGCACCAGAGTGTCAGCACAGATGCTCAAGCGATAGAATGAGGCTTGAACCCGGAACTTTGTACCTCAAGAGTGTTATCAATTGAATCTCAGCTGACAGATCAATTTCCAGAATCTGGCTTGAGGACCAGGCAGCAATGCCAAGAGAAGATGTAGTTGAGGTCTGTGAACACAGCTTCACATCACATCTCATATTGACCAAAATAGCAGCCTCTCACACTGCCCAATGCACCACATCCACATCATTCAACCACCCAGTAGCACTCATGGTCACTCAATGCTAATCATTCCCATACACCACTTCATTCACCTCATTCATACACACCTTCCAAAGGTGCAATTCTTACCCTCACTCTCACTGCCTCTTCATGCCCTCTAGTTACAGAGCAATGATAGACACATCACCTAAATTCAGAACAACACAGTCATTGACATTCGTCCCTTGTCATGAACCAAAGTGTCCCATTGCAAGAGAGAGAATCAGAGAACCTGCAGGAGACTGGCACTGAGCCTATTGGAGGAGATGATTCTCTAATCATGAGGGAACATCTGACATTCTCAGGACCATTCAGAATAATGGTCTGTTACTGATCTGTTTTGTTTTTTAATGATCTGGGAGAATGTTAAAAAATAGACAGACTAGAATCATAATCTGTAAACTATTATAATAGTTTATTGAAAAAGAGGAAATATTATTAAAGAAATACAAGCAATGAGTCTTATTGCCTTCTGCCCATTGGCGAGCCCAGTAACAATGGCTAGTCTGGAGCTCAAGTGTTCTTCACATCATTTGCAATCTTGGTCCGAGATGAAGTCCAGTTTACTAAAATCGAAGCCCCCCCTTTTTCATTGTACACAAACAACAGACTTGGTACAAATATACAGGTTGGGAAAACAATATACAAAGATATCTTGACTTGTGATTATTGTGAAACTGTCATATGGTACAAAACACGGTTGCATCTTTTTAGGTTTTCCCAGATTGAATATTGCTGAGTTGACTGGCGAATATCTTAATTCATTATTTTCTGTACACTCTCTTATCCCCATTCCCAACTCTTTCCTCACCCTCATTCTGATATCAAGGGTGGCGTAAATCTTGTTTATTTAAGGTAGTGCAGGCGAAACGAGCTCAGTTATTGGCACTGTCTGAACTTCTGAAACTGTACTCGGGATCTGTACGTGGCAAGTCGCTGGGTACGAGTGGGTTGCAGCCAGGCCAGGGGAAAGAACAGCTCTTGTATCAGCTCCCCAAGAGGGGGTGGTTTCAGATAGGTTTGCACAGCACTCAGATAAGATCTTCAATAAGGCAGCACCCAAGAGAATGTTAATGAAGACGGACACTGAGATGTTTGATGCATTGACAGGCCTGCCAGACAAACTTGTCACTATTAAAACGTAAAGTAAAAGTAAGATGTATTTATTAGTCACAAGTAAGGCTTACATTAACACTGCAACGAAGTTACTGTGGAATTCTCCTAGTCGCTACAGTTGGCTGCCTGTTCAGGTCAGTGCACCTAACCAGCATGTCTTTCAGACTGAGAGGAAACTGGAGCACCTAGAGGAAGCCCATGCGGACACGGGGACAACGTGCAAACTCCACATAGATAGTGACCCAAGCCAGGAACTGAACCCCAGTCTCTAGCATTGTGAGGCAACACTGCAAACTACTGTGCTACTGTGCTGCCCATGGAGGAGTCCAATTCCAACATGGCACCACTCACAATGCGTACTAATAGTGAACAATTCAAACATAGCTTGTTTAGCTTAGCTTAGAGCTTAGAGAATGATTTTGTCGGTTCACAGTACTGTACGCTCTCAGAAGATATGATTGGCCCATTGTGATAATAATAATAACATTTTATTCACAGAACGTATTTTCTGCCTGAAGGCTCAATCACAATCTGATTTACATTTTAAAAAATCATATATAGACTAAGTAATCAAGTAAAAAAACATGCAATCATGTAGTAACAAAAATAGACAAAGAAATTCAGCAGGTAACGGGGAAGTGGTAGACCGAATATTGAAGATGATTAATGTTTAATATTAAAGTTGTGTCAGCATTAAGTTGCTGTGCATAGGTTGTTGACTTTGCCAGTGACAACTCTGCTAGCTCTCTTCATTGCTCTGTTCAATTCCCCTTGTGCAGGGACTGAGGAGGTTACGGTGTCATTCTGTTCAAACAGTACCTGTCCCACCTCAAACACAAACGCAAAATACTGAAGATGCTAAAAATCTAAAACAATAACAGAAAATGCTGGAAATACTCAGCAGGTCAAGCAGCATTTGTGGTGAGAAACTGAGTTAACGTTTCAGGTCAGTGATCTTTTATCAGAACTGGAAAAAGCTAGAAATGTAAGCAGGAGGGTGGGAAAAAAGATCAAGAGGAAGACCAAGGGTATGAGGATGGGGGCAGGAAAGATTCAGTAACAAATGGGCTCATGATGTAAGACAAACGAATCAGGACAAGTCAAGAAACAAAGTATGTACTGTCTAGAGAAGATGTGCGTAGTGAGCTTTCTGAAAGTTGGCAGCTATAGGAGGGGAGAATGGCTGGATATTGCAGATTAAGTTTCCAGCGCTGCTTGTGGGCCAACAGAAACCGGGTTGCTTCCTGGCTCAAATCAGCCTGGCTTCCTGCAAGCCAATGCCCGAAAATGGAAAGCCCCCAGGACGTGTGAGCTCCCCTCAATCTATCATCTTTTTATCCCTTCCCTCTTAACTTCCCTCATTCCACTCCTTTGTTGCAGCCTTTGTTGAAAACCTTCTCATCCAACATTCAACCAGTCATATCTTCTGGCTGACTGCCAGCCAGAAAACAAAGAAATTCAAACACAATCCCATCATTTAATTTGGCAAGGTATGATAATTCCCAGGACTTGCATGGGGTATCAGTGATTAACCTCCCTGAAGGACTTGTAGAATATGAACTCCCTGGTGATTTGTCACCAAATGGAGTTCATGTACTGGGCCATTTATAATGCAGGCCCGTGAGTGGGTCCATTATGGTATTGTGCACATTAGAACCTTTTTGTGCTCACCAAAGATTTGTGGTTTTTCTTTAATTTATTCTGTACAATTAAACCATGTTTCTTTACAGTTGACCCCTGGAGCTATTGTACAAAACATCTGAATTAGCCACATTTCCCTCCTTTATGAGCATAACCCACTGTTCCCTCTCTGTCTCTGACTAAATATCAGGACTATTGTTTCCTATTTGATAATTAGAGGGAGAGGAAATGGAATAATGGCTAATGACAAAGTGCTTGGCAGAGCTGAAAGATAACAAAAAGGATGAGAACATCTGTCATTTCGTTGTAGCCTTAGACTTTCAATCTAGATCCCTTAAATTCTCATTCCTCTTCTTTATGACAGCAAGCATTCTGAGATGTATGAATTAAACTACATAAATATGGAATAAGTTAACGTGAGATAGAAGTGATACTGTATGATGTCACATCATTCTTGCCTCATCTGTACACCCTTACATAAAGATGGACAAATCCTTCTCACAGGTCCCAACAAAAACAGCAGAAAATAGGTCAGGTAATTACCAAGGCAACAATTCACCATTATGGAACTTGATGCCATTTCCTGTTGCTGACTCCCACTCAGGGTCATAAAATTGGGCAGTGACTGTACTCTTTGAGGTTTTCTGTGACAATAATTGAAACAAGGATGGTAATAACAGTAAGTTTAATCTACTGACTCTACAGCTGTAAAAAAACACTTGTGCTGTGCCCGAGGTCCCAGGAAAATCTGGGTTCTCTCCAGCCACCTGATGTTAGATGTGATTGCATCATCACAGTCACACGACGACCCATTCAGCAATAACAAATGGAAAATTTTGCCTCTGAAACAAGAAGAAAAATGTTAGAAATGTACTGTAAATGAGTCAGCGCCTATCAAGAAAAAAAAGTCAGCATTTCATGGAGATATCTTTTATTGCAACAGGAATTTGTCTTAAAATCTACATTCTATTCCTCTTCAGAATGTGTCAAAAATGACACAAATCTTCTAAACGTGATTTAACCGCAATTCCTTCATCTAGTATTTTCCAGAAGTTTCAAAATCTGTTTGCAATTCAGGAGTATAAGGTGAAAAATGTACAAAATGAGTTGAGGGGGTGCCGAGGGGGGACTGGTTGGGGATAGTCAGCAGGTTGGGCTAGTGATTGGAGAGTGAGGGATGGTTGGGTTGGTTTATCTTGAACCTGGGTTGGAGGGGATAATCTGGGTTGGGAGTAGTGGTGTGGCTGGAGGAAATGATTGGATGTTCGGGGAGAGAAGATAGTTGGGAAGGGTATTAGTTGAGTGGTCTGAATGGTATCCAATGGGATGTCGGGTACGAGCCAGTGGTACAGTTACCTGAGAGTTAGAACTGGTTTTAATCTTTCTAACTTTTCCTAGCTAACTGTTCGCTAAGAAAGTTGGAACCATCCAATGTCTTTGACTCTAACTCCAAGTTTCAGAGGATTCCAGACACAGTATAATTGCCCAATGGAAGTTGAAACTTCCCAGTAATTTCCATGCCGTCTGTGCTGGGGGCTTCTGAGAGGACCCTTAATTGCACCTTCCAAGGTACGTCCAGGATATGACCTTCTGGAGAACAAAGAATCTAGGCCATTATTCTGTTAATAATAACTTCTTCATTGCTGCTAATATCTTCATAGAAACTGAATCCCATTTACATGCATGGGAATTACTATCACTATAACCACCCATTTCCATCTGTGTAACATTGTCCTCTTCACCTGTCTAAGTTTGTCTGCTGTTGAAGCACTTCATTCTTGCCTTTATTACCTCGAGATCTGACTATTCCAATGCACTTGTGGCTAATTCCCAGATTGTCTACCCACCACACCTCATAGCATGGATTTGATTCTTAGCTTGAGTCAACGTTTGTGCAGAATTTGCACATTCTACTCATGTCTACATGGGTTCCCTCCGGTTTCAACTAAGTAAGGTGATGGGAATAGACTGGGCGGGACTGTGGACGGTGCAAACCTGATGTGTCAAATAGCCTCCTTTTGCACTCTAGGGATTCTATGCTAGCTTGTTTGTTAAAATTCTGCTGTCTGTACCTTAACTTGCACAAATTCCCAATCACCTTTCACACTTAAGTTCACTGAATCTACATTGATTCCCAATCATGCAACATCTTAATTTTAAAATTTTCAGTTTTGTTTTCAACTCCAACCTTGGTCTCGCTCTCCCTATAGCTTCAGAGTTATTGGCATTTTGGTCTCTTGAGCATCCCCTACTTTTCTTGCCCCACCCATTGGTGTCTGTGCTTTCAGTTGCTGAGGCCCCAAGTACAGAAAGAACAGCATGTGAGGCAGCACAGTGACACAGTAGTTAGCACCGCTGCCTCACATAACCAGAGACTTAGGTTCAATTCCCGGCTTCAGTCACTGACTCTGTGGAGTTTGCATGTTTTCCCGCTTCTGTGTGAGTTTCCTTTGGGTGCTCCAGTTTCTTCCCACAGTCTGAAAGATACGTTAGTTAGCTGTATTGACCCAAACAGGCACTGAAGTGTGACGATTAGGGGAACTTAAGTACATTGCAGTGTTAATGTAAGCCCTACTTGTGACTAATAAATAGACTTTAAAAACAGGAATACACATCTCACTAGCTCTTTTTCCTTCATTAAAACATTCCTTAAACCTCTTTGATAAAAATTTTTGTCATCAGACCCAATTCTCAGTGGCTAGGTGGCATATTTTGCTTTATAATGTTCCAGCGAAGCACCTTGAGACATCTTATTCAATTAAAGATGCTAAAGAAATAAGTTGTTGTTGATGAATAAATGATAAAATAATGGAATTAGTATATTAGTTTCAATTCCATTTAGGTACTGGTATTGTGACTATTAGTTATTTAGAGGGTGTTTTTTTCCCAGATATTTTGGGTGACGAAGCTGCGTTCTTAAGCGAACATCAATCTATCACACACTTAGCACAAAACATCTTGATGAAAGAGTTGAAGCTTGCACTAAAAATAGACATCTGGAGGATTGTTAAACAGCTGATTGCAACTTAAATTGCTCGTTAATGCTCACTAAATAGGCTAATCGGCATTTTGGAGGCCAACTGACTTGAATTAATGCTATCTGCTAACAGCGCCAACTGAATGGGAGAAATGTTGTAAAAGATTGCACACTACTTAAAGATTTACCACCTTTCAACATCAAGTTGCAGGTTTGAAGAGAATTTGTGAAACACATCAGGAGATTTTCTGGAACAGTTTGTCAAGACATTACCAACACTTCAGCAACATTTATTCTGTATATTCTTTGAGGACTTATGTAAAAAGAACAAGAGCTTTGTTACTCCAGCTTATGGAGTCACTAACAGAAAGGAAGTGCTTGGATATCAGAATCTTATAATGACTTTTGACCCAGAAACAGCAAGGAGAATTTATCATTTCTTTAAAATATTTGTGAAAATTGTTATTGGTTTTAAGAATGTTTCGAAAGAACTTTTAAGATTTGTATGAATTGAAAAGAAATCAATTGTAATTTTCTTTAATCATAGAGTCACAGAGGTTTATAGCACAGAAACAGTCCCTTCAGCCCAACTTGACGATGCCGTCCTTCTTTAACCACTAAGCTGGTCTTAATTGCCCACATTAGGCCCATATCCCTTTATACTGATCCTACCCATATAACTGTCTAAATGCTTTTTAAAAGTCAAAATTGTATCAGTCTCTACTACTATCTGTGGCAGTTTGTTCCAAATGTTCACCAGCCTCTGTGTGAAAAAATTGCTCTTCTGGACTCTTTTGTATCTCTCCCCTCTCACGTTAAATCTACGCCCTCAAGTCTTAGACTGCCCTACCTTTAAGAAAAGATGTTAACTATTTAACTGATCTATGCCCCTCATTATTTTATAAAGTCATTTAGAAACACTGGTTCATGTGACCTAGCGAACATTAATCTAGAAGGCATATGCAACTGAACCTTTTAATGATGTTTATTATAGAAATCAGGTAAAGGAGAAGGGTCTGGAAAACCTGTGCCATCAAGACTATCATGAACTTAGCCAGGAGGTTCTGCAAGAGTGTGCCATTTGGGTGATAACTGTGTGCAGGAGTCTCGAAAAGGCGGTAGCTACCATTACAAGTGACTTGAAGTCCAAATCCATTGTGCAAGAAAATGAAGAGATCCTACAATCTGGAGGCCAAATGGAACGAGTATGAAATTGCACATATTGCTACACTTGTGCAGGAAGTGATATAATGCTTGTAATTTCATGAGATAGTCTTTGTTGTATCTATGTGAAATTTATAGCTGTATCAACCATAATTTGTCTATCAATACACATATTACTTATGGGAATTTGGATTAAAATAAAAGCTACAAATAGTGGAATCATGTTGGTAGATTTTTTATTTGAGAATCATTCAATAAATATGGTTCTTTTAGCTCACGGGAATTGTAACAAATTGGCTAGGGGACCCATGGTCTGTCAAAGGCTGAGAGGATGACATGCAGCCAAGCAAAATAGTACCAGCTGTTGCAGGAGATAGAGAGAAAGTGACGGGGAGGGGAGATGGGGGATGGGGTGGGCAGCTGGTACATTCTACTCTTGCTCTAGAAGTGAGTGCACAATAAATTGGAGTCGATAGTTCCCCTTTTTAATGGGTGCCACAAGTACTGTTCAGGAGCTAAAATGGCATTTGTCACACAAAGGCATACTTCTGATGTAAAGCGCAACAGCTAACATCTTGGCAGACATAATTGTGTGCATGCAATTAATATGCAGTAAATCTGTTGTAAGTATGCAGAGCAGGCAATCATAAAGTTCAAATTGTGTGCAACACTGATTTGATACCAGTGCTGTGATATTAGAATGCCACATTCCAGCCAATGTCCTCTCTGAAGTTTGCACAATTGAACACAAATTCAATGGCTTGACAGACCCTGACTACAGAATTTTATTGAAGATATTATTGACTCCTTACAGCTTGGCTGCTGGTTGATTTCCCCTGGCTCTTGTTGCAATTCTGCCTGTTTGTTGACGTTTTCCATTGTTAATTCAAGTTTCAGATGTCTATAAGGAGTGATGTGGCAGGTTTGAAAAGAGTTGCTCCCAAATGTGGGTGCACGAGTAAATATTCCCCTAAAATACAACATGACTGGGAGAACAAAGAGAGGTCACAACAGAGCAGAACAAACTGCTAGAAGATGGAAGAGCAAGGGGAGGGGGCAGAACTCTCAGAGCTGTATGTGTCCCGCGTATTCAGGAAGCAATTCTCCTACCTGAATCTCAATGAGAACAAATATTTCAGATGCTGAAACCTCATTAAAATCAGTCACTGAAATGAACTGACAACTACAACAGCAAAGCAGAGAACTATTTCCTTGCTGGTTACTGACTAGGTCATCATGGCTATCATGTATTATCCATTTGAGTCCTTCCAGGCTAATGGTGGAGATATCGCAACATCTGTTTACCAGCCATAATATTCCATAAGAGAAAGATTCTCTACTGAAAAAGAGAAATTCCCTATTCCCAGAACCTGGCAGGCAGATCAAACATAAAGAGTTATCATGTTTGTAGGCTTCCCCGAGGTTCAGGACATCATTGATTGCAAACATTACTTTGCAGGATATCAATTGTGAAATATATACAACTCAAGAGCAATTTCATCTTCTTGCAAGCTAGCAACTGTGTGGTTCTTGCCCCCTGCTGTGGTTGCATTCATACCCAGTACTTCACCATCTGAAGATTCAGCCTCTAATCTATCCTTGAAGGTATGTGTCAATATCTGAACTGATGGCTAGGAGTGTGTTGTGAAGTGATGGGACATCTCATTTTGGCCTTTCTCACTGTCTGACCAAGTTGCATTTCTTGGGTATTTGAAAGGAAAAAGGTACAAGATGAGGGGAGGGGAGAAATTAAGTACACGGACACCATCTGCATCTTATAATTCAGAGGATTATGGGATGAGAGGAGGTGAGAAGGAGGATTAGGTACAAATATATTATTATCTTTCATGAATTTGGTCCCTCCTCAGCATGGATCTTCGAGATATTTTTGGGGCAGGAGGAAGGAAGGTGTGTTGTGGAGTTTGTGAAAGGTTGTATAGTATGGAGACACTTACTTTTTCTGATGTTTATTAATGATTAAGATCTTGGTGTGCAAAAGATAATTAAAGTTTGAGGACGGCACAAAACATGAAAAGATTGTAAACTGTGCGAACAGTGTAGAACTTTAAAAGGACATGGATAAATTGGTAGAGTGGGCAGATAGATGGCAGATGAAGTTCAATGTAGAGAAGTGTGAATTGATTCATTTTGGTAGTTAAGGACATGGACATACAATATAAAATAAGTGTGCAACTCTAAAGGATACTCAGTGGGACATGAGTATACATATGCTTTTTGTCATTAAATGTTGCAGGACAGATGAAGAGAGTAGGGAATAAAGCACAAAATATCCTTGATTTACAGAAATGTTCTGGGGATGAGAAGCGTCAGTTATGAGGATAGATTGGAGAGGTTGAGTCTCTTCTCTTTGCAAAGGAGAATGCTAAGAAGAGATTTGATAGAGATGCTCTTCTATCATCATGATTTCTACAAATCATGAGGGGGTTAGATGGAGTAGATAGGAAGCAGTTGTTCCCACTCATAAAAGAATCAAGAATAAGAGGGCACAGATTTAAAATGATTTGCTGAAGAAGTAAATGTGATGTGAGAAAAATAAATTCATACAGCAAGTGGTTCAGGTCTGGAATATGTTGCCTGGAAGTGAACATAGAACATAGAACATAGAGCACTACAGCACAGAACAGGCCCTTCGGCCTTCGATGTTGCGCCGACCAATATAAAAAGCAATGACCCTCCAAACTAAACCATTCCCTTCTCTTCCATATACTTATCAACTAACCTCTTAAACGCCACCAAACTTGGCGCATCTACAACTGCTGCAGGCAGGGCATTCCACTCCCGAACCACCCTTTGGGTAAAGAACCTACCTCTGATATCCGTCCTATAACTATCACCCCTTAATTTAAAGCTGTGTCCCCTCGTGCTAGCTTTCTCCATCCTAGGAAAAAGGCTATCACTGTCCACCCTATCTAAACCTCTAATCATCTTATATGTTTCGATAAGGTCCCCTCTTAGCCGCCTCCTTTCTAACGAAAACAACCTCAAATCCCTCAGCCTCTCTTCATAAGACCTGCCCTCCATACCAGGCAACATCCTGGTAAACCTCCTCTGTACCCTCTCCAATGCCTCCACATCTTTCTTATAATGTGGGGACCAGAACTGCACACAATACTCCAAGTGCGGCCGCACTAGAGTTTTGTACAGTTGCAACATGACGTTGCGGCTCCGAAATTCAATCCCCCTACCAATAAAAGCTAAGACTCCATATGCCTTCTTAACAACCTTCTCGACTTGACTGCCTACTTTCAGGGATCTATGCACATACACACCAAGATCCCTCTGTTCATCAAGACTACTAAGAATCCTACCATTAGCCCTATACTCTACACATTTATTATTCCTGCCAAAGTGCATTACCTCACACTTTTCCACATTAAACTCCATTTGCCACCTCTCGGCCCAGCTCTGCAACTTGTCCAAGTCTCTCTGCAAACTATAACACCCCTCTTCACTATCTACCACTCCACCGACTTTAGTGTCATCTGCAAATTTACTAATCCATCCTTCAATACCCTCATCCAGATCATTTATAAAAATTACAAACAGCAGGGGCCCCAAAACAGACCCCTGAGGTACACCACTTGTCACCGAACTCCACGATGAATATCTCCCATCAACCACCACCCTCTGTCTTCTATCTGCTAGCCAATTCCTAATCCAATTAGCTAAATCACCCTCTATCCCATACATCTGCATTTTCTGCAGAAGTCTTCCATGGGCCACCTTATCAAACGCCTTACTAAAGTCCATATATACCACATCAACCGCCTTACCCCCATCCACCTCTTTAGTCACTTTTTCAAAAAACTCAATGAGGTTAGTAAGGCACGACCTACCCTTCACAAAACCATGCTGACTATCCCCAATCAATTCATTTCTCTCTAAATAACTATAAATCCTATCCCTAATAATTCTCTCCAATACTTTGCCCACAACAGAAGTAAGACTCACTGGCCTATAATTCCCTGGAAGGTCTCTCTTCCCCTTCTTGAACAATGGGACCACATTCGCTATCCTCCAGTCCTCCGGAACCACACCCGTAACCAACGACGACCTGAAGATCAGAGCCAGAGGCTCTGCAATCGCCTCTCTTGCCTCCCAGAGAATCCTAGGGTAAATCCCGTCCGGCCCAGGGGACTTATCCAACTTCAAACCCTCAAGAATATCTAGCACATCCTCCCTATCTACTTCAATACTTTCCAGTTTGCAACCCTGTACCTCAGTGTTCTCCATAACTACATTTACATCACCCTGCGTGAATACCGAAGAGAAATATTTATTCAGTGCCTCTCCAATCTCTTCAGGCTCCATGCACAACTTCCCACTGCTGTGGTGGAGATAGGTTCAATTAAAGCATTCAAAAGGGCATTTATTGCTGAGTTGAATAGAAACAATACACAGGGGTATGGGGAAAAGCAGGGGAATGGCGCTTAGTCATAATGCTCATTTGGAGGGTCAGTGCAGACACATTAGGCTAAGTGGACTTATTATGTACCATAACAATTCTATGATAGTTGCCAGTGTAGTCTTCTCCATGTTGGTTAGAGCATGTAACCACACCTCTCCCCATCCTGTTAGTTCCTGCACCTCCTGTTGTGTGCCACCTTCTCCTGCAACAGAGAAGGAAATGTATCAGCAATCTGTTTGGTGATGTGGCTGTCATGGTGGAATAGCTGGCAGTGTTTGGAGCCATGTGACAATGTTATGAGGGTGGCAGCCATGCTAAGTTTGTGATCATGCAGTGAATGGTATGAGTGACAGGTAGGACTGTTTGTTGGTCCTGATTGTTGGTAGGTGAGGCTGGGGTGTGGTGGATCTGGGAGTGACTGAGGTGAATAGTGTGGTCATTAGGATAGAGCATTGAAGATGCGTTCACTACCTTGACCATTCGTAAAAGTTCATGAAACTTCTTCCATCACTGCATCCAGGTCCTTGGGGTCACATTCCTGGCATTGATCTGCACAAATGTCTGTGCCCACTATCTTTAGAACACAGTACCAGAAAACCTGGGCGTCCACGTTGTCCCCTATTTAGCTATTTTCCCTCTTTCCCAAGTCAGATTTAACTGAGAATCTGCCTGTACAGCACAGTTAGTGCCGTTTGCATGAAAAACCATTACAATAATGAGCAGACATCATAAGAATGCTGCACTACCTGCATACTGCAGGTATTCAATGCAGGAATACTGCATTGAATGGACACTGATTAAGTGCACATCATGATCTCTACAAAAACAGAAAGTGCTGGAAAATTTCAGCAGGTCTGAGATCTCTGGCAGATGGCACAGTGGTTAGCACAGTGGCAGGGACCCAGGTTCAATTCCTGGCTTGGATCACAATCTGTGTGGAAGTTACATATTCTCTCCGTGTCTGCGTGGGTTCCCTCTGGGTGCTCCAATTTCTACCCACAGCCCAAAGATGTGTGGGTTAGGTGGATTGACCATGCTAAACTGCCCATTAGTATGAGGAGGACCAGCTGGGGTAAATACACGAGGTTATGGGGATGAGGGCTGGTTGGGATTGGGCAGACTCAATGGGCCAAATGGCTTCCTTCTGCATTGTACCATTCTATAACAGTTACTGTGGAGAGAGAACAGGCTGACTCATTCAAACTCGAAACATTGACTCTACTCTCTCTCCACAGATGATGTCAGACCTGTGAGATTTTCCAGCATTTTCTGTTTTTGTTTCCAACATCCGCAGTATTTTGCTTTTATGAGGATCTCTGCATTTGTTTTCTGGGATGATATAAATTATCTTGTAGTGAGTAAAGTCCACACTGACTGCTTCACAACAATGGTTACAACATGAATGCTAATTTCCAAATGTTTCTCATTTTTAGCAGCTCCCGGCATCCAAGTTATGGTAATCATCACAAGAAGCAATATTGCATTCTAAAACCAAACTTTTGAAATGGCTTGTCTTTTAGCATAGCACTTACTTAGCACCTTTTTCACCAAAATAACTTCCTCAGTATTGAGTTACCTCTTAACTCATAAGCATCTCATCTGAGACTCCCTTCACATTGTTTTTATCCAAAGTTTTTAAGTTTATTTATTAGTATCACAAGTGGGCATATATTAACACTGCATTGAAGCTATTGTGAAAATCCTCCAGTTGCCACATTCTGGCACCTGAGTACATTGAGGGAGAATGTAACATGGCCAATGCACCTAACCAGCATGTTTTTCAAATGTGGAAGAAAACCAGGGCAGGAAGGAAACCCATGAGACACAAGGAGATTCTGCACAGACAGAGACCCAGAGATCAAACCCGGATCTCTGGCACTGTGAGACAGCCACCGTGCCACCCAAGGTTGGCCCAATGAAGTCCTGATATCACAATGTGGCAAATGGAAGAGTTAAGCCCCAAGAACTTCCACAATCGATGCAGTTATTGAACCCATGCCTTCAGCATCATCAAGCAGCATGCTCTAACTAACTGAACTAACCAGCCCTATCTCATCTGAGATGAAAGGTGTTGAGTGATAGCAATCTCTGGGACGCATTCAGAAAGTAAACTTCCAACCAGTTAGATATGCATATTTTCAAAACAAAGAGCATTAAATTAGTGCTATTTTTCTGCAATATTCTAAATCTATTTTTAAATTGAGATTGAAATGCCTCTAAATTTTGTTCAAACTTGCTGCAAAATCTACATTCATATTCTGCAGAATTTAGTTAGTTACCATGGAAACTAACCTTGAAAGGCTGTTTAAGTGTATTATCTTATTTGGGTTAGCAATGTTGATTTTGTCATTAAAATTCTTATCTAAGGAATTGGATGATGAAAAGAATTGTAAGCCATTGGGCAGACTATTTTGAGACATTATCGAAGGATTATCACACACACTGTGTACAGAAATCAGAATTTAGAATTCTCAGATAGCATTTACTGTTTACCTTGTTGAATGAACTGACATGGACAATTTGCTTCTGGTTTATTTTTCTTTGCTTTCTGAAGGATTCTTCCAACGTGCGTCCTCTCTAATTGAAAGGGCCGATTGCTAACACCTGAGGTGGCTGATTCTTTCACAAATCGTATGATCTCTTCTCGGGATATCTGTCATCACACCAGCAGCTGAATGGTTGAGAATGGAAATTCACCATGGAGAATTGAAATTATGAACTGTGTTTAAGCTGCAATCTGTTCTGTCTGTGTAAACGCCTCTTAAATAATCAAAACAAAAAATGCTGAATAACCTCAGCAGGTCTGGCAGAATCTGTAAGGAGAGAAAAAAACTGGCCTTTCAAGTCCAGATGACCCTTTGTCAAAGCTTTGGCAAAGGATCATCTAGACTCAAAACAACAGCTCTCAAAGCTGGTGAGATCTTCCAGCATTTTCTCTTTTGGTTTCAGATTCCAGCATCCACAGTAATTTGCTTTTGTTCTTGTAAGATATTTAGCTATTTAATTTCTCCATGTTCCCCAGCTTAGTTCTACCTTTTGTAATTGACTATTGTTGGCCAAAAAGGATAAAATATAAACGGATTTGAGGCTGCTGTGGACTGCTTACACAAGAACATACTGAAGCTGGTCTTCCTCTGATTTATCCCATTCCTTGTTTAGAGAATTCTTTGGTCTCTGTTCACTGGTTCCCCAAGGTTGCACAATTGATTAAGAACTCAGCCTTTGAAAATTATGTAAGGGAATTACACTTGGTATTCAATTGTACTAATTGTATTAACATTTGAAGGGAATATGTTCAGTCAGAGTTCGCATTAATCATAATAACATTCAGTTTGGAATAATTGAAATCAGTAAGAGATTTCAAGGTGATAAATTTTAAAACTGTTCATGTCATTACAACTAATGGACAAAGTACTGATATTGGCCACAATTGCTAAAGTATGAATGAAAAGCTCATTAACCCATCATCTTAATTAGAACGTGGACAAGATATATGGCCTTCGCTTGAAACATAATCTTTGGATATCCAAAAACAGAAAACAGCTTATATTAAGCTCAGGACCATATAAGGAATGCCCAAATTGGACATGCCCAAAGTGTTTTGTAAGATCACGGAATACGAGTGTTAGTCACATAGAGAGAGCAAAGACAACCTGGACCAACCGCAGAACTATTATTCAGTTTCAGGCAGTCATTAGTTGGAATAGATCACGTACAAGGAAAGCCTCACTCCCAAAACAGGATAAAGGAGCACAACTCAAGAACCGGACTCCATAATGGAGAAGAGGAACATCACTGTGAACTGCTTCGTCACCACATAAAGATGTCAGAGCAACACAAATGGAAGAAATATTAAGGTTCAAGGTTGAGGGCGCTCTGCATCCAAGGTTCACACAAGAAGTAAAATCTGTAACAACCTGTAAACTATTGCCTGGCTTGCTAGGTTTTATGCTTTTTATACTTAACATATTCTTCCCAATTGCCATAAATCTACTGTCGACTTTCTTTGTCAAGTCCAGTGATAGCAAATTTAAGGTGGCATTTTCTGGTGCTGCCATGATGGGACCTCTGGGGTGGGGGAGGGGAATGTGGGGGGCCAGCCGAGAGCTGGATGATCCCCACGACGGGCGGGGCTAGAAAATCCCACCCACAAGGGGATTACCCCTGTCCCACCTGCCATGCAAATCATAGCAGGTGACGGGTGGGGGATGGACCATGCAAAGGTCCGTTGATCTTGGGCAGCATTTTATGGTTTTGGGGCAAGCATGGCTGGAACATCCTGTCCTCATTCTTTTGTTCTAACACTGCACGGAACACTATTTGCAGATCAATGCACTGTATTGGTAGCATTAGGCTGTTGGGACTGTAAGGGTTAATATGGAACTGGGGAAACTGTACTGCCCACATTATGATGCAGGGAGTCACATGGGAGTAAAATAGTGTGATAGGATTCAGATAGAAGACAGCAGAAAAATAGAATCTAATCAGGACCATTTCCTGTATAAATATACATTATAAAAATATACATTTATAATATGCCACACAAATCTCCAGACCTCTTCATGAGGTAATATACAATCTTACAACATGTTGCTTGCTACTCCAAGAGTGCTGCATTCTTAACGAATTTAATTGTTCTTTTGATAATTTTTTGTGAAGAATTTCAACATTGGGAAAGGCAATACAAACAATGTTGCATCCAGTGTTCATGTCAAACTGTCCCAGGTCAGAAGTTGGGTAGATGCAAACAGAATGCTGCTTTTCTATTCCAGAATTCTGCTTCTATCCATTATTTGTATTGACACTTACAGCAGCTGTGCCAGTACCTACTCTTCTCTGAGGCACTGTTGTCCAGTGTAGATAGGAATGTGGTATACCTTTTAGCACAACATGGCTATTTCCGACTCAACTTGAAGCACAACATTTTGAAGTTTTATAACTCAGACTGCCAGGGAATTATTATTCAAACTCTGAAGTCTCTCTGTTCAGTATCTTTGCATTAAGTACACACACACACACACACTCTTTGCTTTTCCTCTAAACTGTATTGTATCAAATTCGAACCACATATATTAAATTGGAATGGGACAAAACTTGTTATTTCTCTATCTGAGAGAAAGAATGTCAGTTCCAAATGCAGTCACCTCTTTGATTATGATTACTGATTGCTATGTTGGGGAACACATCAGAGATATAATCAGTGAATCATATAACAGGACCTACACCACCCGGGCCACTAACTTCTATTGGAGTAGCAATTAAGAGATTGCCTCTTCATTCATAGTAACTATGCAACCACTCTTCTTCACCTAACTTTCCAACTCAAGCCAGGTGAACTCTGTGTATCACAGTGGGTTCCCATGGTCTTCTATCCAGGATGGCAGCTTGGAGGCAAAAACCCTTTATTATGGGTAGCGGGGGATGCTTGGTTTTGAGTTAATCCCAGTGAGGCATTAGGAAAATGGAGAAAGTCCTACAGAAATTTGGAGGCAGGGAATGTCGGAGGAGAACTCCCATGGGGAGAGGAGGTGGGAGATAATTAGGATGTGGATGGCCCTTGTGTAGGGCTAGTAGTGGTGTGGAAAATGAGTCCCATGGGAGATCTGGGGAAAATGGGAGGGTTGAGGAGTGTCTCAAAGGGGTTGGGGAAGGTCTGTAACATAGATACTCAGAGACTAGAAATAATTTTAAATTTTCCAACTTTTTCCGGGTAACTACTGGTGTAAGATAGTGGGAAGCATCTAAAGTTTCATATTTTCAATGGAGGAAAATGGCCCAAAGGAAGTTTGAACTTACAGGTAATTGCCATGCATTCCTCACCTAGGGACTTCCAGGAGTATTCCCTAGCGCAACTTTGGAGTATTCCTTCAGAAACATTACCCTGGAGCTCAGAGGTTACAGCCCATGTGGTGTGCAGCAATTGAAGAAGGCAGCTCATGACAACCCTCTCAAGAGCAAATAGTGCTGGATAACTAATGCTCGCCGAGTCACTGATGCTTACATCCCTGCAAAGTGTATCCACCATTAAAAGCAAATAGAAATGGATTTTAAAAATGCATTAACTGCAGGCAGTTTTTCAAACACAGTGCTGATCAATGCAGCCTTTTATTTCACGTCACGTAACTAAGCACGTCCAAATAAACATAAACTTATATTTTACAAGAACTTCAAATGGTTACAAAATCTTTCAGATGTCACAGAGTTGTAAACTATAGACATTAGAGCATTACCATACAAATAAGCTCTGAATTCATCTACATGATGACAAAAATGGTGTTTTTTGAAATTGTTTTATTATACATTATAAATACAAGTGCTCAGTTAGACTTATTACATATAGTTATTCATACCAATAATATTCCCTTGCAGTTTTATACACCATCGGTATCTTTGGTACTAAAGTGGCATTACAAGTTTTAAACAAAAGTTCCATACACCAAGAAATGGTGGGGGTTATAATGCCTGCAGAAATTTCCTAATCTAGTATTCAGTCTCCAGGTCTAGCTCTAATTAAGAGCACATTCTCCCTCAAAGCCTGTGATTTTTAACTTGTCCTATTCAATTATACCTACTTTCCTTCAACCATCTAAATGGCAAGTAATGTCATTCTAATTCCACACATGGCATCCAGTGTCATGGTCATCAAGCTAGTCCTTGTGATGGAATTAATGCAGTGTGCCAAGTTGAATGCAAGCATTGGGAGGTAATTCTGTGCCCCCACCCATTGCTACAATATGCCTCTAACATTTCTCGCCCCCAACCCAATTTAATTATCCACCATTCTTCACATCATATTGACCTGAAAACCAGGTCAGAAAACTTTTCCAAATATAGGCTTACTGAAGGAAATATATATTTATAGGCAATATACAGAAGCATATAAGGAATTATGAAAACTTTGTACACATGTTGGACAGAAAGCATTTTTCCACTTGGTGAGTTATAAAAACATGCATTACATTTTGTGAATATTACATATACTTTCCCTATATGTAATGTCATGTGAGTGTTTTATTCATTTATTACTGGAGTATTCTCCATTAGATATTGCTGTTGTTATTTAGAAAGCAATACTTTGCTGATATGTCTCCTAATTCTTCAAATGCTTAACTGGAACAATCATTTTGGTAGCTATTTTAACACCTGCCTCCCAGCTTCCTTCACCCCCCGTTTTGCCTTATACGTATTCAAACAGCCAGAATAACTTACTGTAAAACTGGAATATTACCCTACTTGTGAGAAAGCCCATTTAAACTCTGTTGAATTGGAAGACGTTGTGCTTATTCAGTCTTCCTGTGGAATAATCTGCAATGTATCAGGCCAGAATTTGCCATCCGCATTGAACAAACACACCAGGATTCGACCGGCTTGTCTGCCACAGAATCGAAGTGGGCGAAGAGCAGACAACAGAAATGTTCTTTGACCTTGGGCAACGCTGTAAACTGTGACAAAAGATTATACTTGCACTTCCCCATAGATTTTCTATAGGTTTTGCATTGTATGTCCCTATAAGCCAACTGAAAATCCAGCACCATCCGTAGGGAATTTAGGACCTACAAGACAAGCAGTTTTGTATCTCCTCAACTAATCAGATTAAGTAATCGTTACTGAGCATTGTAGAGCCATAACTAGGTCAGTTAGAATATTGAATTCAACGTAAAATCAGATACAAAAAGTTAAATAAAATGAAGGAAAAAATATTGGATTGAGAGAATTAAAAGAGACAAAAAGGAAAAGTTAAAGAAATTTTCTAAGATTTAATGTTTTAAAACTCCAACAATAATTTAGATCTGAATCAGATTTCAAGCTTGCAAACATTACTGTTCTGTGCCAAAGAGGTTGTTTGGCAGTAATTAAGACTTCTCACACCTTTAAAATGGTACTTAGACTGGAATGATCAAACTCCCAACACTTTTCTGCTTATTTTAATCATATCTATGAGGCAAGTGCAGGAAAAAGGTGTCACTCAATGGATTTCTATGGTGTATTTCTCTGCAGGATAATGGGCCATAATCTCCAACCAACAGTATAAAGTCCTGGCCCACTGGAATGACAAGAATTTAAAGAGCACTTGCCAGCTCTGGAAAATTACATTGAAACTTCACTGGCTAAAGCTGTTTGGGAGCTGCAGGGAAAGAACTCCCTCTCCTGCTATTCCCTCCCCCATTCCCCCTACCCCTCCATCCCTGAAAATCCCCAATGCAGTGCAACAACAACAAGCTCAGGGAGGTCAGGCCCAACACCAGCCTTTTCTTTTACTGCACTGGCTACTGGAAAGCAATTAGATTTAAGAGGCCCAGTGAAATCGACAGGACAGTTTCTACAAAACCTACTTTTCTACAATATCCTAGGAATAACAAATAAAGTTTAAGAATGATTTGTAGTAAAACTAACAGACTAACAACACTCACTGCCATTTATCAGGATATTTGAAAGCAACTTACAGACAGATGCCAAGTTGAGATGCAAGCCATAGAATAGATGACTCAAATGTCTGAAGAGTTGCCTGTATAAAACTCACTATATAAGATCTTTCACATATAAAAATTCAAAAAAAAATAGATGCATTGCATCCATTGAAAAACTGAGTGATCGCGTGGAATGAAAATTGAGCCAAAATGTTGTTAAAACCTGGTTTAAACACATGCAAATTTAATTTATGGAAATAGCTGAAAATTGCAAATGTCACTCTATTATTTTTTTAAAGAAGGTAGAGTTTAGAGCAACACAGCACGGGAAACAGGCCCTTCGGCCCAACGAGCCCGCGCCGCCGTCATGACTATATAGTAACAGTTCCATTATCCTATCCTAATTTTAGGTTATTCCTAATATAGAAGAGTCTAAATATAGGGACAATTTGTTTCCCAATCAGCCTAAGAGCGAATTTTTGGGATGTGGGAGGAAACCGGAGCGCCCGGAGAAAACCCACGCAACCACGGGGAGAACGCACAAACTCCCGCAGACACCGGCCCAATTCCAAGTGTCTGCACAGCTACAGCGATAGTCACTGAGCTGTCATGGTGCCCTTCAGATGGTCCAGATAAAGCACTCATTTACGACATGAAGCACCAGGCAACCCATGAATCAACATCCAAGAGCTGTCCTCGCACCACCTGCCGAATGCATGCTCCTTGATGGTCAAGTATGGACCGAATTACCTGTGGAAAAAAGCCATAGTTAAACAGTCCTACTATATCCCTCTATCTGCATACCGCTCATGTGGCTGTCCAAGAGACCCTTAAACAGCCCTAGCGTGCCTGCTCCCACCACCTTACTCGGCAGTGCATTCCACACCCCCACTACCCTTTGTGTGAAAAACTGCCCTCTAATATTCGTCTTATACATAGCCCCCCTCACCCTAAGGCCATGACCCCTCGTCCTATCCATTTCTGAAGGTGGAAAAAGTTTACCACCATTTACTCTATCTATACCCCTTATAATCTTATACACCTCTATGAGATCCCCTCTAAGCCGACGTCTTTCAAGGGAAAACAACCCCAGTCTATCTAATCGTTCCTCATAAGACAGTCCTTCCATACCAGGCAGCATCCTGGTAAACCTCCTCTGCACTCTCTCCAAGGACTCCACATCCTTCCGATAGTACGGCGACCAGAACTGGACGCAGTATTCCAAGTGAGGCCTAACCAACGTTCTATACAATTGCAACATCAAACTCCTACTCTTGTATTCTATACCCTTTTCAATGAAAGCTAACATACTATACGCTTTCTTTATCACCTTCTCCACCTGTGAAGACACCTTCAGAGACTTGTGAACCTGCACCCCCAAGTCTCTCTGCGTCTCTATACTCCGAATAGTTTTACCTTTTATCCTATAACTCTCTTCTACATTTTTCCGGCCAAAATGCATCACCTCGCATTTATCCGGATTAAGTTCCATTTGCCATCTATCTGCCCAGTCTACCAACCTGTCTATGTCCTGTTGTATTGCCTGGCACTGCTCTTCTGTACCCGCCAATCCAAGCATCTTGGTGTCATCAGCAAATTTGCTGATCTCACCACCTACCCCTACTTCCAAGTCGTTTATGTAGACCACAAATAGAAGAGGACCTAGTACTGAGCCTTGTGGCACTCCACTAGTGACAGGCTTCCAGCCGGAAAAAGAGCCTTCCACTACTACCCTCTGTCTCCTCCTCCCGAGCCAGTTCTCGACCCATCTACATACCCAGCCCTGTATCCCATGCGCCTTCACCTTCTCTATCAGTCTACCATGAGGAACCCTGTCAAACGCCTTACTGAAATCCATGTCCTTCATCAACTGTTTTTGTCGCTTCTTCAAAAAATTCCACTAGATTTGTAAGACAAGACTTCCCCTTGACAAAGCCATGCTGCGTATCCCTGATCAGATCGCAGCGCTCCAGATGCTCATACATCCTGTCCCTGAGGATCCTCTCCATTAGCTTACCTATAACTGAAGTCAAGCTCACCGGCCTATAGTTCCCTGGGTTATCCCTCTGACTTTTTTTAAACAACGTACTACATTTGCTATCCTCCAGTCCTCTGGGACCTCACCTGTGTCCAAGGAAGAGACAAAGATTTGCGTCAGAGGCCCAGCTAGGTCTTCCCTCAACTCCCTTAGCAGCCTGGGGTAAATGCCATCAGGCCCCGGAGCTTTATATGTCTTTAAGCTGCCTAACAGCCCCAACACCTCTTTCATCATAATCTTTATTTCCCTCAACCAATCCTCAACTTTGTCAACATCAGCAACAGACATCCGGCCAGTCTCCTGTGTGAATACCGACGCAAAGTATTCATTCAGGATCTCCCCCGTTCCCTCAGGCTGTAAGCATAGATCCCCTCCTCTGTCCCTGAGAGGTCCAATCTTGCCTCTAACCATCCTTTTGCTCCTTACATAGGAGTAAAATGCCTTAGGATTTTCCTTAATCCTACCTGCCAGAGCCACTTCGTGGCCCCTTTTTGCCTATTGAAGAAGGCGTGAGGGGAGAGAAACCAGGTAAAGACAGACAAGTCAGATTAAGAAGCCTGAAGGTTAGCCCAGAGGAAAATACCTTGCAGAGGCGGGAGGGGGGCAGCATGAGGTGGGAATTCTCTCATCCTGCCTGCCACAGAAATTGTAGCAAGTGGTTGGGGGGGGAGGGGGGGGGGGGGGGGGTGGTGGAGGTGGTGGGAGGAGGCAGATCATTCAAAGGTCCATTGGCCTCAGGCAGGATTCTCTGGTTTTGGGGCAAGTGCGGCCGGAGAATCCCACCCATAAGATCAGGGGTTACAATCCTGGAAGGACAGATTTTTCAGTGTAGGGCTCCTTTAAAATCTCTTCAATTTGTTTCCTGCCTAATGGACAAGATAAGGACCTGATCAGATGGAAAATCTGAAAGCTGATAGCTATTGTAGGAGCATTTCAATCATAGGGGAAATGAGAGATCTTTTTTTGAAGGGGACATAGAGGAGGAGCAAATTCTCGAGAGGGAAGATCCCAATCACAGAAGTGTTCTGCATCAAGGGAGGTGCTTCTTCACCAAGGCAGGAGGTTTCCATTCCAGGGAGATGGCTTCACAACAGGAGATCCTGATCCGGGGGGATTGAATGCAGGGAATCCAATCTTGGGGAAGGAGTCTGGTCACGGAGGATCTTAATTGTTGAGGATTCTGATTGCTGCTGGGATTCTGATTGCAGCAGGGCGTTTTTATTGCAGGGCAAAAACCGTGATGACCTGGAGGGCAGATGGAATTCAGGGGAGGCAGGTGACTGGGTGACAGATGAGAGGGAGCACAATCACACAGTGGAGATACCTAATGGTGGCTCAGAAGGCAGATGGTGCTGAGGAAGCCTATGGTGGAGGGTTATGTAACAGACAGATCACAGGGTGATAGTATTTACTGGGTTCATTTTGGATTTTCCTGCTTCTACTGGCCCACATCCTCATGCATTCAGTGTTCTTGTCTCAATCATGATTATATTTCCTAAGGCTTAGGATACCCAGGCAACATGACTTAAAAATTGAATGACTTAAAATGAAGGAAAGCAGCCTCAATTAATATTTAAATGACCAACCCACATTTGACAAATGGATTTGTTGCTTCTTATCACCTCAGTTAAAACTGGAATTGGGCAGGTTTAAAATGTGTTGAATCCCTGCTTATTTATTTTGAATTTCAACTCTAATTCAGTGCCAACCCACCTATTTTGAGGTGTTAATACTCAGTCCAGTGATTAAGTACTTGGATAAATATTAATCGATAAAAGAGGGTCAGTTTGGATTTGTGATGGTATGTCATGCGTGATTGATTGAATTTTTTTAGACAGCTATTAGCATGATGGATGTGCATTATCTGTTGATAATATCTACATGGACTTGTAAAAGACATTTGATAGGGTTTACACTAAAAATCATAGCAAAAATGAAAAACTAAGGAACATTTTGATATAGTTTAGTAATTAGTTATGAGGCAGGGGGCAAATAGTGTATATCAATGACTTAGAAAGACAAAGGAATAGGGTTGAATATTTAAATTGATAGATACATCTGGATTAGGAAGCACAGTAAATTAAATAGATGGAAGAAGGAGAGGCGTAGATAAACTAAGCAAGTGGGCAAAATTATAGAAGATGGAGCTCGACATGGGTAAAGAATGTGGTCATCCCCTTTGCATCTAAGAAAAATAAATAGGAATATTTTCTTAACATTGAGAGATTAACAGTTGTTGGAAAGCGAAGGATTTAGGTGCCCATATTGACAAATTGTTAAATAATAGACCACAGGCAATTAAAACAGAAAGGCTAATGGAATGTTGACCTTTTATCTCAAGTGGATTGGAAGTCAAATGTTTTCAAGTGATGCTTCAGTTGTATAGAGCCTTGGCCAGATTCCATTTGGAGCATTACATTTCAGTTTTAGATACTGATCATTAGGCAAACCCTTAAGAGTGTCTATTCACCAGATTGATATCAAGGCATAAAGGGTTAAATTATGAGGCTATGTTTTATATATATAATTGTAGTGTGTATCCCATAGAGCATAGAAGTTTGAAGGATGATCTAATTGAGGTCCTTAAAATGCAGAAGAGATTTGATATGGTAGATATAAAGAAATTGAGCTATGTTTAATTCCTGAGATGGGTGTCCCCTCAATTGTTGGCAAAGTAATTGAAGCCCTGTGCCACTTCTGTCTGGGAGGCCTGATGCGAGTTGACTGTAATCAGGCATCTAACTGGTTAGCATAATGTATCCCACATGATCAAAGCCCCACTTGGGCAGAAATCCCGTCACCTAGAGCTGCCATCCAATCAGAGGACAACAGCTCTTCATTGTCATTAGAGGTTCTGACCGTAATACTCCAAAACTTCAACAGGAACCATCATGTCAGGTAGGATGGTTTTACGGGGAAGGGTTCGCTAGAGTAGGGAGGATTAGCAAAGTCAGATGCAAGGTGGAGGTGGTTTTCAGTGGCCTTCCTTCTTCCAGATGCTGAATCAGTGCCCGATCAGGCATTGAGTCTCTCTCTCTCTCTCAACAACCTCAACAAGGTGGGTCACTGGCAAATCCAGCAATATTTACCAGGAGGTCTTCAGGAGACATTAAATGAATGAGTCCCATTAAATCCCTGAGCCACCATTAAATCCCAAAAGGCTCAGTGATCGAGTGGTTTATTATTGAGTCTAACTGATGTATCACCTAATTGATTCCAACTGTCCCATTCCCTTCATTAAATCTGACATCCAAAGTTATTTGTTATTAGTTAAAGGATGGTGTGTTAGCTGTCAGTACTGTGTTTATATTTTAGCTTGCTAGTTTACAGTCATTATGAATTGTTTGCAACTTTGGAAGGCAAGTGGATCACTTGCAATGCTCACTAGCTGTCTGTTATTGTGCTATGTTGGTTTGTGGTGTTGTATTAAAAAAATCTGACATCTAAAAATGTGAAAGGGCTGCTGCCCTGCACCCTCCCCCCATCAAATGATCATGCTCAGTCTAACTGTTGGATCCATGAAATTCTACTATTATTTCCTCTGGTGGAAGAATCCAGAACAAAGATACATATTCTTAAACATAGACTTTTGTTATTTAATAGGAAAATAATGAAGACCTTCTTTAGGAAATCTGGAATTTTATTCCCCCAAATGGCTGTGATGTTGAGTCCACTTTTTTCAAGACTGATAGGTTTCCATTAGGTAAGGGTTTTGAAAGATATGGAGCAAAGATAAATGTAACTGAAATGTCAATCAAATATTTCACTTCTGCTCTTATCAGCTACACTGTAACTTAAGAGATTGTGGCCGAAATTTTACCATCCTGCCCACCATGAGAATCAGAGCAGGCAAGGGGCGGACCATGGAAAGGTCTATTTACCTCTGGCAGGACTTTACAGTTCCAGAAAGAGCGAGGCAAGTGTGCTTAAAGGAAATATCAGGATTTGGGAAAGGAGATTGCAAGAAAGTTTTCAGCAACCATTCATATCCTTCATTACCAAGCAAATGTTAATAAGGATATTCTAAACTCACTGCAAAGTTCTGGCAGAATTTGATACCAGCAACTCAGCTGAAGGAATACAAATGGCTGTTCACAACAATTAGCAGATGAAACACACTGAATTGGGAAAAAGAGAGACTTTGAAGTTCCATGTCAACTAATTATGTGTTTTTACAATTCATAAAATTGCGAATGCTTTTGACATGGATATAAACATGTTTTTGTCTTAAGTATTAACTGGTTCTTTGTATGTTAAAGTATAATAAAACATGGCACAGTGGTTAGCACTGCTGACTCATAGCGTCAAGGACCTGTGTTCAATTCCAGCCTTGGATCACTGTCTATGTGGAGTTTGCATGTTTTCCCTTTGTCCGCGTGGGTTTCCTCTGGAAACCCAATTTTCTCCCACATTTCAAAGGTGTACAAGTTAGGTAGATTGGCCATACTAAAATGATTGTAGTGTCAGGGGGATTAGCAGGGTAAATATGTGAGGTTATGGGAATAGGGCCTGGCTGAGATTGTGGTCGGTGCAGACTTGGTTGCTGAATGGCCTCCTTCTGTACTGTAGGGATTGTATTCTATTCTAAAACATTCTGAATAAACATAGATTTGTGGTTAAACTCTCTATCAAGCCAAAGCTCATCTAAGGTCTGATCATTGCTCCCACATCTAAGGAAGCCCTTCTAACACATTCCTCACTCTCTTGAACATGACGCATATGAAACATCTCTTTCGATAAGCAACCAATCCCTTTGTCACCAGCATTCTCTTCACGTTCTTGCCACATCAATCATTTCTTTGCTTTCTTTTACTGTTAAATTAACACTGCTATAATCTTTCAACCTGCAATTCCTTCCCCTATGAAACTCCAAGCACACTACACTCTATTTACTTTCTGTTGATGTAACCTCATCATCTCACAATCAGAAATACCACACAGTCTCCTATATAAACTGGTTCTTCTGCACACATCAAAGCTGTGGAACCTCTTCCCTCAGACTTTCTTTCCTCTTACAATCCACATGGTTTTAAGCCTAACATTTGCCATCAATTAAATGCTATTTTATTTATTTGTCCTAGTTTTAAACTTGCCAATCTTCTGCACTATTAGTTTTCCTGTTTCCCTCAAGTTCTCAGACTAAAAATATTGTTCTTCCTCTTTTTTTGTGTTTTGAAGATTGTTTTCATTTGTAAGAACAACCAGAAAGTGCAGAATATAGAATCATTGAGGTTTACAGGGTTGAAGAAGGGCATTTGGCTTATCATATCTCTATTATTCTTTCAGCAAAGGAGCAATAATACAGCAATGATAATATCAATTCTATATGTGTAGCATCTTTAATGTTGCAAACTGCCCCAAGGTGATTCACAGAAACCTTTCAAGACTAAATTTAACATGGTGCAATATGTGACATAGGGTAAAAGGCCTAAAACTTGGTTAAAGATGGTAGGTTTTAGGACCATTTTTAAAGAGGGGAAAAAAGAAGCATAGGGATGTTGACAAGATTAGGAGCTTCAAGCCATGACAGCTGAAGATATAGCCTGTGATGGTGGAGTAATTAAAATTAGGAAATGCTCAAGAAGCCAGAATTCAGGGAGCATAGATATCTCAAAAGGTTTTTGAACTGCAGCATATTACAGAGATAGGGAGGGATGAGGCCATGAACAAATTTAAAAATAAAGATAGTAAAATTGGTTGGTGCAGACTTGAACAGCCAAAGGGTCTGTTCTTTGTTCTATTTTCTTTGTATTTCAAAGTCAAGCATTGCCTAACCAGGAGTCAATGTAGGTCAGAAAGTAGTGTAGCGATGGGTGCTCCATTAAAAGGTTAATAGAGAACACAACTGTGTATACTCATTTTAAATCATGTTCTTGCTTCATTACATGATGCTCAATAAAAATCTTTCAACATGGCATTTGTACATCTATATATGTTTGCCACTAATTTTATTGTACACAAATTATATAAAGCAGAATATTACTAATTTTGTTTCTTCCCACCTTAACAGAAATGGGGATATGCTTTCAATGAACACAGAACACATCCATCACCTCTTTAAATTGAATCTTCCAGATACAGTGTTCAGGCAAGTGTTCTCGTATTAGGAAGCCTGTGCGTAATGCCTTCCTTCTCACCATGTGTGCACGATGTGCTCCCAAACCCATCTCCAGAACACGTTTCAATTCATAAACTGGTCTCCCGTAGGAACATAGTCCCAATATTATATGATTTTTTCCTTGTGCAGGCAGGCATGCTTATCATCCTTGATGAATTCAGGGAAGTATTGGCCTCCAGAAAATAACATATTCCATGAATTTCCTTTGGGAAGTTTTCTGGAAGGTCACTTCGGGAGCGTGGTATGAACTTAAAGCTCTCATCTCCCTTTAATAGCCTACATTTAAAATGAAACAAAGGTTTTAAGAATCAAATGAAACAATACAAAATCCTGTACCCAGATCATAACATTTTTTATCTACCAGGCTGTAGGCAATAAAAAAGCATTAAATAATCAATACTGCTTGCAATTAGAAAGTCAGAAATTTTAAGTAAAAACAAGCTTTTTTCTTCATTCCATTGTTTAAAAAGGATTTAAAAGGACCCAGTTTGAATCAGAGATTTCCCCTAGCTATCACAAGGACAAAGAAAAGACACTGGGCAGGATTCAATGGCTCACTCATCCCGAAACCATAAAATCCCACCCAAGATCAATGAATTTTTCTACGGACCGCCCCTTGCCCATTAATTTCCCAGAGTGAGCAGGCCAGTAAAATTCCAGCAATTGGGTGCTAAGTCGACTTGATCACAGATAATGTAACAAAAGGACAATGAAAATGAATAGACAGGTATATGGAATTAGCAGATACATGACAGATGCAATGTAACAATGTACAACTGAAAAGTGATGCTATTTTAGAGCAAAACAGAATATACACTTAATGGAAAGATGCTGAAAATTGTGAGTGAACAGAGAGGCACAGGAGTTCAAATAATTATCTGAGCAATGACATGTAGGTAGATTGCTATAAAAATTGCTATTGATAACTTGGGTCTTACAAATGGAGAAAAGTGTATGAAGTCATGATAAGTTTGCACGAACAATGTTCAGGCCACAGTTAGGGCACTGTGTGCTGTTTCAGAATGCTCATTATAGGAAGGACATTAAAGCTACAGAAAGCATCCATGCCAGAAATAAAATACTGCAGATGCTGGAAATCTGAAATAAAAACAGAAAACATGGTGGCACAATGGTTAGCACTGCTGTCTCACAGCGCCAGATTCCCGGCTTGGGGATAGAGTCTGGGTGGGATTGAGGGATCCTATGAAAATGTAAGAAGCAGTATGTCAGGCAGAAACTGTGGAGAGAAAAACAGTTAATGTTTCAGGTGATGGCATTTCAAATTCAATAGTTTTCAAATGGATCAAATGGGGATTTAAAAATGTGGGAAAAAAGCCAAAAGTGAATGGCTGGGATTTTCTAGCCCAATCATTCAGGCCCTGCCACAGGGCAGGGTCCAGCGGTTAGTGGTCCAGCTGAAAGTCCAATGATTTTCACAGAACCGGATGATCCTGCTGGCAAGACAGAGCTGGAAAATCCCACCCACTGGACGTACTTGACCCAAAAGATCTTGTGTGGTCTCTGGCCAGAAATACAGCCAAAACCTCCAACCGCATTTGTGGCTGGGATTTTCTGGTGCCGCAGCAATGAGTGGAGTTTTGGCTGGAATGCCAGAGGATGCATCAGTGGGATCCCAAATCCACTCAACTTTTTTTGGAGGTTGGAGAAATTTGCATGCAGGAGCTAAAGACACTGGCAAAGAGCAGCTCTTCAGAGATTGGGGCAATCTTTATAAAGAGTGTTCTGATGTCAAAGTGACAAGTCCCCCTCCCTCCAAGACATTGCAATCCATTTCAGACAAATTGAACATCCTCAATACTTGACTACAAAGGAGCACCACTAAATATTCATGTTACCCCATCACACTACACAGGCATCCCCTCACCATCTCATTGGCTTGGGGAAGGGATCTCAACTTCAGATTCTCCCTACTTTGTCTGTGCTGTTTGATATAAGAATACTCAAGATGTTCACTCAAATTCATTCAATTTGAGTCCTTTTCTGTTCTTGTCCATTGTACTATTGATGAATAGGTGACATATAGTCATGAAGGAGAGACAGAAAAGTGAAGCTAAGGCCACAATCAGGTCACCCATGACGTTATTGAATGGCAGAGAAGACGCACTACAGATTTTATTATGAACTATCCTGTTATGTGAGCAGGAGTGTAGACTTTAGTTATGGTAAGGAAAAGGAATACATACATAATGTCCAATGTGCTAAACAAACACAAACCCATTTACAAAGGACATAATCTAAGACTGCAGCCAGGCACTTGGGGACTAGAATTTCTCAAGGATGCCCAGGGTCTCTGGGGGGAACCTAGGGAACCTAGCAACCTTTCAACTTTTGAAAGATATTCATTTTTGGCATCACTAGCAAGGCCAGAATTTATTACATTTGAGAAGTTGGTAGACAGCAACCTTCTTAAACCACTGCAGTCCATGTGGTGAAGGACCTCATATAGTGAGGATGTTCCAGGAATTTCACCATATGACAAAGAAGGGATGACAAGATATGGCCCAGTCAGGATAATGAGGGAACTTGGAAGAGATGATGTTCCAATGTGCCTACTGCCCCAATACTTCAAAGTGGTAGAAATGGTGGGTCTGTGGGTTACTGTGGAAGAAACTGAAGCCTTTGAGATCCACTTTGTAGAAGCAGTAGGATAAGTAAATTAGCAAAGTATCGTGGATTTACACAAAGGTGTTTCTACACTAGATTGATATCCAACTATCAAATGAATTCTTGTAAATACTTTTTCTCAAATAAACTTTGGTATTAACATTTGGAATCAAATGAGGCCAACCCTCGAGTCTGATGTTGATAAAGAAAAGTATATACAAGAACAGTCATAGAATCGCTACAGTACAACAAGAGGCCATTTGGCCCATCAATTCTGTACTGACCACAGTCCCACTCAGGACCTATTCCTGTAATCCCACACATTTATCCTGCTAATCCCACTGACACTATGGGACAATTTACCATGGCCAATCAATCTAACCTGCACCTCTTTGGTCTGTGGCAGGAAACCAGGGCACCTAGAGGAAACCCATGCAGACATGAGAAGAAAGTGCAAACTCCACATAGACAGTGACCCAAGGCCAGGATTGAACCTGGGTTCCTGGCATTGTGAAGCAGAAGTGCTAACAGCTGTGCTACCATGCATCCCGATGCTTTTGCTGTTTATAAGGATGGCAGTTGTAAGGGATGTGTGATTGTTGTATTCAAAAAGACTTCCTACAATCAGCATATTGTTATATATTACTTCTGGATGCCAATGAATGCACATATCCAATATGGCGGGAGGTTCAATTCTGGCTCGGGATGGGAGCATGTGTTATTCATCATATTGGATCCTAAACACCTCCTAAATGAGTGCAGCACAATCCTATTTTTAATTAAGCTGTATGAAATTAATTAAGTAATATAATAAAATACCAAAATAGGCAGCAATGATTAAAAGAGCCCAATCATATGGGAGATGAAAATTTTTCGCTGCTGAAAATTGGCTTGCAAATGTCAAAATAATTAAACATACTGCCTTTCCCCATTCTCGGAGAGGTAGATGTTCACAAGAACCAATTAATTCTGTAATGGTGATGAAACTTATTGTTAGGAGTGTGTTGGAAAATATTCAAATGCATTAATAAGAGTACTTACTTGATTTTTACAGTCTCATATTAATGATGTTGACTGAGATCAGCATCTGCTAGCCTGCAGCAGGTCCTTCTGTCAAACACATGCTCACTGGCTGGAGGTTCCAATTAGAATACTGCTGAACAGCACACTTTACAAGGTGCAGTGAGCTGGATTTGTACCAGATTCTATCATTGAAGGCCAGCATTTAATAGCACTCAATGCAAATGAGCTTGGGTTGCTTAGTGTTGCTGCTGAATGCACAGTAACAAGTGAACCAACACATTGTTGTGCTTTGTGCTGAGGTTTAAGAGACTATGTCTGGCATCTGGTGAGGGTATTTGGTACCTCGGAGCTCTCTACAGCCCAATATCATTGCCAAAAGTCAACGTGAAACAACTACTTTAGCAGAAACATCTTTCAAAGTTTATTATCAGAAGTAAAGTTTAATAAAAATAATTGTAATGATGATGACAGAACAGTTGTTGATTTTGGTATAAATGTATGCCACAGCATTTTTTTATTCATCAGGGTTGTTGTTGGCTGGCCAGCATTTATTGTCCATTCCTAGTTACCCTTGTTCAGAGAGTCAACCACATAACTGTGGCTCTGGAGTCACATGTAGGTCAGACAAGGTAAGGAAGGCAGATTTCCTTCCTAAAAGGACATTAGTGAACCAGATGGGATTTTCTGACAATTATCATCAATAGATTCTTAATTCCAGATTTTTTTTACTGAATTCAAATTCCCCATCTGCTGTTGTAGGATTGAACCCCAGTCCCTAGAACATTAGCTGAGTTTCTGGATTAATAATCTAGCAATAATACCAATAGGCCATTGCCTCCCAGTGGTATAACATAGATTTGTCTATATAATCCTTCAGAAGTTTCCTGTCTGAAATACTGTTCAGACACTTCTCTATTATTAACTACAACCATTAAACTACTAGCAATCATGAAGAAATACGAGGTAGGGGGGCAATTGCCCTCTGTAACCCTTTTTGTGATGAGCATGCTCCAATTTTTAATTTATGCACAGCTTGTTAAGACTGTTGCACATATTGCATCTTAATGAAATGTAAGTTGTGATATATGTTCTGGATTGCTGCATGATTGTGCCCCTGTGGGTTTAGACAAAATACTGGCAGTGAGACCTACTCCACTCTCAACACCACTGGAATTGTCACTGGTTATTCTGTCTGCCACTACAAGACAGGCTTCATGATATGATATGATATCAAAAGATGGGTGAGATCCTAAATTAATATTTTTCATCAGTATTTACTGTTGAGAAAGGCATGGATGTTAGGGAACTTGGGAAAATAAATAATGATGTCTTGAGACGTGTACAAAATACACAGAAGAAGTTGCTGGAAGTCTTAAAGTGAATCAAAGTAGATTAATCCCTGGGACCTGACGAAGTCTATCTTCGGATATTGCCGGAGGCTAGGGAGGAAATTGCAGGTCCCCTAACAGAGATATTTAAATATTAACAGCCATAGATGAGGTACCTAAAGATTGGAAGGTGACAAATGTTGTGCCTTTGTTTAAGAAGGGCTGCAGGGATGAACCTGGGAACTACAGTCCAGTGAGCCTAACATTTGTAATGGATAAGTTGTTAGAAGGTATTCTGAGAGATAGCATCTACAAGCATTTAGAGAGACAAGGACTGATTAGAGACAAGTGGTATGGCTTTGTGAGTGGAAAATCATGTCTCACAAATTTGATTAAGTTTATTGAAGGGGTAATGAAGAAGGTAGATAAGAGCAGTACAGTTGTCTACATGGACTTTAGCAAGCTCTTTTACAAGATACTGCATGGTAGGTTGTTGTAAAAAATTAAATCTCACAGGATCTAGGATGAGGGGATGGAATGGTGGCACAGTGGTTAGCACTGCTGCCTCACAGTGACAGGGACCCAGGTTCAATTCCAACCTCAGGTCACTGTCTGAGTGGAGTTTGTAATTCTTCCTGTATCTAAATGGGTTTCCCTAGGTGCTCTAGTTTCCTCCCATAGTCCAAACCCACACATTAGATTGATTGGCCATACAAAATTGACCTTAGTGTCAGGGGATTAGTAGGGTAAATATGTGGGTTTACGAGAATAGGGCCTGGATGGTATTGTGGCCTGTACAGACTCAATGGGCTGGATGGCCTCCTCCTGCACTGTAGGGATTCTATGACTCTAGCTAGCTGATTGGATACAAAATTGGCTTGATGACAGAAGACAGACGGTGGTTGTAGACAGTTGCTTTTCAAACTGGAGATCTCTGACCAGCAGTGTACCTCAGGGATGAGTGCTGAGTCCACTGTTATTTGTCATTTATACTAATGTTTATTAAGAACATAAGAACTATGAGCAACAGTAGGCCATCTGGTATGTCGAGCCTGCTCTGCCATCAATAAGATCATGGCTGATCTTTTCATGGACTCAGCTCCCCTTACAAACTCCACTCACCATAGCCCTTAATTCCTTTACTGTTCAAAAATTTATCTAACCTTGCCTTAAAAACATTCAACGAGGTAACCTCAATGCTTCACTGGGCAGGGAATTCCACAGATTCATAACTCTTTGTGTGAAGAATTTCCTTCTCAACTCGATCCTAAATCTGCTCCTCCTTATTTTGAGGCAATGCCCCCGAGTTCTAGTTTCACTTGTTAGTGGAAACAACTTTCCTGCTTCTATGTTATCTATTCCCTTCATAATCTTATATGTTTCTATAAGATCTCCCCCCATTCTTTGGATGAGAACTTAAATAAGTTTGCAGATGATACCAAGATTGGTGGCATAGTGGACAGGGAAGTTTATCTAGGATTGCAACGGAATCTTGATCAATTGGGCCAATAGACTGACGAATAGCAGGTGGAATTTAATTTAGGAATTGCAAGGTGATGAATTTTGGTAGATTGAACCAGGACAGGACTTACTCAGTTAATGATAGGGCACCGGGGAGAATTATAGAACAAAGAGATCTAGGGGTACAAGTTCATAGCTCTTTAAAAGTGAAATAATAAGTGGACAGAGTAGTGAAGAAGGCATTTAGTATGCTTGGCTTTATTGATCATAACATGAGTTGGGATGTTGTACAAGACATTGGTAAGGCCCCACTTGGAATACAGTTCTAGTCATCCTATTATAGAAAGATATTATTAAAGTAGAAAGGGTGAAGAAAATCTTTATTAGGATGCTTTCAGGACTTGATGGTTTGAGTTATAAGGAGAGGCTAAATAGACTGGGACTTTTTTCCCTGAAGCAAAGGAGGTTTACGGGTGATCTTATATAGGTCTACAAAATAATGAGGAATATAGACAGGATAGACAACATCTTTTCCCAAAGGTAGAGCAGTTTAAAACTAGAGGGCATAGGTTTAAGGTGAGAGGGGAGAGATACAAAAGGGTCAGGAGGGGCAAGTTTTTCAAGCAAGAGGAAATTATTGGAGGAGATTCTGAGGGACAGAATGTGCTCACATCTGGAACAGAATAGGTTTATTAGCAATAAGCAGCATGTCTCCCCTTATTAGCAATAAGGGGAGGTCATGTCTAACAAATTTGATTGAGTTCTTTGAGGAAGCTAGAAAAAAAATCAACCAGAGTGGGGCAGTGGATGTTGTATAAATGGACTTTAGTAAAGCCTTTGATAAGGCTCATGGCAAGCTGATACAGAAGGTGAAGTCATATGAGATCTGAGGTGAACTGGTAAGATGGATACAAAACTGGCTTGGGCACACAAAGCAGAGAATAGCAGTGGAAGGGTACTTCTCTAACTGAAGGTCTGTGATAAGCAGTGTTCCACAAGTCAATAAATAGTACAGCCCTTAGAAATATTAGCTACAGAGGGATCTAGATGTGCAGATCCACAGTTCCCTGAAAGTGGCAACTCAGGTGGACAAGGCAGGCAAGAAGGCGTATGGCATACAGTATTCCAAGTGTGGCATCGGTCAGGTCATTAAGTATAGGCATTGGAAAATCATGTTGCAGCTGTATAGGACTTTGATTAGGCCACATTTGGAGTATTGTGTACCATTCTGATCGCCACACTATTGGAAGGATGTTGATGCACTGAAAAACATTTAGCCAATTGCAGAAGAGATTTGCTAGAACGTTACTTGGTTTGGAGGATATGGACTATGAAAAAGGTTGAACAAATTTGGATTGTTTTCATTGGAGCATCAGAGAATGTCGGGGAACCTCATAGAGGTTTACAAGATTATGACAGACTTAGATAGTCAGTCTTTTTCCCAGGGTGGAAGGGTCAGTTAATCTGGGGCACAGATCGAAAGTGAGAGAGGGAAAGTTTAAAAGGGATGTAAGGGGCAATTTTTTCACAAAGAGGGTGAGGAGTGCCTGGAATGCACCTGGAGGAGGTGGTGAAAGCAGATTCTATAACAATACTCAAATGGCATCTAGATAAATAAATGAATAAGCAGGGACTAGAGGAGTATTGACCAAGTAGAGGCAAGAAAATATTAGATTAGAGGACATTTGTATTGGCACAGACCAGGTGGGCCGAAGGATCTGTTACTGCGTAATATTGTTTGTTGTTTTTTTATTCTGATAAGGCGGCAAGTGCCTGGAACAAGGTGCTAGAGATAATGGTAGAAGTGGGTACAATTTTGTTTTTTTAAAAAGCATTTAGCCAATTACAGAGTAAGATGGACATTGAGGAACATAGTCCAAATGTGGGCAGTTAGGTCTAGTTTAATGATAAAAACTGGGCAGTGTGGACAAGTCAGGCCAAAGCACCTGTTTGCATGCTGTAAATCTCTATGACTCTATATACTTCAGGGAAGTCATAAGATATCCTGGTATAGCACAGTGGAGATAAAGATTTGATGTAACATTCCCCAAGCATAGCAAAGAGAAAAAAATCCCATTAATACTATAGAACCATAGAAAAGTTACAGCAGAGAAGGAAGCCATTGAGCCCATCTTGTCCATGCCAAACGCAGGAGTCCTTTCATATCCCACCTTCTGGCACCTGGCCCATTAGCTCTGGAGCTTACAGCCCTTAAGGTACATACAGTACCATCAAGACAGGAAGGAGAAAATTAAAAATAAATTTAAAAATCTCCTGAGACTTGTTTTTGAGTAGAAAGAAAGGCAAGAAGAAGTTTCACCTCTGAAATGTCAGTGTAATTTTACTCCATGTATTGTAAATTCATGATGCAGTAAAACAAATCTGTTAGCTGTAGTCATTAAATACAATGGTTTTCTGTACATTCCTATATCTAGTCTGAGGTCCTGGGCTCTTGACATGGAAGACTTTGTCAAAAAGCCTCCCATAATTGGTACTATTGGGTATTAGTCCATGGTTTGTACTTACTGGTATGTTGTGGGACTGATGTTTATGCGCCGTGGTTGACTTCCTGACTCAAATCTGCTGGCCAGAGTCACGTTGTTGCCAAACAAACAATAACGAGGCATTTTCACACCAACAACTCCCGCCAGTACAGAACCGGAATGGATCCCAATCCGTAACTTTAAAAAAAAAGGTGTGTTGTTAAATACCAGAGACATCCAAATTACTTCAATGCTTAATACAACAAACAATCTCACAGAAATTGGTTCACTCTGTGACAATCCCAGTTCATGCTATAACTGGACAGGAAGATCCCAGAATGAAATCCTAGTTCAAAAGAGCGTAACTTTTAGTTTTTTTAGAAAGCAGGGAGGAACAGATTCACAGGATTGCTAATTAAATTTAAAAAATTATTAAAAAGTTTCATTATGATATAATACTGCTTTATTTCCTCTTTAGCTACACAAATATACACAGATTTCAAGGATAACACCCCATTTTGAAACGAAATGGCAGATGCCATTCAATTGATCTTTTATGTATTTCTCCTGAGATTCCCATCAGATGATTGCCACCATGAAACGTTTCCTCTTTCAGAGAGTCAGCACAGTCTCGATGGGCTAAATGGCCTTCTTCTGCACTGTTGGGATTCCATGGTTCTATCGTTTCTAAGGAATGACTTTTTACTTTACACGCTGTAACCATCTCTAAGCACAGCAGAGGCACAGCCTGGACAAACCCAGCCTTCACATATACTAACAACTTTGCATGATCTCACTAGAGTGTTACTCTTACATAGGAGCACTAACTTAAACCCACTTAAATCTAATATTTAACAATATAGATGTGGCTCATTTAAAACTCTCTCTGTTTCCCTAACAAGTAAAACAACACACAGGGATTTTCCACCGCGTTCACCCCAAGATTGAAAATTCCCGCTGGAAGTCAACAGACTTTTGCGTGATTCACCCTCGCACGTTACAATTCCCATGGCAGGTGGCACAGGAAAATTCCACCCACGGTGTTGAGTAGGAATAAAATCATCTTCCAACCTGCATACTTCCCTCACTATCCATCCATTATTCCATTGTTGATCAAGCAAAAGCAGTGTTAACATCCAAAATTAGACTTTGTAACATTAAAGAGCAAATGAACCTCAGGATAGCTCCACCTCACACAAGGCATATCTTTGAATCACCTCACTATGATCCACACATCCACAATATCCACTCTCCCCTCAAATGGGGACCTGTCACCTGGAGAACTGTGGTTCACTTATCAGGACTTGAACCCATCTGTATTTCTAGCTTCAGGTCACTAGCATGTCCTTACCAGGGGTTGTGACAAAAACTGAGGCACAGAAATCTGCCCATTGCTGACAGCATTATTAATTTGCAGCAGCAGTAATGGACGCTCACTGTGGGACCTTCCGACGTGTCCAACAATCACGGCCAGAAGGCATCTCAGAGATCGTTTTGGGTGGATTAGCATTCTGAATAGAAAATGAGGCCAGAGAGTCAATTAAGGCTGGTCTTCCTCATTTAAGTGTATTAGAATGCTTATTCTGCGCTGCCACAGGGAAATTCCACGACCTCCAGCAATGCAAAAGGCTCAGGGAGTTGGGGGTCTGGAATTTTCTCTTTGCATTCCAGCCAGAAACCATGCATTTCCACATGCCAATCAGACAAGATTCAGCTTCCTTGTGTCTCCTTGGGGAAGCACAGCGGCACAGTGGCTAGCATTTCTGCCTCACAGTGCCAGGGACCCAGGTTCAGTTCTGGCCTCGGGTCATTGTCTGTGCGGAGTTTGCACTTTCTTCCCATGTCTTCCTCCCCATGTTTTTCTCCCCATGTTTCCTCCGGATGTTCTGATTTCCTCCTACAATCCAAAGATGAGCAGGTTAGGTTGATTGGCCAGCTAAATTTACGCTAGTGTCAGGAGGATTAGCAGTGTAAATGTGTGAGGTTACAGAGAAAGGGCCTGGGTGGGATTGTGGTTGGTATAGACTTGATAGGCCAAATGGTCTCTTCTTTACTATAGGAATTCTATGATTCTTACACAGTTTACAGGTCCTGTAATTATAGAAGTATTCTAATTTAGCATGAGCTCTGTTATGGCATTAATATTAGACTGAGTTTCAGTTTTGCCATTTAGTAATTAGCATCCGAGCACCTTCATCAGTAGATTTTGTCCTGGTAAGTAGTTAAAACATTACTGCAGGTCATCAAACTGTCACTATATCAATTCCTCTTCCAGCAGCAACACTAGAATTAGAATATCTAAAAACCTTGCCAAGTGTTGTTCTGCTAGCACAAAGGTTGGTTTAAACAGCTGAAAGGAGAAGTGAATGAGATTTAAAAAAGAGGTTCAACTAAATGTGAAATGCAATTCATGTTATGATCACTATCTCCTCAAGGCTCTTTTACCGTGAGGTTATTGATTAATCCTGTCTCATTGCTTATTACCAGGTCTAGAATAGTTGGCTCTGGAACATAGAGTCCATGGAAATTGTCCTTAATGCACTCTGTAAACTCTTGGGTTACACAGGCAGATAGGGTTAAGGAAAATCCAATGGCTTTTTACTCCTATGTTAGGAATAAAAGGGTGGTTAGAGGAAAAATCGGACCTCTTAGGGACAGAGGAGGGGAACTGTGTTTAGAGCCCGAGGGAACTGGGAGACCCTGAATGAATACTTTGCATCAGTATTCGCGAAGGCGAGGGGCATGTTGACCGGTCCTGTCTCTGAGGGAGCTGTAGAACATTTGAGAGAAATATACATACTGAGGGAGGAAGTGTTAGAGCTTCTAGGTAGCATTAAAACTGATAAATCTCCAGGGCCTGATGGCATTTATCCCAGGCTGCTTAGGGAGGTGCAAGGTGAAATTGCTGGGCTTCTGACGCAAATTTTTGTCTCTTCTTTGGACACAGGTGAGGTCCCAGAGGACTGGAGAATAGCTAATGTTGTACCATTGTTTAAAAAGGGTAGTAGGGAAAACCCTGGAAATTATAGGCTGGTGAGTTTGACGTCAGTGGTAGGGAAGCTGTTGGAGGGGATTCTTAGAGATAGGATGTGTAGGCACTTAGAGCATTGCGATCTCATAAGGATACACAGCATGGCTTTGTTAAGGGGAGGTCGTGCCTTACGAATCTGGTAGAAATTTTTGAGGAGGTGACGAAAATGGTGGACGAAGGGCGAGCCGTTGATGTCATCTATATGGATTTCAGTAAGGCGTTTGACAAAGTCCCTCATGGGAGGTTAGTTGAAAAGGTCAAGGCTAATGGAATACAAAGACAGGTAACTAGTTGGATAAGTAACTGGCTTGGTACTAGGAGACAGAGAGTAATAGCGGAAGGGTGTTTTTGTAGCTGGAGGTCGGTCACTGGTGGTGTGCCGCAGGGCTCAGTACTGGGACCTATTCTATTTGTAATATATACAAATGACTTGGAAGAGAGAGTAAGTAGAGTGATCAGCAAGTTTGTAGAGAATACAAAGAATCTTTTATTAGAGAATCAAACAACCAATCAAAGTAGAGCATGGTCACTGAAATGATGGAATCACAACACAGCAAGTTCAACAATGAATTAATCAAATAGGACTAGGGTCATTGCAATTAACCACTCAAAAGCAAGTAGATTTACTACTGTTCAATTTGCTATATAAACGTAGGTACTATGCAGGAACACACCCACAGCTAAGCACTGACAATGTTTCCTCGTTTGGTGACGAAACGTCTGCAAGCCAATTGCCAAGCTCGGCGAACACAACAACAGATAATACAAAGATGGCTGGACTTGTGGATAGTGAGGAGCATTGTCAGGCGATACAGCAGGACATAGATAGGCAGATAGATGGCAGATGGAATTCAATCCTGATAAATGCAACGTGACGCATTTCGGGAGAAAGAATGTAGGGGGGAGATACATTGTAAAGGGTAGACCTATTAAGAGTATAGAAATGCAGAGGGACCTGGGGGTGAAGGTGCACAAGTCTCTGAAGGTGGCAGAGCAGGTGGAGAAGGTAGTGAAGAAAGCATATAGTATGTTAGCCTTTATAGGAAGGGGTATAGAGTACAAGAGCTGGCCTTTAATGTTGCAGTTGTATAAAACGTTGGTTAGACCTCATTTGGAATACTGCGTCCAGTTCTGGTCGCCTTACTACCGGAAGGACGTGGACACTGTGGAGAGAGCGCAGAGGAGATTTACCAGGATGCTGCCTGGTATGGAAGGTCTGAGTTACGAGGAGACGTTAGGCAAATTGGGACTGTTTTCCTTAGAAAGATGTAGACTTAGAGGAAATCTAATAGAGGTGTACAAGATTACGAGGGGTATAGATAGAGTAAACAGGGTTCAGCTTTTTCCTAGGATGGACTCAAATAACACGAGGGGTCACGGGCTTAGGGTGAGGGGGGGTAAGGTATAATTTGGATGCTAAAGGGAGTTTTTTCACACAGAGGGTGGTGGGGGTATGGAACGCGCTGCCATGTAAAGTGGTGCAGGCAGGCACTCTGGAGTTAATTAAGAGATACTTAGATGGACACTTGAATAGAATGGAATGGAGGGATATAGAAAACTGATTTAAAATAGGCATCATGAGCCTTGGGCTTTCCCTGGGAAGTTGTAAATTGTCGATGATATTGATGTATTTGTTTTATCCTACAGGTATTCGGTCCACCTTGTCTAACAAGGGGCATACACACGATGGGTCATGAGAGGGCTGCTCTTGGATTTTTCAAGAGTAGCCTAGTGTACGCTTGACCTGGACCATTTGATGGGCAACACGACAGCTCATTGACTATTGCTGTGCTGTGCAGGCACATGGATTTGGGCCTGTGTCTGTGGGAGTTTGCGCATTCTCCCTGTGCTTGCGTGGGTTTTCACCAGGTGCTCTAGTTTCTTCCCACATTCCAAAGATGTGCTCTTAGGCTGATTGGCAGAACAAATTCTCCCTAAATTGTCTCAAATTTGGTTCTAATGCATAGATCTATAAACATAGAAGGGGATGACAGGGATCATGAGTGGAAGTGGGAACATCGAGGTGGCAGCATGGGTTCGTTGGGCCAAACGGCCTGTTTCCCGTGCTGTTTTTTCCTTTGTTCTATGTATATATTATTTCCATCTGAGCTAACAATTCATCAATTTTGTTACAATTGCTGCAGCCATTTGGATACACAGCCTTTAATTTTGACTTTTCACCATTTTTGAAATCTCTGACCTCATCTGTCAGTACATTCTTCAATTTATATTCTCTCTTCCTGTCACATTATGGTTAGCATTACCCAAATCACCAATCTGCTCTATTAACTTGTTGTTTCCCTTTGATTTACTGCTTCACCTCTCACATGATCACTTGCCTCCATTATTTAGTTTAAACCTCCTTCTACTACCCTAGTTATATTACTGACCAGAACACTAGACCCATCATGGTTCAGGTCAAGCCCACTTCAATGGAACATCCCCTACTTTCCCTCACACTGATGCCAATGCCCCATGAATTGAAACCCATTTCTCCCACACATTATTTGAACCATGCATTCATCTCTCTAATCTTAATGACCCAACACTATTTTTCACATGGTTCAGGTAATAATCCAGAGATTATTACCTTTGAAGTTCTACTTTTTAATTTAGATTTTAGAAGCTCATGTGCCCCATTAGAACCTCTTTCTTAGTTTCATACAGACAATACAAGCTTCCGACTCATGTTCTTGGCTGTAAAGAATTATGTCTATTCGTTTAACTATACTGCCGCCGACCTTTACAACTATCCTATTTATTCTCTCTTTCTGCTTTCCTCCCTATACCATGGCACCTTGGTCAGTTCACTCATCCTTCTTGCAGCCCTGTTGCCATCCACACAAACTGCAAGAACCCTGTACATTTTGGATGTTTGGAAGAGCTGAGTTTCCTCCACTTCTTGTCGGTTACAAGTGGTGTACCTCAGGGATCTGTTTTGGGGCCCCTGCTGTTTGTAATTTTTATAAATGATCTGGATGAGGGTATTGAAGGATGGATTAGTAAATTTGCAGATGACACCAAAGTCGGAGGAGTGGTAGATAGTGAAGAGGGGTGTTATAGTTTGCAGAGAGACTTGGACAAGTTGCAGAGCTGGGCCGAGAGGTGGCAAATGGAGTTTAATGCGGAAAAGTGTGAGGTAATTCACTTTGGCAGGAATAACAAATGTGTAGAGTATAGGGCTAATGGTAGGACTCTTAATAGTGTTGATGAACAGAGGGATCTTGGTGTATATGTGCATAGATCCCTGAAAGTTGGCAATCAAGTCGATAAGGTTGTTAAGAAGGCATATGGAGTCTTAGCTTTTATTGGTAGGGGGATTGAATTTCGGAGCCGCAACGTCATGTTGCAACTGTACAAAACTCTAGTGCGGCCGCACTTGGAGTATTGTGTGCAGTTCTGGTCCACGCATTATAAGAAAGATGTGGAGGCATTGGAGAGGGTACAGAGGAGGTTTACCAGGATGTTGCCTGGTATGGAGGGCAGGTCTTATGAGGAGAGGCTGAGGGATTTGAGGTTGTTTTCGTTAGAAAGAAGGCGGCTAAGAGGAGACCTTATTGAAACATATAAGATGATTAGAGGTTTAGATAGGGTGGACAGTGATAGCCTTTTTCCTAGGATGGAGAAAGCTAGCACGAGGGGACATAGCTTTAAATTAAGGGGTGGTAGTTATAGAACGGATATCAGAGGTAGGTTCTTTACCCAGAGGATGGTTAGGGTATGGAATGCCCTGCCTGCGGCAGTTGTAGATGCGCCAAGTTTGGTGACATTTAAGAGGTTAGTAGATAAGTTTATGGACGAAAAGGGAATGGTTTAGGTTAGAGGGTCATTGCTTTTTCCTAATTGGTCGGCGCAACATCGAAGGCCGAAGGGCCTGTTCTGCGCTGTAATGTTATATGTTCTATGTTCTACTTCTACCTTCTCAGTCTCCTTATTTGCCTCATTTGCAATCATATAAGGATGGGATGGTGGTACAGTGGTCAGAACTGTTGCATCATAGCGCCAGGGAACCACGTTCAATTCCAGCCTCCGGTGACTATCTTTGCACATTCTTCCTGTGTCTATGTGGGTTTCCCCAAGTGGTCCAGTCTCTTCCCACAGTCCAGAGATGTGCAGGATAGGTTGATTGGTCATGTTAAATTGCCCTTTAATGTCAGGGGAAATAGCAGGATAAATACATGGGTTTAAGGGGATAGGGCTTGGATGGGATTATTGTTGATACAGGCTTGATGAGCTGAATGGCTTTTTTTTTTCACTATAGGGATTCTAAACCCTCCTGTTGCTGACTACTGACTAAATCATACTACCCTAGCCTAAGGCGTATGACTGCCTTCTGGAATGTTAGATGAACATATAAACATCTATACAAACATAGAAATATAGGAACAGAAGTAAGCCATTTGGCCCTTTGAACCTGTTCCAGGTCGTGTTTCCCATCCCTGCTGCATCACAGTCTGCAGCTCAACCTCCAGATCACTGAGTTGAAGCTCCTTGAGTCGCAAACAGTTACAGTATACATGTTTGCCTTAGATCACACTGATATCCATTATCCCCATATAATGTAACTGCAATACATTACCTGTACTACCATCTTCATGTTAATTAATTTATTGCCTTTATGTATTTTAATTGATAATCCCTGCCACTTCTAATATGCTTAATTACTGCCAGTAAACATTACTATTAATACTAACATCTTACAATTACTAATAAATGAACTAGGTTTCTAAAAATAAAAGAAAAATACTCACCAGTCCATCAATTACCTATTTCCCTTTGACGTCATGCTTTGATTTTACTCAGAAGGCACTTGGTCTGCTCTGTAGTGACACACTGTATAGCTGGTTTAGATTCTGCTGTCCCAACTCTCCTCTTACTTTTCTATGGTCTCTGGGTCCACCTCTGTCCATGCTGTTTTAGGTGCTGACCTCAAGCTTCATTATAATAGTCAAGGCGATCTGGCGGTCTATGGTGCCTCCAGAAACAGCACAGCCATGTGGCCGGATGGAATATATTTGGACGCGTGCATTGCCAGTCTTGAGATCTGGCAGGAGGCAGGAGCAAGTGGTAAAGCTATGGGGCAGAAGAAGCTTTCCTTCCCTCCCTCTGCACCTTCTGTATTTACCTTAGTTCTCTATTGCATTAGAAACCTTACATTTGTCACAAGTCTACTGAACAAAAGCAGCTCACATTCCTTGGACAACAGTCTGGAAACCATGGTTTTGACAAAACATTCTATCACTGAACCTTAACCCTTTTCCAGAGGTGTAAAATATCAACTACCTGAATGATATTCCTTAAATAAAGATCATCTCAAACTTCAGGGCATTCTGTGAATGAAGCTTTTTACTCCTATGTTAGGAATAAAAGAGTGATTAGAGGAAAAATTGGACCTCTCAGGGACGGAGGAGGGGAACTCTGCTTAGAGCCCAAGGGAATGGCGGAGATCCTAAATGAATACTTTGCGTCGGTATTCACGAAGGAGAAGGGCTTGTTGACAGCTCCTGTCTCTGAGGGAGCTGTGGACCAGCTGAGGGAAATATCCACACCGTGGGAGGAAGTATTAGAGCTTCTAGGTAGCATTAAAACTGATAAATCTCCAGGGCCTGATGGCATTTATCCAAGGCTACTTAGGGAGGTGAGAGGTGAAATTGCTCGGCTTCTGACGCAAATCTTTGTCTCTTCCTTGGACACAGGTGAGGTCCCAGAGGACTGGAGAATAGCTACTGTTGTACCGTTGTTTAAAAAGGGTAGTAGGGATAACCCTGGAAATTACAGGCCAGTGAGTTTGACGTCAGTGGTAGGGAAGCTGTTGGAGGGGATCCTTAGAGACAGGATGTATAGACACTTAGAGCGTTGCAATCCGATTAGGGATATGCAGCATGGATTTGTTAAGGGGAGGTCGTGCCTTACAAATCTGGTAGAATTTTGTGAGGAGGTGACGAAAACAGTGGACGAAGGGTGAGCCCTTCCTTGGACAACAGTCTGGAAACCATGGTTTTGACAAAACATTCTATCACTGAACCTTAACCCTTTTCCAGAGGTGTAAAATATCAACTACCTGAATGATATTCCTTAAATAAAGATCATCTCAAACTTCAGGGCATTCTGTGAATGAAGCTTTTTACTCCTATGTTAGGAATAAAAGAGTGATTAGAGGAAAAATTGGACCTCTCAGGGATGGAGGAGGGGAACTCTGCTTAGAGCCCAAGGGAATGGCGGAGATCCTAAATGAATACTTTGCGTCGGTATTCACGAAGGAGATGTCGTCTATATGGATTTTAGTAAAGCATTTGACAAAGTCCCTCATGGGAGGTTAGTTGAAAAGGTTAAGGCTAATGGGATACAAGGACAGGTAGCTAGATTGGTAAGTAACTGCCTTGGTAATAGGAGACAGAGAGTAATAGTGGAAGGGTGTTTCTCTAACTGGAGGTCGGTCACTAGTAGTGTGCCGCAGGGCTCGGTACTAGGACCTCTTCTATTTGTAGTATATATAAATGACTTGGAAGAGGGAGTAAGTGGAGTGATCAGCAAGTTTGCAGACGATACAAAGATGGCTGGACTTGCGGATAGTGAGGAGCATTGTCAGGCGATGCAGCAGGACATAGATAGGCTGGTAGCTTGGGCAGAGAGATGGCAGATGGAATTCAATCCTGATAAATGTGAGGTGATGCATTTCGGGAGAAAGAATGTAGGGGGGATGTATATGATAAAGGGTAGACCTATTAAGAGTATAGAAACGCAGAGGGACCTGGGGGTGCAGGTGAACAAGTCTCTGAAGGTGGCAGAGCAAGTGGAGAAGGTTGTGAAGAAAGCATATATTATGTTAGCCTTTATAGGAAGGGGTATAGAGTACAAGAGCTGGCCTTTAATGTTGCAGTTGTATAAAACGCTGGTTAGACCCCATTTGGAATACTGCGTCCAGTTCTGGTCGCCTTACTACCGGAAGGACGTGGAGACTCTGGAGAGAGTGCAGAGGAGATTTACCAGGATGCTGCCTGGTATGCAAGGTCTGAGTTACGAGGAGAGGTTAGGCAAATTGGGACTGTTTTCCTTAGAAAGACGTAGACTTAGAGGAGATCTAATAGATGTGTACAAGATTATGAGGGGTATAGATAGAGTAAACAGGGTTAAGCTTTTTCCTAGGATGGACTCGAATAGCACGAGGGGTCACGGGCTTAGGGTGAGGGGGGTAAGGTATAATTTGGATGCTAGAGGGAGTTTTTTCACACAGAGGGTGGTAGGGGTATGGAATGCGCTGCCAAGTAAAGTGGTGGAGGCAGGTATTCTGGAGTTATTTAAGAAATACTTAGATGGGCACATGAACAGAATGGGAATGGAGGGGTATAGAAAACTGATTTAAAATAGGGATAATGAGCCTTGGGAGTCCCTGGGAAGTGTGTAAATAGATGATGATATTGATGTACTTGTTTTTATCCTACAGGTGCTTTGGTCCACCTTATTGTCTAACGAGGGGCATACACGCGATGGGTCGTGAGAGGGCTGCTCTTGGATCTTTTTCGAGAGTATCCTAGTGCTTCACGTCGTTAGTGTACTCTTGACCTGGACCATTTGATGGGCAACATGACAGCTCAGTGACTATCGCTGTGCTGTGCAGATACATGGATTTGGGCCTGTGTCTATGGGAGTTTGCACATTCTCCCTGTGCTTGCGTGGGTTTTTCTCCGGGAGCTCCGGTTTCCTCCCACATCCCAAAGATATGCTCTTAGGCTAATTGGCAAAACAAATTCTCCCTAAATTGTCTCAAATTTGGTTTTTAATCCATAGATCTATAAACATGGATGGGGATCGCGGGTAGAGGTGGGAACATCGGGGTGGCGGTGTGGGCTCATTGAGCTGAAGGGCCTGTTTCCCATGCTGTTTTGTTCTTTGTTCTTTGTTCTTTGAAGCCTTTAAAAGTCTGCCTCGCTTGTACAACAGCAATAGATGTCTCAATGAAGAACAATGTCCAAAGCAATCACACTTTAATTGAGCTAAACTCATGATAATAAATACACATTGTTTATAGAAAATTGAGCAGAAGCACATCTTATGTTGACATGTACATTACGTGCAAGATGTGAGAAATGTGCATCACTATTTGTGCCGAACTGATTTAAGATCAATGACCTCTTCTAAAATGGATAATAATTAAAAAGCAAGATTATGCTTGCACTCTTCAATTAAATCTGGAGAAACACTCGCGTCATCAAGAATTAATGATGTGCTGATTTCTCCATTAAAAAAAGTAAGAAGGTAATAATAGTTGAATCAAGATGCATTAATATTGGTCTTTTCATTTGGATTCCAAGGACTCCGTACTGTTAAAACAAGGTCCTAGAATTGGGACTTTTTGATCTTTTTTCTGTAGCCTGGGAGTATAAATCTGAAATCGACAAACCTGTCACCTAACTACAGAACGTGGACTTATAACTTCCATAACGTAAGTTCATACAATTAAACAGTTTTATCAGGATCACATACTGATAGTATTATTTTTGCAACATCTAATTCTCCTCGATGTCCTATGTGAGTGACATTCAAATAAGAATATAAATGCACATAATTCACATCCATATCACTGGGCTTGCACCTCTAATTGTTTAGGCAGAGAGGCTGAGGTTGAGGATTAAAGGGAAGGTATGACATTGGGGGGAGGGTGGGGTGTTTCTGATGGGCACATCAGACACACCCTATTCAAAGGGAGATTTCCACTTCCTGCTAGACACTAGCTTACCCAGTAAACCAGTCAGGCTACCCACCTGGCATATGCCTCCCTCTGCCATGGTTAGAGTAGCAGCAGGGAACATAATGTCTATTTAAACAATTGGATTTTCAATCAAATCATATTAATAATAAGAATGTAAAACCAGCCAAACATCATGCATCTGTATTGTATAGATACTGGGGATGATTTTCCAATCTCGCTGTGCCTGGTGCAGATCATGCTGAATCCAGAAAATAGCGTGCAGGCTTAAAAATCAGGTTCACACCCTGTACCAAATGGTTTGCAATTGTCCATGTTCCTTGTTAATGGTGCAAACAGGATTATGCCACAAAGGACATGAGGCCCATTAGCAAATTTAAAATAGTATTTAAATATGCATAGAACATTCGATGCCGGATCCTCCCTGCTCCTTGGGATTTTCAATCTTCAGGCAAGACTGGCGAGAATCACTATTGGTCTCTGCTAGTGGATAATGTGATGGCCACTGGGGAGCTCGGAAGCCATCGAGCTGCCAGGTGGTTGGGAACATGGCTGGTCAGTGCCCATCAGGTGCCCTTGTGTCGTGAGGAGTTCATGCAGGTCCTGATAATAGCTACCCAAGTGCCCCATTAATGCTGAGCTGGATTTGTCACCTCGACTGGCACTTACTTAGGACTCGGGTCAGGTGCAGGCAGGTAAGTGACAGGGTAGGTCATTCTGTGAACATCCTCACTTGAAATAGGGCTGTAAAAATCTTGAATGTGTAGCACCTTTTTATTTGTCTGGTAATTGGTTTACATATACTCCCAATATAGTGGACCACCCATCGTATTGGTTTCTATGAAAGAGAACCGCCTCGTATATAGAACTTCACAGCCAACTTTAATTTGGGTATTACTGAATAAGCATTTTGACATCTGTTAATTTTTGATAATTCTTATATTCTAATATCCCCCTTTGCGGATTTAAGTTTTCAATGGGAATTGAGAGACTAACTTCCAGTCATTTTCAGAATCATCATTTGAACAAGAATAAGATAGCAAGCTATAAAGGCGTTTTTATAAATTTGAATTTTATATTCTAGTGAATAAATTAAATATATGTTGCTAAAAATAATGACCACCTTTCTCTGCCTTCAGAAACTTGTTTAAGATCAATGGGTTTTCACTAGGGGAAAAAAAAGGCACTTAAAATAGTAACATTCAAATTTCTTCGGTGAATAAAAAGTATTTGAAAGTGCTTTGGGCCTGATTGGGGACTATCAGGACTTTTATTTTGGGATGGAAACTTGTCTTGGGCATCTGCGCAAAACCTTTACCATAGCAATGGCCAGCCATCATATACTCAGCCCAATTGCATAGATTCCAATGGAACCAAATACGGGGCTGTGAATATAATGGACAACCCATGCTAACTCTCATTTTGCATTACTGCCTAAAATAAATTTCTACACTCCCCTCCCCTCTCCAAACACCTAATCTGCCAATGATGAGCCATCTAAACAAGACCATTTTCCTTAAAGAAATATTGAACTCCACAATGCAGTTCTGTCAAAGCACCACTGTTACCATGGTAGCATTTCTAAGATTAGTCAGAAAAACTGAAATAGAAATTTCATGCCTACTCTCCACGTATCCTTTATGACGAAAAGCACTTTCCTCTTTCTGTAAGTGGCAGCAAAACTGCTTCTGTCAACTAAAACGTAGATAATATTTAGAGGGCAGAAGGCAAGGAAATGAACCATTAAAATACACATACATACTTATAGGGAGGATCAGTTGGCTGAAAATGGCTAAAGTATGGTGCGGAATGATGTCAATGACATGAGTTTAATCCCATGGTGATAGCTCATGGAGGCTGACTTCCTTGCCTTGCCCCATGATTGATGCAGGGTGGCATCCTGCAATCTATGTAACTACTTTTCTGCCCCTCACAGATAGAAAGGTACTTTTGGTCCTTCATGGATTGTGACTAATTGACATATGTACAAACTATATAAAACTTCACTTCAAAACATAGTGTAAGAAGCAAACTATTGAAATACTTGTCAGTGCTCATTTTTAATTAACTGAACAGATGTACCAAACATGAATGACAATGCTGTATGAAAATTTAGTCCACTTTATATACAATATAAAACTTTTTATCTTGACCACATTTTGCTCAATCTCAGATTATTTTTAAGAGGATCAAAAGAGAATGCTGGAAATCTAAAATACAAATAAAAAATGTTTTAAACGTACAGCAGATTCAGAAAGAAAAACAAATAAGATTATATAACAGACTTGTGGCCAGACCTCATTGATTGATTCCAAGTGAAAAAAAAAGCTCTTGGAAGATGTTACTTGAATAACAGACAACAAAGCTGTAAAATCAATGATAAGCAGATTAATAGCTTCACTAACAGTAGTTTCATTTCAAACAGTATTATGAATTAGAAAATTAACATAAGATTATAAAGCTTAAATCCGGGAGCGAGATAGGGTAAATGTCTTTAATTTCTGCTCAATAAATGAGTTTCAGTAATTCCCAATGAACATGCATGCAGCATAAAATTGCTCATGTGTTGGTACTTATTTAGCAAACTCCTGTATACGTCATTAGGCCAAAAGCACAGGAGATGAATATGACACAGTGAGGCAACAGTGAGGCCAAGTTTTCTCAGGTTCAAAGCCAGTGTCAGATATATTTTTGGTACTAAGTTGCATGACTTGAAAATGTCAAGGAGAAGACTCTATAATTCGCATTTTCTTGTCTTTTACTTTAAGTTAAATCATTAGTGCTGTTGCTTAAAAAAAAGCTACCACACACCGTGAAAGTCAATGTCGGCTATGATATTTGAGCATGAATATATAAGGGCGATGTATAACTGATCTAATTCATTGCAGTCATGTTTGGGGAAAATATTTAACACACACCTGCTGAATGTTACGTTTCATTTGTTCAGCTCATTGTGAGGTTATTAAAATTAATGAACTCTTCACATTTATTTTGAAAGAAATAGAAAGCAGATAATTGTGTGTTCATTTCAATACAGCTGCTACACTTGACAATCTTATGCATTCCGAAGCTGGTAAACACATTTGCTGGACTTTAATTGCCAGTTCAATAAAACTGAACCATTTACCTTGTCTCCCCTAATGAGCACATTTTCATAATGCTGTTCCAGCTAAAAGCTAAATAAGTGCAATCATTTTCGAGAGATTTAGCGAAATATCTGTTTTCCTTTCTCCCCCTCCAAATAGTTATTGGCATTTACTGCACAACAGGCACAAATTAACAATAACAATTAGTAATAAGTGCAAATAACCTCAATTCTTCTACATTAACCCTTTTACTTTACGTTTTAAAGCCTGTGTGTCATTTTCACCTAATTATTGATCATTAGTCATTTTATTTTCTATTCTCGGATTAGATGTGTCTCAAATTCAAAATCCATCAATCTGCTCATCTGTCTGTGTTCTCTCTGTCCCATGCTATAATTTTATAACCTCCATGTACAATCTCAGGCTTCCTCTATAGCAATTTGCCATCTCTGAATGGCAGTAATTGCTTAGCGGATATTAATTCTTATGGGGTAGGTAAAACATTGTGTTGAAGATTATATTCCTTGCTGTGAATTGAAAAGCTTATGTACTGATTGAAAATCAGCCGATTTCAACAGCACCAGACTTTGGGTGAGAAATTGGGATTGGGTTTGACCTGTTTTTTGGGTAGTTATTGGAGTTGAAAACTGCACCACAGTGAGTCTAGACTTTGTAGTGAATCAAGCCAGAGGTCACATTGGTGGGTGCATTGTGGTTCCCATAAGTATGCAGATCAGGAAAATAATGACATCAGTCAGGACACTAATTTGAGGATGGCAGTGCCATTTTGGAATTGAATGTTCCAGCTTATACCCTGTTTTAACTCCTATAGCTGAACACATATTCAGTAGTAGGAAGGACCCCTTACCCCATCAAAAGCTATTTAAAAATAACAATCAATTTTTTTTGCAGTGATATGAAGGCACCAGTCACACATTAGGGATTAGGTAAAAACATTGTGAGTTCATTTATTTAAAACTAGATATTCAAAACCATATATACATGGATGAAAAACTTGAAGACATCAGCAGCAGTTCTACTCACAGGCTAAAGGTGAAACTGAGGATCACGTGACATTTCTTTTCTAATAATGTCAGACAGCCATCCCTTAAAGGCATATTACAACTAGTCATTTTCTTTTAAAAGGTGCTCCATCCCCAAAGAAGAATAATTATTTGCAATACATGTTCCTGTTTAGTTACCCCTACATATATGTTTAGAACTGATGAATCTCTGTGATACTAAAGGATCAAGGTGATCTGCTGAAACATCAAGACCTTGTAATGATTAGCCTGTATGGTGTTTTCACGCAACAGATAGTAAGTGCCCCGCTGCCAAAATCGCAAAATGAAACTCGAAACAATTTGTATAATATGAGGAGGTATTTGAAATCAAGATAAGTAGCCCTTGGACTACTCATGAAGATTTTAAATATTAACTTTAAACTCTCATTAAAATAAAAACAAGAACACCTTAATATTCTTCTACCATGATTTCCTATAAGACATTATCTGAAATAAACTCAGAGCTAAAATCCCCTTTTAAGTCAACAGTCTTAGATTTTCTAATCTATAAAACAACTGGTAACATGACAAGACAGTGCCCTGTTGCTCAAAGAGAAATTTCAAAAGCTTCTCCTTTCTAAAGGGTAGTGGCAAGCTAGTATTCACAGGTCTGGCTTTAGCAAACACTGTCTTAGTCAATGTCTCACAGCCACATCCAACAGCATCAATCTCACTTTAAGTATGTTTGATACTTTACATCATTTAAAAATTACCAGTCATACTGCAACTTCTGGTGTAGCACTGTGGAGAAACATGTTAGAAAAGATTATTCAGTAAAACACTATAAAAAGTACATTATAAAATGTGACATTTGCCACAGTTCCGTCCACTCTTTCATTATATGCATGGTGCACACATTCTTGTGGGCTTCACACCAGAGTTATCAGCCATTTGATCAGCAAATAGCCTCTGTTGCCAAGTAGTCACCTGTTTTTATTTTGTGGCAAGGCCACCATTTGTGGTTATTCCTATTCCGCTTTTGAGGCATCTTGCAACATGATATCTAACAGAGCAGGCATGCAGCAATAATGCTTCTTGGCAGAGTGGTGTCAAACCTCATCACAGTCTTGCCATCATGACAGACAGGCTTTCCCACCCGATTTACAACAAGCAGCTGGAAGGAGCATGAGCTGGAGAAGGAAGGAGAGGAAGGAAGGAGGCGACTGAGATATCAGGGGCAGCACAGTGGCACAGTGGTAAGCACTGCTGTCTCACAGCACCTGGGATCCGGATTTGATTCCAACATTGGGTCATAGTGTGGAGTTTACACATTCTGTCTGTATCTGTTTGGGTTTTCTTTGGGTGCTCCAATTTCCTCCCACAAGTCCAAAGGCATGTTGGTCAGGTACATTGGCCATGTTAAATTTCTTCCTCAAAGACCGGAACAGATGCCAGATTAACTAAGGGATTTTCACAGTAACTTCATTGCAGTGTTAATGTAAATCTACTTGTGACACCAATAAATAAATCCCCTTTCTGATCAGGCTATCCATAGAGACACATCTGAATGTGATAGCAGTAAACGCAACATCAGATCTAAACCTTATCTTCTCACTACAACTGAGTATCAGTGTCCGAAGTGTGCCTCAAACAAAAATCCCACACCAACTTTGTAAATGAAACCATACAAAAATCATACTTTTGCTGTATACAAAAGTCAATAATCACCCCCGTGCACTCGCTCAGATTGTGCCTGACCCACTGTTCCTGCTCAGTGCTAGACTAAAGGCTGCAGCATGCCTGGTGACAGGGTGCTAATATTCAGTGGGGAATATGATAGACTGACCTAGGAGGATGACCTTGGGCAGTTCTCTATCTGAATTCCCTGGGATCATCTCAGCATGGGCAGCCACAGTTTTCTTTGATTGGCTGACAGGCAATAGCAAGGTGCCTGGTGGAGCAGCAAGGGTTGGGAGACTTGTACTATCTTCCTGCGATAGCACAGCAGGTTCAGACTCCATGGAGCCACATTCTCCTGGGGTGGCACCACCACAATCCTGGTAATTTGACAGAGACTAAATTGTTCATGTGGTATGACACCCTGGGCACACTGTAATTCTTTGCCATGTTGGTGGCAGTCAGAACTTTCACTGCAGCACTCAAATGTTGGGTGTTTAAGAAATTGGGGTCCTGAATAAACAGGTATTTTCTGCAATAATTTGGAATGCTTCATTGGTTTTCCTATGGTTCACATTGCTATGTTGACATTCCTAAGCTATTAGAATGGCATTTTGTGCCCTCTTTATCTATTGAAGTGTTCAAAAACAGCCAGGATATGATCCTCAATATGATGTGGGATAAAATTCTGACCTCGGGCAGGTTAACACACAGAGGAGAATGATAACCATTCTGCTATTTTGAGTACCTGTCTAGTGTGCATTGGTCAGAATAGTTTCAATAGACGGTTGATTCTGGATAAGATACCAGCTCCCAGAGAAAGGGCACATTAACAAATGCTGATGTATAGGGAGGGGTGATAGACTGCTGCTGAGGTGCTGGGGAGGTGACAGTGCTCGTTGTACAGAATAGAAAAGGAGGATGTGGAAGATGAGATCAACCCACACTATGTCAAGAATTTATCCGCCCACCATTCGGGATTTCCACTGTTACAGATCAAAATCTTTTTCTGCCAAATTAGTTACTGGATTATATATAAACTGCTGTTTCTTAATGAAGTATCTTTAAATGACTGATGACTAATTGGTGGCTTATGTTGGTATTTGTGGTCCCTGAACCCCAGGAAGTCTTACAGGTGGCTGTTGCCTATGTCATAATAGAAGATAAGACATTGGCCATCAGCCATTACATTATGACCGGATCCACAAGTATACAAATCGAACTGTCACTATTTGTTCTGGTGCTGGAATTAATGAGCTCCCAGCTCAGTGCAAATTGGCATCAGGTTTCTCCATGGACATTGACATCGAGGCTTTTTGACAAACTCCCAATGTACATACAGTTCAGCCATTTTCATTAGATTGCCCCATCAAAGTTCTCCACTGCCGCAGAATTCGAGTGTGACCCTGCCCTCCAGTGAACTGGCATCTGCGATATGCTTACTGTGGTGTGAGAAGTCAGGGGAAAAGCAAATGGTGTTTGCTTACATCATCTCCAGTTTGTAAATTGGAAGAGATTGTGGAATAAGGAGGAGGTCCATTTGGAATTTCGAAGAATGAGGGGTGACTTCATTGAAACTTATAAAAGTCTTACAGAGTGTGATAAAGTGGTTGCACATGTTTCCCCAGGATCTAAAACTAGAAGACATAACCTCAGGATCACTGAATCATAGAAATCCTACAGTTCAGAAAGGGGCCATTTGCCCATCAAGTCTGCACCAACCGCAATCCTACTCAGGCTCTATCCCCATATCCCTACATATTTACCCCCTAATCCCTCTAACCTACACATATAAGGACACTAAGGGGCAATTTTAGCATGGCCACTCAACTTAACCCACACATCTTTGGATAAGGGTAGATTATTTAAGTCTGAGCAGAGGAGGCATTTTTTTTCACTGAGGTCGGTGAATTTTTGGAATTCTCTACCTCTGAGGGCTGTGGAAGTTCAGTCATTGAGAATGTTCAAGACAGAAATTGATACATTTCTGGAGACTAATGACATCAAGGCACATGGAGATACTGTGGAAAGTGGCATTGAGGTAGATGAGCAGCTATGATTTAACTAAATGGTGGAGTAGGCTTGAAGAGCCAAATGGCCTGCTCCAGTTCCAGTGTGAGAAGAAGGATTAAGTTTGAGAATACCATCATCTTTGATGATTACAGTCCCGGAGTGATGGAGCTTGTGATAGGTGATATGTTTGAGCAGCAAGAGGCTAAAACTGCAGTTAGTAGGCATTTGAAGATACATTAATTGATCTTGACCATGTGTGTGAGATCATTCAACTGCTTGTTGCACTGTATCCAGGTCCAGGGGTCTTGACTCCTGGCATTCACCCCATAATTGTCTGCTCCTACTCAGTCCTGAAAGTGTACCTGGGAGGTCTTGTGGTTCTTTGTGAATACAGAACTCCTCTCCTCATGTCCGCCTTCTCCAGCTAGTCCTCCAATGCAGCATCCAAAACCTTTGCAGCCTATTCTCTATCATGCCGCGCCATTTCAAACTCTTTTCCAGGTCAGATTCACTTCCTGCACAACTGCTCCGGCCATCCTTTGAGAGATCAGGTTAGTTTTCAACAGTGCAGATTTATGTGATCTTAGCTATCTATGATATAGCATTCCTACCAATTGATCCCAGCCAATCAACAGGTTAGTTGGTGGTGATTAGGCATTGAAATAAGCAGACCGCATGAAATATTGTGTTGCCAGGATCATAATGAACTGTACAGTTTAACTATGCATCCCGATCCCTGGACCTGTTTGCCGGTTTCTGAATTTAGCTCTCGCTGTCTCTAACTCACAGTTCCCTCATTTCCCTCTGGCACATGGCTGATCATGCACTCTGCCACCCTAAGCTGACAGCTCAACCTTTGCAGTCAGTAGAGAGAAAAGCTTTCATTCCATTGTTCAAAGGTGAAATAACAGCGCGGCTATCTGTCATGTCCCATTATAAAATTACTCTCATCTGCAGCACAGAACCTAAGGACTTTGGCTTTTCAAATGCCCTCTTGCACATAATTTTTGTAGCAGTTGTGGAAACGGAATTTCTCTGTAACTCATTTGGCTGTGACTCTGATATTTCAATACTGTGCTCAATCTGTAGTATTTTATCATGAAATTCCATGAGATAATTATACACTGTAACATCTCCAGTCCAAAAATTTATTGTTCGGAAAAAAACGTGCATTGAACTTTATTGAGTAGCATTCTGTTGATGTCATTGGGCATTACTTTAGCATAGTACTTGGGTGCAGAATCATGAAGATATAGGACAGGATTTTCCAGCCCTTCAAGCCAGCAGGATTTCCTGATCCCACCGAAGGCAAATCTCCATGACTGTTTCCCAGTGGTGGGACAGGCGATACATACAAAATGCCACAGAATTGGTGAGACCAAAGATTCTGCCAGCAGCCAATAATGAGTTGCCTCCACTGCCAAAAACATGCCACAAAGGGCCAGAAATTCCCACCCATAATATTTGGATAAGTAAAACAATTTTTATCATTGTTTTATGTTTCAGATAAGTATCTATGGGGTTTTCTGTTTCATATGCTTGTGGTTCTCCATTCTGACATTATTTATAATTCAGATAGTTATGAAATCCAGAAATGACTTGGTCAGAGTGTGTTTTTTAAATATTTTATTGGTTAAACAGTAGATACAGAGCCAGTTAACCTAATCTCTCCTTCTACAACAATCCCTTCATCGCAAGAATCAACCATTGCACTCTGTCTATGGCAGGTGTGTCCTTTCTTAAATAAAGAGAAAAAAACTGTGCACAATACTTCAGGTATGGTCTCACCAAGGCCCTGCACAGCTGACATCTTTGCTCCTGCACTCAAATTCTCTTGCAATGAAGGTCAATGTAACATTCCCAGTTACTTGCTGTAATTGCATTCTTGCATTTAATGACTGGTATACTAGGACACTTAGGTTCCTTTGTACATTGACATGCCCTAATTTATCACAATTTAGTAATACTGCATGGGGAAAGTTTAGAGGTGTGCAAGACAGGTTTTTTACATGGAGGACAGTGGATGTCTGGAATGCGCTGCCTGGAGAGGAGCAGGTACGATAGTAGCATTTAAGAGGCAACTAGACAAATACATGAATAGGATGGGAATGGAAGGATATGGACTCTGTAAGTTTTAGGCAGGCATCATGATCGGCACAGGCTTGGAGGGCCAAAGGGCCTGTTGCTATGCTGTACATTTTTTTGTTCTTTGTTCTCTTTGTTCTCAGACTTTTATATCTTTTGCGCACTGGAAGAAAGTGGAATGTTTGAGATGCGTCAGATCCTTAATTATGCTGGCTGCTTTTACGAGTCAGTGGGAAGTGTAGACAGTGTCAATGAATGGCAGGCTGATTTGCGTGATGGACTGAGCTTCAATCACGACCCTTTGTATTTTCTTGGTCAGAGCAGGCTGTGATATATCCAGAAAGGATATGATGCAACTGTAAATGTTTGTTAGAGCCATAATGAATATGCCAAATTTCCTTAGCCTCCTGAGCAAAGGGGAAGTGTTGGTCGGCTTTCTTAACTATTACATCGGCAAGGGGGTATCAGGACAAGCTGTTGGTAATCTGGATACCTAGAAATTTCATTGACAGGGGCATGTCCTCCACTACATTCCCTGAAGTTGATGCCTATCTTCTTCATTTTATTGACATTGAGCGAGAGATTATTGCCATTGCACCAATTCATGAGATTCTTTGCGTGAGATTTTCCAGCTGTGCTCTCCCTAAAACTGGAAAATTCCTCCAGTGGTCAAGGGACTTTGCATGGTCTGCTACCTTTCTCCCCCCACTGCCCATTATGATTCCTGTGGCAGCCAGGACAGGAAAATTCTCCCATCTATTTCTTCCCTGCACTCCATCTCATCATTGTTTGAGATCTGATCCATTACAGTAATGTCATCAGCAAACTTGAAAATCGAGTTGGAGGGGGAATTTGGCCATATAATCATAGGAGTATAGTATAAGGAGTATAGTAAGGGGCTGAGGACACAGCCTTGTGGGGCACTGGTGTTGAGGATAATCCTGGAGGAGGTTTTGCTGCCTATCCTTAATGATTGGAGTCTGTGGGTTAGGAAGTCTAGGATCCAGTCGCAGATAGAGGATCAAGCCTCAGTCGCAGATAGGGGACTCAAGCCCTAGGCCATGGAGTTTGGAGATGAGTTTTGTTGGAATAATAATGTTGAAGCTTGAGGCGTAGTCAATCAATAGGAGCCTGACATAATTATTACTAAATATTACTAAAAAAAAGTCAAAAAGGAAAAACAATTGGCAATGTTTATCTTATATCCAGGTTAAGAATGAGGTGCATATGAATTAACAGGCCCAGTGAGGGTGAACACATAACACTACACAGTAAATGCCAAATGCAACCTAAATAGATTACATTGATTTTTCATTAACCAAGCCAAACATGAGCAACCAATTTCATTGAAATTCTATGTGTCTCATCAAGGTTTTCGACCTTCACCTTTGAAGATCTCATCTCAGAATTCTCTCCAGAAGTCACCCCAACTTGGGTGGCTTTATCAATGGTCCACATCATGGGATTTCAATCTCACCTTCCAAGATTTCATTTCCCTGGATTGTTGAGTATAACTCAAACATTAACTTACAGGCATGTACAGGATGCCCAGCAACAAGGGCTACTCCTTCCACACACATCTCACGATTCCCTTCCACTACTTCACCATGCAAGGTAGAGGCATTCAATGAAAGACATTGCGCCATGCACAACACTGAAGCAAACCATAAGGCTCCTAAAGCAAAAAGTTGACTCATGTTGTGACTAACGTCTGGCTTGGTTAATGAGAAATCAATACAATCTGTTGAGGGCGCATTTAGCATTTACTGCAGTGTTATGTGTTCATTCTCACTGGGCTTGTTAACTCTCATGTACCTCACTCTTAACCTAAACATTAGAACATAAGATAAATATTGCAAATTGTTTTACCTTTTTGACTTTTTTTAGTAATACTTCGTAAGAATTTTGTCAATGCTTAGATCACTTAGGGGATTCTTGTCACTGTGATTGTGGCAGTGCTGTGACCTCCAAAACCTAGCAATTATGAGAGCCCAGGAAAGTGAGGAGGGGGAGAAGAAAAGGATGAGACCACATGCACCATTTACAAGTGGATGATGCAAGAATAACCTCAAAGAGAGCCTTCATTTTCATTAAAAGGAACCTCCCCAACTTCAACATCAATCCACGGAGAAGTTTATTCTGTTCAAACGTGACAATGTTGCCTTGGTCACGAACACTCAACAAAGGCAAGTGGTAAAAATTATCCCACAATAATTTTACATTTCAATAACATAAGAAATCAAGAAACATTCATCCTTTAGCCAGCACCTGACCTAGTGCTCCTATCCCAGTGACTGCAGCATGGCTGGTGAAAGGTTGCTGACTTACAGTGGTAGAGATTGCAGATGATTTTACAGTATGCCCTTGACCAGCTGTAGCACTTGTTGGTCTCTGTTTAGAGTGCATTACTCTTGTAAGGGTGGTAGTAGTTTGGGCTGGCTGGGTGAGAGACAGCAAAGCCACTGGCAGAATGGTAGTTGTTGAGGTATGACTGCTATCATCCCAAAAAAGGACAATGGTTTTGTGCTTATTGTGCCATGGCCATTCCCATGGATCATAATGTGGAGATACCAGCGTTGGACTGGGGTAAGAAGTCTCACAGCACCAGGTTAAAATCCAACAGGTTTATTTGGTAGCAAACACCACTAGCTTTCGGGGCTCTGCCCCATCGTCAGGTGAGTGTGGAGTTCTGATCACAAACAGGGCATATAAAGGCACATACTCAGTTTACAGAATACTGGTTAGAATGCGAGTCTTTACAGCTAATCAAGTCTTAAAGGTGCAGACAATGTGAGTGGAGATAGTATTAAGCATAGGTTAAAGAGATGTGTATTGCCTCCAGACAGGACAGTAAGTGACAGTAAGTGAGCTGCCATGGGTGGCAGCTTAGAAATCTTAATAAAGATGGAGCACATGTTGTTGGACTGCTGTAGGGTCCTGCACATTTCAAACAGCAATGAGACTTGTATCCAGATCAGAACAGCAGCTCTTTGTGATTGGTGACTTCTGTCTGAACTCCCACTGCAGCACCTACACATCAGCACACTCCTAATGCACTGCAAGGGTTGGCAGACATTGCATCCTGGCTGGGTTTAGCAGAGTTGCCACTGAGGTTTTCCCCACTCCTATTTTGGAAGTGGGGTTTGTAAACGGTGATGCACTTTGTCTTGTAGAGACAGACTCCTCCATTCTTTTTCCCAACTGGCTGTATACCACCGGGTACTCATGCCAACACACCTATGAGCATCTTGGTATATATGTTCATCAGCACAGAATTCCTACATTGGAGAAAGAGGCCACTCAGCCCATCGAGTCTATGCTGACCACAATCCCACCCTGGCCTTTTTCTTGTAACCCCACATATTCATCTTGCTGATCCCCCTGACAGTCAGGGTCAATGTAGCATGGCCAACTAATCAAACCCGCACATCTTTCAGACTGTGGGAGGGAACCCACACAGACACGGGGAGGATGCGCAGACTCGGCACAGAGACAGCAACCCGAACCGGGAATGAACCTGGGTCCTCGGTGCTGTGAGGCAGCAGTGCTAACCATTGTGCCACGGTAATATATTTCCTATAGCCAGCCCTAGTAACGTCCTCATTTAAGCCCCTGCAACAAAAGTGAATCTCAACCTCACATCCAAAGATTTCACACATTTGCTAACCAAATTCTAAGTCCTTTTTGCAGCCCACTCATGCCTTGTGACTCACCAAATGTGAGATTCTGACTCTAAAACTAGTCTGGAACAGTTAGTGTGTGAGTGGTGTTAACAAGTGTTAGGTCAAGTGGTGGTGCTTCTTTGTGAGAACTCTCTACTTCTCCCCACCCCCCGTTCATCTGCAGAGAATGCACAGCAGCAATTATTGCTGAAAGCACAAACACAGAAGGGGAAGGCACACACGCAGAAAGTGGGAGGTGTACTGTACACCTCAATGATAATATACACAGTTTTTTCATCAGCTTCTATTTCAGCAGATATAAAACTGGGTATTTGGGATTTTTCTACTTCTTTATTGATAAACTTGAATTTTTGGAATCAGGCTGGGAGGTTTTTAAAGACTTTACAGACTCAGAGTTTTAAAAAGATGAAGATGACACTGCCATTCTGCAGTTACTGTGGCTTGTCAGGGTCTCCTGCGGACTGCCCAGCTTTTGCTCAATCTCTGGACAAAAGACAAATTCTGTCACTTGCCCAATACTGGAGTTGCCTAACCAGAGTGGTTTGGAAGTTCAACGACATTATCAAATCCCTACAGGGCAGAAAGAGGAAATTTAGCCCAGCAAGTCTCCAAAAGAACATCCCACCCAGTCCCTCCCCTCTGCTCCATCCCGTTAATCTTGCACATTTACCTTGGCTAATCCACTTAACCTACACACCTTTGGACACTAAGGCTGCAATTTTACCAGCTCATCCACGTATCAATGGGTGGAGCGAGCCGCTAAAATCATGCGAGAGTCGAGAAATCAGGATCACACCTGATTTCTCTATTCGGCAACCTTATCGGCGCATTCACCCATTTCTGGCAAGAGGATGAATAATTTATTTAAATATATTTAAATTCTAATTTCCCTGTAATTAGCAAGCCTGGGGCACAGTCATCTGGCCTCAGTTGCCTTTGCGGTCTTGCCAGAGTGATTCCATTTGGAGAGGAAAACACCTAGTCTCCAGCAATGGGGAATAGTCCTATTGCCCTCGCTGGCCAAACTGGAGGCCATTGAGGCTTCCTGGGGAGGTCAGGGGCAAGGGAGGGTACCCCATGGACAGTGACAGCCTGGAAGTGCCAGCCTGGCATATTGGCACTGCCCACTGGGCAACTTGGCAATGCCCACTGGGCACTGTCAATGGGGTGAGGCCTGGAGGGGATGGGGTTGGAAGAGGCAAGTCATAAGGGATGGGACTGGAACAGGGACAGGACCTGAAGGGGGTGGGACTAGAAGGGACAGGGCCAGGGCTGGACGGTCCAGTATGAAGGAGGGACCCACTGCACCCTTTGCAGTTGTGATCAGTAGAGGAAGGAGAGGGCCCACTATCACTGTGCAGGAATTTGATAGGGGGTATGCGAGTGCGATTGATCTGGGTGGCAGAGAGTGGGGGCGATAATTCCGGATTCTGTGGGGCTCGCGGTCGGCCGCAGAGGGGGGAGTGCACGATTCACGCAGGCTGGTTGCAGCAACATCTTTTGCAGACCTGTAAAGCCTCTGCTGCTGCAATTGCACATGTGTATGTCTCCATTGTGTTTGGAGTAAACCATGAACAATAACAAGTGTAAAATCCACAGGGTGATACAGTCTGGTTATGGTCATTTGAAGAAGGAAGCCCCTGGCCTATCTGATTCAATTTGCAACTTCACAACAAGTTGAGAAGTTGAAGATGCAAAATTGACCTGATCATTGGCAGCGCAATCTGCTAATTGTTTTCCTCCCTTGGTCTCCCGAAAGAGTATAACAGGTTGGGGAAAGAAGTGACGGCCAGTGCATCCAGCGGGTTAAGAAGAAACGACATTCACACAAGCAGATACGGCCCCAACTAATAGGGTGGGCTCGGAAAACACACTGAAGTTTTGATAAAAGTTACAGATCACCCTAAAACTGGAGGGGCGGGGAAGTCAAAGCCAGGGTCAGGATGTAATCCATGTAACCTTCACCGTCACAACAATGATTGGCGGGCAACAAAGCTTCCAGCTGCATGGGTCAGCGAAGTGGTCACTGTACAGCTTTGAGTGCTTGCCCCCCGCCTTCTCCACATTCCATGATGATTTGTTCTTTTCCATTGATCCCAAGGGAATTCATTGAACTACAGAATCCCACCTTGCAGAAGGAGGCATTCGGACCATCGAGTCTGCACCGACAACAATCCTCTCAACACATAATTACTCTGCTCATCCACTGACAAGAATGGTAAGTTTAGCATGGCCAATTGACCTAACTTACATGTCTTTGGATTGTGGGAGGAGTGCCGGGAGGAAATACACATGGACATGGAGTGGAAAGTGCAAACTCCACACAGTTATCCGATCCCAGCACTGAACCCGGGTCCTTGGCACTGTGAGGCAGCAGTGCTAACCCTTTGCCACCATGCTGCCAGAATTGTCAACCAAGGAATATCAACTTCAGCGTTTTACAACTGGAGTAATCATGACACAAGATACTGCATCTCCCAAGCATTTTCAATGCATTTCATCACTGTTTTAACCTTGAATATTTTTACTGAACATGGGAAGTGAAAAGTTCCACTGTCGAACATTATTAATCAATTTGTACTGCACTGTGAATCACACATGAAGAACAAATTAAATATAAAAGTGATACACAATTTCAGCTTTAATAGTCTAGTCCTTCAGTTTGACACTTCTTACCAGCAGATTGTCTAATCATAAGTTTTAAAAGATTCAATTTTACAATGCAATTTCTGTTCAAGAACAAAATTAATAATTATTAAGCTTCTTTTGTTGAAGGCTTGTCTTTCACACAAGCATTTCAAAAAGCATTATAAAAGATGCCAATTGTAATAAATGATCCACTTGCATGACAGTTCCATCAGTAAAATTAGGGAAAATAACAAAGTCAATATCACTTTCAAGTACTGTGGTGTCAGACTGGATTCCCTACTCTCAAGGGTACTAACTATGTTAGAAGACTGGAGTATTCTGAGTGTTGCACTGTTTAAATTGGATTCCAATTATTCCAAACAATGTCTGACATAAGAATGAACAATTAAACAAATCATTAACAAAAATAGTAAGTACAGCCTCCATTAAGTCATAGAATAAAGCAACGACAAGGGATTGATTAAATTCATCAATTAAAGTGAAAAACATCTCCAAAAATAAGAATTTTCAGACATGGTCAATGCCAGCTCACTAAAGATAGTATAAGGATAAATGTCCTCCATGTGCAGAGCTGATCAAAAGCTTCAACTGTCAAGAAAACATATTGGGAAATTATGTATGTCCAAGCCATAGTTGCCATCAAATGCATTGGCTTTTCAAATGAATGTAAGTTGTATTGGCTTGAAATAAGTTAGCAGCACACATGGATCATTGGTAGGATATTAGAACATAGAACATAGAACATAGAACATTACAGCACAGAACAGGCCCTTCGGCCTTCGATGTTGCGCCAACCAATATAAAAAGCAATGCCCCTCCAAACTAAACCATTCCCTTCTCTTCCATATACTTATCAACTAACCTCTTAAACGCCACCAAACTTGGCGCATCTACAACTGCTGCAGGCAGGGCATTCCACTCCCGAACCACCCTTTGGGTAAAGAACCTACCTCTGATATCCGTCCTATAACTATCACCCCTTAATTTAAAGCTGTGTCCCCTCGTGCTAGCTTTCTCCATCCTAGGAAAAAGGCTATCACTGTCCACCCTATCTAAACCTCTAATCATCTTATATGTTTCGATAAGGTCCCCTCTTAACCGCCTCCTTTCTAACGAAAACAACCTCAAATCCCTCAGCCTCTCTTCATAAGACCTGCCCTCCATACCAGGCAACATCCTGGTAAACCTCCTCTGTACCCTCTCCAATGCCTCCACATCTTTCTTATAATGCGGGGACCAGAACTGCACACAATACTCCAAGTGCGGCCGCACTAGAGTTTTGTACAGTTGCAACATGACGTTGCGGCTCCGAAATTCAATCCCCCTACCAATAAAAGCTAAGACTCCATATGCCTTCTTAACAACCTTCTCGACTTGACTGCCTACTTTCAGGGATCTATGCACATACACACCAAGATCCCTCTGTTCATCAAGACTACTAAGAATCCTACCATTAGCCCTATACTCTACACATTTATTATTTCTGCCATAGTGCATTACCTCACACTTTTCCACATTAAACTCCATTTGCCACCTCTCGGCCCAGCTCTGCAACTTGTAAATTAGGTGCAATGCAAAGTCACAGTTCATTAGCCCTTAACCCCAGTCTGACTCTCACGATTTGCATTGCCATCATGGAAAAATTCAGGTCAGAATTCCTAAAGTTTTCCAATCATTTAATTGACCTAACGGGGATCTTTGTGTTACAATCCTTCTAGAGACTGATAAAATGTAAACAAAAAAGAATCTCCACATGTCAATGGAAAGAGAAATGCTGGACAAGCTAACACTTTTAAAAAAATTACTAAAATCAACATAACTCAAACATTAGTTAACAGTTAAAGATTATTTCAAATAAAAGGTAAATTTTGCTTTAAATATTCAAACAACAAAGATAGACCTCACTTAATTCCAAACATGCTCATTGTTTCAAACATGCATAATTGTTCCCAAGCAAATGTGGAACCAAATGCCATCTCTCAGTTTTTCCAACTTGGCCTTTGTGTTGTTGGGTTTTTCACTCCCATCCAACAATTCAGCCCTTGAGTCACATTGACCAGGACTGTATTCCACCTGAACTCAATGGACAGTTACCATTGAGAAGGCACGCTTCTACAAATCCTCTTTCAATTGGATCACAATGATCCTTGTGGCACAAAAGTTCCAGAGCTTCCCTTCTCCGATCTGTTTAAATAGTCTGGTGGTATCTGGTATCGCTTCAGTCACAACAATGGGTATTATCCAATCCAGAATCCCTTGTTCTCCCTGCCTTAGGTGTCTTTTTAACATACAATTTCAACTCTATTCTCAGAGCCTTGCTTCAACACTGGGACCTGGTTAAAACCTGCCAAGCAGAAAACTGTTCCATTCAGAGAAAATTTTGCTTGTGAGCTCTTTACATGAATTTCCTGTCTTTTGAACCGCCAATCAGTAAACTGGCTAATCGCTTCCATTGTAATTGGCTTTCGTATCTTTTACTTCAAAGCTTCATTCCCCCAAGCAATCTGAGGTCACAAGACCATTTCTGGGAACCCAATGATGTGATAATCAGGAAACCAATTAATCTTCTGCTAAAATACTCTGCAGTACATTTTGTAAAAGGGCACATTGCACATAAAGAAATTACATGCTTCCTAAAACACACAGGTTGTTACAGCGCTAACTTTTCATTAATTTATATGTCTGCAAAGATCTGAAGGAACAGGGAGCATTTGGATACTTTCCTCGTATTTGTATTGAGATCTTTACTCTCTGGTGTAATCTAGTTCACTTGTCTTGTTTTAACAAATATTTTATCCTCTGTATTAAAATTTCATCAGCTGAGTCCTGAGGATTTGCTCAGTACTTTCCTCAAAGTTTTTTAAAGAAAACAAAAGTTAGGATCTATCAAGCCAGCTTTCACTCTGAGATCTGGCTTCTCCAGTATGAACAGCAACTGGAATCACAGCACAAGAAATTCACCCCATCCATAGATAAATTAGAAATGACCCCCCCCCCCTCCACCCACAGGAAACAGATCATTAAAGTAGTCACATTTTAGAATACAAAGTAAAAAGGTAAATGATTTCTATCAATACCGGACATCAATATTTGACATTCAGCAAGCTTTTTGCAGAACTTCATAACCATCGGTGACTGTGTTGTTTGTGTATCTCTAAGAATAATAATTGATTTGCCTGTCTCAATCTTAGCAGAAAACTTTTACAAGTTTTACTCCATCAGTTAAATACAGGAAAACCGGTAAGCTTGCCAAGACCTTTATCCATCAGGACAATAGTCTCTGGAAGGACATATGCAACGACTTCAATACTGCAGCTTTGCATTCCTCTTCCAATGTTCCACATTTACATGTCATCTTTTATAACAAAAATAACAAGTTAGCCTCCTCAAATTGAATACATCCCCTGCATAATTTACTAACCTGAGGAGCTCCAGTCTTTTTACCCTAGCTGCCTTTCTCAAGATAAATTTCCTCTCACTAACAAATGCCAATCTCTCCAATTTCTTTCATAGTTTCTAAACTGGATCTGTTACACATATGTTCATAATCATCTGCCATTGCTATAGCAACCTTTATTTTACAAATCTTACATTCACCTTATTCCCAAAAGGATACTAGCTTTAAATTCTTCAACCAGAAATACATCCTGAAGGTCCTCAAAATAAAGACAGGTAAAATCGCTGGCTCAAATGCACCCCTCTCCAGTGGGCTCAATTCATTCCATGCCCGTTTTGAGTAAGAGGTCAATGAGAGCCTGTCCTCCATCCTGGAAGCCTCAGGTGAATCTGTATCCAAGATCACTGTTGCCGACGTCAGAAACTGAACCACGGAAAGCAATTGGCCCAGATGGAGTAACCAAATGAGCCTGGGTCCTGACCAGACCAGTTAGCAGGAGTATTCACAGACATTTTCAACTTGTCTTTACAACAATCTGAGATCCCTATCTGCTTCAAGAAGATGACCATCATCTCAGTACCAAAGAAAAGCCAGGTAGCGTGCCTTAACGACTATCATCCGGTAGCTATGGCGTCCATCGTTTGAAATGCCTCAAAAAGTTAGTCATGGCACGAATCAATTCCTGCCTGCCAGACTGCCTGGATCCACTACAGTACGCCTATCACCACAACAGGTTGACATGATATACCATCCTCCTGGCCCTACACTCAACCATGGAAGACATAGATAATAAAGACTCCTATTGTCAGACTCCTATTCATAAACTACAGCTCAGTCTTTAGCACAATTATTCCTATGAGACTCATCTCCAAACCTCATGGCTGAGGGCTTGGTTCCTCTCGCTGCAACTGGATCCTACAGACCGCAGTCAGTAAGGATAGACAATTAAAAACTCCTCTATGATTATCTGCAATAGCAGTGCCCAACAGGCTGAGTCCTCAGCCCCTTCTTGTACTCCTTATGCACCTTTAACTGTGTGGCCAAATTCCCCTCCAACTCAATTTTCAAGTTTGCTGATGACACCATCTTTGTGGGTCAAATCTTAAACAATGACAAGACAGTGCAGGAAAGAGATAGGGAATCTGGTGAACTGATGTAACAATAATAATCTCTCCCTCAAAGTCAACAAAATAAAAGAGATTGTCACCGACTTCAGGAAGCTTAGTAGAAGGCATGCTACTGCCTATATCAATGGAGAAGAAGTAGAAATGGTCAAGAGATCCAAGCTTCTAGGTGTCCAGATCACTAACTGTGTGTCCTGGTCCTTCCATGCCAATGCTATAGTTAAGAAAGCCCGCTAACAACTCTACTTTCTCAGGAGACTAAGGAAATTTAACTCTCACTAACTTCTACAGATGCACTATAGAAAGCATTCTTTCTAATTGTATCATAGATTGATATGGCTCCTGCTCTGTCCAAGATTGCAAGAAACTACAAAAAGTTATGAATGGAGCCCAGTCCATCACTCAGACCAGCATCCATCCATTGACACTGTCTCCACTTCTCACTGCCTCGTACAAGCAGCCAGCATAATTGAGGACCCCATGTACCCCCGACATACTCTCTTCCACCTTTTTCCATTGGGAAAAAGATACAAAAGTCTGAGGTCACATACCAACCAACTCAAAAACAGCTTCTTCCTTACTGCCATCCGATTTTTGAATGGACCTACCATGTATTAAATTGATCTTTTTCTATGACTGTACACTACATTCTGCACCCTCTCCTTTCCTTCTCTATGTACAGTATGCTTTGGCTGTGTAGTGCAAGAAACAATACTTTTCACTATACTAATACATGTGAAAATAATAAATCAAATCAAATCACAGGCCTGTTCAAATTTCCACAATTTACATTTGCTAAAAAGCAACATTGCCTTTTCTCTAGATAATTCCACAAAGAATTGATTCTGTTTTCTATTCAAATTTCTAGTCTGTGTCTCCAACAATGGTACACCTGCCCCTTTAAGCACATATTTTCTGCTCTCCCCTGACGCCTGTATTATTTCTGTTACAACTCACTTATTTGAAACAAAATGCCCTGCTAAACATTTGCTTCCTCACTGGATGGTATTTGTGTCTCCAGTACAAATATGTAGTTGAAGTCAGGATGGAAGAAGAAGAAGAATCATTTATCCATCTTCTCCAAAGTGATCCATTCATTTCTTCCCATATTCTTTTCCAAAAGCACTTAATTCCTTTTTAGTCCAATTGTCACTCTTTTACACATAACTTCAATGCATATGTAATTTACAACGTTCTTATTCTATCAATCAAAGTTCACCACTTCTTTGAAGCTGGCAGCACAATCAAAATGTTGTGGCTACAGTAAGGTCAATGACTAAGTGACTGACATGTTTTCTAAAAGATGTCTGGTAAATGATTTGTTTTGAAGCTTCCTATTGAGAAAACTGCAGACTATGCATGTGAAAAATTATCTCATGTTTCTCATCTTTATGTGACTGCTAAACTGCGATTGATGTTACAAAAAGATCTCCTGTGTAGCACATCACCTTGATAGGATTCTGATACAGCATGATCTTTAATATTAAGTTCAATATTAATATTATTGCTCCTAAGAGGCACATTCATGAAGAAATATGTGCTCTTTAAAAGGAAATATAACTCATTTCCATGTTTTGGAAGCGACATGTTCATTTGGTTAGCTTATTTAGTATTCATTCATTCCAAAGTTCATCAAATGCAAGTCTAAATCATTTCAAACCATTTTTGTTTGAGAAAGAATCAATTTTAAATAGCCGCTTTCCCTGCTTTACTGTATTTTACAGTGCTTCACTGAAGTACTTTCTTTGAAGTGCAGTAACTGTTGCAGTGAATGCAATATTAATATTACACAGAGGAATTTGTAACATTGATTATGAATTGTAATAGATTACTGGAAGGATAAAGAGGAATGAACACAGACTCATGAATTAAAAGGCAGCTTTTGAAATACCTTCAACTCAATTGTTAAAAGAAGAAAAAATACTTTGGGGGGTGATTCTCCCAAAAATAAACTCAAGAAGCACAGCAGGGTGGGAGGATCGCCCCTCTCTTCCTATCACTGAGAAATTCGTCAACTGGTCCAGCAAATCCAGTTGAAAATGAAAGTCATCGCTGCACATCCACCAGAGAGTGCAGCGAACTCTTCATTTTTCAGTGCTCAAAACCAAGGAATAAGGAATATCTGAAATAGTTAATCAATTATTTATTAAAATTAAAAATGCAAACAGTTTACAGCGATGTTAATAAGACATGAAAGGAATCCAAACAGTATACATTAGACTTTAATACTTGTTTGGTTTGCTATTTTAAAACAGACTTGCTGCTAAATCCAATGGCTGCTACAAGTCACGTGATAATAGAATTAGCCCTTTGTACAAACAGGAGTTACAAAAACAAAAGCATCCCCTTCTTATAGCATGGAATCTCACACCCAGTTGTAAGGGCACTATAATCAATTATAATCAGTTGTAAGGACATTATAAATATTATATCACACCCAGTTGTAAGGACATTATAATCAAAAAACCAGGGGAGTCACAAATCAAAGCCTATTGCAGAGTCTTTAACAAACACATCTTACAGTTGGAACAGTCCAAATCAATTTCAAATTAGGACCTTTGAGGAAACAATGGGCATCATTGACATCTTGATGAGCTTACTCTTCTAGCAGAGTCAGTGGGTCAACATGGATCTAAAATCTAATGACTGGGACATTACCAGTTCTTATACAAAAGCTAGTCCCAGATACCAGGTAAGTGGATGAATTGATAAAATATACCAAAAGCAACATATGGAAGTGAATAATATAATTAAGTAATTAATTAAAATACATCAAGGATGGGATGGCAGGACTGGTTATGTGTCAAGATTGCAGCATGTGGGAGTTCTTGGGTATCACAATGATCTAGAAAAAATACATATGCAACAGGTCTTTGCGACTCAAGTAACTTTGGCTCAAAGGCAGCTGCATGGTTCAGGTAGGTATCAGCTGAGCTGGAGGCTGAGTTTCAGATTCTATGACACATTAGGGAGAGGAAAGTTACTTAAATGTTTTGCATCAGGGGGCAGTCATATAATTTAGCATGGGGTCCTCTGATTTGGTCAGTAACCAAGGACAGTGGGTGAAGGTGGGTGGAGGTGAGTGGAAGTGGGTGAAGGGGATGGAGGGGGATGGAGGGAGTGGAGGGGGAGCAGGGATGTGTGATTGAGAGTGCAGACACAGAGGACAAGAGTGTCAACCTCTGCATTGTCCAATAGGTTTGGGGTTCTCACAGCATGCTTGGATGAGGTAAGCAAAGGGACCATGGCACAATGATACAAGAAGCTAGTAGGGGACAGTATAGAAAGGGGGATTGACACTGTTCGCTGCAGTAAAGAGTGAGAGTGCTATTGGCTGTGTTGCCAATTCAGTGACAGGAATTGGGACCTCTGTTCCAAGGTCAAAGAGGAATTTGCAGTGGGACAGGAAGGATCCAATTGTCTCGGTCTACATAGGTATTGACAACATAGGTGGAATTAAGAGATTCTTCACAGAAAACTTGAGGAGCTGAGAACTAAATTAAAAAGCAGAACCTCAAAGATTATAATCTCTGGATTAATACTCAAGTTATATGCAAATTGGCATAGGATACATAAAATTAGAAATCAATACATGGCTGAAAGACTGGTGTGGGAGAAGTGCATTCATCAGACAATGGTGGCAGTACTGGGAAAAGTGCAGACTATACCATTGGGACAGTCTATACTGGAACCATGCTGGGACCAGTGTTTTTGTTAACTAGAGAAGTAGAGAGATTTTTAAACTAAATAACAGGGGAAAGGGATCAAATGTGGAAAGATGTGCTGTATCCAAAGAGTAGAGACAAGGTAAAAGAGGAAAATATTAATATATGAAATGATGCTCAGAAAATGCAGGAAGGAACAGAGAGAAAAAAAACCCAATGCACTAACAATCTAGTCCAAAGATAACAAAATTAAGACAAAATTAAAGGCTCTGTACCTGAATGCACAGAGCATTCATCGAACATAGGACACAGAATAGGACAGCATGTGCCAAGCATGATGTCACGTTAAGTTAGTTTTCTCTTCCTGCCTTTGGTCCATATTCCTCTAATCCTTGCATATTCATGCACATATCTAAAATCCCCTTAAACATCTCTATCTTATCTGCCTCCACCACCAACCCTGGCAACATTCCAGACACCTACTACTCTGTGTAAAAAAACTTGCCCCTCAAATCTCCTTTGAACTTTCCCATTCTCACTTTAAGCGCATGATCCCCAGTATTAGACATTTTAACTTTGGGGAAAAGGTTTTGACTATCAACCCTATCTATGCCTCTCATAATTTTATAGACTTCTATCAGGTCTCCCTTCAATCTTTGCTGCTCCAAAAAGCCATGATGTGGACTGTGGTGGGCACAGTGAGAAGTCTCACAACACCAGGTTAAAGTCTAATAGGTTTATTTACAATCACAAACTTTTGGAGCATTGCTCCATCATCAGGTGAGTCAAAAGCATTCTACAAAGTCCTGACGAAGAACAGCGCTCTGAAGGTTCATGATTCTAAATAAACCTGCTGCGATGTTAATCTGATGTTATGAGACTTCCTACTGTGCTCCAGAAAAAACAATCCTAGTTTGGCCGGCTCTCTTTAAATCTCATATCCTCTAATCCAGGTGACATCCTGTAAATTCATAAACTAAATGAATTGGTAATGCAAACTGAAGTAAGTAAATATGATCTGATATCCATTACGGGAATTTGGCTATAGGATGACTAAGGTTAGGTTCTGAATATTGAGGGACATATGACATTAAGGAAGAATAGGAAACTAGGTAAAGGTGAGAGAATAGCAGTGGAAAGCAGTACCAATCAAGGATGGCATTGGTGTAATAGTTAGAGATGATCTTGGTCTGGAGGTTGGGATATAGAATTGGTCTGTGTGGGGATGAGAATTCACTAGTGGGAATGCTCTACAGGTCCCTTAATGGAAGTAAAAGTGTATAAGAAGAAATATTGGGTGCTTATGATAAAATGGTGGTTGCAATCATAGGTGATTTTAATCTCCATATAAACTGGAAAATTCAAATTAACAGTAGCAATCGGGAAGAAAAGTTTGTAGAAAGCTTTTGAAATATTTTCTTACAGCAGCACATTTTGGACACAACTGAAGGTTATATTAGACTTGGTATTGTATAATGTGACAGGATTAATTATGAACTTAGAGCGAAGGTACTCCTAGGTGTCAGAGACCGGAATATGACTAAATTTTTCAATGTTTTCTCTCAGATGACTTCACCAAGGATCCACCTCCAGGATTTCAGTCTCCATTTCAGGTCCCTCTGACCTGGATCAGGGTATGCATTCAAGGTTTGCCTTCTACACACTCTGTCAGATACCCAGCCATACAAACAGAACATCAATGATTCACCATCATTGCAAGGAATTTCCAACCTTTGGATCTACTTGGTCCTCTGGCTTTTCACAAGCCAACTTGGCTTTCTATTTACTTCCCATGGCTTTGCCATTTTAGAGTCTCTCTCTGCTCTTCACTTTTCATTTCACTGAATTGAACCTTACTCCGACATTCCTGTTCTTTTTTCTTTTAACCAGAAGCTTTTCTTGTATCTTTCTTCCAGCTCTCCACCTGGTTTGTCAGATTTTCTTCTTTAGTTTCTGAGATTTGCTTTCAATCTCCGTGTATTGTCATGCCTCTTCTGGCAGTTTCTGCAGAAAGCTTCTTCTTGGAGTTAAATTGTTCCAGATTAACTCAAACTACTTTCACCATCTATTGTGGGTTCCTGGTTGCTAGGCAACAGTCAGTTTTTTATTCTCTGTATTTGCTTTAGTGTTATAAAAACCTCAGTAACAGTGTAGGCTTTTAAACAAGCCCACAGATTTACAAGTAACTCTTAAAAATGAAAATAAACTAAACATTTTCCCCTCACCTCCCTTTCTTAACACACAACTACATAAACACAAATTGAGCTAAAACTCAAACATATACCTCATTCTTAATACCGACAAAAATTAAGCATATGTCTTTCCTAATGTGTGTGTGTGTATGTGTGTGTGTATATGTGTGTGCGCGCGCACATGTGCACATTCACGTATCTGTCTCCCCTTCCCTCCTCAGGTTTCAATATGAAATAAACTGTGCTTCTGAGTTAATTGTAAAAAGAGTCACACAAACAGAGGCTTGAGGATAATATGCCTCAGCCTACTTTAAGAATATTTCAAAACACTGCTGCTTACAGACAGAGAGTAGATAAAAACTGTTCAATTTGTCGCTCTCCTGTCTATCGCAATACATGTCTTTGGTTGTCAGTCATCACTCGGTGATAGCAATCCTATCTCTGAGTTAGAAGGTCATGGGTTCAAAACTCCATTAAATGTTCCCTTTTAGGATCTGAGAGGATATTTTCAAACACTTTCCCAATGATGGCTCTATAATTGCCCCATTTTTTGAAAATGAGAGCCACGTTTGCTTTTTTTTAATTTTATGGAATTTGGTTTCAATCCACCGAGCCCTGAGAAGTATCAGTAAGAGGACTTGCAATTATTTGAGTCAGAACTCTGAGGTGAAAACCTTCTGAGACTGGAAAGTTTTCTATCTTGAACCACAGCAACTTTTTACCTCTTTAAACTAAATCTCCAATTCAGCCATCTCTCCACCTTTTCTTTTTGAAGTGGTGAAAAATAATGGTTCATACTTCAACATGTTTGTCTGCTGCTACCACTTCCCCATGTTCCCAGCTATGCTTTTTCAGTTTGAAGTTCTGATCAGTTTTGTGACATTACTCATCCCGCTCTATAGATTCTCTCCATCCTCTTCACTTCCTAAACAAACTTCCTAAACTTCCTAAAACAATATGTTTTCTCTTTCACAGTTTTGTTACTCAGGCAAACTGGTTGTATGTTTTTGTTTAGTATCTATTCAATTCCGGGGATTAGTTACTTCTTTGTAGTAACCCCTTTGAAACTATTTTGCTTCCCTTCCAAAGTTTTCATTCTAACATCTCTTCCTATTTTACATTTTCCACGTATTCTCTCATACCCTTAACATCAGCTGGTTTTATGGTTTGCCCTCATGTTTCTTTTTATTTAGCATTTGTTGCCCATCCCTAGTTGCCCTTGAGAAGGTGGTGGTGAGCTGCATACTTGAAATGCAGCAGTTCATGTGAAATTGATACAACTGATTGACTTGCTATGCAACTTCAGAGGGCAGTTTAGAATTAATCACATTGTTGTGGCTCTGGAGTCATATGTAGGCCAGATGCTTTTATCAAACTCAAATTCCACCATGGCAGGATTTGAACCTGGGTCCCCAGGACATTAGCTGAGTTTCTGGATTAATAGTCTAGCAATAATACCACGAGGCCATCTTCTCCCCCTATGCTTTGTTGAAACAATCTTGGTGCAAGGATCGATCCTTCATTGAACTGGTAGGTTTATCACCTGATAATGGCCTTATTTACCTTAGACCAGTGAGTTACAGATAGGTATCCTCAGGTAACTTGCTTGAAAATAATTAGAATTTCAGTGCTGCATTGCAACAATGGTCTTCGGATAGATTTTAACAGAGAACAGAGCAATTGAAAAAGGAAAAATTAATTCTGAGAAAGAGAAAAGTGACTAGGGAACTAACAAGGAGTGTTTTACCATTATAGTTTCTGGATCCCAAATGCTCACTTATTTATTTCCTCCTCACTTTTGTTAGAGCTAATCCAATTTTGCATTACTCTTTGTGAGCTCCTTGACATTTTATATGAAATCATCACAATGTTAATAAATTCTGGCGCATATGCTCCTTGTGCATTCTAGCCATTATCAGGGAGATTGACATCCTCCAGTATTACCACTGAAAGCTTGGCACTCATCCTGCTTATCTCCTAAAACTATAACAGCAACCATCAACCCCTCCCCCCACTTTGCTTATGTGGTTTCTTGTGGCATATTTTTATTATCTTTTTTCCTTCAACAAATTTTAATTCTATTCAGAGAGCTCAGTGCCACTCTCAACATTCAACTCCACCATAACAAATGTGTCACTTAGCTCGAATGTCAAAATAGAATGTCACCCACTTTAACAAAATGCATGAGAAATTTTAGTCTAAGCTTAGAGCAGACACGAGTTTGCATGATTCTGTCTTGCAGTAGCTTAAGAGCCAATATTGATATCTTTTATACACAAAATGAAACTGTTAAAAGCCGATCAGTTCAAAAGAAAAACAGTTTATTTCAAAAAGCTTTGGAATTATTTATGCTTCCAGTACTATTGCTCACCTTAATGGGTTTTTCATTGGGTGTCAGCACCTCCTCAGATAATTCCATCATTTTCAGCGCCATTAGGGCTATGAGTTTAGCGTGATTGCTGCTCTTTCTGTGTAATCCACCAGCAACACAGTATGCATCACCTATTGTTTCCACCTGCAGAAATTCAAGAGGAAAATATGATGATCCAACCCAGCACCAAAAAGATCAATTTTGCAAAAAAAAACATTGTTGAAAGTGGAGCAGAAAGATAGGGATTGTTTCTCACAGTGCGACATTAATTCACAGGCCACTGCTGACACCACTCCCTCCCCCGCCCGCTCTTTTACTCGCGACTTCCAATATCTCCTTCCAATTGGGAGGAGGAATTAAAACAACAATCACACCCTTGATCTCTCCTTGTCTTTTCTTCCTCTCTCAGCTGAGCCCTGTCCCTAGTCACTTTTCTCATTCTCAGAATTAGTTCTTCTTCTTCCAATTGCTCTGTTCTTCATTAACATCTACCTCAGGGCCATTGCCACAAGGCAGCACTGAAATTCTAATTGTCTTCAGGGCGTGTTACCTGAGGACACCAATGTGAAACTCACTAATTGGAGGTAAATAAGGCCACTATCAGGAGAAACTGCAACCTACCATTCAATGAGAGATCAATCCTTGCACCAAGATTGCACCAGCACACCAATTTTCTAAGCTGTAAAGCATCTTATAACCTGTTGCCCCTGCAAATCTCTCATAGGTTGCTGACAACTGTTACTTTTTGCCTCATGTATGATGTATTTCCAAGATCTTTTATTGTTTGCTGTTTTGAGCAGATTTTGATTAAGCACCACTATCAATAAAATCTTTCTTTTCCACACTATGGTCATGTTCTTAAATAATTTTGGCCACCTCCTCTTTGACTTATTTTCTGTCCAAAAATATTCAGGATTAAGACATTTCATTCTTAGCATGACTTCAAATAAAGCCAAGTTTCTGTCAAAGCTACAAAGTCATCACCTTTGTTTCTAAATTGCAGATTTAGTCCTGTCAGGTTATTTCTGATGTTTTGCATAAATGCAACTATAACATTTTACATGCCTCAGTATATTTCTCTTTTTGATTTTCCTTCATCTTTTTCCTACACACTTTTCCTTAGCCTCTCTTCTATCTGCTATACATCTCTCAGTAGCCCAACCACTCTTTGAACTTACTACTTAGAGGGCAGCACTGTGGCACAGTGGTTAGCACAGCTGCCGCGCAGCACCAGAGACCCAAGTTCTCTTCTGGCCTTGAGTCACTGTCTGTGTGGAGTTTGCACTTTCTCCCCATGTCTGCATGGGTTTTGTCCAGTTTCTTCCCACAGTCCAAAGATGTGCAAGTTAGGTTGATTGGCCATACTAAATTGAACCGTGTCAGGGGGATTAACAAGGTAAATGAGGGTTACAGGAATAGGGCCATGGTGGGATTGTGGTCAGTGCAGACTCAGTAGGCCAAATGGCCCCTTCTGTGCTGTACAGACTCTATACCTTAGATGGCTTTGTGCCTTCACACTATCAGTTGTTTCCCTAAGTTCTGTCATATTTGCTTGTTTTACTACATTACTATCTTAAATCTCCCTTCAGTGTTCGACTTGACCTTTCTGTGAGGACGTTGGCACCAACTGGTTTAGGATAACAAGTAAATTAAATTGCTGCCTTAAACCAAATGGGTTTAGGACAAAGATAACAACACTGTATGGTAAATGATTCAGCACTGCTGTCTCGACTAGGACTAAGAACCACCAACATTACTGTCAAAGAGTGTGAACTCATCAGCTAGTGACAAGCTGTCATTTCTAGCTGTAGATAAGCTGAGTGCACAGTTCATTTAATCAGAGGCTAGTACAATGTTTTTCTAGCCCTGGCAGATAGGAAAAAATACAAATTATAACAAAAAAAAATGAGTAATTCTAGCTACAACATTTCGCAAAATCAATTGCCTATCAAAAATGTGTAGGTTAGGTGGATTAGCCATGGTAAATGTGCAAAGTTATGGGAGTAGGCCAGGCGGGATTGGGCCTGGATAAGATGCTCTTTATTTGCTGTCCTAAACCAATTGGTGCCAATGTCCTCACGGAAAGGTCAAATAGAACACTGAAGGGAGATTTAAGATAGTAATGTAGTAGAACAAGCAAATATGAGAGAACTTAGGGAAAAACTGATAGTGTGAAGGCGCAAAACCATCTAAGGTATAGAGTCCCTACGGTACAGAAGGAGGCCATTTGGCCTATCAAGTTTGCACTGACCACAATCCCATCCTGGCCCTATTCCCGAAATGGGCTGAACAGCCTCCTTCTGCACTCTCGGGATTCTGTGGTCTGTTGCTTCAGCCTATATTCCTCAGCAGCAGAGCTGCAGGGACATTACACTACCACTTTCCAAAAATAAAATCCAACACATAAGGGAGGAGGAGCTGAGGCAATATTCTGTGATATATTCCATCAAATTTCACAATTGAGATTGCCTGCAAAATTAGCAGCCTTAATAGCCCAAAAGAAGGTTACTATGGGCAGGTAACTGACTTTGAGCTGCAACCAGAGGATTGCTCCATCAATTATGTTGCAGTTTAATTTGAAGGATTTGACTGAAATCTGCCTTTAACTAGCATTTAGTTGCTACAGAGGAGGTGACGCTCTGAAATGAAACACAATTCCACACACAGAATACAGCAGGTACCCTGACCAGTAATATTTCCTGCATTTAAAAATGTGATTTTGTGTGGATTTGAAGAATTCACCCCGAAGCATCAAATAAACCTTTTGGTAACATCTTCCAAAACTTACACAAAATGAAAATGAACAAAAATTTCAAGGTTACTGTTGAGTAAGTCACATTAGATGAGATCATCAAAATGCATTCTGAACATTTAAAAATGACGGCAGATTTTTCTCTCATTGCCTTTGGGATAAAGAATCACTTAGATACAACACATAAAGGAAAATCGGATGAGAATCGCATGTGAATAACTAAGTCTAACCAAATTTTAATGAACAAAAAGATTTGATTACTTGCCAATTTCCCTCCTGGGCTGTGTTCAAATGGTCTTTTGAACACATCAAAATAAGAACAACTATACCACGTACTATTTTGAAGATTTTGATACAAGTTATTATTTTGTCCATACAATATGTTTCAGTAAGCTTTAAGAGAGTAGATTTTTACAATTTGCAGCCCCAATGTGGAACTCTGCATGCCAGGTGCATGGCCATGGGTTTGGAAGGTCCTGGTGAGCTCCTGCAGTGCATCTTGTAGATGGTATCCTCTGCTGCCACTGTGCGTTGGCAGTGGAGGGAATTAATATTTGTGGAAAGGATGCCATTTGTCTTGGATGGTGTCAAGCTTCCCTAGTGTTGTTGGAGCTGCACTCATCCAGGCAATTGGAGAGTATTCCATCACACTCAGAGAGCTAGGAGATGTTAAGGATCTAGAGGAGTATACGGGTTGTAGAAAGGAGCTTAAAAAGGAAATTAAGAGAGCTAGAAGGGGTCATGAGAACATAGAACATAGAACATTACAGCGCAGTACAGGCCCTTCGGCCCTTGATGTTGCGCCGGCCAGTGGACCCTCTAACATAAACTATTCCAATATCATCCATATGCCTATCCACTGAACATTTGAATGCCCCCAAAGTAGGCAAGTCCACAATTGCTGCAGGCAGGGCATTCCACACCCTCACCACCCTCTGTGTGAAGAACCTGCCTCTGACATCCGTCCTATAACTACCACCTCTTAATTTAAAGTTATGTCCCCTCGTGTTGGTCATCACCATCCGAGGAAAAAGGCTCTCACTATCCACCCTATCCAATCCCTTGATCATCTGATACACCTCAATTAGATCACCACGTAACCTTCTTCTCTCTAATGAAAATAACCTCAGGTCCCTCAGCCTTTCCTCATAAGGCCTTCCCACCATACCAGGCAACATCCTGGTAAACCTCCTCTGCACCCTTTCCAATGCTTCCACATCTTTCTTATAATGCGGCGACCAGAACTGTACGCAATACTCCAAGTGCGGCCGCACCAGAGTTTTGTACAGTTGTAACATAACCTCACGGCTCCTAAATTCAATCCCTCTACCAATAAAAGCTAACACACCGTACGCCTTCTTAACAACTTTATCAACCTGGGTGCCAACTTTCAAAGAGCTATGTACTTGTACCCCAAGATCCCTCTGCTCGACAACACTATTAAGGGTCCTTCCATTAGCCCTATATTTCATATGCCTGTTATTCCTACCAAAGTGAATCACCTCACACTTATCCGTACTGAATTCCATTTGCCACCTCACGGCCCAGCTCTGCAACCTACCTATGTCCCTCTGCAAACTGTAACATCCATCCTCGCTGTCTACAACTCCCCCCACTTTGGTATCGTCAGCAAATTTACTAATCCAACCCTCTACACCCTCATCTAGGTCATTTATAAAAATGACAAACAGCAGTGGCCCTAAAACAGATCCTTGAGGTACACCACTTGTAACTGCACTCCAGGTTGAATATTTCCCATCAACCACCACCCTCTGTCTTCTATCAGCTAGCCAATTCCTAATCCAAACTGCTAAATCACCTTCAATCCCATGCATCTGCACTTTCTGCAGTAGCCTACCATGGGGAACCTTATCAAACGCTTTGCTAAAATCCATATACACTACATCAACTGCCTTACCCTTATCTACCTCTTTGGTCACCTCCTCAAAAAACTCAATAAGGTTTGTGAGGCACGACCTACCCTTCACAAAACCGTGCTGACTATCCCTAATCAATTTATTTCTCTCTAGATGCTTATAAATCCTATCCCTTATAATTCTTTCCAAGACCTTGCCCACAACAGGAGTCAGGCTCACCGGTCTATAATTTCCAGGATGGTCCCTACTCCCCTTTTTGAACAAAGGGACAAAATTTGCCATCCTCCAGTCTTCCGGCACTATACCTGTAGCTAACGACGACATGAAGATCAAAGCCAAAGGCTCTGCAATCTCCTCTCTAGCCTCCCAGAGAATCCTAGGGTAAATCCCATCTGGCCCAGGGGACTTATAAATTTTCATACCCTCAAGATTCGCTAACACCTCCTCCTTATGAACCTCAATCCTGCCCAGTCTACAACCTAGTATCGCAATATTCTCCCCGACAACATTGTCTTTCTCCTGCATGAATACTGACGAAAAATACTCATTCACTGTCTCTCTTATCTCCTCAGGCTCCACACACAACTTCCCACTGCTATCTCTGACTGGCCCTAATCTTGTCCTAACCAATCTTTTATTATTTATATACCTGTAAAAAGCTTTAGGATTCTCCTTAATCCTATCCGCCAAATTCTTCTCGTGTCCTCTTCTAGCTCTTCATTAAGAGCTCTCCTCACACCAGCCGCTCCCAAGGAACAATAAGGCCGATTCTCCGAGGTAAGTAACTTTTATAGTGTAAAAAAAAACTCCTGCACAGGCCTCCCTGTGACTACTTCCTGTTTCCGGTTTTAAGAGTTAAAAAAAACCAGACACGATTTTGGTAAAAAAAGACACAGAAATTTACTCACCAGCTCTCCTCACACCAGCCGCTCCCAAGGAACAAGAAGGCCTTGGTGGGTAAGATTAAGGAGAACCCCAAGGCATTCTACAAATATGTGAACAGTAAAAGGATGAGATATGGAGGAATAGGACCTATAAAAGGTGAAGGGGGAAATATCTGTGCAGAACCGGAAGAAATGGCAGAAGTGTTTAATGACTACTTTGCCTCGGTATTCACGGTGGAAAATGATCTGGGAGGTTGTACTGCAGATTTGCGGTGGACTGAAAAGATTGAGTGTATGGACATTAAGAAAGAGGATGTGTTGGAACTTTTAAATTCTATTAAAATAGATAAGTCGCCACGACTAAATGGGATGTACCCCAGGTTACTGTGATAATGTCGGGAGGTAATGCTGCAACTTTATGAGACCCTTGTCAGACCACATTTGGAGTACTATGCGCAATTCTGCTCACCTCACTACAGGAAGGATGTGGAAGCTATTGAGAGGGTGCAGAGGAGATTTACAAGGATGTTGCCTTGATTGGATGGCATGCCTTATGAACATATTTTAATACTGAGGAAGTACTGGGCTTCATTAAGAGAGTATTAAAATGTGTTCATATTGGGTAATAGAAAGAATTAGAAGAGTCTGTATTTTAACTCTGCAGACTTGGAAATAAATTTGTCTCAAAGTTCAGACACATTCTTTCCTCAACATATGATCATTGGAATTAAGATTAACAATGTTACTACAAGTCCAATCAATTACTACGTTAATACCTTTTTTTAAAAAATGGTCTATTGTGTCATTCAATCTTCAAGTAGTCATTACTATCATAATATCACTGGGTTGTGCAATTACCTTATATACATCTAGGATTCCACATTGGTAGTCAAACCGGGTATACAGTTCATTCAACATGCTAATCACTTGCATTGGTGTGCACTGTGCACAAATGGCTGTGAAGCCAACAATGTCAGAGAAAAGCATGGTAACATCATCAAATTTCCTCGCCTGCACTGATTTTCCCTGCCAAAGCTGTTGGGCAACGTCACCCGGGAAGATGGAATAAAGTAAATCCACTGTCTTCTTCTTCTCTACCTCCAAGGCTTGGTGTGCAGTTTCAAGGGTTGCTTTCAATTTGTCCATGCGTTTCTTGAGGCCATCCTGGGCCTTAGCCTGTTCACCCACTAAAATAACATCACGAGTCGCATCATGGATGGGTATGTCTGAAAGATGCAAACCGCGTCCCATTAATTCCTCTAGTTTGTCAACACACGGTGAGCCCAGGAACAGAATAGAATTTGACTCAGGTACATGAATCATTTGTCCCTTAATTTCCATCACCTAAGAAGAAAAAAAAAGGTTTTATTAGCAGTTTGCACAATAATCCTCAAACAGCTCCTCAAGCCAGAAGTCATCTGAAGTAACAATAAAGCAAGCAGACAATGCACAATGTCATTTAATTTTGGTTTAAAGGGCTTGATGCAGAATGATGCAGACAGATTTGCATGCTCTCCTATTGCTGCTGTACCTCGGAGCATCCATCATGTTCAAAATTAAATGCTTCTATTGCTGCATTGTATTTCCTTTCTGAAATGATCTCCAATATCAAAAAACAAACTCAAAGACATTAGTGGTTAGCACTGCTGCCTCACAGCCCCAGGAACCTGGGTTCACTTCCCAGCTTGGGTTACTGTCTATATGGAGTTTGCACATTCTCCCTGTGTCTGTCTGGGTTTCCTCCGGGTGCTCCGGTTTCCTCCCACAGTCCAAAGGACATGCTGATTCGATGTACTGGCCATGCTAAATTTTCCCTTAGTGTACCCAAACAGGCACCGGAGTGAGACAACTAGGGGATTTTCACAGTAACTTCATTACAATGATAATGTAAGCCTACTTGTAACACTACTAAAATAAAAACTTTAACATATCCAACACTCTTATGTGAAAGCAAGAAATTCACATATTAATTTGACTGTTTCAAATTTGTCTCTCTAGAAATACAAGTTGCTACATTCTATATTTGCATAAGTCAAATATGTTTACAATAGCATCAGATTAGAGTTAATGAACCTGATATGGGCTGTTTGCTCCAGCAGTGCATTGTTCAGCCATTGCTACTTCCTGCCAGTCTCCTCTGGTGCTGATATCATTTGTCAGATGGACTTGGTTAAAGTTACCCCAGGATCAATTCATTGAACTATCCATTGGTGTAACTAAATTCAACACCCAAGAAACATGGATCTATGGTACAGGAGAATTTGTAAATTGTCATATTCAGCTTTTGGAAGCTTAGAATGTCTGAAGATATGCAGCACAGGTCTGGGGAGTTGCACAGCAGTGTACATTCATATGATTTGACATAGATCGTCAAGGTAGCTGCAGTAGATGGATCATTTGTGATTTTATGGAACTTGTAAAGAATGGAAATCAAATGGAGTCAAACAAGGGAAGCAAAACTTTGGATTTGGCAAAAGGGCAATCTACAGAAAGAACTAGAGCAATAATACCAAAGAGCAGGTGCTTGGTGTTGACTGTGGGTAAAAGCAGAAAAAAACTTGTGTGTCTTTAGAGGAAGATATCAGCAGCATTAAGTGTCAACTTTTCACCCTTTAAAATTGCAGATGAGTACCAGAGGGAAAAAAAGATCACTCACTTGATAAACTGCTGAACTAGTCTGACTCCCATTATATACCATGGGCGTAAACACACAGCCCATTCTCCAGAATGTACACGTCATTTTTTTGGCTAAACTATGGCTAAGGGTTTCACTGATTCTGTAATATATGTCACCCAAGTACCCACTCTGGACAATTGACCTATGGATGTGACAGCTCTGATATTCGTGATCACTCCCATTACCCCTATCAAATTCTTGACGTACCACATTTTGTTCCTCAAGACCCTCACCACAAAACACATGAACATTTGAGGTACAAGATACCTTGTTTATTTCTGCCAAATGCTCAAAGTTGAGAATTTGTAATTCAATCTAATTAATTATGAGGAATGAATCTTAACTGTGTGATTATTATGTCTGATAAGGACTGTACTGTATTACCAACACCGTTCACTGCCTTACCAGAATCTTTCCACTTCCTCCCCTCCCCACCCCAATCCTCTCTTTTATAGTAAAATAAATCTCCTGAATTGAAGTCTTTCCTTGTTCAAGTCATATACCAATGAAAGACTTACAATAGCATCTGGCAGCATCCTTCCATACATTTTGCAGATTTCACATTTCTCACTAATGTCTTGTGTTACTTCCGTATATTCTTCATTGGCTCGCACCTATATCTTTTAGTGGAATTTTTAACCTTTGAGAAACAGGGTGAGCCAATTACCTATTAACTTCTAGGTTTTCAGATTCTTATCATCTTACATCATTAATACTTGACTAACACTCTGATGAGAAACATCAAGTTTTGTTAAAGAGGCTACAATAATGTTCTGACTGGGTAAACTACAGCTCAACTGACTTTCCAAAAATAATTGCCTTATTTTACCTAGTGTCAAGTTTCATTTGTGCTTTTCCCATTGAACATAGGTAGCACACCAGAGACTAAATCAATGCTTGTAAAATAGCTCACTCCAGCTATTTCGTATGGAAGAACAAATCCTGTTTGTGGTCTCAACATATTGCCATCTCCATATCTAAAGCAAGAAGTTATAATAGAATACCTACGGTGCAAAAGAGGCCATTACAGGGGAGGCGATGGTCTCCAGTATTATCGCTAGACTATTAATCCAGCAGGTCAGCTAATGTTCTGGAGACCTAGATTCAAATCCTGCCTCTACAAATGGTGGAATTTGAATTCATTTAAAAAATTGTAGTAAATTGATTGTAGTAAAACCCCCTTCGGTTCACTAATATCTTTTAAGAAAGGAAATCTGCTGTCCTTAACTGATCAGGTTTATGTGTGAATCCAAAGCCATAGCAATGTGGTTGACTTTCAACTGCCCTTGGGCATTTAGGGATGAGCAATAAATACTGACCAACTAGCAATGCCATGTCCCACAAATGAATTAAAAAATGAATAAAATATTCATTGAGTCTGCACCAACTCTCTGACCCAGTATTTTATTCAGTCCCTCTTTCGTGTCTTAAACCTGTAACACCACACATTTATCGTGGGTAATTCATCTAATCAACACATCTTGGTACACTGAGGGAGAATTTAGCATGAACAATTCAGCTAACGTTCAAATGTGGGGGAGGGGGGCGGGGGGAAGGGTGGTTTGCCCTGGGAATAATGTATAAACTCCACAAAGACAGTCATCCAAAGCCAGAATTGAACCCAGGTCCCTGGCACTGTGAGACAGCACTGCTAACCACTGTGCCAACATGCAACCCTGTTCTTTTGTACTCCTTAACCTTCCATCAATTAACCACATAACATTTGAACTAATCTGTCACACATATTGTTGAAACAAAAGCAACTTCTGGTATAGCACAGTTAAAGAGTTCATAACCAACATATTTATTGCAGGACTGCTTATGATCAGTATGATTAGGCCAAATTCATCATTCTCTTCATTCTCTTCTTCAGAATTCTCTTTGGCATGTGTTCATCTTGTCTCTTTGTTTTGGGTAGTTCACTGCATAATGATACTTTGAGTCACATCCAAGCAGCTTTTGGGCATTCCTGTGTTTCATTTGTCCATCATCGTTGTTCCTGTATCATCTTCTGTTTTAATAGCCAGATCTATTAAAGGCATTTTCATCTTCATCCTGCCTATATTAAGCCTTCTATTGACGCCTGCATCTACTTCCTAGATCATTTTGAAATCTGACAATTATTGAGTTTTCTGTCCTCTGTGGTACCATAGAATATATCCTTTATTCCATGCCTTCTGAAAGAAATTACTTCTTTAATGAATTTTTTAAGTACAGACATCTAATCCTTTTCTCTGAAAACTGAACACTAATTAGAATCAGTAGTCTGCCCATAAGGAAGACCTTGGCACAATCCAGTCATTTAAACAATGACACAAATTGTGGGATCCAGAAACTGTACTTGTCTATCTTTTCTATCTTTTATGCAGTATGTAAAACTCTATGATATATACTATCACTGAATGACTAGTTGTTAACTAAAAGTTATCAAAATCTGATCATGCCTTATAGGCACTTGCTATCTAACTGATGGGTAAACATCTCACTAATTCTTTTATTTCTGATTGAACATCTTGCAGGAAGAAACATTGCCAAGTTTTCTCTTTAATAGGGTCATAATCTATGTCAACATGTTCACTTCATACTCCAACTGATTTTGTGGTTCAGATTCTGAGAACACTGGAGGATAATTTTATCCCAACCACTTAATTTGCTTTCTTCCATTTTTCACAACGGCCAGGAGGACTTTAGTTTTATGGTTAATTTTTATTTTCTTAAATTTCCAACTTCACCTTTAAGCAAACCTTCTCTGCTGCCACATTATATTCCAGAAAGCCTGGTGGTGAAATATGGAACTGAAACCAATTTGCACACAACTTCATTAAGCTTTTACTTACATGATAAAATTATACATCTCAAACTCCAATAGTTTCCTCCTATTTATAGGAGGACAGGTGAATACCCAATTAATATCCACCACCTACAGACAATTGAACTCAATTAATATATAATTATCCATAGTCATTAGTCAGGCCATAGCTCTGACAGAGAGCCTCCCTGATTAAACAATAGGTGAAATATTACAGGTTGCAGGTTCCTTGGTACACAGCTTGACACTTACAAGATAACTCTATGGAGAAGAATATAAATACCAGCATCCTCGCCTTTCACTCTCTCCTTACCCACAAAGCAATTATGCTTATCCATTCTAAAATCAGCTGAATTCAAAAGTCTGTCACAACAGGACAGAGGGAGAACAGCAAGGAAAAGGATTCTACCTGATCAGCTATAATGATAATGATGATGGTGAAGAGGTGAGGAACAATCACACAGAAGACTGTAAAACATGATCTCATCCAATATTTCTTTGTCCCAAAGTCTTTGCATCATTTGTTTTTTCATCTTCAGTTCCCAAGACCCTGTCAATGTAAGCAGCAAGGATTTACTCAATTCCCTTCTGCTTCCCCAATCTTTTCAGGCAGTGCATAACTTGCAATTTCAAAAGTGATTTCCAAATGTTGCCTAATTCTTTTGAAAATTACCATAAATCAGTGAACTCTTCTGACCAACTATTCTTCCACTAGAAATAGTTTCTCCTTGTATATGCTATCAAAATCCTTCTACGATTTCAACACTTCTATTAAATCTCTCCTTAACTGTCTTTCCTCTGGAGAAAATCCGAGTTTTTTTCTATTCTATACACTGAATCCATTCACCCTGGTTATCATTCCAGCAAATATACATTGCATTCTCTCAAAGGCATTGACCCCGTCCCTAGAGTGTAGTGCCTAATACTGGTACTCTGGCTGGATTGAAGCTGAATACAAATACCTCAATCACTACAAGTTGCATAACAAGTAGGCAAGGCCATAAAATAAGCAGAATTGAAAAATGGGGAAGTGATCTTCAATGGGCAGCACGGTGGCACAGTGGTTAGCACTACTGCCTCACAGGGTTAGGCTTGAGTCACTGTCTGTGTGAAATTGGGACATTCTCCCTGTGTCTGCATGGGTTTTTTCCAGGTGTTCTAGTTTTCTCCCACAGTCCGAAAGATCTGCTGGTTGGGTTCTTTGACGATATTAAGTTCTCCATCATGTCCCTGACAGGTGCCAGAGTGTGCCCAATATGGGATTTTCACACTAACTTCATGGCAGTGTTAGTGTACCTGTGACTATAATAAATAAACTTTAAACTTTAACTCATAAAATTCCAAGAGGGAATTCAGAGGAAACCTCTTTATCCAAAGAGTGGTGAGAATGTGGGTCACATCATCACCATGTATGGTTAAAACAAATAATAAAGATGCATTTCACAGGAAGCTACACAAACAAAGGAGGAAGTAGAAAACAGATGCTCATGATGTTAGATTTAGATGAGGAATAATGGGAGGAGGCTTGAGTGAAGCTCACTAAATGGCCTATTTCTGTGCCATTTTCCCATGAATTTTTGGTCTTGTTTTTAATTGCAAGAGATCAAGGAATCTTGTGTTTCACTGCTAATGGATCATTAGACATTGGCACTTTAGATAGTTGAGTGTCAGAGATCCAGCTTCTCAATTAAACATCAAACAGATCAATGAATTCCACAGCTATCAACGCGTCTTTTTCTATTCATCACAGCCAGCATTTATTGCCTATCCCCAGTTGCCTTCGGAAGGCAATTGAGAGTCACCACATGTAAAGGTTAATTTTGATTTTTTTTTAATTCATTAGCGGACATGGGTGTCACTGGCTGGCCAGCATTTATTGCCCATTCCTACCTGTCCTTGTTCAGAGGGTAGTTGAGAGTCAACTACATTGTTGTGGGTCTGGAGTCAAAGGTAGCCCAGATCGAGTATGGATAAAAATTCCCTTCCCTAAAGGATATTAATGAATTAGATGGTTTTTTTTCTGACAATTGACAATGGTTTCATGGTCATTAGTAGATTCTTAATTCCAGATTTTTTTAATTGAATTCAAAATCTACCATCTGCTGTGGATTCGAACCAGATCCCCAGAACATTAATTGATTTTCTGTATTAATAATCTAGAATTAATATCACTAGGCTATTACCTCCCCCCTTGTATGTTTCTCTAAATATAACTCAATCTCTTCTTTATGATTCAAACAGTTCTGTCAATGCTTTGAACTATAGAGAAAACATCAGAATCGCAGCCTATGGTATTTTTTGATCTGAGCAGAATCATATTCTACACAAATTTTCATTAACAAATTTAAAACAAAATGATCAAATCTAACATTACTTTGACATTCAGTAAGTTTGATATAAATGCAAATTTAATCTTGTTTTATAATAGGAATATTGAAAGTGCAATAAAGAACATACTGTGATTTATTATGATGCTATATGAACTGGCAATGTACACACAGTGTGCCAATGCACCCTAATCCACTTAATCTCCCTATATAAGGTTCAGTCATGTAATGCCTTTATGGTTTCATTGGATTAAAATGGCAAGGAACCAATTCACCAGTTTCCTCGTCCATTCTAAGATTTTCTGGTTGGCCTAGTGGTGAAACATTTGTTTGGCCCTTTCAAAGCTAATGACATGTGGTGACTCCAGTCAGGATGAAGCATATTGCTACTATTCCAAGCGGGATAACACATACTGGCCTTCAAATGAGTTCAAAGTGCGGCCTACTGGGATGTTAAAGTGAGAGAATGGCACGCCCAACGAAAGAATAAACATTTGAATAAAATCAGCCCCCTTCCATAGGGATCTGAAGGGGAGATGACTGAAGCCTCAGGATGAGAGAGGGAAGAGGAAGGTAATTTCAATGTGGGCAGGCTGGAGATTTGATAGCAACATGGCACAGGCCTCAAAAACTCCAACAGGACTACGGGTTAATTTAATGTACATGTTAGTATCACAAGTAGGCTTACATTAACACTGCAATGACATTACCATGAAAATCCCTGACTTGCCACACTCAGGCACCTGTTCGGGTACACTGAGGGAGAACTTAGCATGGCCAATGCACCTAACAAGTACATCTTTAGGGCTGTGGGAGGAAACTGGAGCACCCAGAGGAAACCTACGCAGACACGGGAAAACGTACAGATTCCACACAGACAGTGACCCAAAGCCAGAATTAAATCGGGTCTCTGACACTGTGAGGCAGCTGTGCTAACCACTATGCCAATAGCAGGTGTAATGTTAATGCAATTGACCATTGTAATGACTTCAACGAGACCTATGAGATTGACTGTTAGAGTATGAGGTCTCTGACTGTGTGATAGTGTACGAATGAAGCAGTGGCATGATGAGAAAAATGGTCAAGTAATTCGTATAAAATAAAGGAGAGCTGACCAAGCTATTCCAAATTGCCAGATCCCTGTAAAACTGACTCTGAATAACCTAAGCCATGATGAACATCAGAGAAGGTCAAGTCAAGGCTGGACGAGTGAGGCGAGATAAGGTTAGAAATGACAAAGTCATTAGCCTTCTTCTGTTCTACCAAAAGGACAAGATAATGATATTATTGAAACAGAGGGGTCTCGGAGGTCACTGATGCTAAAACAATTGATGATGTATTACTGCTTGTATTACTAATTGAATGTGAACGCTAATAAGAAAAAGATATAACTATGGAAGTGATTCTTGTAGTTGGTGCGGTCTTGGGATAGAATTAGCAGTTTGTATGGATTGCTCTCTGTCTCCAAGACTCTGCCATATTCTGCATGCAGTTTTGTGATAACAAAAGCTAGTTGTTTTTGCAAAGCAAACTTTGTTAAGTTTTACTATCACAGCTCGGAAAACAAGAAATTCTCCACTACAACAACTGAGGTCATAATTACCTGCCCAATCAGGGAGCCTCATCTGTATATAAATATGGGAGTGTTGTGTCTTCTGACACTCTGGATTCTTACTTTGTACCTGAAGCACTCTAGGAGTGGAACAGAGTTTATAAATAGGGAGGAAATCTGGTGAAGGGACATCACCAGCCTCTCAGGAGTTATTTCAGTCATCATGATTTTTTTCTCTCTAATAGAATTTGCAACTGAGCAAACTGTTAAAATTGGAGCACTGGAATAAATACAGAAAATGCTGAAAACTTTCAGGAAGTCAGGCAGACCTTTGGAAAATGAAAAGTTGGGTTGATCTTTCATATTGATGAGCTTTGGACAAAAACCTGACGGAAAGTCATCAATCTGAAGCAACATCCCGACCTCCAACTCTCTGGACACGCTGTATGATCTGTTGATTGTTTCCAACATTTTCTGATTATTCTGAAAATGCTTCATACTTGATTACAGCACCTTTGCAGTTTACTAGTGAAGCAATTTCCTCACACAGCTCCAGTGAATGATATGGTGTGGAGTATGACCCGGTTTTTAGCTTTGAAGTATCTCTATGATAATGGAGGTAGAGATAATTAGTCAAGTAATTAACAAGCAGCATAATTAACTTCAGTGTGTAATGTCTGAACAATAGAGCAAAATGCTGTTATAGATCATTGAAGAGCTTCGTGTAGTCGAAACAAAATAACTTAATGGAAACACATTTTTTTAAAAAGACCACCTGTCTTCTCTGTCCAGTTGAGGGTGTACCTTTGCCCATCATCCATCAAACATCACTGTCTCCTGCAGGAAGTAAAAGAGAAAACATACACCAAATTCTGGAAAACATTCTGGGGAATTCCTTTCAACTGCCTAAGAAATTAAGCCAGTTTCAAGACTGCATGGTTGGCTCACACTCAGCACAATTTTAACTATTTAGCAATCTACCTTTTTATTGCTAAGACTATTATCTTCTCGATTTTGATTTTCAAATTCCCTCAAAAGGAGCATAACAACTCCATACTTCAAAGCTTCCACGGAGAATGAGAAGGCAAGTATTCCTATGTAACAAAGAACTAAAGTAGAAGAAAGTGAATATGAATTTGCAATATTTAGAAGGAATAGGTTCAATACTCTGGGGGTGATTCTCCAGGGCCAATAGCCCCAGTCATGATTCCCCATTTGGCCCATTGAATTGCCAAATTTGGCTAAAACATGATTCTCACTGAATGGCAAACCTTTTGTGAGTTTCCAGGCTGCTGTGCCTGAAGAGATCTGCTTCTCATTCAAAAAGGGTGAGAAACCTATCCAAGCTCATTTAAATGTATTTAAGTCTCATTACCGGGATTGAGGCCAGGTGCACCAGCCTCCTAATGTGCTCTTGCCGTCCCTGCTGGAAGTCCAACAGGTACCAATTTCTACTGGCCCTGACAAACAAGAACCAGGCACTGTAGAGTCTGAACGGAGGCAAAGGGGTAAGTACTGCCTCCAACTGTGTCCATGGACTCCTCTATCACTGCCAGGCAGCAGAGGCAGTGGGACTTTCAAGGCACTTGGGACTCTCAGGACTGGACTTTTCACTGTTGCCCTGGAAAATGTGGAAATTATTCTTAGGATGGAAATTTCAGGCACCTTTCTGGTAAAATCCTTTACTATTGTCTGTATTCTGTAACAAAAAACTTTCAAATAGCCTGGTTACATTAAAATCCATGGCTCCCGAAAATCTGGAAACCTTCAAGGTCACAGCAGCACAACATTCTGCAATCATGATTGCTCTTAACTTCTGAAGCCTCATATGTTACTAGATCTCTCTGAAATGCTTTGATTGACAGGAGCATTCAATTTCACTATAGAGATCCCTCTGCTTTCTCTATAAGCCCTAGCTGCTCTGAAACTTCTTTGAACTCCTTTGATGGACAGGACCTGTCAGCTTCACTCAGGAGATTTCCTTTTCTAGCTTGAATCATCCACATCTGCTGTATGGAATCAGCAACAAGACCAGAGGTCCCACTACCAATGAGCAGTGCGCTGTCTCCTACCATAAGAAACTTGTGGTGGGGAAGCCAGAGAATCCCACCCACTATGTCTCATGAGTTTTCACTCTCATTCAATGTTACAAAGCAAACATTCCCCACACAGGGAAGGAGGGTTACCCCGATACCAGCCCTTGCACACCAGCTGCCCCTCATCTCACTTACAGATGCTTTTTTAAGTAGCACCTTATCATCCTCATGTGTCCCAGACTGCCAATGAATTACACAAAAATTTTATTAACAGTTCTTAAGAAGATGAACATTGATGAAGAGAAAGCAAAATTATACAGAAAACATCTGGTGCTATAATGAAGTGTTTTCATATATAGGATCTGGAATGTTTGTGAAGTGTGATATTGTTATAACTCTCAGGTCCATTTCAAATCCAATGCAACCACTTTGTAGACCTAATGTAATACCAAATAAGATTCTGCATCCTTATGTCAATGGCAAAATTATTTTGATGTCTTATTTAGCTAATATAAATTGTCCCTCTGAGCTTCTTATTGGATGAAGTCAGGAGATTGGATATATTTATAGAAAATAACAGCATAGCAGGTGGCCATTCAGCCTATCAGATGTCTACTAACTGAAAGGGATTGATTTTTCAGCTCTTGGCAGTAGTCCCATTGGTCACCTACTTGTAATGGATAATCATACACTACATTTGAGAAGCTTTCTACCTCCACCTGCAGCATTCTCCAATCTTGTTTAAAAGACCTACCTTGGTCCTCTGGGACTTCATCCAAATTGTTTTCTTAAACACTAGGCCCTCTAGTTGTCACCTTCATAGTCTTTCAACCCCACCCACTCCCCTTGCCTATACTTGGCAACGCATGATCTCATGGTTACTTCTAGCCCTAATCCAATTTAGTACCATTTCATAGCAACTCACATTCCCACCTATTCTTGACCTTTACAGGTCTTGTGATTTTAAAAATTTACAATAATATGGTCAAGTTAAATAAGCGTTATAAACTGAAGAACCTAAGCCAGTATCTTACTCAGTATCCACCAGGGGAAGACCTCAGGGGTGATGTTGAGATTAAATAAAATGATGTTCTAAATATCTATTATAGATTTCACTACATAAAAAACATGCATTAAAATTCATTCAATACATTTAAATCCTTTCAAGTACTTAATCCCTTACTTAAAAAACCCATTTGTGTACATCATCCCAAATTAAAGATAGGTCATATTTTAACAACTCTTTGAGCTGCCAATCAAACAGTGAACTCCATTGTCATAATAGATCATAAAAAGTAGTTAATCACTAATAACAACACATAGGGTTATCAAATACAGGAACATGTTGCTAACTCCGGCTCACTGCTCTTGCAGTCACCTTCTCTGAAACAATCTGAAGAACATAGTGATCTTGGTAGCCCAAAATTGGAGTCTGCCTTTTTTGGTAGGCTGACTGGGTCATGCAAGAGGCATCTACAGATTATTGATCTAATTAACTGAGGTCTGATGCCCAATTCTGATCTACCTGTTGAGGTGTAGGGATTGTTTCTTCTATAGTTTGTGCTGTCAGGTTAGTACTGTGCAATTTCCATCCTTTAATCACAGTAAAATGCAATAAAATTGACAATGCATTTTATAAAAACACAATTTAAATACTTGGTAATAAAATGAAAATCCCATGCTAAGAGGAAATATAAAGACAACAAAAACACCCAGAAAGAGAATACTTTTAGGGATGTATTGAATGCATAACAATGAAGTAAATATCATCTAGAAGCTAAATACTATAATGAAAAATTATCAAACAAATTTAACATAAAGCTAACTTTTCCAAACTTCTAATGAATTTACAAACCTTGGCACTGTGGACATCAGGGGCTACATAGTCAGTAGCTGCCCTTCCAAATTCTAAAACACAACAGCCTGCTGAAGGATCACATTAAAAATATAAACTTTAGTTCTCCTTTGAATTATAAATCTTCGGGTTGGAGATTTGTGTGGCGTTTCCACCCATTTCCTCCTCTGCTGAAGTGTTTCGGTTCCGTTCATGTTAGTCACCCTCTATTACTTCTTAGTGGCCAGTCTTCAGTTATGAGCTCATGTTTTGGGTAGCTAAGCAAGTGTGAAAATATCACAGCTGAACCTGACCATCCCACTCACCACACATCCAAACACCTGCACTTTCCAGTTGCAGCAGGAAGCCATACTGACTTTCCAGCCCCGACTAAGATCAGCCATGATAACACAAAATGAGAATGAAACCAGGTACTTTGCACTGCCTTCATTGTGGAATTTCTAAAAGAGCTAGAATATTTTTAGTCTAGATTTCTGCAGATCTTTCTGAGGGGTTAGGAACATCTCATGAACTTATCGGAAAATGAGGACTAGGAGCATATCAGCCATGATCGAACGGCAGGTGGACTCAATGGGCCAAATTCTGCTCCTATATCTTATGAATGCCATAAAACTGGACTTTAATGACTTTATTATCCTGATGATCTCATCCTAAATCCTGGAAATTAAATTATTCAACTTTTGTGGACTGTTGCTCATACCCATTGTGATCCAAAAAACAGCAGGCACCCTGCTGAGGTAGCATCAATTAGAGCAACACCCTGCTAAGGAAGTCTCACAACATCAGTTAACACCAGGGATTTTAGGGCTTCGTTTTCCTGGCCTCACAGTAACGGGCGGGAGCCAGGTTCTTCAGATTCAGTTTCAAAGCTGTCTCAAGCTGGAAACTGTAGTGATAGTCCATTTAAAAACAATGAGTGCTTGGCAATACTTTTATTTAGTCCAGTAAACCCACTCCTATTCTTTCCACATGATAAGTACAATCTCTTTATTCTGGCTTCCCACAACCCACTGAATTTCATCCTAAGAAAAGGTAGTAGGATAGATTTTCCCCTTCCACCTGCAACAGGAATCGAAGCGGGCGAAGGATGGACCATGGAAAGGTCCATTGACTTTGGACAGGATTTCCCAGTTTCAGGGCCAAATGCCAAAGTCAACAAAATTACTGCAAAAGCATATCACAAAAGCAAAATACTGCAAATGCTGGAAATCTGAAATAAGAACAGAAAATACTAGAAAGACTCAGCAGACCTGGCAGAGTCTGTGGAGACAAAGACAGAGTTAATGTTTAGAGTCCAATATATTTTCTTTCAAAATGTATATCCTGTCTTCCATCAAATGTTATCCATCTTTAACCAGTCATCAAACAATAGCTTGAGAACTATCTCATTGTAAAAAGCATTCAATTATCTTTATTTTATTTATCTTTTTAACCCTCGGTTCCATGCTGAACCACATATTCATTCTACTCTTTTGTAAAGGTATTAATCAACCCAACCTTGACTTGCAACATACAAAAGAATTGCTTCTGCAGGAGAATGAAGGCCTATATTAGAAGAGGACTCTTTAGTAACCAGTTCACATCAGGTTTTTAATTTCCTGTTAGGACACTGCACAAATTACAGTAATTAATTCTGCAGCAATACTCTGTCGCTTATCTTTGCTCTGTGCACCAACTTATACCAAATCAGTAACTCAATTTATCACTCTATTCAAAGCCTACAGCCCATAAAAAAACCAATAAGCTTCAAAATGCATCAAACGAGTTTGTGTTAGATTGAGAAAACACAAAGGAATACCCTAGATTTTGATCAATAAAGGGAATATATTTTTAAATTTTCTAAGCATCAAGTCCTTTAGAAAATTGTGACAATAGTAAAATTATCTGCATATATACTTTATGAATATGCATCACCATTCTGTGTTCACAATTTCATAAGCTTCATGATTGAAATAAGCTACATATGTGATAAATATTATGTATTTATTGACACTTAAGCCCATACTGATTGAGTTCTCCCAGTTTTCATTTCCTATTTCTTTTTTTCCATCTTTCACTCTCTGGGTCATTCACCCTGAAAAAGTAGGATACATTTGCCTGAGACTTATCCACAAACAGCAAAATAACACTTGCTATCCAGCAGTAAGTCAGAAACAGAGCCCAAACAAATGCAAACAGGCAATGTCAGATTATCTTCAATTCTCTAAGCTCCTTTTTTCCCGATTCAGAAATTTAAGTGACCCAAAAGGTGCAAAATAGAAGAAATAATAACGAATAAAGACGAGACAAGTAAACAACTCCACAACTACTGTCTCTGAACATTAGGTTGGAGATCAACATTATCTCCAACATGTTGGTGATATGTTGGAGGCATTTGGCAATTTTAGAAGATGCAAATAGTTCAAAAGATTTAAATGTACTCGATTTTTATAGGTTAGCTCGTTTGTATAAGTACAGATGAATGTTCAGACAAAGCTAAGGAATAGACTAGTGGTGGAAAAGAAAATCTGCAAATTTCAAGGGATGGATAACACAAAAGTAGACTGTCACAATAGGAGGGTAAATATACTGAAAACATTTGGCATTGACCTTTGCCAAGGCTGACCAGGAAAATGAAGGGAAAGGAAACTTAAATGGTTGGCATGAACCTACAGGCAAGAAAGGGCCCCCACTTGATGGCTGAAGATGATATGATGCCACTTATTCAGGCAAGTGGAGAGTATCTATTACACACCTGATTTGTGTCTTGTAGATGGTGAACAGGCTTTGGGGAGTCAAGAGATGAATAATTCACTGCAGGATTCCTAACTTTCAACTTCCTCTGGTAGCCACAGTATTTTGTGGGGCTAGTTCAATTCAATTTCTGATCAATGGTAACCCCAAGAATGTTGATAGTGAGGGATTCAGTAATGGTAATGCCATTGAATGTCAAGGGGCAAAGATTAGATCCTCTCTTGTTAGAAATCATCATTGCTTGCACTTGTGTGGTGTGAATGTTACTTGCCAGTTGTCAACCCAAGCCTGGATATTGTCCAGGTCTTGCTGCATTTGTATATGCTTCAGTATCTGGGGAGTCACAAGTGATACTGAACATTGTGCAATTATCAGGAAACATCCCCGCTTCTGACCTTATGTTGGAAGGAAGGTCATTGATGAAACAGCTGAAGATAGTTGAGCCTAGAACACTACCCTGAAGAATTCCTGTAGAGATGTCCCGCAGCTGAGATGATTGACTTCCAATCACCAGATCCATCTTCCTATGTGCCAGTTAAGATTTCAACCACTGTAGGATTATCCCCCGATTCCCATTGACTTCAGTTTTGTTAGGGCTCCCTGATACCATACTTGAGTCAAATACGGTCTTGATGTCAAAGGCAGTCACTCTCATCTGACCTCTGCATTCAGTTCTTTTATCCATGTTTAAAGCAAAACTGTAATGAAGTCAGGACTTGAATGACCCTGATGGAACGCAAACTGAATGTCATTTAGCAGGTTATTGTTGAATGAGTGCTGTTTAATAGCACTGCTGATTACTTTTTTTATCACTTTGCTGATGATTAAAAGTAGACTGATAGGGCAGTAATTGGCCGCATTGCATTTGTCCTATTTCATATGTACGGAACATATCTGGGCAAGTTTCCACATAGTCAGCTAAATGTCAGTGCTGTAGCGTGCCAGAACATCGAGGCTCCATACCCCCAACAAAAATCAAATCAAAAGAAAAATATATTAGTAGTTAAAACACATTTACTGTGTACTTCTCATGACCTTGAAGCTAATTCCTGAAGGAGGCTTAGAATTTTTTTTATAACCTGCAATGCTATTACAAAAGAGCTGTTGTGGCAGGTTCTAGATATTTCTGGAGAAACCATGAACCGCAATGACAGATCAATCGTATTGAGGTTTCCCACTTTATTTGATGAATGAGTGCTGTAAATGCACCCTTAATAAGGCCGTAAGGAATAGGAGCAGGAGTAGGCCACCATGACTGCTCGACACTCCTCACATCTACATCCCTGCCCTTTCCCTGTATCCCTTGATTCCTTTACTGATCAAAAATCTATCTCAGCCTTAAATATACACATGGACAATGACACAGTTGTTCACAACTGTCACCACAAAACAGGGTGTTTATCATTCCTAGCCTCAGGTAATTCAAAAGCAGCAGCAGCAGAGGTCCTAGATGGACACATCTTGCCACGGCAGCAAATCGTGATATCCTTTTTCTCTGAATTTTCAGCGCGCATACACATTAAAAAAATTTTAAAGAATATTTGTTCCACGCTTATTTAAGTTGTTTTTTTTTAAACTGAAAACAAACCAGTATTTATACTTAGTGTGTTGAAAAGCCTTAATCACTGCCTAAATGGTGTCAGTATGACATTGATAGGTGCTGTAGGAAATACTGGAAAAGGTCGACAGGCTGCTACAAAGGGAAAAAAGACAAAGACAATTGTAGCTTCACAGCAAGAATTGGCCCCTCAATTGTTTATGTTAAATGGGTGGAATTAAAATTACAGTAGGGAACAACAAAATGGTTGGGGAACTTTATGAGACTCTGCTCCTAATCTGAAGCATTACAGAACAAATAGCAGGTTTTACAATAACCACTTGTATATTATTATTCTATTTCTGATCTGTACTCCTCTCTAGACAGACTTCATATTGGAAACAAAACCTTGGAAAATTATTTTTTTAAACTAAATGTCTCTTTAAAATGAGTATGACAAAATCTAATTTGGCATTATTAGCACAAGTTCCATATTCATCAGTGTTGCCTTCAAATTTCCTTCTGCATGAAATTTCACCTTTATAGCATCTGTCGTACATCAATCTCAATGTTACTGGTATTATCTAATAACTGTGGTTAACTGCATGAAGACTTAACTGGAGATTCACTCCACCTTTCATAAATCGACATATACTGAAATGGTGGCTGTTGGTTCTAATGTGTAACTCTGCAAAAACATATTTATAAAAGTGCGTAAAGATTAGCTGAGTTCTATCCTTTACCAATTAGCTTTCGAGTTTAGAACAACTGTTTTAATTTTCTCTTCTAATCGCATGTTCACACTTTCAACTTTAAATGTGTAAGTACTTCCATGCTTCTTCTTCTACACTGTGGTGGGGATTATTATTTTCAAGGTAAAAAGGCAGGAGTGATTTAGTTCTTCCCTGGATTCATGCATAAAGTGAACTTCCACATATCTGCTGAAAGGCAGGAACGGGAGGAAGTACAGTAGACAATGGTTCGATTCCCAGCTTGAGTTACTGCCTGTTTGGAGTTTGCACATTCTCTCCATTTCTACGTGGTTTTCCTCCAGGTGCTCCGGTTTCCTCCCACAGTCCTTCTGCTGATTACCGCTCACCCCCCATTTCCCTCCTGGCCAATCGGGTCCCCAGCCCTTGGCTGACTATGACCCCATTTGAACACCCCACCAATTGCAGCCTCTGTTCAACTCCCATGGCTAATAGTGACCCCCATTATCACGTCCCTAGCTGATCACCACCCCAGCAATTCCCAATTGCAGACTGCACAGCTCTCCACACACAGCCTCTCTTCAGGTCCCGTTCCTCCCCTTATGCTCCACCACTTGGCACTGCCCAGTATCAGAATGCCAGGCTAGCACTGCCAAGGTCCTAGGCTGGCAATGCTAAGCTGCCAACAGTGCCAGGCTGCCACTGCCCAGGGAGCACTGCCATACCTGTCACTGGTCATCTGCAGGGCTTCAATAGCCTCCGGTCCCACAAGTGAAACTATCACATCTGAGCCCTATTGCTGGGAACCATATCTGATCCATACGTTGAGGATCTCTACTGGGGAGGCTGTTAAGACAAAGTGAGCCCGGATGATTGCATCCCAGGCTCACTAAACATATTAAAATTAGAACTTAAATATTCAAGTCAGCCCATCCAGTGCTGATAAGATCACAAGAGGTGGAAAACCAGACATGAACCCAGTTTTTCATCTTTCTTGTGATCCTACCGGCTCCCAACACCGCCATCATGATGATCCAGTAAGAACGGCCCAAAGATATTTTTCACCTCTTCTCTTTTTTTTCCTTTTTTACCTTGAATAATAGACATCTCCCATTAAGTTCATACTTTCTCTGAGCATTCACATATTTCAAAATCCTAGCCAGGTTGAGTTCATAGAGTCAGGATGAGAGCATCTCATTTGCACTGGACTAATGAGCATTATGCCACTCTAACTTCTGAGAAGGATAATTCAAATAAGGAAAGATTGAAAAGAAAGACAGTGTATCAAAGACAAATTCACCATATGCTGGTGAAAAAAGATCACAGCCCACACAGCAATAAATCCATTCAAAGCCGACAAGTTCTGTTTGGAGAAAGCCTGATTTAAGAAACCCATTGCCTCTATTCCAAATTAGAAGCAATCCCAGGAAATCTGGGTGCCTAATATGGTGACTGGATTTTGTTTTTGGTTTAAAATCTATGGGATGTTGTTTGGGAAGGTTTAACTCGGAGTTCAGAAAAATGAATTGCTAGATTGCTATTGCTGAATTTTGCTTTTGCTTTTGCTGGATTTTGCTTTTGGTTTAAAACCTATGGGATGTTGTTTGGGGAGCTTTAACTCGGAGTTTAGAAAAATGGAGCATTCGGAATGGAGCATTCGGAACTGGGCAAATTTAACTAGCCATTAATGTAGTTAACTGCATTTTAAATTGAATTTCCAGTTGTGTATTTTACTGTATAAAAAACTTGTATTTTGTTCAAAATCATCACAAAAGAGTCTGGGATGCCCTTCACTGGTCTTCACATCTTTCCTCACATTATACAAATTTCAGCAGTACCATATTCCTATCACTATTCGGGTATTATGTGTCCTTGTTTCTTATTTCTCAGATGTTTGAAATAATCACACGTTAAGCCTGGAAAAATGAGACTTTGGTCTTTAATATTTGCCATGCCATCTTGTACAAAGGAAGAGCTGATATGAACTGGTTCTGTTGCACACATCACATGAATCTCCAGTACAGCCATGAAAAATGGACCCCTGGAACACTTACACATAACAATTAGTTCCTAGCTAATTACAGCTATTTATAGGTAATACAACAATATACAACATTGAGTAAGAGGGATTTCCTGAATTCCCTCTTGAGTTTTTTTTAGTGACTACTATATGTATGTTCTGTTGTTTTGATCTCCTTAGCGTGTGTGAAAATCTTTATCTAATTTATCAAGCTCCTTCAGAATTGTAAAGACGTCTATTAGGTCACCAGTTAGCTATCCCTTTTTTTTTGAGAAAAGGCTCCCAGCCAGGTCAACTTTCCTGATAATTATATCCCGCAGGTTCTGGTATCATCCTTGTGAATCTCTTTTACATCTTCTCCAGTGCCGTTACGTAAGTTGGTATTATGGAGACCACAATTCTGTGCAAGTGCCAAATCCATTCAGGCTCACTGCACATATAGCATCAATTCTCCACTTCTCAATTCTATCCCTCTATAAATGAATTTTAGTGTTTAGCTTGCCTTACTTATTGCCATACTAATTTGCATAACGTATCACTATCCCAGATTCCTTTGTTTCACTACTCCAGGGTGGCACGGTGGCACAGTGGCATAGTGGTTAGCACTGCAGCCTTACAATGCCAAAGACCCAGGTTGAATTCCAGCCTCGGGTGATTTGTGGAGTTTGTACAATTTCTCTGTGTCTGTGTGGGTTTCATCCGGGTGTTCTGGTTTCCTTCCACAGTCCAAAGATATGTGTGTTAAGTGGATTGGCCATGCTAAATTGCCCCTTAGTATTAACAGGGTAAATATGTGGGGTAAAAGGGATGGGTGAGATTGTTGTCAGTGCAAACTCATGGGCTGAATGGCCACCTTCTGCACTGCAAGGATTCTATGATTTTATGTATCCAAGACAGCTCCTTAATCTTTCAACCAAAATGCACCATTTCAGACCTATCTGTTTTCAAGACAGACAATCCAAGTAAGGTTAATGGATACGGGTAATGCATATGGCATACTTGCCTTTATAGGACAGGGTATAGAGTATAAAAATTGGAGTCTGATGTTGCAGCTGTATAGAACGTTGGTTAGGCTACATTTGGAGTACTGCGTCCAGTTCTGGTCGTCACACTACCAGGAAGATGTAGAGGTTTTGGAGAGAGTGCAGAGGAGGTTTACCAGGATGTTGCCTGGTATGGAGAGTTTTAGCTATGAGGACAGATTGGGTAGACTGGGGTTGTTCTCCCTGGAAAGATGGAGAATGAGGGGAGGCCTAATAGAGGTGTGCAAAATTATGTAGGGTATAGATAGTATGAACGGTGGGAAGCTTTTTCCCAGATCGGAGGTGACGATCACGAGGGGTCACAGGCTCAAAGTGAAAGGGACGAGGTTTAACTCAGATATCAGAGAGACTTTTTTACACAGAGTGTGGTGGGAGCCTGGAATGCGCTGCCAAGTAGAGTGGTGGAGGCAGACACCCTGGGATCATTTAAGACTTACCTAGATAGTCACATGAGCAGACTGGGAATGGAGGGATACAAAACAAATGATCCAGTTGGATCAATGAGTGGCACAGGCTTGGAGGGCCGATGGGGCCTGCTTCCTGTGCTGTACTGTTCTTTGTTCTAAGTAATGAAGTCGTAATGAAAGTCAAGTTAGAGAAGCATCTTGTAGCAATAACCTGTATTAAATGGTCCATAAGGTTTTAGAAAAGGAAGATCCTATTTACCTGACTTCTTTGAGGATATTGTAGATGGTGAAATTGTGTAAAATATAATTAGTTTCCACTTTCAAAGAGCCGTTGATGAGGCTCCTCTTGAAATGCTTCTAATTAAGCTGAAAGCCACTTCTTCAGTCAGACTTCACTTTATTATTCTGCTGGGACTTGGGCTATTCTGTATTTTTCTTTCCTGACATTCGAGCTGCAAAATGGCCCAAAAATTCATATCATAATTTTTGCTTCTGTTACAGAAAGCATCTACCAGAGGAAAGCTGATAGAATTCCAGGAGCTGAGTTTGAATTTGCACGGAAAGTCTCAATTTCAACTCCTTCTGCCCCCACCCCAGTGGAGTTCCAGCTTAGCATAATTCTTCTGTTACCATCATCTCCGTACTCACTCTATGTCCAAGAATCCTCCCCTGGCACAATGAGCCCTTTGTCCTTCAGAATTTTCCTTCTATCTGGATCCTTCCCATTGTCTTCTTACCATCTCTAAATATTTTCATTGGGAACAGCCAATGTCACCTCAACCTTTTCAAATTCATATGCCCCTCACTCACTGAGTTACTTCCCTCTGAACTTACAACCATCCATTTGCTCAGATCCAACCTTAACATTGAATGGGATTTTCTGATTCTCATCTCTGGTGGTTCTTCCAGCCCCACTGATGAAGAACCAATCCTTCCCCACACCCACTGATGAAGAACCTCAGTGCTCTGATTCCCTTTCCTGCCTACTCCTGGATCATGACCAATGTTGTCTCCAATTTCCATCTTGTTGCACTGCATAATTCTTTTAAGATTGACTAGCAGCAACAAACAATGCCTGTCCCTCACCTATTTATTCCCAATTGCTGGCTGCTAGTTCCTCAGCAACCAGGCACATCTTCTCCAGCTAAGCCATGGCCGGACCCTTCAAAATCACTGAAATTGTGAAGAGCACAACTCACAGCTCGGATGTGATAACTGCAAATTTTATCAACTCGGAAGGGCTTTAACTTTGAATTTAAAAGCTGAGACATTGATCCATAACCTGCTTTCTGTGTAATTAAATGCCCTTACCAGAAGACATCAGTTCTGAACAGAATATAATGGGGATACAGGGTGAGATAGATGAGAATGCACAAGTGTTAGTGGAGAGATGCTTTATTCCTGAGCAAGAGATCAAAACCACTGTTACATTAGAGCATAAGAGGTGATTAGCAATTCATAGTTTGCTCAGAGTGGAAGGCAATTCAAAAGCATTTGACATTTAATTAGAGTGAATTTTGTAGCATTTCATTTTTATTATATATTGGATGCTCTGGATGAAATCCTGAGAGAATTATAAAAAAAAAGCACAGTTGGAGGCCATTCAGCCCACCACGCTTGTTCCTCAAGTGCACAATTTGTTTCCTTTTAAATTTTTGGTTACTTTTTCAAACATTTATCTAATTCACTCTTTGAAGGTGTTTTAGTCTTTGTCTCAACAACCACTTGTGGTTAAAGCATTTCATATTTTAATATCTCTGTGTGTGGGGAAAATTAATTCTTCTAACTTCCTTCATATTCTGAGAGATAATCCAGAGTTTACTTTCTCTCCAGCCACATATCACCAAGGAGTGAAAACAACTTTTAACCATTTATTTTCTCAAAGCTTTCCATAACTTTGAAAATCTCCACACTAGTCCCACTAAATGTTTATGTTCCAATGAAAGAGCTCCAATGTTCTTGCCTTTTTCGTGGATGTAATCTCTCCGAGCTGGTATCATTCCATTGTATATTTGCCATATCTTTTCAATGGCTCTTAATGCTTCCGGATTGTACATAATACCCCATCTGTGAATGAATACTTATACAAATTCAACATTACAGTTTTGCTTTTATGTTCAACCATACATAATCCCATTTTCTAGCTCTCCTTTCATCAGGAAAGATTAATGGATTAGATTCACTGAATCCTTCTGTTGCTCCGCGTTTAAACATTTGCAATGCCCTTCTTTGAACTATACTGTTTTCCAAGGTGTGCCTCTCTGTTCTGTTAGGTATTTTACTCTGAAGGCAGAAGGAGTCATGACTGCTGTAGAAAAGATAGAAGCCCTTAGTTATATTTTCCTTCTTGACAACACTATCACTCCATCCATCAAACCTCAGGGTCATGGCACTGTTTCTGATGCAGGTTTACTGCCCTCACACCCCTCAAAGTCAGCTCTGATCAAAATGGCAACATCTGGTTTGGAATTGACCAATCCCAGAATATGGTGCTTCCCAAAAATATGTTGCTGTATTTTGCTCAATGCCTTCATTTGATTTTGCCAGGAAGGTCTCAATTTGTACTCTTTCAACTTGTAGTTTTGCTATTCTTAGTTGCTGTTTACCTTTAAATCACATTATAATAAGAGTCAATGCTGAGTATCCTTCGTGAATTCTCGACACTTTGTATCACTGAGCTATGAGAAATTCGTTCATGAAGGTCTCACCAATGAAGTGCAACGTTACCATATTTGGCCATATCTACGACCTGCATTCATAGGTTCCACTAGATCTACCTCAACATGTCACAGGAGGCTTGCCTTTGATCCTCTGCTTCACCAGAGCAGCTGTCTCTGAGTTAAGCCAGCTGCTATTTGATGATGCACCAGACAAGATCTGGATCAGGGCCATGGTTTCTGTGCAAGAAAAGATTAATGCAGTATCTCCAGCTACCTGTGGACAACAAAGTTTCCTCTAGATTCTGCTTGGCCTGCAGCCTGTGGGGTTTTGCGCAATCCTTTAAAAATAGCCATGCAGTTTAAAGGAACGGTGCTTGTGCAGGGCCAGTGTGTTCCATGCACAGCGCACACCTTAGATCGAGCACTGATGGAGAGACCTATAAATGGAGGTTCTGAGCATAAGTGCAGGCAAAACATTAAAGAAAGTTAATGTTATTTCACTTACATTTGTTGCTGTCTCATGAATTCACATGCCTGGAGTATGGTCTTGGCCTCCTGGAGTCATGCATTATGGAATGCAATGTTCAGTAAAACATGCGCTCAGCCTCTGTGACAGTTTGAGCCAGATTTTTTATTTGGCGTCAGGAATCTGATTCTTGGATAATATGTTGCATCAGCATCAGTGTAGCAACACTATTTTCGAATGTTAAACGCCTAGTTGTCCCCGGGGCATATCTGATGCCCCATCAGCAGCATTAGATGGGGGCAGTGGAACGTGGATCTGGAGAACCTTTTGAAACAGCATTGAGGACTGGCTTGCCATTTGTTAAGGACTTGTCAGAGAAGGGTGCTGATCAGACTGTCACTGGCAGATATCTGTGTTCGCAGGAGAACCTCTTTCTCTGAGAGAAGGTGAGTTGCAGAACGAACTGCCATGGACCTGAGAGGTGCTCAGTGTTGGAACATTGCTAAATTATCATGGCCCTTGCAGCCAGACCAATCACCATGAAGCCTAGGACAGCCTTGACGATCTTATTCCAACGTACAGGGACTCGACTCCTCTGCAGCAATACCTACATTCTCCTCTTCATCCTCTTTTTCCCCCTTGCCATATCCAGAATAGGGCATCTGTGACCTTCCTGCTGAATGTAACCCACCAACTATGAAGTTCTGATTTCCCTGATGGAGAGGAAGATATAGCTGAGACATGCTAGGGCAGTCAAATGGAAATTTAGGAAATTTGGCGCCTTAACTGTGCTACCAGAATAGCATGGTGGCACAGTGGTTAGCATTGCTACCTCAGAGCAACAGGGACCCAGGTTCAATTCCACCTCAGGTCATTGTCTATGTGGAGTTTGCACGTTCTTCCCGTTTCTCTGTGGGTTTCCTCCGGATGCTCCACTTTCCTCCCGCAGTTCAAAGGCGTGTGGGTTAGGTTGATTGCCCATGCTAAATTGAACCTAATGTCAGGGGGATTAGCAGGGTAAATGAGAGTTATGGGAATAGGGCCTGGATGGGATTGTGGTCAGTACAGACTCGATGGGCCAAACAGCTTCCTTCTATACAGTAGGTATTCTATGGTTCTATAGTGCATTCGTATTCATAATTCTGATTTGGCCCATTGTACAATTTCTTTGCAAGGACCCTTTGTTCAACTCATAGAAAATCTAAAGTATTAGAACAAACCAATAGAAAAGCGGTCCAGGCTGAAATGCAGACACTAGTGTCCAGAAGACGTTAAAACTTGCAGCTGACTATCCTGCTATGAGAATCCAGCCTGCCCTCACATACTCTCATTCTACCACTGTATATTTGGCTGCTGTGTTAACTAACAGATACAGTCTGAGAGTGCCCTGCCTAAGGCATCTAGTGTCTGGCAGAACTCAAGTTCAGACCCCTGTACCATTGAATCAGTCATTGATACAATGGGGTGGGATTGGGAGGTGGGAACACTTCAGGTGATCCTAAAGATTAGAATAGTGCTGAACAGGGACTAAGCGGGGAAGTAATGTTGGTGGAAGGATTACCAATCTAGTGGGCTGCCTTATCCTATTGTTGGAGCTGCACTCATCCAAGCAGTGGATGATTGTAAATCCTGACTACACTGCAGCTTTTAATATTTATATTATGTCATTTTCTACCCCATGATTAAAAGACATCACTTTTAGGTTGTGTTTTATCTGTCGAAACAGCAACCCTTGTTAGATTTTTCACATCAACACAGTGTACAATTTATATGGGAACATTTGGGCTGGATTTTCAAATGCCATTGCTTATGGGAACAAGTATGAGCATGGTTTGAAAATTGTGTCCCTGGGGGCCTGTCTTGGATCCTACTGTCTTTCAAACTCAATGTAATTTACAGGAGCAAGGAATCTCAAATCCAGACATCTCCAGTTAAATGCTTGATGAGCTTGTTAAATCTGCAGAACAGTAGTTTGAACTTACAGGCACAGGGAACATAGGGATAGGAGCAGAAATAGGCAAATTCAACCATCCCTCAGGGATGTGGACACTCCTTCCATTATGTTGGAGGAGTAGCATGTTCAAATTTCCCTTCCTCCAATCACTCTGCTTCCTCCCATCTAATCCTCAATCGCATCGTTACAGGTGTGGATATCCCTATCCTCTCCCCTGAACCACTTGATGTTGAATAGAATTGATTTATCATTGTCACTTGTACTGGAATACAGTGAAAAGCATTGTTTCTTGAGAACTGTTACAGACCAAATATACCAGTCACTGAGTACACAGGGGAGAAGGAAAGGAAAGGGTGCAGAGCATAAAACATTGTAGTTACAGATAGGATGAACAGCTTAATATGTGGTAGTTTCCCACCAGTCTTGTGTCATATGTGCACTCGTCCCTAGTTTCTCTGTCCAGTTATGTATCTGTGTACACCCTTCCCTAGTCTCCTCTGCCCAGTTATGTATCTATGTACACCCTTCCCTAATTTCCCACCACCCAGTTATGTTTCTGTGTACATCCTTCCCCAGTCTTCCCCAGTCATGTGTCTGCGTGCAGCCTTCCCTTGTCACTCCCTGCCCAGTTATGTTTCGGTGTATACCCATCCCCAGTCTCACCCCATTCTGGTTATGTGACTGAGTTCACCTTTCCCCAGTCTTCTCCCCAGTTATGTGTCTGTGCACCCTCTTCCCAGACATTTTCCAGCAGTGAATCCTTTGCCCTCCAGCCACTTGCTTCTGTCTTGTTTCAACTCCCTACCCTAGTCAAGCTTTCCACTCTCTTCTCCCCATTGTTGGTCTGGTATGGAAAGCCTTGCCTCTGAATCCCACCTCAGCTCACGTTAGTTCTGACTGCACAGCCTACATGGTGTTGGAACAGTCACAGGCACGGTGTGTAGGAAGATAGGCAAATGTATCTCAAAGTCATGAGTGAATTGAGGGTCGCCAGGGACTGGAAAATTCTGTCCAAGGTTTCAGCTCAACAACCTTTCCTCAGATTCAACAAAAGGCTACCAGCCTGAAATTTTCATCCTGTTTCTCTCTCCACACATGTTGCCTGACCTGCAAATCATTTAAAGTTGTTTCCAAAAAAACATCATTTTCCCAAATGTCAATCAGTACTTCATCAAAGGGAGCAGAGTAAAACTAAACTCCAACGTAAAGTGGACAACGACCTTTTCAAGTTGAAATAACACACAGCAGGTTTTGTGTGCTTTACAGCTGCAAAATTAATTGGTAAATCCATTAACTGGATTTGTGTCTCAAGACTTTGAAGTTCCAATGCATTAAAAATTCACAGATCATCTACTTTCTCCTTTTTAATGGTACAAGACACTGAAAGGATTTCCTGCACCACTGGCTAGATGCACAACATTAAAGATAATTCTTAATTCCAGACCCCATGTTATGTATAACTTAAAAATCAAGACACAAATCTGCACACTGATGGGTGGCAGTTAAAGAGAAAAAAATTGTCTTGGTCGTATCTATACTGTGCACCTGCCTGGAAAGGTGTTGCTGACAGCTGAGCAAACTTCAAAACGTTCTTCAGCCAAAAATAAAATCATCAATGTGCAAATGTTGTCTAAAGAGGCAGAAGAATATACCTGATAACACTTGGCACTTTGCCATGCAGAATCCAGCAATTTGCCAGATTTCTTACATAGATCCACAAACATGGAGAACATTTCACAAAATAAACAAATATCTTTGCTGCCGTGCGCAGATAGCAAAATATAATTTGTATCAAAGACAATTATGCATGGGCCAGTGACGCTTTGGAGGTTAGGAGCCAGACATTCAATCTGTGCCTGGATCCACAGGTTTTCTATGGGTTGAAAGTGCAGGATATGTTAGAAACTTATCCAGCGCATTGACCTCAGGTCTGCTATACCTCCTCAAACTCTGTGACACCTCTTAAAAGCAGGACTCAGCAATAAGTTGCATTTGCACTTTTACTAGATCACACCAAGGTGTTTCACACAGAAGGCCTGATCAGACATAAATTTGACACCCGAAGAAGATCGGCTGGCCAAACATTTGTTCAAAAGCAAAAACAGGAAAATGCTGGAAAATCTCAGCAGGTCTGACAACACGTGTGGGGCGAGAATAGAACCAACGTTTCAAATCTGGGTGACTCTTCATGATGAAACTCGAAACATGGTGTAGATTTCTAACACGTATGTTGCGTTCAATGCACAGGCTTTAACAGCGTATTTTTGTAATCACGTTTCATACAATCTGATAGTGAAAACCAAAACCATGCTCCCAGGTCAGATTTATAATCATTTGGAACTCATCTGCTCTGATTAGACTTGGGAAATCTGATCACTGATGTAATAAAGAAATGATGCGTTGTTACAGAGGAGTTAGTTGCCAGGATTTTGCCACCATGAGCCAAGGCATGGCATAAGGAGCCCAATGTGGGTCTCCAGCCTCCGCAAGAGAACTGAAGCAATCTTCTGGTGACAGCCAGTTACGAGACCACTACCAGGACTGCTGTTCCAACTGAGAATGGCAGGCCGCCTCTCTGATACCCCAATCAGAGAGCTGAGAGCTCCACAGCCATTGACAATGATAGAGACGGCCATTGCTGAGGTTGCAAGGAGAGAGAAATTATATTGAAGTGCCTTGAAGGAGAGCCAAGGAATTGTTTTGTTGTAACAAAGGCCAGGCAGTCAGGCCCCAGATACTGAGAGGTGTTCCCTCTAGTACTAGGGGAAAGTTTTTCACTCAGAGGGTGGTGAGTGAATGGAATCGGCTGCCGTCGGTGGTGGTCGAGGCGAACTCGCTGGGGTCTTTTAAAAGACTTCTGGATGAGTATATGGGATCCAATGGGATTGGGGGTTATAGATAGGTCTATGGCTGGGTAGGTTTTGATGTGTTCGGCACAACTTGTGGGCCGAAGGGCCTGTTTGTGCTGTAGTGTTCTATGTTCTATGTTCTATGTTCTAGTGTCAGGGCTGCCGGGGACACTCTCCTTTGGGCATGGAGCCACCCGACCATCCCCCATTACTTGCCAGAAGCCATCGGGTGGCCACTGCCATGCAACTAACAGTAAAATGCAGGCAGCTGTTAAAAATAGAACATAGAACATAGAACATTACAGCACAGAACAGGCCCTTCGGCCTTCGATGTTGTGCCGACCAAAATAAAAAGCAATGCCCTTCCAAACTAAACTATTCCCTTCTCTTCCATATACTTATCCATTAACCTCTTAAACGCCACCAAACTTGGCGCATCTACAACAGCTGCAGGCAGGGCATTCCACTCCCTAATCACTCTTTGAGTAAAGAACCTACCTCTGATATCCGTCCTATAACTCATACCCCTTAATTTAAAGCTGTGTCCCCTCGTGCTAGCTTTCTCCATCTTAGGAAAAAGGCTATCACTGTCCACCCTATCTAAACCTCTAATCATCTTATATGCTTCAATAAGATCCCCTCTTAGCCGCCTCCTTTCTAACGAAAACAACCTCAAATCCTTCAACCTCTCTTCATAGGACCTGCCCTCCATACCAGGCAACATCCTGGTAAACCTCCTCTGTACCCTCTCCAATGCCTCCACATCTTTCTTATAATGTGGGGACCAGAACTGCACACAATACTCCAAGTGCGGCCGCACTAGAGTTTTGTACAGTTGCAACATGATGCTGCGGCTCCTAAATTCAATCCCCCTACCAATAAAAGCTAAGACTCCATATGCCTTCTTAACAACTTTATCCACTTGACTGCCTACTTTCAGGGATCTATTGACACATACACCAAGATCCTTCTGTTCTTCAACACTATTAAGAGCCCTACCATTAGCCCTATACTCTACACATTTATTGTTCCTGCCAAAGTGCATTACCTCACACTTTTCCACATTAAACTCCATTTGCCACCTCTCGGCCCAGCTCTGCAACTTGTCCAAGTCACTCTGTAAACTATAACACCCCTCTTCACTATCTATCCATCAATTCTGATTATGAAGATTGGTCAGCTGCTTCTGGCCGAGCCAGTCCCATTTCCACCACTGGGAGTGTCCCCCCTAATAGCAAAACACATTGGCTGGGCTGGTAAAATCTCTGACAGCAATTCTCCCAAAAACATTCTGAGGGTTGAATTTGCGTAACAACTGGAGTAACTCCCACTGGTTTTTTTCAGCAGGATTTTCAAAATGAATCTGTGCACTGCAGAGTGCACAAGCATGAATCACATTAAAAATCAGGGCAGGGCCTATTCACATTGGAGAGGCCAACAGCAGAGCGCTGAGAGGACCATTGCGCATGTGCCATTCTGTCAGTATCAAAATCGGGACATGTGCAGTAGCTCTGTACTGCCAGTCTCCTGATCCTCCTTGATCACTGGCCAGCATCATGACCCCTCACTGCTGGCTGTGCAACATCCCCCCTAACCCACACGGCCCAATCACTGGCCTCCACCCTCTGCCCGCAATCCCAATGCAGTGGCAGCAGGACTCCCCACTTTCACTGATCATCCGCAGAGACCCTGCTTCCATTAGACCTCTCCCCCTTGGCACTGTCCAATGCCCCCTTAGGCATTGGCACTTCACCCCTTGGGCAGTGCCAGGGAACCAGGCTGGCACCACCAAGCTTGTAATGCCCAGGGGGTACACCCCTTACCCTCTTGGGAGGGCCTCAATTGCCTCCTTCACTCTAGTGGAGTCGGGCAATCAGCTTTTGTAGTGAAACATTCCTAACAAAGTCGGGAGAGGTGGGCATGAGGTTAATGGGCCCGGAGACTTCAGTCACAGGCCTGCTAATTAGATGTAAAAAACACTGAAATGTTCATTTAAATAATTTATGCATCTCTGTGCTGATCTCTGGCATGAAGCTGATGGTGCTGGAAATCTATAGAAGTGGGCTGGGAGAATCTATCTTTTCAGTTTTACATATACTTCTGCTGAATGGTCCGTACATTTACAGGAATTGAAATCAGGATCCATAATGCTTAGTACAATATAAAATTAAGACATCAGATTTTTCGGATTACAATACCAATAGTCAAGTTACAGCCAGAGACTAGATTATTCAATACAGTTGTCCCCATTTAAACTGTGTACTGAGAGAAAGTATCCATTTTCACGCAGTTTGTAAATTAAGGACCTTCTTCAATAACACTGCTGCCATCTTCATTTTAGCGTAGTTACTGAGCCTTCTCAGACATCTAAAAAAAGGATAAGGGTCACAGTTTTACCATCTCACCCATCATAGGAATCGGAGCAGGCAATGGGTAGACCATGGAAAGCTCCACTGATCTCTGGCAGGATTTTACGGTTTCAGGACAAGCAAGGCCTTAAATACAATCTTTACCCCCCACCCTTTATCTTACTCCTTAACCTTCCCAATCTTTAACACCCCCTGATCCTCCCGACCTTCACCCCTCCAACCCTCCAACTCATCGACACTCCTCCCTGACCATCCCACTGCTTTCTCACTGCTTTACTCTCTGACCTTAATGCTCACTGTAAGAATTAAGTTTTAAAAATGAATCTGGGATAAAATAAAGAAAGGGGACTGATAAGTGCAGCTATCTGAAGGGTGTGTTGATATGAATTAACTACCAGTGGGAAAAGCAAATGTTTACCTGTGTGACTAAGGGAAAAACAATGATATATTGAACAGGTGACTTCAAAGTGGAGAGTTAAGGGAATTGCCGCTTATATACTGAAAGCTGGATCCAGGGGCTGGGTAACATCAAAGGGCAAGAACCATATACTTACAGCAAGATAACTGGAGAAGGGGTATAAAAAAGAAGTGACCAGTTGGAAGAGAGAAGTGGTGAGCAAAGGGAAGATGAAAGAGTTGCACTGCAAGTCATTAAAAGTAATTTATTAAATTGGGGAGGCGACGGCTCAGTGGTATTATCTTCTAGATTATTAATCCAGAATCTTAGCTCATGTTCTGAGGACCTGGGTACAAATGAGTTTGAATTCAATAAATATATCTGGAATTAACAAACTACTGATGACAATGAGACTATTGCCACATGTCATAAAAGCCCATCTGATTCACTAAGTCCTCCAAGGGAGGAAATCTGCCATCCTCACCTGGTCTGGCCTACATGTAACTCCAAAGTCCCAGCAATGTGGTTGATTCTCAACTGCCCTGAGGCAACTGGAGATGGGTACAAATGTTAGCCAGCCAGCAACACCCATGTCCCACAAGTGAATATATTAAAAAAAAAGAGATACAAAGAGGAATTTTAGGCCAGTAGATTCAAAGGCAGCCATTATGTTTTTAACTGGTTGGGTCACTGTCTGCATGAAGTTTGCACATTCTCCCTGTGTCTGAATGGGTTTTCTCCAGGTGCTCCAATTTCACAGAATCATAGAATCCCCACAGTGCAGAAAGAGACCATTTGGCCCATCAAGTCTGTACTGACCACAATCCCACCCAGGCCCTACCCCCATATCCCAACACATTTACCCGCTAATCTCTCCAATTTACCCATCTCAGGACATTAAGAGGCACTTTTAGCATGGTCAATCAACCTAACCCACACATCTTTGGACTGTGGGAAGAAACCAGAACACTTGGAGGAAACCCATACATTCACAAGGAGAATGTGCAAATTCCACACAGACAGTGATCCAAGCCAAGAATCGAATCCAGATCCCTGGAGCTGTGACGCAGCAGTGTAACCACTGTGCTACTGTTTCCTCCTACAATCAGAAAGACATGCTGGTTAGGTGCATTTGCCATGCTAAATTCTTCCTCAGAGTACCTGAACAGGCATTGGAGTGTGGCAATGAGGGGATTTTGACAGTAACTTCATTATAGTGTTAATGTAAGCTTTAATTGTGACTATTAAATAAACTTTAAACTTTAAAAAAAAGTCAGGAATATAAGCCACCTCATTACATGCTGTCTAACAGAAATGTGATTTTCATTAAACACATTCTAATTCAGCAAGTGTTTTGTTAGGAACCCATTAGGAATGCTAAACAAGGTATAACTGTATTCAAAAATAATATATAAAAGTTCACCAATTTGTTTTTGTAATAACCAACATCGAAAGAATTTCAAAATGGAATAACATCTATAATGTATCATTTCAGACTGTTTTATTTTTGATTTGATAGAAATAGAGAAGTGCATGTTATAAAAATAAATGCTGAAAGCCTGAAACAAGAACAATTGCTTCCCAGATCTGTCAGCACATGTCAAGAGAATTGTTAAGATTTGGGCTATTAACTATTTTTGAAATGTTCTGATGTGTTCTGTATTTTTACTTTTTTATTTATGTTACACAAAATTAGATATTATTGTTATATACCAAAATAGTCACAGTGGAGTCTGATCGGCTTTGGATGTCATGTGGTGCCACAATTAAGGGCAGACAACTTTACCTAAAATTGAATTCAAACTGAAAGGGCACATCCAACCTTAAACTGCCAACTCTTTCCAGCTACCTCTAGAATTCAATGCTACATGAATTCCAATTTGCCAAGACTCTCCCTTTTTGATCCCCACCCTTGAATTCAAAATCCTCATTAGAAACGTTTCCACAAACTCACTCCACCCTGACCTCTGTAATTTTCTCCAAATCTCTTGCCCCAGCTCTGACTTTGATATATTTGACTGCCCAGTAAACCACTGGATTATCTTCTTCATGCACACTTGCACTTTGGATTCATTTTCTGAAATCCTTTGCTGTGACACCTCACTTGCCATTACCTCTCATCAGTCCCTTCAAAAGTCCCCTTTGACTTTGTCTTCAGTAACTATTTTCTTTTATCTGTTCTCTGATGCAACAGTCCCTCTGTAATGCAGTTTGGAACATTTTTACCAGTTGCAGTGAAGATCAGAATTTCCACACTTTTGTTCAACAAGCTCTTAAGTCACCTTGGAATGTTTCCAGGTTACTAACTTTGTTGCCATAACTCTAGCAGGAGACTGGTGAAAGCCCCAAATAGCCCTTTACGGCCACTGGCCCCCTTTTTCTCGGGATTCCTATGTCAATCTTCTACCAGTTACATAGGAGATCAGAATTTCCATACTTTTGTTCAACAAGCTGTTAAGTACCATCATCCATTTGATAATGAAAACTATTTTCATAGAATTATAAAATGCTTACAGGAGGAGGCCATTCAGCCCATTGAGCCTCATTGACAACAATCCCACCCAGTCCCTATTCCGGAACTCCACGTATTCTTATCCCTCTTGACATTAGCAATCCAATTAACCCTCACATCTTTGGCATGTGGGAGGGAACCAGAACACCCAGATGAAACCCAAGCAGACACGCGGAGAATGTGTAAACACCACACAGACAAATCACCCAATGTCAGAATTGAACTTGGGTCTTTGGCACTGAAGCAACAATGCTAATCATTGTGCCGCTATTAATTTTTGCAATTAATGATTAATGGTTATACATATTAAGAGACATAGAGTCATGGAATCATAGAATCCCATAGGGCAGAAGGAAGCCATTCAGCCCATTGAGTCAGCACCAACTACAATCCCACCCAGCCCCTATCCCCACAAACCCCATGCACTTGTCCTAGCTAGTCCTGCTGACACCAAGGGGCAATTTAGCATGCTTATCTACCTAACCCGCACCTCTTTGGAGGAAACTGGAGCACCCAGAGGAAACCCATGCAGACACAGGACACAGGGAGAATGTGCAAACTGTACACTGACAGTGACCCAAGCGAGGAATCGAACCCTGGCGCTGTGAGACAGCACTGCTAATCACTGTGCTACAATGACATTTTAAGCATTACCTGATAAAGAAGCATTTGGACAAAGACTGATCTCCATATACTTTCCTCATTTACTTTTGAGCGTTATATACTCCAAAATTCCTAACAGTGAGATAGACAACCTCACATCACCCATCAACAATGGTAACAAGTTCTTATTGTAGCTGGATGCCCAAATGAATAAGTTCTCCCTTGAGTTGTGAAGCTCTTGTGCAACTTATGTTCCTCTTCACAGCACTGTCAGAAATCAACAGTATTTATGTTAGTTTAATGCCTTAAGAGTCTTCAGTTTAACACTAATACTTTGTACACAAATTTTAAAATTCCAGAAGCTTATTGCTTGCTACTTTTAAAATTCCACTGATATAAGTTAGCTTAACACCTTAGATGACTGACAGGACATGATCAATAAGATTGAAATGTTTGTTACCTTGATAAAACATATACGACGGTAGAACAGCATCCACTATAAATATTAATATGATCTCTAAACTGTAATGGAAATCATCTCTAATTACAATCAACAAAATATCTCCGTCACTCTGAATAACATTACAAAGAGAATCTTCACACGATCCAACTCAGTCATTATTTATTGGTTAGCCAGCAGTGTTTTCTGTAATGGTTTATGTTACTCCTATGCAAGCTAAGTATTTAATTATTAAGTTGTCTTGTCAGTAAGTAGCAGAAATGTAAACAATAGTAGATCACATTTCCAATGTTACTCGCTTTAAATTGGACATGGTTTTTATTCAATGTCACATTTATAATGTAGTTCAAATAAAAATTAACACAAATACATATTAATACACAATTTAAAATGCCGTTATTGCTGCACTCCTCCACGCCCCCAGAACCAATGCACACAAACAATGCATTTGAACACTGATTTTTTTCAACAATGAGTGTGCCCGTTCTGCTACCTGCCTCCACACATTCATTTTCAGTGAGGAAAAAACATGATTCAGATCATGTATGTTATCATAGACACTGTTAAGATAAGGCAGGTGACAACAACATAGCCAGTACAGACTGCAGGAGGCACACCAATTGACAATAAATTGTGTGCATCAGAACTACGATTGCAAAAGATTGTTGCAATTCAGCTAGTCTGGGGTGACTGGAATTCAAGATCGTAGAGACAGCAGCTGAATCGGTATCCCAGAATGGCTAAGATTCATAGGCATGTCAAAAATCGCCTTAAATAAATAATACCTTGAGAAAGAACAAAGCGATAAGCTGATGAGGCAACCAGAGTCCTCTAAAATTAAAAAACAAGGTGAAAAGGGATAATACATAACTCAGACCGTGGACCTTGCTATTAACTAAATAGAATGCTCAAAGCATCTTTAAATATAAATAACTCTTTGATCTACAACTAGAATTAACATTTCAATTTAAACTTGTTGCAAAAATGAATATTATTCCACAACAAAACATTCCATTTACTTACAAAGAATTGTATAGAAATACCTATATGTCAAGCTCAGCAGCCCTTCCATCACATTCAAGTAAATAATCAAGGGTCAATTGCACTTGTTGTTAAGCCAACTGATCCTGATAATACACTGCTCACCAGTTAAAATGTTTGGGGCCACTGGGATGGAGAGGGCTGGGGAGGGAAGAGGACCTCTTTGGCAACCTGTGTCTGGTCCTGACCAATATCACCATAAGCAGGAGGTGAATGCGGGGATAGTCTAGCCTCATTATTTGCCATTCTTTCACAGCTATGTTTGTGGCCAGGGTGTTCCCAGAGCAGCATCCGCCAGCTTACTTGAAGTATTCCCTGCCCAGTGGGCATCGCAGGGACTGGGGTCTCTCAATGACCCTTTTGATCATATCTTGGTTTTGTGTTTCAAATTTCCTTGACAGCTTTGTTTCTTTTGTTGCAATGTCCCTTTAAGGGGCTGTCTTTTTAATTTGTCCCTTAATTTATCATTTAGTATAATTGGTTTACCCAGAAATAAAATGTTTGGTGTGGGCAGCCCAAGTTCTTTAAAGAGTTGGAAGGGGGGTGGGGGACGGATTTGTTTGGTTTTCAGGGGATTCTCTCTAAAGTCGAGCAGCCCCTTCCTTTTTACCCACCCACAGCTCTAAAAATCCCACAGAAGCACAGAAACTCTTCAGCCTGTCACAGCTATTCCAGCCAAAGACAGCTCTAGACTTTGTGGGGCTCCGTGCTTACCTATATTTTGGCTCCACTCCCCCTGACATGATGCTGCTCCCAATCCTGCCTACCCTCAATCTCAAAGAACACAAAGACACAAGCCACAAAATACACAAATTATCCACTGTTTTAGTGCTTTTAAACTTGTAAAAACATGCCTATATGAATGACTGCTGAACTGAAACTGGCTGGCTCATCACCACATGGCTTTCACCTGAATTCTTGGAAATAGGGGAGATGTACAGATTGGGTGAGTTGCTCCTCAACGTTGGTCAGGTCCATTGCCTTTGCAAAGTGTTTTGCTAATATTGTTGGAAAAGGTTTAAACCGATTGTGCACAGAATGGAAACCAATATATTACACTGGAAAAGAAAAATACAGTACACGAAAAATTAGGAGAGATGGATGGAACTTGAGTAAGAAATAGTAAGGTATTTCCTGAGGTCAAACTAAGAGCAAATACAAGGTCAAACTAAGAGCAAATACAAGAAAGTTCAAATTAGGGTTACAGTGAAAGTATGTAAATTCATGAAGCAAGGTAAGTATCAATTACAGGGGCATATGATGTTGTGGTGATAATGAAAACTTGGCTCAAAAAAGAATAGGACTGGATACTAAATAAATATTTCTGTACACGAGATGTTGAAGAAAGATGTGAATAGAAAGAAAGAAGAATGAGTAACAATATTGTATGAGGAAAATATTATAGTGCTGGACAGAAACAATGCCTGGGAAGGTCAAGGACAGAATCCATTTGGTTAGAGTTAAAAAATGACATAGAAACTATTACACTGCTGTGCGAATGATATAAGAGAAGAATCTACGCAGGGAAATTACAAAAAGATGCAGAACCATTGAGCAGTCATAATAGGCACTTAATTTATCTTAACATAGACTGGGAAAGTAATCATGTAAAAGATAGAGAGAGGAAGAAGCTATTGAAGCGTGTTCAGGAAAGTTATCCTGATCAGTATATTTCCTGCTCAAATGGAAGGAAGCATTTTTGGGTCTGGTTCTGGGGAATGAGGTGGGTAAATAGGACCAACTATCAGTAGGAGAATATTTAGGGAACAGTGATCATTTGATTCAATTTATTATTGTCACATATATTGGAATACAGTGAAAAGTATTGTTTCTTGCGTGCATGTGCTGTACGGATAAAGCATACCATTCATAGAATACATAGAGGAGAAGGAAAGGGAAGATTGTGGAATGCAGTGATACAATTATTGCTTGGATGTAGAGAAAAATTAGCTTCACACAAATTGGTCTTTTCAAAAGCCTGGGGGCAACAGGGAAGAAGGTGTTCTTGAGTTGATTGATATGTGATCTCAGATTTTTGTATCTTTTAGCTGATGGAAAAAGATGGAAAAGAGTATGTTTGGATATGTGGGGTCTTTGATTATGCTGGCTACTTTTTGGAGGCAACAGGAAGTGTAGACAGAGTCAATGGATAGGAAGCTGGTTTGAGTGATGGCCTGGGCTACATTCACAACTTTTTGTAGTTTTTTGCATTCTTAGTCAGAACAGGAGCCATACTATGCTGTTATACATCCAGAAAGGATGATTTCTATGATATATCTGTAAAAATTGATGAGAGTCACTGTGGACATGCCAAATTTCCTTAGCCTCCTGCCAAAGTAGATGTGCTGGTAGGCTTTCATAACTATGGTGTCAGTATGGACTTCTTGTTGTAAGACTGCTTGCTGTATTTACCCCAGTCCAATGCCGACATCTCTACATTGTCAGTATGGAGGGACCAGGGCAAGCTGGTGACCTGGACACCTAAAAACCTGAAATGCTTGACCATTTTCACTTCATCCCATTGATGTAGACAGAGGTATGTCCACCACTACACTTCCTGAAGTCAATCACTATATTTTTCATTTTACTGACATTAAGAGAGAGGCTATTGTAATTGCACCATTTCATCAGGTTCTCCATCTCTTTCTGATTATAGTATCATATAGCTCAAATTAGCTACAGAAAAGAACAAGGTGCAATCTGGAGTAAAAATACTTAATTGGAGGATTGACAATTTCAGTGGATTGAGAACATATCTGTCCCAGGTAGATTGAATCAGACAAAACTGTATTGAACACTTAGCTCCTTTTAAAGAGGAGATGCTTCAGATACAGATGGATAGCATTTCCATGATTGAACAACAAAAGAGATGGAGAGTAGGATAGAACAGAAAAAGAGTGCATCTGCTGAATGCCAGTTGGATAATACAAATGAGAACCAGGCTGAATATAAAATGATCAGCAAGAAAGCAACAAAAAAAATGGAGCAAATAGAGAGTATAACAGACAATGAGTTAACATTAAGGGAATTAATTCAAAAGGGGATTCCATGGGCATATAAATAGTAAAACAGTAGCAAGAGATGGGATGCCATTAAGAATAAACACATGCAGACAAAGACCATAGTTGAGGTGTTAAGTTAATACTTTGCATCTGTCTTTACCAAAAAAGGAGTTGTCAAAGTCAAAATGAAATTAAGTCATTCAGATGCTAGATGGTGTAAAATTGATAAAGAAGAGGTATTAGAAAATCTCACTGTACCTACAGCTTACAGTTCACCAGGAGTGGCTGAGGTGCATCAAGCATGCTGAGGGAAACAATGTTGGAAATTGTGAAGATATTGACCATAATCTTTCAATACTCCTTAGATTAGTGGTGGACTGAAGAATTGCAAATATTACACCCATGTTCAAAAAATGGTGCAAGAATAAATACAATGATTACAGACCAGTGAGTTTAACCTGGGAGAAACAATAATCCAGAACAAAATGAACAGTTATTTAGACAGCAGCAGTAGAATAATCAAGGAAAGCCAGCATGGATTTATTAAAGGCAAATCATTTTCTAATGAAAGGTTATCAAACTGTAATTGAGTTTTGTTTGTTGAGGTTACAAGGTGGATTGATGGAAGTAATTCGATTGATGATATACCGACTTCCAAAAGTGTTTGATAATAAGCCACATAATAGGCTTGCCAGCAAAGCTGAAACCTGTGGAATAAAAGGGGCAGCAGCAGCATGGATACAGAACTAGTTAAGTGACAGCACACAGACAGTAGTGGTGAACAGTGGATATGGGCTTCACTAGCTGGGCTAGCATTTATTGGCTTTGATGAAGTAGTGGTGAGAAGCCTCCTTGAATTGCTGCCATCCATGAAGTGTAGATACACCTACAGTCCTGTTAAGGAGGGAGCTCCAAGATTATCACCTAGGGGCAGTCAAGGAGCAGTGATATATTTCCAAGTCCGAATGGAGAGGGAGTTCCAGATTGTGATGTTCCCATGTAAACACCTTGTTCTTATCTATTTAGATGGTAGCACTCATGGGTTTGGAAGGTGCTGTATAAGGATCCTAGGAAAGTTTCAGCAGTTCATCTTGTAAATGGTGCACACTGCTGCTACTGTGCATTGGTAGTAAAGGGATTGAATGTTTGTGGATGGAGTACCAATCAAGCAGGCTACATTCTCTGGGATGGTTTCAAACTTCTTATGTGTTTTTGGAGCTCCATCTATCCAGGCAAGGGAGTGTTGTACAAAAGTAGATCATGGTATTATGAGGGGACACAAGTTCAAGATGAAGAGCAGTATGTTTAGGGGGATATGAGGATAAACCTTTTTTTCCAAAGGATGGTGATGATCTGGAACATACTGTCTGGGAGCTTGGTGGACGTGAGTTGCCTCACATCGGTTAAAAACAACCTAGATAATGACTTGGCGCGGCATAACATTCAAGGCCATGGGCCAAGTACTGGTAAATGGGATTAGGTAAGAAGGATAGGTGCTTCCCACCTATCTGTGCAGAGTCAATGGGCCAAAGTGTCCTTTCTGCATTGTGTGATTCTGTGATATGTATGTCAAAATGGAGAGAGAAGTCTCCTGAAGTGCACAGTGCAATGTACTCAGACCGCATGGAATAAAAGAACCGCTGCATCTACCTGGACTGGCCGTAACCTTTCACTGCAGCTGAATTTCTAAACAAGTGGTAAACAATAATTGATTCATATTCTGGGTGGTTTGACCTTGACTAGCTATCAAACATGATGAGTAACACAGTCAGCATCAAGCCGAAGGGACACTTTGCCACACACAGCTTCCCTCAGAGGCTCATGACAGAACACTCATCAATTAGTCTCCACTGAATTTGCACACACATGAAACTTAGAGCATATCACGAAAGCCCCCCTTTATCCACAGTCCAATGGCTTGTGGAATGGACAGTAAACTCAGCCAAGCATCTCCAAGGGAAGTGTACCCAGATCACACAGACTACTGTATTCCTCAGCATGTGAAACGTTTCACAACAGGGTCTGCCCTTGTCAGCACAGTGCTGAGGACACCAGCCTGAAAATATCTAGAGCATAATCAACTGGACAATGACATGCTCGGGGTGTATGACCAGACCACACACAAAGTTCCAGGACAATGTAGCGAACTAGTCAACAACTGCTCTTCGTCCTTCCTCTTTACACAATAGGTCAGGGTTGGGAGGGGAGAGATAGGAGACATGATGGACTATGCACCAGCTATAATAGCTTAATCCATATTTCACCTTACGTAAATAGTTAAGTATTGTTCGCCTGTTCAGTCTGTATGTTATAAAATGATTTCCAAACAATTAACATTTGCATGCACCAGTTGTCCCAACTTAAATGGAGAATGTGTAGACTGAGTGCTCATGCGATGATGCAGTTACTTAAGAGATCACATGACAGAAGTGAGAGAGCTCTCCACAGAGCATGGGCAGAGTACAGATATGTAACAGCTAGTGAAAAGTCTTTGTCACTGATCTTTGGGAACCAGCACTTCTGCAGCATTCATCATTTCCTTTTAAATATCTGCTGTGCCTTTGATTTCTCCCAGTGCACCCCTTTTATTTTGTGCAGTATCAGTCAATATCTAATGTTCATCATCCAAAGTCATTCATTTTATTTATTTTCCCATGTGTGACCATTATCTTCCCACTCCCACTCTTCCCCCCTGTCTCTGCTCCCATTCTGTTTTCTATGTTGATCTTTCAGTTGTGGGGAAAGGTTTTGTATTGCCCTGACAGATGCTGGCTCACAGTGTTTACTGCATTACATTTCAGATCCAGCGTCTACGACATGTTGCTTTGTGTCAACAGTCAATTTGCGCTTCAGGTTCTGGGCAAGATTACTTGTTCATTCTGTTTTTCAGAATTTCCATTGTTTCTGGAAAGCAGCTGAAATGAGGCACTTGTTAGCAACAAAATGATAATTATAATCTAATTTTACTAGCTCAGCTGTCAATTCTATAGGTATGAAAATAAATGAACAGGAAAAGCAATCAAAATATAATACCAACAATAGCCATACTTGAGCTTCCTTTTTCAAATTGGGTAAGAACCTGGGTCAATACTCATAGAATCTTACGATGCAGAAGGAGGCCATTTGGCCTATCAAGTCTGCACTGACCACAATCCCACCAAGGCCCTATCCCCACAACCCCATGCATTAACCCTAGCTAGTCCCCCGGCACTAAGGGGCAATTTAACATGGCCAATGCACCTAATCTGCACATCTTTGGACAGTGGCATGAAATTGGTGTACCCAGAGGAAAGCCACACAGACACGGGGAGAATGTGTAAACTCCACACAGACAGTGACCCAAGCCAGATTTGAACCCAGGATCCTGGCACTGTGAGTCAGCAGTGCTAACCACAGTGCTGCCCATACTGTAGGAAACCAGCAAGATTGAAACATAAGGCTTTTCTATTTTGCTTGTTTTAATTTAGATTCTGGGAAAGACAATACCCAGAAGCCAACTTGCTGACCTAGTTTAACATAGATTTATGAATCTGCAGCTGGAACAAATAAACAAATACTAAAGCAACCACATTGTAATGAACGGGATGAGTTGCAAACCTCCAATAGAACTCATGACTCAGCTCCACAATCCTTTACCCTTGTCCATCAAAGCTTGGTATTTATTGATTCATTCTGGACGGTTCCACAATCTAACTGGTGCAAATCCACACTGTGGCATTAATTGTTTAATTATACATTGCAACTGTCAATTCAAGCAAAGGAGCAACTCACATTAGTGAATAATCTACAAAGAGCAGCTCGGGTCAATGACAACCACTGAACATTGCTACACTGCAGCTTACACAAGGAAATTGACTGAGAGAGTCAGTATCTGAGCGCGGGATCTTGAGCCCATACTCGCCATCCGTGAGATTGCCTGGCCTGGGATCAAGATGTGGGAAATCCCAGAAATCGTGAATCTCTCTAGCAAGATTGCCACTTCCAAATTTTGCCACCCCTCACCGATGGCCTAATCAGATTCGTGTCTACATTTTAATAGATTTCAATACAATTAACATGCCCTCCCCTCCTGCCAGATAGTGAGCCCCCGCCATATATTCACACCGTGCCGATGTGACGTTTACAACAGGTTCACCCGGATGTGACTGTCATGGGGAACCCCCGACAACGTAAAGGTGAATATAGCCACCCCCATCTCCACGCCCCTAGGAAAGAGGGACATGGGTCAAGCAGTTACCTGTCATTGCAGATTGGCACCATGCCAACCTGTGCCAAGAAGAAGCTCCAGAGTGGATCCTAATGGGAATACCAGTGATGGTCGTTTGAGGGGATGGGGGGCTGGAGAGTTGGATGTCAGCAGTGACTGTGAGGGTGGAAGCTTAGGGGGAAGGGGTCTGATGTTCAGGGCAGTTGTGGGGGGGTATCCTGACTATTGTGGTGGGAGGATGGTTTGGGGATGAAGTGCCAATTCCAATCAGCGGGGGAGGAAAAGCCCTGGAGATCTCCAGAGTAAACATAGTAAGTAGTCTGACAACACCTGTTTTAAATCCAACCGATTTATTTGATAGTAAACTCGCAAGCTTTCGACTCTATAGCCTTCGTCAGGCGAATGAGGTGTTCTGGTCACCAACAGCACACATACCAGCAGGGGTATGTGCAGGGTGGGCAGGGGAGTGTGGTCATTCATGTTCTGAATGGGGGGCACTCTTTAAACATGTCTCGCCAATCTCAGTGCAGCCAGGCTTTGCTGGCACGCTTAGGCCCTGCACCCTGTGAAACTTGCCCAGCTGGTTCTTTTGACAGTGTGGTAGATCGGGAGAGGAAACCGTACTGTTTCTATGGAGAGAAATTCACCGTTTTTCTCACTGAGACAAACACTCTGCTAAATCCTGGTAAAATCGCCACTCCCCAAGAGTTTAAATATATAATAAAGAAGTGAGAGATCAAAGTGAACATAGGTCCCTTGTTTCCCATAACTCTCTGGGCAGATAGTTATGGGGAACAAGGAAATGATGAGGTGGAGATGCCAGCATTGGATTGGGGTAAGCATAGTAAGAAGTCTCACAACATCAGATTAAAGTCCAACAAGTCAAACTGGAAGGTATCGAAGTAGATAGGGAGGATGTGCTAGATATTCTCGAGGGTTTGAAGTTGGATAAGTCCCCTGGGCCGGACGGGATTTACCCTAGGATTCTCTGGGAGGCAAGAGAGGAGATTGCAGAGCCTCTGGCTCTGATCTTCAGGTCGTCGTTGGTTACGGGTGTGGTTCCGGAGGACTGGAGGATAGCGAATGTGGTCCCATTGTTCAAGAAGGGGAAGAGAGACCTTCCAGGGAATTATAGGCCAGTGAGTCTTACTTCTGTGGTGGGCAAAGTATTGGAGAGAATTATTAGGGATAGGATTTATAGTTATTTAGAGAGAAATGAATTGATTGGGGATAGTCAGCATGGTTTTGTGAAGGGTAGGTCGTGCCTTACTAACCTCATTGAGTTTTTTGAAAAAGTGACTAAGGAGGTGGATGGGGGTAAGGCGGTTGATGTGGTATATATGGACTTTAGTAAGGCGTTTGATAAGGTGGCCCATGGAAGACTTCTGCAGAAAATGCAGATGTATGGGATAGAGGGTGATTTAGCTAATTGGGTTAGGAATTGGCTAGCAGATAGAAGACAGAGGGTGGTGGTTGATGGGAGATATTCATCTTGGAGTTCGGTGACAAGTGGTGTACCTCAGGGGTCTGTTTTGGGGCCCCTGCTGTTTGTAATTTTTATAAATGATCTGGATGAGGGTATTGAAGGATGGATTAGTAAATTTGCAGATGACACTAAAGTCGGTGGAGTGGTAGATAGTGAAGAGGGGTGTTATAGTTTGCAGAGGGACTTGGACAAGTTGCAGAGCTGGGCCGAGAGGTGGCAAATGGAGTTTAATGTGGAAAAGTGTGAGGTAATGCACTATGGCAGAAATAATAAATGTGTAGAGTATAGGGCAAATGGTAGGATTCTTAGTAGTCTAGATGAACAGAGGGATCTTGGTGTGTATGTGCATAGATCCCTGAAAGTAGGCAGTCAGGTCGAGAAGGTTGTTAGGAAGGCATATGGAGTCTTGGCTTTTATTGGTAGAGGGATTGAATTTCGGAGCCGCAACGTCATGTTGCAACTGTACAAAACTCTAGTGCGGCCGCACTTGGAGTATTGTGTGCAGTTCTGGTCCCCACATTATAAGAAAGATGTGGAGGCATTGGAGAGGGTACAGAGGAGGTTTACCAGGATGTTGCCTGGTATGGAGGGCAGGTCTTATGAGGAGAGGCTGAGGGATTTGAGGTTGTTTTCGTTAGAAAGGAGGCGGCTAAGAGGGGACCTTATCGAAACATATAAGATGATTAGAGGTTTAGATAGGGTGGACAGTGATAGCCTTTTTCCTAGGATGGAAAAAGCTAGCACGAGGGGACACAGCTTTAAATTAAGGGGTGATAGTTATAGGACGGATATCAGAGGCAGGTTCTTTACCCAAAGGGTGGTTCGGGAGTGGAATGCCCTGCCTGCAGCGGTTGTAGATGCGCCAAGTTTGGTGGCGTTTAAGAGGTTAGTTGATAAGTATATGGAAGAGAAGGGAATGGTTTAGTTTGGAGGGGCATTGCTTTTTATATTGGTCGGCGCAACATCGAAGGCCGAAGGGCCTGTTCTGTGCTGTAATGTTCTATGTTCTATGTTCTAACAGATTTATTTGACACTAGCTTTTGGAATCTCAGGCTCCTTCATCAGGTGAGTGAGGACTTGTGTTCAAATTAATGATTGGAATGCAAGTCTCTACAGGAAATCAAGTCAATGTCAGTGGAGAGAGGGCCAAGCACAAGTTAAAGAGATGTATATTGTCTCCAGTCAGGACTAGAAACATAGAAAAACTACAGCACAATACAGGCTCTTCAGCCCATAAAGTTGTACCAAACATGTCCCTACCTTAGAGATTATTAGCCTTACATATAACCTTCTATCTTACTAAGTTCCGTGTACTTATCTAAAAGTCTCTTAAAAGACCCTATCGAATCTGCATCCACGACTGTAACTGGCAACCCATTCCACAAACCCACCACTCTGAGTGAGAAACTTACTCTGACATCTCCTCTGTACCTACTCGCCAGCATCTTAGACCTGTGTCATCTTGTGGCAACCATTTCAGCCCTGGGAAAAAGCCTCTGACTATCCACTCGATCAATACCTCTCAACCTCTTATACACCTCAATTAGGTCACCCTTATTCTTTGTCTCTCCAAGAACAAAAGGCCGAACTCATTCAACCCATTCTCATAAGGCATGCTCCCCAAGCCAGGCAACATTCTTGTAAATCTCCTCTGCACCCTATGGCTTCCACATCCTTCCTGTAATGAGGTGACCAGAACTGAGCACAGTATTCCAAGTGGGGTGTGACCAGGGTCCTATATAACTGCAACATTATCTCTCAACTCCTAAACTCAATTCCTCCATTGATGATGAAGGCCAGTACACCATACACCTTCTTAACCACAGCTTCAACTTGCGCAGCTGCTTTGAGTGTCATATGAACTCGGATCCCAACACCCTTCTGACCTTCCACACTGCCAAGAGTCCTACCATTAATGTTATATTCTGCCATTCTATTTGACTCTCCAAAATGAACCACTTCACGCTTATTTGGGTTGAACTCCATCTGTCACTTTTCTGCCCAGTCTTGCATCTTACCAATGTCTTGCTGCAACTTCTGACATCCCTCTACACTATCCACAACACTTCCAGTCTTTGTTAGTGAGATTTTACAAGTCCAGGCAAGTCATGGAGGCTACATAGTGAGACATAAACCCAAGATCCCTGTTGAGGTGCAGAACTTGGCTGTTAGTTTCTGCTCAGTGATTCTGCATTGTCACGTACTGTGAAGGCTGCCTTGGAGAACGCTTCAGATGAAAGGCTGAATGGTCTTGACTGCTGAAGTGTTTCCCAACAGGAAGGGAACACTTCTGCCTGGCAATTGTCATAGCGCCTGCATGGGTCTCCCTACTGTATTATGCCTCAGACATCCTTTCCTGAAACGTATCAAGTAGACAATGTTGGCCGAGTTGCAAGAGTATATACCATGTACCTGATGGATGGTGTTCTCACGTGAGATGATGACATCCGTGTGAATGATCCGGCATGTCTTGCGAGGTTGCTGTGGCAGAATTGTGTGGTGTCACAGCCACTGTTCTCTTGAAAGCTGGATAGTTTGCTGCAAACAATGATCTGTTTGAGGTTGTACAGTTGTTTGAAGGCAAGAAGTGGGGATGTAAGGATGGCCTTGGCGAAATGTTTGTCTTCATCGATGACATATTGAAGGCTCCAGAGAAGATGCCATAGCTTCTCTGCTCCAGGGAAGTACTGGACAACAAAGGGTACTCTGTCCGCCATGTCCCATGTTTGTCTTCTGGGGAGGTTGGTTCTGTGGCACGCTGGAACTGTCAATCGATGAATCGAGCTCCATATCCTGTTCTTTTGAGGGCATCTTTCAATGTCTATAGATGTCTGTTGCGATCCTCCTCACCTGAGCAGATGCTGTGTATACGGAGGGCTTGTCCGTAGAGGATGGCTTCTTTAATGTGTTTAGAGTGGAAGCTGGAGAGGTGGAGCATCATGAAGTTATCTGTGGGCTTGCGGTACAATGAAGCACTAAGGCAACCGTCCTTGATGGAGATGCGCACGTCCAAGAATGCAGCCGATTCTGGAGAGCAGTCCATGGTGAGTCTGATAGTGGGATGGAAAGTGTTGATGTTATCATATAGTTGTTCAAATGATTGTTCGTTATGAGTCCAAAGGAAAAAAATATCTAGTGTATAGCATCAGTTGAAGGTCCTGTGCAGTGAAAAGGTCTTGTTTGAATCTGTGCATAAAGATGCTAGCACATTGAGGTGCGAATTTGGTCCCCAGATTGTTCCGTGTATCTGGATGAAGAACTGGTTGTTGAAGGTGAAGGTATTGTTAGCAAGGATGAAGCAGATGAGTTGTAAAATTGCATCTGGAGACTAGCAGTTGTTGGCGTTGAGTTCTGAGGCAGTTGCAGCAATGCCATCATCATGGGGGATGCTGGTGTAGAGTGCCGAGACATGCATTGTGATGAGGCGTGCTTCTGGTTCAACTGCTCCATGTGTGCTGAGTTTCTGTAGAGTCATGACAGAAGCTGAGGGTTTTTTTGTACAATGGGTTTCAGGATGCTCTCAACATAACCGGAGAGGTTCTCACACAGGGTTCCATTACCTGGTACAATGGGACAGCCAGGTGTGTTTGCCTTGTGTATGTTCGGGAGGCAGTAGAGCTCTTCAATATGGGGAGTACGTGGGATGAGAGCACGGAGGGTGCTCTGAAGGTCCGGATCATATGTTTTAATCAATCTGTCGAGTTGACGGAAGCCTCCCTGCTTCCTCCACTGATCCGTATGCAGAGTGGCTGCCAGTTCTGTGAAAGACAGGAGCTATATAATCCCTGCTGGAATGAAATATTCCAGGGGGGAGATGGGGGGAAGTGGAGTGGAGGGAAGGAAGTGGGGAGACTTCAGTCCCAGGCCCTCTAATTGCAGTTAAAACATAATTAAATTACTATGGGCATGTATTATGCAGCTCCCCACCAATTTCTGGCACGGAGAAGATGCCTCAGGAAATCCGACGCTGGGAAACGCTGTTGTGATGGGAATGCATGCGCAAATCCCGTGCATCATCTGCCGTGGGATTCTCCCAGCCCACTGTGCTAACTGCCCCCCTATTCTTGGATTCTCTAGCTTCCACTGTGGCAATATTTTTCAACTACACTGTCGAATGAAAAAATCTTTAAAAGTTGCTACCTAAAGAACAAAGATGGTTAAGGGGTGGCTTGATAGAGATGTACAAGATTATGAGAAGAGATAGAGTGGACGGAATAAAATTGTTTCACTTGGTGGAGAATTCTAGAACCAGGGGACATGGATTTAAAATAAGTGGCAGGGCACATGAGGAAGAACATTTTTACACAGAGCATGGTAGGAGTCTGGAATTTGCTGCTCGAGCTGATGGTAGAGGCAGAGACACTAAACTCTTTTAAAAAGTATCTTAAGTACTGCAAGCTACCTGGTTAACGGGTCGGGTGCAGGAAGGTGGGATTGGAAAGGGCACCTGGGAGTCCTATGGCTGGCATGGACAAAATGGGCCAAATGGCCTCTTTCTGTGCTGTAATGTCGCTATGGTTCTATGTATCATAATTCCTGTTTCAGTGCTTTTCCTGAATGGAGTAGAATCCAATTAACCCCAAGGCTGGGATTCCTCACCGTAGGTCGGAATGTCATAGCCGTTCACGCCAGCAGGATTTTCCCATCCCATTGCAGTGAATAGAGATTTGACTGGTGCCAAATTTTCTGACCTCGCTGCAGTGGGAGCGTGGTGTGAACAGTTGGTGAGATTCCGCCCTTACTATTTTGAAGTATTTTTGTTGTGTTTCAGCCCACAATTTTTCATAACTAAAATTTAAAATCTAATGCCATTCTCAAAATTCACATGCCTAAAATTTAACGGTTAAACCTTTTATTAGATCATTAGGAAAAAAAATTAGCTGAGATCAGCTTGTTAAAATCTCATAGGTTCTTTCTCTTGGTGCTATGGAAACTTATTGCACATAATTATTATCTGCACTTGCGTTGGATCTAAAATAAAACTGAGTATTTACAGGCTGTGGTGGGTGGTTTGTTTATATCTGACCATGAAGCCTTCCTAATGCTGTTGCCTTCTATTAAATCCAATTTCCTTTCTTATTCTTAATTACTGCTTATTTCAAAGTAATTTGTTAAATGTGAGTTCCCCACCTGACTCAGTGGGCTGAATTATTCTAGTGCTGGGGCAACTGGCAATAAAATGGGGAGCTTTGTCAAGGTGACAAATACCAACAACAACACCCCAATCTCTCTCCCGTCCCTCACCCATCCCTCTCCCGTCCCTCACCCATCCCTCTCCCGTCCCTCTCCCGTCCCTCACCCATCCCTCTCCTGTCCCTCTCCCGTCCCTCACCCGTCCCTCTCCCTTGACTTCCCCTTTCCCCTTCACCTCCGACACAATTGGTGGACAATGACCTCATTCAGCCGCCTGCTGGAGATGGACAGGTGATTTAAATCGTTAAGATTTACAGAGCCTGACAGCATCATTGTGTGCATTTCCTTGTTATTGTAGTCCTCCAAAATGCATCACCTTACACTTTTCAAGGTTGAATTCCATCTGACCAACCCATCAACAGTGTCCTGTAATCAGTCTTTCCTCCTCATTACTTACCAGATCACCAATTTTTGTACCATCTGCACACTTACCCCCATTCACATCTAGATCATTAATGTACACTGCAAACAGCCAGGGATCAGGTAACTGGGGATTTATCCACTTTTAAGCCCACTAAAACCACTAATACCTCCTTCTTATCAATGCTAAGCTTTTCAATTTTATCACATTAACTCTCTTGCTATGTAATAATGCTATGCTATGGTGGGTCTAGCTCAGTTAGTTGGATGGCTGATTGGTAATGCAGAGCAAGACCAACAGCATGGATCAATTCCCATACTGACTGAGGTTATTGTCAAGGGCACAGCAAGACAACGTCCTGAGGCATCAAGGAGGTTCAGGTAGGACGCGGGAACCGTGGTGCACGAAGGTAGTGGTGAACCTAGATAGCAAGAAAAAAATGGTATATAAAAGGTTCAGAGAGCTAGGGGATGTTAGGGATCTAGAGGAGTATAAGGTGTGTAGAAGGGAACTTAAAAAGGAAATTAGGAGAGCCAGAAGGGGTCATGAGAAGGCCTTCTACAAATGTGTGAAAAGTAAAAGGATGAGAAGAGAAAGGATAGGGCCTATTAAAGGTGAAGTGGGAAAAGTCTGTGTGAATCCAGAAGAAATGGCAGAGGTGCTTAACGAGTACTTTGTCTCAGTATTCACGGTGGAAAGTGAACTGGGAGATTGCACCGCAGGTTTGCGGCATACGGAAAAGATTGAGTATGTGGATGTTAGGAAAGAGGATGTGTTAGACCTGTTAAATTCTATCAAGATAGACAAGTCGCCGGGACCGGACGGGATATACCCCAGATTATTGTGGGGAGGTGAGGGAAGTGGTTGCAGAGCCCCTGGCGATGATATTTGCGTCGTCCATGGAAACAGGAGAGGTTCCGGAGGATTGGAGGATTGCGGATGTGGTTCCTATCTTTAAGAAAGGGAACAGGGATAGTCCAGGAAATTACCGACCGGTGAGTTTGACTTCAGTGTTTGGTAAGCTGATGGAGAGGCTTCTGAGGGATAAGATACATGAACATTTGGAGAAGTTTGGACTGATTAGAAATAGTCAGCATGGTTTTGTCAAGGGCAGATCATGCCTTACGAGCCTAGTTGAGTTCTTCAAAAATGTGACTGAACACATTGACGAAGGAAGGGCGGTGGACGTAGTGTACATGGACTTTAGTAAGACGTTTGATAAGGTCCCACATGCAAGGCTTCTGGAGAAGGTGAGAGGGCATGGGATCCAAGGGGCTTTGGCCTCGTGGATCCAAAACTGGCTTGCCGGCAGAAGGCAGAGAGTGGTTGTGGATGGGTCTTGTTCTGCATGGAGGTCGGTAACCAGTGGAGTGCCCCAGGGATCTGTTCTGGGACCCCTGCTGTTTGTCATTTTCATAAATGACCTGGATGAGGAAGTGGAGGGATGGGTTAGCAAGTTCGCTGACGATACAAAGGTCGGTGGTGTTGTGGATGGTCTGGAGGGATGCCAAAAGTTGCAGTGGGACATAGACAGGATGCAAGACTGGGCAGAGAAGTGGCAGATGGACTTCAACACAGATAAATGTGTAGTGGTCCATTTTGGCAGGAATAATGGGATGAAGGAGTACAATATAAGGGATAGGAGTCTTAGCTGTGTTGTAGAGCAGAAGGATCTTAGGGTCCGGGTCCATAGGACTCTTAAATCGGCCTCGCAGGTGGAGGAAGTGGTCAAGAAGGCGTACGGTGTACTGGCCTTCATTAACCGAGGAATAGAGTTTAGGAGTCAGGAGGTAATGATGCAGCTCTATAAGACTCTTGTCAGACCCCAGTTGGAGTATTGTGCGCAGTTCTGGTCGCCTCATTATAGGAAGGATGTAGAGGCTATTGAGAGGGTTCAGAGGAGATTTACAAGGATGCTGCCTGGATTGGGAGGCAGGCCTTATGAAGATAGGTTGAGGAAGCTGGGACTCTTCTCACTGGAGAGACGTAGGTTGAGAGGCGACCTGATAGAGGTTTATAAAATGTTGAGAGGAATAGATAGGGTGGACTCTCAGAGACTATTTCCCCGAGCAGAAATGGTCACTACGAGAGGACACAGATTTAAGGTGCAGGGAAGCAAATACAAAGGAGATGTCAGGGGTAGGTTTTTCACTCAGAGTGTGGTGAGTGAATGGAACCGACTGCCGTCGGAGGTTGTTGAGGCAAACTCACTGGGGTCTTTTAAAAGACTTCTGGATGAGTATACGGAAAAGAATAGGATAGGGGGTTATAGATAGGTCTGTGGATTGGTAGATGTGATAGGCGCAACTCGTGGGCTGAAGGGCCTGTTTGTGCTGTGTTGTTCTATGTTCTATGTTCTATTCATGAAGGACCCAACTTCCCAACCTTGCTCCTCGCCTGAGATGTGGTGATCCTTAGGTTTATTCATCCCAGTCACAGGCTATGGTCATCTGAGAATACGGCAACTTTCCTGAGGGATGGCATGGTGGCACAGTGGTTCGCACTGTTGCCTCACAATGCCGGGGACTCAGGTTCAATTCTGGTCTCAGTTCACTGTCTGTGTGGAGTTTGCACTTTCTGTCATGTCTGCATGGGTTTCCTCCGGGTGTTCCGGTTTCCTCCCACAGTCCAGAGATGTGTGGGTTAGGTTAATTGGCCTTGCTAAATTGATCCTAATGTCAGGGGGATTAGCAGGGTAAATGTGTGGGGGTTACAGGAATAGGTCCAGAGTGGGATTGTGGTCAGCGCAGACTCGATGGGCCGAATGGCCTCTTTGTGTACTGTAAGGATTTATGATGTAATCACAATACTAACAAACAAGATTCTGCAAGTTTTATCCAATTTTAAAAAAGCATTTCTGTAATATTGTATTATGTCTCCTAGGTAGAATAGCAATGAAATAAGTATTATTTCCACATTTATTAAAAAGTTGACATGCTTTCCAAGGTGTCTGCGTGGAAAAGGGAAAATCTTTGCACAATTCTTCAACTCATCCTCATGTTTCATTCCATGTTACATAAATACCATCAAGTGCCTAGGAAATAAAATCAATCTCCACTATGAGTTCTGACTCATCAATATCCTTTAGGGAGGGAAATCTGCTCTTCTTACCTGGTCTGACCTACATGTGACTCCAGAGCAATGTCATTGGCTCTCAATGGCTTCTGAACAAAGGCAACTAAAGATGGGCAAAAATGCTGGCTGACCAGTGACGCCCATGTTCCACAAATGAACAATTGGAGTTCTTGAAGAGAGCATGAAGGAATTTTCACAGATCCAATTCTATTTGGAGATGTGAGTAAAATGACAGGTGCATGGTGTCAATGGAAGTGGATATGCTATCATCTCAATGAATTCTTATCTTGTAAGAAATATCCAGTAAAATATGCAAAGCACAACTTTAGTTTTCATAATTACGTTAATGTTTGAAAGGTTTACCCTTCGCATTTATCAGCAGCAGGCTCAGTTTTCAAATTGTCCAATAATATTTTAAAAAATTAAAAATGTTAAATTTGAACTGCCCGACTATTCACTGCATCGTTGCTGAACCATACGGATGAAAGGCCACGGGTTCAATCTCAAGTCACTGTTGAATTAACTGATCGTAACTTGGGCAGCAATGGGGGTCCCACAGCATCACTGGCAATAACCGGTTGGAGTTCTTGATTCTGACTCCCAACCAGTGAGTTCCTTGTGCAAGTATAAAATCCTCTTCCCACCTCAATATTAAAGAGTGTCCAATTGTCATCAACAGTGGATCTAAAGCCCAGCATGATACAATTCCTTTAGGCAAATCAGACAGAAAATGACAGTGCCATAGCAACCCCATGCAGGAATAGCTGAGATGTTTTGAAGCTTCTATCCCTTGCATGAGTGAAACAAGATAGCCTGGTTAAAGGGAAATACAAAGTATGAAAAGGAAATGTTTTATTTGCTCTGACTGTGAAAAATCGGTCCGTATGATTCAGCAGCAGGGGTAAAACGCACGTTTCACAGCAGTGGACTTGAAAATAGATTTCTAGCAGCATGGAACTCATTCCTGATCAGTTTCCACCTCTGCAAACTCTCTTCATTCAAGAACAAGAACAAAAACATCACTTTGTCAGCATCCAGTTACATGCATAGAAGCCTCACTTGAGTTGAAGATATTAAATGTGAGAGAACAAACCTCAAAAATAACAAGACGAGTGATCCAAATTGATTTATAATTTCTCAATTATAGCTGTCAACTAAAAATCAGATCATTGTTATTTCTGCCTGTTTTGCGTACATTTATTCTAGGTATTTTCAGGAACTCCATGAATTTTAGCGTATCTTCAGATTTTCTCTCTCAGCACCCAAACAAAAGCAGCATTGGTGGTACTGCTTCCAGGCATCAATCCAAACAGACCTTCATGGATTTCCACTATTTTTCTAGTATCTGGTCTGGGGCTCTCTCCCATATCTTGAAGCATGAATGGAGGATTTTAATACCTTGATAAATTTTGGAATCTTGAATGTCTGCTTTTTCCCTTTGAACACTGGTATCAAAATACTTCAGCTACAAGCCCTCAAGACTTTTTCTCTTATCGTAACAAAACTGAGTAGCTTGTTCAGGAACCTGGATTCCAAATTCACCTTGGCACGTTCATACTTTCATTGGGATCTCATCCAGTCCTACTGCTTTGCTGATTTCATTTGTCAGTGCTGTTCTCACCTCACCAGATCGATTCTAATTGTCATTCTTTATTTGCTGCTACCTGTTCTTTCCTGGTTTACCACATTCCTAAACAATTTTGCTTTCATTGCCTTCACTATGGTCACAACACCCTCTCCTTGATTTGATGTACATTTCCCATATCTTTTATTAATCCATCTCTAGCAACTGCTGTTCCCAAGTTATCATTTTGTTCCTTTCTCATGTCCAGATTTTCATATATTTTTTTCCAGAATCAGTGGGAGAGATATTCCCATCCCACTGCACTAATTACTTAGTGCAGCGAGCCAGAAGATTCTCACATCAGCCGATTCGCACTGATAGCTTCTCCCAACGCTGGCTTTCCACCAGGGCCAGCTCTGCGCTGGAAATTGGCAGGGAGGTGCCAAGACAATTTAAATGGTAATTTCCAACCATTTAAATATGATGAGCGGGCCTAGAACTTAAGTCTCCAGGGCCGTTAGCATGCCTCCCACCAAAGTGGTTCACTCCAGTAGAGATCATAGTATTTCCCCACTAAAGGGGAACCAGCAACCCAACCTCTGGAGTGAAGGGGGGGGTAATCAGAGGCTCCCAGATGTTTGGGCAACGAGGGATGTGCCCCAGCATTGGCACCTTGGCAGTGCTAGAGTGGGCCCCCGGCACTGACTAAGGGGCAAAGCACCAATGCCTGAGGGTGTACGTTGGCACTGCCTATCAGATATGAGGCAGTGCAAAAAGGGCACGACCTATGGGCGGGGCCAGGTGGGCCTGTCGATGGAGGTGGGAGGAGGCTTGGGGGTGGTTAGTCTGGTTGGGAGTTTGGGATATCACTGGGAGAGGGTGGACAGTGTTCCAGGCTGGCGGAATAATCGAGAGACCAGCAATCAGGCTGTGGGGGCACTAGTGGCTGGTAATGCAGGGGTCACGGGGATGGCAGCAATAGCGCTGGCCACAGATCGGGGGGCTGGCGATGAGAATTACCATGCATTTGTCAATCTCGGCACTGACAGATCGACGCATGTACAGTGGCCTGCTCAGCGCTATACTCTCCAGCGGGAGTAGGCACCACCCACTGATTTTTAATTAAATGAATGCTGGTGACCTCTGCAGTGTACAAAGTGTGAGAGATTCTTCTCTGAACCCCCACTGAAAAAGATGGCAAGAATAATTCCAGTTTTCACACAAACTCGACACTTAGAATTTTTTGGGCAGAATTCCGGCGCAGGTATCTGTCCCTAGCAATAGTGTCTTTGTATTCCAATTTGCACTCATTTCTACATTTGTTTAACCCTGACTGATTCTACTTCACGCAGAATCATAGAAACCTTACAGTACAGAAGCAGACCATTCAACAATCCCAGCCAGGCTCTATCTTCATGACCCCACATATTTACCCTGCTAATCCCTCCATGCATCCCGAGATAGTAAGGGGCAATTTAGCATGGCCAATCAACCTAACCCGCACATCTTTGGACTGTGGAAGGAAACCGGAGCTCCCAGAGGAAACACACACAAACATGGGGAGAATGTGCAAATTCCACAGTGATCCAAGTGGGAATCGAACCCAGGTCCCTGGAGCTGTGAAGCAGCAGTGTTAACTATCACGTCTTCTTTAACAATTCCTTCATTTCTTTGATTGCTTGATCTTGATGTTACTGGACACATACAAGGAACGCTGGGAAGAATAAGAAGCAGTTTAGGGGGAAGAATCAGAACTTTGAAGGCAAAATTGGATTACACCAATGTGTTCCTTCCTCTTCCTGCTTGTCATGGATGTTGCAACTGAGCAAGTGAAATAAAAAGTGCCACAGTCAATGATTTTGAAGATGATACTGAACATTGGTGAGGATAATGAGCATATAACTTTGTGTCTGGAGAAAAGCACCGGAAGACAGGGGTATGGAAATGAATGTCTCACAGCCCCAATATACGAACAGTCAGTTTGAGCTAAGGGAAGAGGATCTGAATGAAGATGCAAGAATTAGGGGTGAATATCTGGAGAAGATGTGTAGTTTTACTTACCAGGAATCAGTGATAGCTGAAGACGAAAGAAGGAAGTGGAGAGGAATCAACAGATTAGCTGTGGTTGGGATTATTGGAAGGGATACACTGGAGCGTTAGGTGAGAGAAATGTACAATTGAAACTTCAAGGAAGAACCTACAAGACAATTATGAGACCAGCCTTGCATAAAGACCAAAATCTTGGGCAACACTAAGAGGGAAGAAAAACGATTGGAGACTAATGAGATATGGCTGCTGAGATAAATGTGTGGATTAATGAGAAAGGAAAAATCAGTAAATAATACATCCAAAGATCGGTGAAAATTGAACTGCCATGGTCACGTTTTGCGGAGAGAGTGAGGAAGTGTGGGGAGCTGAGTACAAGAGCAGGGAAGATAGAGAAGGGGAAGCTTTAAAACCAAATAAAAAACTGCAGTGCCGAGAAACTTAAAATTCAGTAGGATTGGAATGGATGACTGACAGAATTTGATGGAAGCAGATGATCAACCAGCATTCTGGCAGCCCCAAGTGAAGTAGGAGAAACCAAAAAAACTTGCATATGTTTATCTATAAGTCACTAAAGAAAACTGTGTCTGAAAATTTTTGAGCCCTTGTCTGCTAGTGAAATTGCATCTCAGTCAAGGTTTATTAATATAAATTTGTGGAATACAAATTTATTAATATAAATTTACGGAATATGAGTGCCATTGGCAAGGCTAGCATTTGTTACCCATCCAAAATTGCCTTTAAGAAGATAGTGATGAGCCACTCTCTTGAACTGCAGTCCATCTGGTGTAGTTACACATACAGTGCAGTTAGGGAAGGAATTCCAGGTTCTTGACCCAGTGACAATGAAAGAATGCCATTATAGTTCCAAATAGGATAGTGTGTGACCTGAAGGAAAAATTGCAGATGATGGTGTTCCCAGACATCTACTGTTCTTGTCCTTCTTAGTGTTAGAGGTTTACATATTTGGAGGACACAGTTAGCAAGTTGACGTAGTGCACCTTGTAGATGATACACACTGTAGATTGCAGACACTGTGCACCAATGGTGAAGGAAGCGAAGGTGATGGATGGGGTGCTAATTAAGCATGCTACTTTGTCCTAGATAGTATCAGACTTCTTGAGTGTTTTTGTAGCTACAATCATGCAGAATATTCCAGACTACTCCTGACTTGTATCTTGTAGATGATGGACAGGTTTGGAGAGTCAGGAGATGAGATACTTTCTGCACAATTCCCAGCCTCTGGCCTGGTCTTATAGCAACAGTATTTACATGACTGGTTCAGATAAGCTTCTAATTGATGGTAACCCTGTAGATATTGAGGTGAGTGATATTTACATTGAACATCAAGGAGTCATGGTTTATTTTGTTGCTTCCAGCTGCTGATATCCATGAGCACAAGTCCCACTATAAATCTTAGGCTATCGCTGAGCACCAAATCCATTCACCCCAAGAGAAAAGCTAGAGTAATATGAAGCTCCAAAGGCAGATCTGAGGTTCAAGAAGTTTGAAGCTAAGCACAATTTACTCTTTAGCTACTAAAGAAGTGATCCTGCAAAAACAATTCAGGTCATTGATGTCCCAGACTTCCTCTCTTTCTGCAATCTTAATCACATTGTCTCCACACTTCCCGCTTCCCCAATCCACCGCCCCCTTGGCCTCTGGATATGGAGAGCTGCATTGGGATGCTATGTACATGCCCTCAGCTCACTTATTCTACTTAAATCAGAACTCAGTGATTTAGATATTTTTACCATTAACCCCTTCACCTTTGCAGTGGGTAGGCTGTTAGTTTGATAGGCTGGGATAGTACAAAAGTTACACCGGCGATTTAAATTCAGCAAATCAATAAAGCAACACGCCTGTGACATAGTCAGAAATATATAAATGAGGAGAGAGAGGAAACAGTGTCATAATCACAAAAAGCAGAGATTTTTGTACATTAAGTAACATCTTGTGAGCATAGATATTCTCGTCTAATAGTGTTGTCTTTTCACAGATACAAATGATCCTGTGATTCTTGGTTTTATGAAGGCCAATGGAACAAATAACATTTGCCTTTCATCTCAATTGTGAAATGGAAGGCTGACCTGCATTTTGTATGTTAGATTGTGTGTGCTCAGAATACTCCCCTTCAAGAGTCCATAGAATCCCTACAGTACAGAAGGAGGCCATTCAGCCTGCATGAACACCAATCCCACCCAGCCCCTATCCCTGTAATCCCACGCATTTACCCTGCTAATCCCACTGACACTCAGGTCAATTAAGCACAGCCAATCAACCTAGCCCGTGCATCTTTGGTGCGTGGGAGGAAATCGGAGGAAACCCATGCAGACACGGGGAGAATGTACAAACTCCACACAAAGACCCAAGCCAGGAATCAAACCCAGATCCCTGGTACTGTAAGGCAGCAGTGTTAACAATGTGCCACTATGCCATCCTGGTACTAGCCCCAAAAGCAATCTCCTCTGTAATTTTGCTACGTTAGCTGACCTTCTCGTATTAATAGAATTTTTAAAAGTTAAAAAGTGTTTTTCATTTTAAATTCAAAAGATCTGTCAAAAACGAGAATTCAATAATGGAACAGCAGACAATAATCTCATCAGTTTTCAAGTTCTATTCAATACTAAGACAGGAAGACCAAGAAGTTAAGAAATCAGGAGAAACGTCTATCCAAGGACTCTGTAACGTTTAATAGATTTTTATCTTTTATGCTGCTAGAGAAACTAATTGAGTGGGTATTTAGACCGTTTTGTGAGCTTATCAGGGACCAATGATGTTTTGTACAAGGTAGACAAAGTTTAAGTTTCAAATGCTTGCAAAAAGAAGAAAACCACAAAATTCCATGAGTTTTGAACAAACAAAACTAAATTTTACTGTACCAGGTCAGAAAGATAGATATTGTCAATGTTTTATCTTCTACATTCGCATTCAGGGTCAATATGAGGGACATGTGAATTAAAGAGCTACCTGTGACTGAACACACTAGATTGCACAATAAATGACAAATGCAACCAAGCCAGATACCATCTATTTATCAATAACCCACCCAGACATAAGTGAACACTATTGATGTGATTTTGCATCCGCATTCACTGCGAGCGTAAATGATAATGTGGGTGCAAAATATCTTGAGGCTGGAAAACAAGAAGCTCGTTGATTGATGAGATCTCATTTTCTGATTCTCACAGGATGTTTGGGAACCTCATTTTAATATATTTAAATAAATATAGTGAGCTTCCCCACTGTATCATATCTCCCCTAGAAATTTCCCATCACGTCAATGATGTTAACACCTATTTTTTAAAAATGGAAACCAGGTGTGAAGGGAAACTACCAAGGGTGCCAAGGTATGTGTAACCACCCCCCTTGCTGGAGGTGAGGGGGCAGAAACATACCTGGGTAGTACTGTGACATGTTCCCTGGACCTGCCCCAACATCCTGGCACTGCCCCTACCACTGTCCTGTCACCCTGGCACTCAATCTTGGTACTGCCCTAGCATCCTGATATTGCCCCAGGGGACAGTGCCAAAAAGATTCCTCTCTGGGAATCTCCATTGGGAGATTCCGTGTGTGTGTGTGGGGGGGGGGGGGGGGGGGTTCCATGTCCTTAGCAGTGACACCTGTATCCATGGAAGTGGAGATTTCCCTGTGCTTGTGGGGGAGTTCCTGTGTTTGCTATCAGAAATCGGGGCACCCTCTTTGGTTGCTCCTTTTTCCACCCCTGCAATTTTTTTTTGGACAGATCATCTGGCAGTGAAACCTAACTGTGCAGGCAACCAACGATCTGCGCAGTAAACGCTATGAGTCAACTGAGTTGGAACTTGGTCTCTGTCATGAGGGATTCCAGTCTTCACCTTCAAAGATCTTGCCTTGAAATTCTCCCCACAATTCACTTCAGCCTGAGTGGCAGCAACAACGTCCCACCTCACAGGGTTTCAATGTGATCTCCCGCGATTCTGTTCCCTTAGGTTCCTGATTATGCACACATGCACAATTTCTGCTTTTCAGATGCGTCATCAGAACACTACTGCTTCAAAAGGGGTATTTTTATTCCAGTGGTTCACAGAATAGAGTTGTCAACTCTCTGCTACCCTGTTGGATTGACAGGCCTCCTCCTGCGCCCTCTTCACTTGAAAATCTGCTAATCACAGCTTTTGTCCTGCTAGAGTCTCTTTCTTTGCTCCTCTCTTTATGATTTAACTGGGAGCTCTTCCAGTATCCGTGTCCTGTCTCGAATTCTTTTTCTAAGACCTCTCCTTGTCCCCCTGCCCCGTACCCTACCTGTGACTTGCCTTCAATGGTGTGCCACTCCCAATCACATGACTGGAGTTTTAGTGCCTTCTTCTGGTGCACAAGTTTGCTTAGCCCATCCACAGCCCAATAAATTCAAAATCCTGAGTGGGTGCACACTACAATGTCTCTGGGACTTGTTATACCCAACTTCTGCTTGCAATTTTGAGGTGAGTCAAACTTCATAACAACATCTCCATTTAAGTGACTAAAATCTCTGTATGCATATTTTAAAATGGACTGGATGATTTTCCTCACCCACATTTGTCCAGTAATCTGAGAGGTTCACACGAAAAAATAGTAAAGATGAAACAGATTTCCAGGGAATACTTTATGGTGTGGAGGTTTGGTCCATATTCCAGCATGTGGTATTGTTGAGTTGATTTATCTTGCAATGTTTATGGTAGCACAGTGGTTAGCACTGCCGCCTCACAGTGTGAGGGACCTGGGTTCGATCCTAACTTGGATCACTGTCTGTGCACAGCCTGCACGTTTTCCCCATGTCTGCCTGGGTTTCCTCCAAGTGCTCCGGTTTCCTCTCAGTCTAAAATATGTGCTGGTTAAGTGTGTCAGCCATGTTAAATTCTCCCTCAATGTACCCGAACAGGCACATGGTATGGCAACTAGGGGATAGTCACAGTAAATTTGCTGCAGTAAGCCTACTTTTGACACTAGTTAAAAAAAGATTTATGCACCATCTTTCCCCAGTAGCTGCTAACATAATACAGAAGACAGGATCCAGTATAGTCGCTGACACCTGCCAAATTTGGTACACTGCAGCCTTTGGTCAGGTCCTGGCGTTCGAAACAAGGTAATCTTCCTCACATGCACCTCAACCATATCTACTTTGCTAGACATCTAACAAGGGACCAAGTCGGTGCTTTTCCATCACTGATCTACATACTTCTTCCATCCTTTCATTGGCTGTGTGATTTTCCCCCATAAAATCTTTCAGGAAGTTGAAAGTTTTTCAAAAATCCATTTGTCCCTTTGAAAAAAACCGCAACAGTTTTTTCAATACTTCCATTTAATGTTAAATAGCCAATTCTTTTAAATGTTAAGGATTGCACACTTTCCACCTTTACATCAACCCTTTAATCTCACCCCTGTGCAAGTTCAAACTAAGCAAGGGAATACATGATAATAATATTCATAAACAAGTCTTGAAGTAACGAGGAGCTCGCTTCCCCAGATATGTCAATTCACAACCAATTATGGAAATAGTTTAGCACTATAATGCAAGGCAGAGAAAAATGATGGGCCTAACGGCCTTCTTTTGTCCCTAAGAATTTGACAATTAACTATCAATAAAAGGTTTATTTTCTATTCTAATAACTAAATTATGAGAAAGATTCCATATAAAATTGTAAAACTACAATAGCACAGGAATATATGTAGTTTATAAATTGAAGACCTGAGTAATTTGACCTTTTGCACAGACCAGGCTCAGCAACAAACAATTTCAACTGTAAGCTCTGCACATCAGGGTGGCTCATAGAGAAATGGTGGTGTCCCTCTGCAAGCTCTGAGCTGACAGAAGAATAAGATTGGGGCAAGCACGGTGGCACAGTGGTTAGCACCGCTGCCTCATAGCACCAGGGATCTGTGTTCAATCCTGGCTTAGATCACTGGTCAGCGTCGAGTCTGTACATTCTCCTCTTATCTGCATGGATTTCTTCCGGGTGCTTCTGTTTCCTCCCAAACTCCCACAATGTGCAGGTTAGATGCATTGGCTGTGCTAAATTCTCCCTCATTTACCGGGACAGGGGCCAGAATGTGGCAACTAGGGGATTTTCACAGTAACTTCACTGCAGTGTTAATGTAAGTCTACTTGCGACATCAATAAATAAATTTTAACTTAGATAACACGGCCATGAAACAAAACAAATGCACACAAGAAAGGTAAGATTGCCAAGAGATTAATCTTGTGAGCCCAAATTGTTCATTCTCCCACTAGTGCCCAACCCACAGCCTCTGCATCTGATGTTTTCACTATTGCCAAGTAGTTAGCTTTCTCCTTCATTCCCAAATACAGAAATGTTCTCTTCTCTTGACAGCCTTGGCTGAAATCCAATAGCTTGCACTTACTTTGTCATGACTTTCTAGCCCACTTCCATCTGGCTTGGCTCGAATGACAAATGGGGTGGTCAACTTTGACAGAATCCTTTGGAAACTGCAACACATCTTTGGAGAAACTATCTCAAAGCAGTTCTGAAATTTCAGAACTGCACGAGCTTCTGATTTCAGCTGTTTCCTGAGACCTTCTCCAAGCTGCAGGATCAACATGCTCGGGTCAAACATGAAGTGGAACGGGAAAGTTCTGCAGAAAGTGGAGATGCTTATCCTCAGATCTGACGGAGAATGAGTTAATCCCCGAGGAAGTATCTTTGTATTAGCTGCACCATCGTATACTTTGATAATGAAAGTAAGGCAGTTACTCTGATCTGTGGCAGCTGAGGACAATTTTTCGGGGACGTTGAACACTTGCTCTACAGAAACCTCCATCTGATAGATCTTCTGTGCTGCAGCTTTGATCAGTCCGGGCATTGCAAATCCCACAATCTTTTGCGGATAAAAGTAATGAAGCATCAAAGTACCGTCAGTTAAATCTTTGCATAGGAAAGAAGGGGGCTCATACCAATCATGTTTATTATTGGATGTTCTAGAATGTTCCAGCAAAGCACCAAACCCACCAAAGAAATCCTGTAAGGTACAGCCCACTGCCCGCAGGACCCTTTCATTTTCTTCAAAGCAAATGCAGAACAACTCCTCACCAAATCTTTCTTGCAATTCTTCAAACTTCAAACCTGGAAAGGATAAACAGCTTAGATAACGACAAGAAAGAAATACATTAACTACAAAAATTGTATTATTTTGTATCAGAAAAAAATATATAAACTGATGAGCATAACAATTAGTGCTTCACTTTTTTAGTCTTTGCAACAGAAATATATTTTTGTCTATATGTCTTAAGGAGAGATCTCATTTTTATCAAGAGTCAACAATGGTTCTAACTTACATGAAACAATACTTGTATCAGGTACTCCCAGTTCACTCAACTATCCAGTCATTTATCAGTTTTTCTGTGCCTATGTGCACATGAGGCAGGCATGTTCTCATGTCTGTTCCCATAGCTAGAATTCTGTGGAACAAGCTGGGGTGAAACTCAAACCCAGAGCTAGTGACTTAAAGGCAGTGGTGACACCTGCAACACCACTAGACTCCAGATACTATCAGCTATACTTTACCTCATAGTACCTGACATGGGTATTGGCCCAACAATGTGACTCAATTAACTGCTATCTCTAAAACAGCCTGTACTTCAGAGTGGTTCTTCCCACTTCCCATCATTAAATACTCCATTAATACTCTGAACTCTTACAGCTGATTGATATTAAACCAGATGTATCCTCAAATTTGTATTGACCAAATTCATTTCACATAGAAGTGTAAATTGTTCTGAACTGGGTTCAAAGTCAACTCAAAAATGTGAAACGTCCTAAAAGAACTTAGCACCTCAGAATTTCTGCCCTCATGTTTGGCACGATTTATTTTTATTTAGTGAGGTGAGGTGGGTGGGTGTACAAGCATAGGATGGATTTCACACATGTGCATTTCACAGAAATGGCAGCAAATTTAAACTTGCAACTGACTGCAAGAAATATTGACATAGTGGTATTGTCACTGGACTAGTAATCCAGGGGATCCGGATTCAAATCCCACCATGGCAGATGTTGAAAGTTGAATTCAATAAAAATCTGGAATTACAAGTCTAATGATGATGATGAAACCATTCTGATTTACTTATGTCAAACAGCAATACAGGAACAGGTTCTTCAGCCCACAAAGTCTGTGCCAACACAGATGCCTCTCTAATCTAATATTTTCTTGCCTTTACATGGTCCATTTCCCTGTATTCCCTGACTATTCATGCATCTATCCAGTTGTCTCTTGAACATTGTTATAGAATCTGCTTCCACCACCTCCTCTGGCAGCACGTTCCAGGCATTCACCACCTGTGTGTGAAAAAATTGCTCCTTACATCTCTTTTAAACTTTTCCCCCTCGCTTTCAACCTATACCCCCGAGTAATTGACCTTTCGACTTTGAGAAAAGACTCTGACTATCCATTCTATCCAAGCCTGTCATAATCTTGTAAACCTCTATCAGTTCCCCATCATCCTCCGATGCTCCAATGAAAACAATCTAAGTTCGTTCAACCTTCTGCCTGTTAGAGAAGGAAATCTGCCACCCTTGCCTGGTCTGGCCTAGGTGTGACTCAAGACCCTAGGAAACTACTCAGTTCAAGAGCAAATAGAGATGGAAAATAAATGTGCCAGTGATGCCCACATCCCTTGAATGAATAATAAAAAGGAATCTCTAGCGAGAGTACAAGTTTAAAGAAATACCACAAATGGGTATGGCTGACATACAAGGGAATTGGAGGAATTCAATTTGTCCTTGAACTGATTGGCTTGCAAGACCATTGCATGTAAGAGTCAGCCATATTGTTGTGCACTTGGAATCACATGTAGGTCAGACCAGTTAAGGATGTGACCTTAGAATCATAGAAACCCTACAGTGCAGAAAGAGGCTATTTGGCCCATCGAGTCTGCAATGATCACAATCCCACCCAGGCCCTATCACGTATTCCTACATATTTACCAGCTAATCCCTCTAACGTATGCATCTATGATGCGATTTAGCATAGCCAGTCAACCTAACATGCATATCTTTGGTACTGCAGGAGGAAACCGGAACACCCGGTTCAAATTCGGTCCAACTTGACCAACAAGGAGCATGCATTCGGCAGGTGGTGCGAGGACAGCTCTTGGATGTTGATTCATGGGTTGCCTGGTGCTTCATGTCGTAAATGAGTGCTTTATCTGGACCATCTGAAGGGCACCATGACAGCTCAGTGACTATCGCTGTAGCTGTGCAGACACTTGGAATTGGGCCGGTGTCTGCGGGAGTTTGCGCGTTCTCCCCGTGGTTGCGTGGGTTTTCTCCGGGCGCTCCGGTTTCCTCCCATATCCCAAAAATTCGCTCTTAGGCTGATTGGGAAACAAATTGTCCCTACATTGAGATTCTTCCATATTAGGAATAACCTAAAATTAGAATAGGATAATGGAATTGTTACTATATAGTTATGACGGCGGCACGGGCTCATTGGGCCGAAGGGCCTGTTTCCCGTGCTGTGTTGCTCTAATCTAATCTCTAATCACCCGGAGAAAACCCACACAGACACAGGGAGAATGTGCAAACTCCACACAAACAGTGGCCCAAGCCAGGAATCAAACCCAAGTGCCTGGAGGTGTGAAGCAGCAGTGCTAACCACTGTGCTACCATGCCACCCAACAACATATTTCTTTGGCTCCATCTCCAGCTCTGGATGGGAGGAATGACAGTGTGCCAAATAAGATGCACTATTGCATATTTACGTCATAGAGACATGAGGATTGAAGCACCTTGTAACCAGAGGAACATGACAAGGCCAAAAGTTGGGGACAGCACAGGAGGAGGAGCAATACCAACCACATGGCTTTACTCTAAGAGAAGGGTATACTGGCTCTGAAGAAAATACGTGGACAATGACAGAAAACCAGTGCAGAAGGTAGCTCAGATTAACCTGGGGAATAGTTATACATGGTGCAAGATGATATGATACCCATAGTCTGCAGATCCTTATGCCTTGCCAAAGGTCAGCCTCACACCTTTGCGGTATTTCACAATCAGATGCACACTGATGCATCAAGGCACTTCGTGATGCCCTCTTTACTAGAGAGCACATAAACCATTCAATGGATATGTCGGCACAGACTCAGAGGGCTAGGAGCTTCACTGAAATAGCTAACTTCTCTCAAAGACAGTGAACTTTAATAGCACAGGGGCGACATAGTAGCTCAGTGGTTAGCATTGCTGCTTCACAGTGTCAGGTACCTGAGTTGAATTCCCAGTATGGGGTCATTGGAATTCAAATCTGGATCCCCAGAACATTAGCTGAGTTTCTGGATTAATAGTCAAGTGATAATACCACTAGGCCATCGCCTTTCCACTTATTGCACAGTAAATGAAGTGTAAGCCATTGCTCAGTGTAGCACTCCCACCTCTGAGTCAAGAGGTTCCAGTCTCATTCCAGGAACTTGTGCACATGATCCCAGCTGACAATCCAGTGCAGTGCTGAGAGATTGCTACGTTGTCAGAAATGGTCGAGTGAGATGTTAAACCAAGCCTAGCCTTAGCGTGGCCAAGCATTTACTCAATCATTTTTACAAAGACAGGTTTGCTTGAGTTTCCTCAGTTGAATTTCCTTTTTGCTCCCCTCTCAGTTAAGGATATTTTAGTTGGTCCACAAGTTGATTGCGATCATAAAGAGGTTTTCACTGTGTTTGCAAGTTTGCCTAAATAGGGAACTTACACTTCATGCTAACATAGTGGCGATGTCACTGGACTAATAACCCACAGACCTAGGCTAATGCTCCAGAATCACTGTTTCAAATCCTACCATAACAATTGGTGAAATTTAAATAATAAATCTGGTATTTAAAATGTCTCAGTGATGGTGACCATGAAATTGGTTCATTAATGGTCTTTAAGGAAAGAAATCTGTCATCCTTAACTGGTCTGACCTACATGTGATTCCAGGTGCACAGCAATATGGCTGACTCTTACATGCCCTATGCAATGGTCTTGCAAGCCAATCAGTTCAAGGACAATTAGGGATGGCCAACAAATATCCCATGAAAGAATGATGAAGAAAATAAATATAAAAGCAGGTAATCTTTTCAAAGGAGCTTAAGTGTATAGAGAATAACTAAGACAGAAATTGGCATTGTGAATTAGGTTTTTAAAAGGGAAGGAAAATCAGACTAATGGGAATAACCAAGTCCTTAGTCTATAACTCTGCATTCAAAATTCTCCAATCAGAGGAGTGTGAGGAAATTTATAATTCTGTGTATTTTTGGTGTGGAGCAAAAGTAATTTTGTCCCATGGAATTCATGGAATCATACAATAGAATCCCTACAGTACAGAAGAAGGTCATTCAGCCCATCGACAACAATCCCACCCTATCTCTGTAACCCTCATATTTACCCCTGCTAATCCACCACCCCCCCACCCACCAAACACAAAACTAGGATCAATTTAGCATGGCCAATCAACCTAACACGTGCATCTTGAAATGCTGGGACGAAACAATGCAGACGCCAGGAGAATGAGAAAACTTCAAAGACATGACCCAGGCTAGGAATCAAACTCAGGTCCCTGGCTTTGTGAGGCAGCAGTGCTAACCACTGTACCACCATATGCCCTTTTGTTGGATGTTGTAACATTTAAGGTACAGAATATACCCAACATAAATACATCAGATGTTGCTTTAGAGTAAAGGTAGAACCCTGTTGGGAGATATGAACAGGGGGCAGATTAAACAGCAATGTAGGGAGCAGACAAAGGACGGGTCAGCTCCATACAGCTGAAATACTGCCATTAGCCTCGTGCTGCTGAGCTGTCCATGGTGAGCACTTCTCACTCAGATGAGCATTTGGAAGAGGCAGCAGAAGATTGCTAGGTTTGTGCTGCTGAGAAGACAAGGGTTAAATGAAGCCAGGACAGTTATTGACACAGTGAAGCTGAAGTGAAGAGCAGCAATTAGTTCCATGAAACTAGAAGTCAGAACAAAGGAAAGCCTGTGAGCATTTGTGTGTGTGTGTGTGTGTGTGTGTCTATGTATCTGTGTGTGTGTGTGTGTGTCTCTATGTATCTGTGTGTGTGTGTGTGTGTGTGTGTGTGTGTGTGTCTGTCTGTCTGCACACATGCAGGGGCGGGGAGGGGGGTGGTGAATGGGCTGTGGTGAGGCCAGAAACAAGAAATGCTACAGAAATGTAGCAGCTTTGACAACATTATAGAGGGAGAGAATAGATTCAACATTGAGTCAGCTCTGACGAAGAGTCAACCTGATGCAAAATATTGGCTCTATTCTCTTTCCCCAGATGCTGGTAATCCCTGTAGAGTTTCTCCAGCATTTTTCTGCTTATGTTTCAGATTCCAGCATCCGCCGCAGTATTTTGCCTTTTTCACAGTTGTGAAGACAGTCTGAGTTGGAATGGCTTTTAAGGGAACTCAAAGGGCATCTCTGAAAGAGGCAGGGTTTTTAAAAAACGTTTGTGACTCACTATTATCTGTCTGGGTTCCTGAGAAAATTTAGGAGATATGTCTTGGTTGTATCTGCCATTTAATGTTCAGGTCATGATGTGTTCATATTAATTCATGTTTACCTCAAATTCTAAATGCTTGCATATAGGATAGATAATGTAGACTGTTTTCTGGCTTTGTACAGTAAGTATTCTTCTGTTTGTTTAAAAGCATGGAATCATGTGGTTTTATTTTCTTAGTAAGTAACTGGGATTTCAATTTCATTTTTTTTTTAAAAAGTTACTTGTCCCTTACTAGATTGTAACTTTTTGGGAGGGGGTTTCTGGGACTATAACACAAATTGGGAGTCTGGTCTGGGGTCATAACTATAATTACTACTAGAAACCAAACAGAAACTTCGGTCACCTTGTTTAATAGAATCAAAATGATACCCATGCATTTTCTGACTTAAAGGATTTTAAGTAAGCTAAAACAATCCCTTAAAGTGACAAATAATATAACAAAACAGCTCTACCGAGAACATTTGCTGAGTATTGCAATATTCCTGAGACATCTTCCATCTCTTCGCTGACAGAGTGATCTTCATAGGGGCATCTGTTGGACACTTGTGGATCTCTTTTTAATTCTCTGCAACTGAAACAAAATATGAATTTAAAGTTTTTAAACATACCAGACATATACATTAATAAACAAAATCAGAGCCAGAAATTTACAGCAAAATACCGCAAACATCACCATGATTGACCTATTACAAGTGTGAGAAGTTGAAGGTTAATTGAGTATCTGGATTCTGCACCCTTGATCTTACATTATGTTTCCTATTAAGGCGACTTGTACTGAAATACAGAGTGTTGTCTCCTCCTATTATCAACTGCAAAGATGAGGCTAACTTCACAACTGATGGTGGCATTGTGATAATGTCAATGGACTCATAATCCAGAGGCCCAGGGCTAATGTTCTAAGGGCAAGAATTCAAATCTGAACACAGTAGCTGGTGGAGTTTAAATTCTATTAATAAATTCTGGAATTGAAGGCTAGTTGTGATAATGGTACAGTGAAATTGTCATTGATTGCTGTAAAAACCCATCCGATTCACTAATGTCCTTTAGGGAAGGAACAGATAGAAGCCTACAAAATTATGAGAAGCACGGATAGTCAGAAGCTTTTTCCCAGGGTGGTCAATTACTAGAGGGCATAGATTTAAAGGTGCAAGGTTTAAAGGAGACGTATGATGCAAGTTTTTTTTTATAGAGGGTGGTGGGTGCATGGAACCCACTTCCAGAGGTGGTAGTGAAAGCAGATATGATAGTGACTTTTAAGGGGCATCTTGACAAATGCATGAATGGGATGGGAACAGAGGGATGTAATTCCTAGGAGGGTAGAGGGATTTAGTTCAGAGGGGCAGCATGGTTGGTGCAGACTTGAAGGGCTGAAAAGCCTGTTCCTGTGCTGCAATTTCCTTTGTTCTTTGTTTGAAATCTGCCATCCCTATCTGGTCCAGCCTACTTGTGATTCCAGACCCAAAGCAACGTGGCTATCTTTTAGCTTCCTCCTGAAATGGCCTGGCAAGTACTCAGTTCAGGGGTAATCAGGCATGGGTGACAAATGCTGGCATTGCCAACCATGCCCACATTCCATTAAGAAATAAAATGCACCGAAGTAATGGTCAAAGACTAGAGTATTGTCATCCTGCATACAGATCTACACAAGGTTCACTTAAACATCAGAAAATATGTGCTAGATATTGCAACTGCAGCTACCTAATTAATATTCAATATAACCAAATGTCTCTCTCTCTATATATAGGGTTACCCTTGTATGGCACCACTAATCTACTCTTTAATGGAGATAAAATGCTGCTTCAGTTGGCCAATAGCCCTTTATGGTGCACCCAGTAGATCATACATTGCATACCAGGGTGAGATTTTGCTCATCCCAAGGCCGGAATTTCCCATCCAAGATCAAAAGACAAAGAACAAAGAACAAAACAGCATGGGAAACAGGCCCTTCAGCCCAACGAGCCTGTGCCGCCACCTTGATGTTCCCACTTCTACCCCTGATCCCTGTCCATGTTTACAGATCTATGTTTACAAATCTGAGACAATTTAGGGAGAATTTGTTCTGTCAATCAGCCTAAGAGCATATCCTTTACATAGTCCATCCCCGCCTGCTACAATTCCCATGGTGGGAGGGAAAATGAGAAAATTTCATCCCAGGAGTTCTACTAACGTATTGAAATCTGTTGTCTTGCAAAGTTAACTAGTTAAACTGTTCCAGTACAGCTACAACACTATCATTTACCAGGCAATGTGGAAGGTTGCCCAGGTACGTCCCATTCACAAAAAGCAGGACAAATCCAACGGGATTTACAACTATTCGTCACTAACGGGAACAGGCATCCTCACCTCACTGCTGGGGATAGAGGCCTTTGAAGCTCCCAACAGGAGGTCGAAGGCAAGGGAGACTATGGGGGAGGCCAGCAATCAGGAGGCCGACAATGGGGGCCACTGCGTATGTGCTGATCTCTGCTCTGATACATCAGTATATGTGGAGTGGCCCACTCAGCACTATGCTGCCAGCTCTCAGGCAGGAATATTCCCCTACTGACCAGAGTGAATCCCACTGAGGTACTCTACAATGTTCAGAGTGCTGGAGATTCAATCTGGTAAAGTATGCCCAAAGAATAAGTGGGACATACTCCCACATTCCTGCCCTTTGGGCACTTAGTTTTATTTTAAGAGAATCCCGACCAACATTCTTGTTCTTTTCACTGATCTGTAGCTAAATAGCATAAGATTTGTGTTTCTCCAATGCATCATTTGTAACTTGAGGAAATTTGCCCAGGCAAAGAGATGTGGATTTGGACACATGTGGGAATTAAATCAGCTAAAAGTCAAGAACCTGACATCATTCCAGCCTTTTTTTTTTGATTTCCAGCCAGGCGGGAGCCTCTGTGCAGCTGTACAATAAGCTATCTACAATTACAAGTGACTAATTTTCTAACCAAAGATTCTGCACTTAGCTGGCAGCAGACCTTTTTCCCAAGCTGTGTGAAACTTGCCAGGATTAACGATGTGGGCACACAGTCAGGGACACTGCTTCAAATGAAACCAACAGGCTGAGAAATCTTTCACCGATGAAACTGACAGCAGCAGCCAGAGCCAGATGAGAAAGTAATAGGAGCAGGAGTATACGAAATGGCCCCTCAAGCAAGCTCTGCCGTTTAGTCTGATCTCAGCTGATTTCTGTCACTACTTCACATTCCTACAACTATTGATTCCTGCAAGATCAAAACTCTGAATATATTTAAGGTTGAAACAGACAATGTTGTTGCAGCCACAGATCTCTGAAATACGGAGTTCCAAAGATTTACAGCCCTCTTAAACACAGAAAATAGAAGCAGGAGGCGGCCATTCGGCCTTCGAGCCTGCTCCGCCATTCATTTTGATCATGGCTGTTCATCAAATTCAATATCCTGAACCCCCCTTCCTCCCATATCCCTTGATCCTTTAGACTCAAGAGTGATATCTAATTTCTTCTTGAAATCAGATGTTTTTGGTCTCAACTACATTCTGTGGTAGTGAAGTGAAGCAATATCTCGTCTCAGTCCTAAATGATCAATTTCTCACTTGAATTCAGTATTCCCCTGTTCCAGATTGCTCAGCCAGGTGAGACATCCCCTTGGTGTGCACTCTGTCAAGTCCCTTCAGAAACTCCTACGTTCTAATGAGATCACTTCAGATTCTTACAGCGTAACATCCCAATTTACTCATCATAGGTCAACCCCCATATTTCACAAATCATTATCAGGAGGCAGTAGTGGTATTGTCACTGAACTGGGGGTGACTGTAGAACATGGATGTGATGAGGGGAAAGATGAGAATGGGTGTGAGTATCAGCTCACATCCTATGGGATGGAAGGTGCCAGAGGAGGGAGAAGTGCACGTTGGAGCTGTAAAGATGTGTTATTCTGAGGAGTGCTGTGCAGGAGAATGTTGAAAAGTGAGCGTAGGGCTTAATACTCGATTATTGTTAGACTGCTCTCCTTTCCCATCCTCCCGAGGCCCTGATCATTTGATATATTCTGCTGCTAACTTACTTGGACATTTCTGCTTGGTTAGAGAATTTGTCCACTCCCTTCTGTCCCTGAGAGAGCTCACTTCACCTCAGATACAGCAGTGTGATTTCCAGGTAAGAATGAGAAAGTCACAGAGAGGCCTTCCCAGGTTTCCCCTCCAACCCTGTGGTTGTTGCAGCATCATCAATCCATGTCCAGATGATCCATTCCAGCCTAGGCTGGCTGCCTTTAATTAGAAATCTTTCATTTGACAGATCCAGCACATTATCCAATCTGCCCTCCCTAACTGGTCAACGGGTTCCTAACCAACAAATGATCCCACTAGTGAGACAGGGAATGAGGAGAAAGTTTTGGCCTTCAGTTCAAAATGACAGTTCTAATTACATTGTAGAGATTAGCTGCTATTTTACACAGGAGCACAAAGTATCTGGAACAACAGACAGCAATTTATACACATTATAAAGTAATGTATTTTGTCATAATATAAATGCTACTAGTCCCCTTACATTCACATATTTATATGGTCACATTTCCAAATAACAATATCAGTCCCTCTGAGTCACAGCATTGAAACCAATCAATGCCAAGGTAGCTTTTTAAAGTTTATTTAGTAGAGTCGTTACATTAACACTGCAATGAAGTTCCCATGAAAATCCTCTAGTCGCCACACTCGGCACCTGTTTGGGTATACTGAGGGAGAATTTAGCATGGCCAATGGATCTAAGCAGCACATTTTTCCAATTATGGGAGAAAGCCGGAGCATCTGGAGGAAATCCATGCAGGCACGGGGAGAATATGCAGACTCCACCCAGACAGTGATCCAAGCTAAGAATCGAACCAAGTCCCTGATAAGGGAGATAGCAGTGCTAACCACTGTGCCATCGTGCTGGGCAAATTCAAGAGTACACTATTATATAACACTGAAAATTATGGGCCCTTATACATGTCAATTCAACAAAGATGACAGGATGATTCTCCCACCCTGCTGTGCCGATTTATTTTTAGCACAATGGGCTGGGAGATTTCAGTGGGGCTGGATTAGTGCAATCTGCACTGGGTGTCTGGTCCTGAGCGCATTTCCTAGCGCTGGATTTCTAGCGCCGTCAGCTCTGCACTGGAAATAGGCGTGGAGCTGTATTACATATGGGGGACGTCATTTTAATCTATTTTGAATGCAATTAATGGGTCTGTGATTAAAGCCTCTGGGCCTATTAACCTCTCCCCTGCCAGGAGTGTTTCATTCCAACGGAGTTCACAATAGCTCTCCACTTGCAGGGAGCTGGCAGCTGGACTCTGCTAGAGTAAAGGAGAGAAATCAGGGCGCCCCACTCCCCAAAGAGGTTCAGACACTGGGTGCGGTGTCCCCTGGGCATTGGCACTTAGGCAGCACCAGTCTGGGCCCCTTGCCACTGCCCAAGGGGAAAAGTGCCAATACCCAGGAGTATCTTGGCACTGCCCATTAGGCAAGGGGGCAGGGTGATTGGTTGGGATAGAGTCCCACTGCCACTCTACAGTCGGGATCGACTGGGGAGGGAGGAATGCCAATGATCAGAGGTGGTGAGGAATACGGTGCGGAGATGGGGGCAGGCTGGGAAGGAGAGGGTAATGATAAAACTGGCCAGCAATTGGGAGGCAGGTACATAGGGGCCATTGTGCATGTGCTGATCTTGGAGCTTACAGATCAGCATGTGTGCAGTGGCCTGCTCAGCGCTACGCTGCCAGCTTCTCCAGAGGGAATAGGCCCTGTAATTTTAACATGATTTTCACTAGAGCACTCTGCTGTACACAGAGTGTGGGAGATTCCTTCTTAACTCTCAGTGAAAGAAAACCAGCATGACTTACTCCAGTTTTCACGTAAATTCAACACTTAGAATTTTTTTGGGAGAATTCCGGCTGCTGTCTCAAACCAATTTGAAAAAGAGAGGGATTAATGATCTGTCCTTTAATAATTTGAGTGATTTTACTGGACAGAAATTCCTTATTCCTGATGGCTAATGTTACCTTTCGCTAGATTTTTCACACCAGCAAGATAAATAGAACAGGATGTATTATGTAATTCAATCATTTTGGTGGGGTACTCAGATTTTATAGCATGAACTTTTCATAATCAGACAGACCTGCATTGCCCTCATTTGTCAAAGTAATCCAACAACAATGAATTGTTTCAGCAAAATTTGATAACTAGAAACAGGAGCAGTGTTACAATATAAAGCAAAGCGCATAGGGGAGGTACAATTAATCCTGCATTGTGGAACTCTTTTGCATTCTCTCCTTTCCTTCCCTATCTATGGTATACTTTGTTTGTACAGCACACAAGAAATAATACTTTTCACTGTATCCTAATACGTGTGACAATAATAACTCAAATCAAATCTGAGTGGGCAGGCAATGATAATGGGATAGATGGGAAACCCACTGCTCTCCTCTCATTTTACCACAGTTAGCAATTTCAATTTACTCTTCCACATTTAAACTAGCAACCAAAGTGTGAAGCCACTGACTTTCCTGCCAACTGATAATAGCGAGGAGGAAGGTCAGGGCCAAATGTGATCCCAAGGTGTATGCTTTTTGAAACTTTTTTTGTAGGGAGCAGTAGTGATGCTCCAAACCCCAGCAGGAATGTTTAGACGCCACCCCTCAGGCTCCTTTATTCTGGATTATGAGAGGCTCCTGAAACTCCATCTCTGTGACTTCTGAGTGCCAGGGACCATTGCTTCAAGGCCGAGACTCAACCTCCTATTGGGTGGCATTTCATTTTGACCCAGTCACCACTTGCCATAGATTTTAGCAGTCAACTGACCAACCATACAACTGAGGGCACAGTATGTTGAGATGGAGACTTAAATGTTGGGAATAACTCGCATGCAGATAGTGAGGGAGGAAAGGAGAAAGATATCTCAACAAGTCAAGGAGGACTGCTGGGGCAAGAAAAGATGAGATTTTCAAGGACAACTGAGATGCTCCAAAGTTGAGAAGAACCTGTGGAGTAGCAGGAGAGAACAAGATATAATGATAAGGCCACAAAGCCATCAATTAATATTATCTGCCAGCTTAACTAATCTTTTTCTGAATCTAATCGTTGAGATTACAAATGAGAAATATGTGGTTCTAATACAAATCCTTGAGCACCCATATATCATTCGTCCATACACTTTGACACAACTCCTTTAATAAGTGCACACATTATTTTTTACCGTTCAACCAGCTTCTTATCCATTTCCTAAACAGTTTTGCATCTATCACTACATTTGTAAAAGTATTTCTTTAGTGTAAATTACTTTGAGATATTCAGTGGCCACAAAAAACACAACCTAAATTCAAGTCTTTTTTTTAAATTTCTCAGATTCATCCTGTATGTCCACAGCATTAAACTTAACTAGCATGGAACTTTGCTTAATGCTTTTTTGGGAATCATAAGTCATGGAACAGAGAGTTTCTGAGGTCTATATAATATAAATCTTTAATAAGAGGTCACTTTCTTGTCCTTCACTTAGTCCTTCATTTCAGTCCTTCACTTAGGACTGAAATGAGGGGAAATGTCTTCACTCACAGGGTGATGAGCCTGTGGAATGTTTTGCCACAGAAGACTAAGTTGTTGTGTATCATGGAATCATAGAATCCTACAGTGCAGAAGGAAGCCATTCAGCCCATTGGGTCTGCACCAACCACAATCCCACCCAGGTCCTATCCCCATATCCCTATGCATTTACCCCAGCTAGTCCCCCCTGAATCTAAGAGGCAATTTAACACAGTCAGATCACCTAACCCATACATCTTTGGACCGTGGGAGGAAACTGGAGCACTCAAGAAATCCACGCAGACACAGGGAGAACATGCAAATTTCACAGACAGTGGCCCAAGCCCGGAATCAAACCTTGGTCCCTGGTGCTGTGGGGCAGAAATAGTAGAGGATAGTAGAGGACCAGAAATAGTAGAGGATAGATACATTTGAGGAAATAGGCTTCTAAGCTTTGAAGGCATCAAAGAGTATGGATGTAGCATGGCAGTATGCAGCTAAAATAGATGATCAGCCATGATCATATTGAATGATGGAGCAGGCTTGAAGAGCCGTATGGCCTACTGCTGCTCCTATCTTCTATATTTCTACACATCATCCTCTTCTGAATCCATGTAGACCACTGTTTACTAGATTATTGTACAGATAATCCTCAGAGACTAATAGATAAGTTATCTGATTCTGCTTTATCCCCTTTGAGTAACTCGTTTTCAGTCTTTCCCCTATGTTTAGCAATTCTCATCATTACTATTCCTTTTAAAACCCAGTTGTTGTGTACAACCTTTCAACCTTTGTTTTAAGTATGCAGTCCCTATTTATTCCACAACAAGTCCTCTGGGTACTTGTCAGGTTGCTGTGCACCCATGCAGCATAACAGGAACATTGCTCACAATCACTGTCAACACTTCACAATTCTTCTCCCTTGTGTAAATCGGCATTACACATTCAAGACCAATTGTTTTATCTTTTTGTTGCTCATTTTGAGCCCCTATTGCTTTTCTGGGGTTTGTTTCTTATTTATATTGAAGTCATCAATCCTGATTAGTTTATCACACTTCAGGAAACATGTTGCTCATACATCATTGTCCATGTTTGGAGGAAGTAATTATTTAGAGCACTACTTTTAAATAATTCTGCAAATTCTTATATTCATTCCAATTGAAACACTGTACCTTCCTACCCACAGGAATTATAAAGTTCTTCTTCCTCCTTGTTTGGCTTCTGCTGTTTTCTTTATCTACCTGAGACAACACTTAATTAGTCTATAGCTTAAATTTGTAAAGGGGCAATCAGGCCTGATGAGTTTGATTGAACTTCTAAACAGCTCCCCGAAGTAGCTGGCAGGAACATTCTATGGATGTTATTTATAAGGACTCCCAGAAATCAGTTGATAAAGTTCCTCCTAGGAGGCTGGTGACACTCTGCAGGTCACGTGTCTGAAATGTTGGGCGGAATATCCTGCTCCGTCTGGTGGTGAACATAGAGGTGGGAAGAGTATTTAAGTAGGTGGGATGACCTGAATCCCTCCTCCCCTAATACCACTTTCCCACCTCCACCAGGATTAAGCTGGGCAAGAAGACTCAAACCACTTAAAGGTCTCACCCCTTCATCACTGATGTGAACGCAGCTGCAGGCAGGCCTGTTGCCATGCAGCATGCGTGACAGCTAAAACCAGTTTGTTATTTCCTGGTAGACATCAGTGCCTGATTGAGGGAAAGAGAGTGTTCCTGCTGAGAGCCACCCCACTGTCTTTGCCGCTAACCCCCTATATCTCTCCCTATAGACTCCCCACTCAAAAAAACCACCTCTTCCCCCTTCCCTCCAAACCATTTTACCTGTGACCTGGGTTGGCCCACAATCCTGGGGCTGTAATGCACGTCCTTCCAGCCGCAGCCTCGGCCTTACTTGTGACAAAGATGAACAAGACTCTAATTGACAGGACTTGGATAGTAGTATCTCCCATTGGTTTCTGCTGGGACCTCTGCCATATTTATTAATGAATTGCTTTCTGTCCCATAATTCTATCTATCCAAATTTACCGATGACACAGAGATAGGCAACATTGTGAATAGTGCAGGTGAAGGAATGAACTGACAAGCTGTCGACTGAATTATAGAATGGTTACAGCATACAGACTGTATTTGGCCCATCATATTGATGCCAAACCTCTGAAAGAGGAACTAAACTAGTCCTACTCACTACCTTTGCTGCATAGCCCTGCAATATTTTTCTCTTCAAGTTTTCTCTTCCCTTTTGAAAAACGATGATTGACTCCGCATCCACCAGACCTTCAGCTAGTGTATTCTAGATCATATTTACCCAGCAAGTAAAAAAGATTCTCCTCACCTCACCTTTGGTCCTTTTGTTATTCTCAGCCCTTTTACCAACGTGAACAATTTATCCCTATCTATTCTGCCTGATTGTCTCATGATTTCAAATGTGTCTTCACCAGAGCCTTTAGCTCCTCTACCGATTAGGGAGCGTGACGGAACGATCTGCCATTCTGTCAAAGGAAGCATTTCTAATTAAACGGATGGTGCGTGGATAAGAGAAGCTGAGCAGCGCTTGGAACGTTCAGACTCCAGCAAGCACTGAAATAGACAGGTTGCTTCCCAGATTTCTCACTCTTGACTACAGGTTCTGCTGTGGGATCTGATGGGTAGCAGTGAGGAGAAATCTCCCAAAGACAGTAAGGGCTCTTCAACCAAGCAGGTATGAATGAGTGACCAAGGACGTCAAACAGAAGATAATGCAGCAAGGATTCAAACCCTTAGGAGGCCATGACAGATAAGAAGCAGAGCACTACAAAGCCTCAGACACTGACTTGTCCAGCATTCAGCAGGGAAATCATCCAATCAATGCACTATACAACTGAACTTATTCCCCTCTCTCTATAAGACATGGAAGCAGGATTAGGCCACTTAGCCCATTGAGTCTGCTCCACCATTCAATCATGGCTGATATTTTTCATTTCTCCATAACTCCTGTTCCTCTTATTAATCAAAAACTTATCTATCTCTGTCTTAAAGATACTCAATGATCTGGCCTCCACAGTTTTCTGCAGTAAAAAGTTTCATCACTCTCTGGCTGAAGAAATTCCTCCTCTGTTTAAAGGCTTGTCTCTTTAGCCTGAGGTTATGGCATTAGTTCTAGTTTTCCTATTAGTGGAAACATCCTCTCCATGTCCACTCTATCCAGGCCCTGCAGTAAGTTTCAATAAAATTTCCCCTCCTCTTTATAAATTCTGTTGAGTATAGGCCCAGCCTCCTCAAAATGACAAACCCTTCATTCCTGGGATCATTTTTTTGGACCTCCTCTAGACCCCCTTCAAGGCCAGTAATCCTTCTTTATAAAACTGCTCAGAATATTCCATATGGAGTCTGACCAGAGCCTTATACTGCCTCAGCAATACGTCCCTGCTCTTGTATTTTTATCTTCGAGAAATAAATGCTAACATTGAATTTGCCTTCCTAACTGCCAAATGAACCTGCATGTTAACCTTAACAGAGTCCTGAAATAGGACTTCTAGTCCCTTTGAGCTTTTGATTTATGAATTCTGCCTCCATTTAGAAAATAATCTGCCCCTCTGTCCTTTCTACCAAAGTGCATAACCCCACATTGTATTCCATCTGTGATTTCTTTGCCCACTCTCTTAGCCTGTCCAAGTCATTCTGCAACCTCCCCACTTCCTCAACACTATCTGTCCCTCTACATATTTTTGTATCACTCAAATTTGGCAATTTTGCCCTCAGTTCCAACTTCCAGATCATTAATGCATATAATGAAAAGTTGTGGTCCCAACACTGACCCCTGTGGAACACCATTAGTTACCACCTGTTATCCCCACTCTGTCTTCTGGCTGGCAGCCAATCTTCTATACGTGCCAATATCTTGTCTCGAACACCATTGGCTCTTAGCTTATTAGCAGTCTCCTGTAAAGCATCTTCTCAAAGGTTTTTTGGAAATCCAAATAAATCATTTTCAGTGGTTCTCTTGTCTAACCTTTTCATTACCTCCTCAAAGAATTCAAACAGATTTGTCAGACATGATCTCCCTTTGACCAAATCCTATTGTATCATGCATTTCCAAGTATTCCACAATTTCATCCTTAATAATGGATTCCAAGATCTTACCCGCCCAACCTAGGTTAGGTTAACTGGCCTATAGTTTCCCATCTTCTGCCTTCCTCCTTTTTTAAACAGGGGTGTTATATTAACCTTTTTCCAAACTTCTGGGACTTTTCCTGACTCAAGTGATTCTTGAAAGATCACCAGCAATGCCTCCACAATTTCCTCAGCTATCTCTTCAGAACACTGGTATATAGTCATTCAGTCCAGATGATTTGTCCACCTTTGGGTCTTTCACCTTCCCTAGCACCTTCTCTTCAGTGATGGCCACTATATTTACCTCTGTCCCCTGACTCTCTTGAAGTTCTGTGGCTGCAGAGGAGGTATCTGACACTATTGACGTGGCTGCCACAGTTAGTGTTTTTCGATATAGACTCTGCTCTTGACTCTCAGCAGAGATGAAGGTAAAATGCCATAAGCTGCTCTCATGTCATGAAAGTTGGAAGCGGAGAAGCGCAGCTGATGCTAAGTGAAGTGTTAGATCAGAGAAGTGGCTTCCAAGAAGTTGGCAATCACCTGCTAAGCAACAACAGCACTCTCTGAAGAAGAAATGCTTTGAACAGCAGCCTCTTAAAGGTCATTGCTGCAGCTCCTCAGTGTAACAAATCAAAGCTTTTAGTTTGTCAGTTTCACTGAAGACTTTTCCTTGCTAAGCACTCATCCAGGTGACCTAGGTGAGTTGTTGACAGGTTAGAAGACAGACTGGGAAATCCAGGATTCAGGGCTAAAGTAATTCACAAGTGGCTTCTTAATCAGTTACCCCAGATCCCAGGAGCATTCACTTTCAGTACCTTCCTCGGGGTTTAAAAAAACCTATGGGTACAATCATGTTGACATCCCAACCCAATGTCAATTTCCCACCCCACTCATCTCTGCACTTGCCTCCAGCAGCCTGTGAAATTTCTGTTTGTAAACTCTTTGCTTCTTTCTGCAGATGCTGACAGACTTGCTGAATGGGATTTTCCACCATGTTCTCCCCAACACCGGAAAATTCCACCCGCAGTCAGTGGATCTTTCCATGATCCCCCCACCCCACGATTCCCATGGCAGGCAAAATGGGAAATTTCTATATACTGAGTATATAGGAGTATTTTCTTTTTAATTTCCTACTTTCATAATCAGCAGAATCTTTACTTTTTGTTGAAAATATATATTGGCCTTAGAGGGAGTACAGCTTGGATTTACCAGAATTGTACCTGGACTCCAAAGATTAGGTTATGAGGAGAGATTATACAAACTATGATTGTATTCCCAGAATTATTAGAGTTAAAGGATGTTTTTTAAAAAATTATTTCTGTGGATGTGGGAGTCCCTGGCAAGGCAGTTTGTTACTCGTTCCTAATTCCACTCAAGAAAATGGCAGTCAGCTGGCTTCTTGAACTGCTATAGTGCAGCTGGGACATGTTCATCCCAGAACTGTTAGGAAGAGTGTTCCAGGATTTTTTTTTATTTGCTCATGGGATGTGGGCATTGCTAGCTGGGCCAGTATTTGTTGTGCATCCCTAATTGCCCTTCAGGGGCATTTAAGAGTCAGACTAGGTAAGGACAGCAGATTTCCTTCCATAAAGCACGTTAGTGAACCAGATGGGTTTTAACGACAATGGTTTCATGAGCATCAAGGAACTTTTTAAATTCCAGATTTTTATTGAATTCAAATTTTACCATCTGCAGTAGTGGAATTTTAACCTGCGAGCGCACAGCATCAAGCTGGGTCTCTGGCTTACTAGTCCAGTGGCATTACCATTAGACCACCAATTTTGATCCAATACCAATGAAAAAAATGATAAAGTTCCAAGTCAGCATGGTGCTTGGCTACAGGGGAACTCACAATTGGTGGTGTTTGTTATGCTACTGGCTTTGTCCTTTTAAGTGATAGAGGTTGCAGGTTTAGGAGGCTGTTATCTGAAGGAGCCTCTGTGAGCTGTTGCAGTTGTATTTAATAAACACCACTGCCTTTGGGGCATCAGACTTTCTGGCAGTGAAATTATAAAAGACTTCTACACAGAGGGTGGTAGAAAGTTAAAACACAAATGACAATTAATGCAACAGCAATCTGATTTTAAATTTATGATTGGTAGATTTTTATTAACTATTAAAGGCATATGGGAAAAGGTAGATGTATAGCAGGTCTGGCTGCTATGATATCACTGAATGGCAAAATAGGTTTGAGAAGCTAAACACTCTCCCATGCTTCCTGCTCTGGAGGTGTACTTTCATCCTGCACAGAATTTATCCTCTTTCACCTGTCTTCTACTAAACCATTACTAAATAAATCCCATCAGTTAATTTGCTTAAACCGATATCTCACTTTTTTGAAGTCAGTCCTTTTAAACTCATACTCCTGCCTTTGATCTTCTGTATTTCAGAATTCCATAGCATAGTGCGAATGTTACACTTCTCAGCAGACAGTACCACAATCAATTTTGAGCATTCCAGGCTTTTAGATTGCTGTCACCCAAGGGAATGGTTCATTCTGTAGCAGATTTCTCCTCCAGTGAGGAGGAGCAGAGAGAAAGTAGCTGGCCAGGAATAGGGACGTGTGTGGGCCTCAAGGTCTGCAACCTGCTGTTCAAGGGCTGTGGAAGAGGGGAAGCAACAATCAGGAAGACACAGGCACAACGCTGCCACCGTGAGGATGATTAATTTCCATATGTCCGAACAACAGTGCCTTAGAGGACTATGGAGGGGGTGGGTGGGTAGTAGTTTTCCTGTCCTGCTTGCCATGGGATTGGTAGCAGGCAAAGGACACAAAGATCTATCGGCCTCAGGTGGGATTTTCTGGTTTTGAGTGAAAAATCCCACCCTATATCTCAGGAAGATGCATCTCCATCAGATCTTCCTCTGCCAAAGTTTCTCCTCTCTAGGAATCTAAATTGTGCAAGGCACAGCAGAGCACAACCATGAGTGAGACTCTAACAAATGCAAATTGCAGAGTCCTTCTCATCAGTCTGCTCAGTTGGTGGAATCCTATCATTATGCCTTCTCTCAAGCTCTGTATAAGGATTTCTCATTGAGGCCATTAGCTTCTCCTAGAAGCTCCTAAAAGCAAGCCATCCAAATGTTCTGGTCCACTGAATATTACTGGCCTTGGGAGTGCCGAAATATAAAAGCATCATGACTGCTACCTGGATCCTAATGCATACATCTGCATTATCCTATGTCTAGGATAACAATCTGGATATAGATTCTCTATTGAAAAAGGTTGTATACCTTGCTGGATCACATGATGCAACTGTCCCTGGTCAGATGGTGCTTTTATCACAACATGTTGAGCAATCGGTGACCCGGTGACCCAGCAGATGCCCCCGCCTCTTCCCAATACTGGGTCCCTCAATCAGAGATTGAGTGCCTTTGAACAAGGGCCAACCCACCCCAGGAAATCAAAGGAACACGCAGAAGTTTGCTTGCAGTGTTCCTTGTGTGGAGGCAAGTTCGCCTGCTGTAGGTTTAATACCAGTAGGGGTGAGATGAGGCCCTTATGTGGCAATTAATGTCCACTTAAGGATCTCAATTGTTGGCAGCACAGGAAAGCCATCCACGGCCCTTCCCACCACGGAGTCAATCAACATCCCCACCCTCTTGATTAAGTGCCCTTTCCGAAAGGAAACTTGCCACAGGGGAAGCAAGACCATCCAATTATCTTGGCACCTAGGAAGGAATAAGATCTAATGAGTAGAGAATAACAAACTTTAGTGATTCAATGGCACAGTATTTAGCACTGCTGCCTCACAGCTCCTGGGACCTTGATTCAATTCCAGCCTTGGATGACTGTCTGTGCAGAGTTTGCACATTCTATGGTGCTTGTGTGGATTTCCTCTGGGTGCTCCAGTTTCCCTTAGTGTCTAAGTATGTGTAAGTTTGATGGATTAAGCATGGTAAATGTGTGAAGCTACAGGATTAGCTGATTAGCCTGGGTAAGATACTCCGTCAAAGTCAGTGCAGACTCAATAGGCTGAATGGCCTCTTCTGTACTATAGGATTCTATGATTCAGAAACCAAGATGAATTGTATTGTTTTCTAAAATTTGTAGGAGATTTTTATTCATAGAACATTACAGCGCAGAACAGGCCCTTCGGCCTTCGATGTTGCACCGACCAATTAAGAAAAAGGAGTGACCCTCCAAACTAAACCATTCCCTTTTCATCCATAAACTTATCTACTAACCTCTTAAACGCCACCAAACTTGGCGCATCTACAACTGACGCAGGCAGGGCATTCCATACCCTTACCACCCTCTGGGTAAAGAACCTACCTCTGACATCCGTCCTATAACCACCACCCCTTAATTTAAAGCTATGTCCCCTCGTGCTAGCTTTCTCCATCCTAGGAAAAAGGCTATCACTGTCCACCATATCTAAACCTCTAATCATCTTATATGTTTCAATAAGGTAATTTATCCCATTCCTAAGGCTCCCACAATCCTTTGGCAATATTGTAATGCAATTGGCTGCAATAGGAACTTTACAAGCTTAATAAAAAAATGCAACTCATGGATCTAAATTGCCAGTTGCCACTATTGGCATAATCAGCCACACCTACATTAGTTTTACATTCACTGGCCTTATTGCTGGTCATTGAAATGAACCTGCTGCTGGTCAGATAAGTTTTATTTGTTTTTAGTAGACACAAGATAGGGTGCATCAAAGCAAAATGTAAGGACCTCACAATGCCCAATTTATCCTGGAAGACCAGTGGTAGGAAAAGCATGGAGGCAAAAATACAACAAAAAAAGATAGAAAAGAAAATCCCATATTTAATGGATTCAATATAAACAACATTCATTGTCATTTGGAAGTCTTCTAAAATTTCAGTATTTGCTATTGAAATTAAACACCATAAGTGGCAATAATATGTAAAGTACCAGATATTTGAGCTTTTAAGTTAGTTACACGGAAATCATCTTGACAAAGCCAATTTTGGAACATTCAACAACAATATGTCTAAATTAAGTTAGCATATTTGCACAAAATATCTCTGAATATAAATTATGATCCTTCATTAAATGTCATGTACAACTTAGTACTGTTCACAGTACTACTTGCAAGATGTGTATTTTTGCCAAGATGCACAGAAAGCATTATTGCAAAACCTACTTGCAAAGATCATTGGTACTGCCAAGCTAATCACACTCACCCAATCACTTGTTGCTCAAAGTATTGTAACGTCCTCTGCAGTGCCCACTGTAACGTCTGTGGCTGCAGTAATAAGATGGCATAAAAGGTCATCAGCATTAAATATTCACAGCATAAACTATTTAATCAATACAAACAGATTTTAGATTAAATATACTTCATTGTTTGGAAAAAGAATGAGCAATTAACAAACAGCTTCGATTAAGGGTCATCTAGAGTCAAAACGTTTCCTCTATTCTCTCTCCACAGATGCTGTCAGACCTGCTGAGATTTTCTAGCTTTTTTCTGTTCTTGAATTTAAAAAAAACAATATAGTGTTATTTTCTGTGATGACATTAGAGACAGCAGAAAAGTTCAACAACAATCACTCTGTCATATGAATTCTCTGCACAGTTCTACGCATGTGGAAAGACCATTCACCAGGGCAAATTCCTTCCTCCTGTTTAATGCCACTAGATGGAGATTCTTTTGGCCAAGGATTTGCCTGAGTGAGGCCTTTCACTGCAGAAGTTTCACTGTTCACATCACCTCTCAGCTCTGAACTCTTTTACACTGTAAATTGTTGGAAGTGCAGGTTGGTGGCAACACAGTGAGGGGATGATGCACCGGGAATTTGATGAACAATGGGACAAACAGTCTATTTTTTAACCAATCAGAATTAAAGGACAGAGAAAGAAATAAGAATGCTGGAGAAGGAAGTACAGTAAATTTGAGTCAAAATTAGGTGGGGGAACATGGAGAGAAGAGTAAGATTGGACAAAGAGAGAAAGAGAAAGAAATGACAAGGATTTTTTTTTAAACTGACTTCTAAAAATACCTATTCTAAAAATATTTTGTTGAGTACAAGCTGTTGGCACTTTATAGGTTTGACTTCTATTCATGGAAGAGAGTTGGATTGTCAAACATTCCTCTATTTTCCCCACGTCATCTTTTGTTGGCCAGACTCCTCACACAAGTCTTCTTTGACAGCCATGGCTCAGTGGATGGCACTCTTACCTTGGGCTCAGAAGATCGTGGATTCACAAACTACTCCAGAGCTCAAGGGCAAAAATTAAACCAATGCTTACTGAGGCAATTGCTGTCCTTCAGAAGAGACATCAGGCCTGTTTGCCTTTGAGGTGCATGCAAAAGATTCAAGAAGAACAGGGCGAGTTTTTCCTGGTCAACACGTACCCTACAATCAACATTGCAAAACAGGTTATTTGGTCAAAATCACACTGCTATTTATGGGAGCTTGTTATGTTTCTCATTTTTCCTATCTCAGATGCATCTGTCATTGACACCATACAGAGGATGAACATTCATGCTGCCTTGTGGAGATGAAATCCTCTCTTTACACTGAGGAAACCATCCATTGTTGTGTGTGGCACTACAATTGGGCTAAAATGGGATAAATTGAGAATCATTATAACAGCTCAAAACTGGACATCCATGAAACACAATGAGCCAATAGCAACATCAGAATTGTGAACAATGATTCAGCATTTCCCCCACGCTATCATTACCATCAAAACAGAGGTTCAATCCATGTTCAGTGAGACGTGCAAGAGAGCTTGCCAAAAGGAGCACCAAACATACCTAAATTTGAGATGCTGACTTAAAATCGGGAAGCTACAACAATGAGCTTCGCACACATGAAAGAATAACAGCTGTTTAAGATAAACAGCTGTGATCCCAGAAACAGCAAATCAAATCAAAGATCTGCACTCCTGCCAGATCCAGTGCAACAATTAAACAGCTAGCCAGAGGAGAAAGCTCCACAAACATCCCTATCCACAATGATGGGAGAGCTCAACACATCAATGCAAAGACAAGGTGAAAGCATTTCCAACCATCTTGAGCTAGAAGTGCCAAATTCACCTCAACCTTTTGCTGAAGGCCTTAGTTTCACAAATGCCAGTCTTCAGCCAATTCAATCTACTCCAAATGATATCAAGAAAAAGTTTAAGGCATTAAATAGTACAAAGATTGCTCCTGACAATAGTACTGAAGACCTTGCTCCAGAACTCATCTTGCCCACGGCCAAGCTGTTCCAGTGCCGTGACAACACTGATATCTACCAAGCTGTATGGAAAATTGCCACGTATATCCTCTCCACAAAAAAAGCAAAACAAATCTAACCTGGCTAATTACTGCCGCATCAATCTATTCTCGATCAGCAAAGAGATGGAATCTGTCACCACAATTCGTACAAATTGAACTCACAGAAATACCTGCTGTCCAATGCTCAATTGGGTTCTAGCAAAGTCCTGACCTCATTACAAACTTGGTCCAAAACTGGACAAAAGAGATCAGGTGAGAGTGACTACCCTCGACAGCAAGGCACCATTTGAATAAGCGTAGCATGAAGAAGTCAGAGAAAAATTGAGGACAGTGGGGATCAGAGGGAAAATTCCCCACTGGTTGGAGTGATGCCTAGCACAAATTAGGAACATGTGGCTGTTGAATCAGTTCAATTCTGAGTCATTGCTGCAGGAGACCCTATGGGTAGTGTCTTAGGCCAGCCACTTCCTCTTCTTCTGACCTTATGCTGGAAGGAAGGTCACTGATGAAGTTTGATGATGTTTGAACAATATTCAGTATCATTCACAACTAGCATAGTGGTTAGCACTGCTGCCTCACAGCTCCAGGGGTGTAGATTTGATTCCCAGCTTGGGTTACTTTCTGTTCAAAGCTTGCATGTTCTCTCCATGTTTGCATGGGTTCCCTCCAGGTGCTCCAGTTTCCTCCCATAATCTGAAAGTCATGCTGGTTAGGTGCAATGGCCATGCTAAATTCTCCCTCAGTGCACCCGAATAGTCATCTAAGGGTGGCAACTAAAGATTTTCATGGAAACTTTATTGCAGTGTTAATGCAAGCCTACTTGTGACATGAATAAATAAACTTAGATTCAAATACCAAAGGAGTCAATGCCCATATGCAACAAAACTGGGCAACATTTTAGCTTGGGCTGATAATTGGCAAGAAACATTTGTGCCACACAAGTGCCAGGCAATGACCATCATCAATAAGAGCAAATGTGACCATCTCCCCTTGGCATTACCATTATTGAATCACCCACCATCAACATTCTAGGGGGTTACTATTCACCATAAAGTTAACTGGGCCAGCCATGAAGTAATTTATTAATATCACAAATAGACTAACATTAACACTGCAATGAAATTAACGTGAAAATCCTCTAGTCGCCACACTCCTGCACCTGTTCAGTGAAAGGAGAATTTAGCATGGCCAATGCACCTAATCAGCACGTCTTTTGGACTGTGGGAGGAAACCAGAGGAAATTCATGCACACAAAGGGAGAATGTGTAAACTCCAGGCAGTGACCCAAGCCAGGAATCGAACCTATGTTCCTGGCATTGTAAGGCAGTAGTGCTAACTACTATGCCACTCCTAAAATGGAAATGTCAGGAGTGGGATGCAAACATAAATACTGTGGCTAAAAGAGCCAATCGGAAACTTGACATTCTATGCTGAATAACTCACCTCTTGACTCTTCAAAGCCATCTATAGATCAGGAGTGTGATGAAACACTCTCCATTGCCTTATTAGTGCAGCTTTAATGACATCATCCAGGAAAAAGAAGCCCATTTGATCAATATACATTCACCTCCATAATCAACCACTCCTTCCATTACCAAAGCACAATGGCAGCAGTATGTATCATCTACAAGCTGTAGCAACGTACCAAACTTCCTTTGGCAACATCTTTGGTGATTCTTACCACCTAGAAGGACAAGGGTAGTGGGCATACACCATCCTGACATGAGATTATAATCACCATACCTTTGGGTGTAACTGGTTCTGAATCCGGGAAGTCTCTTCCTATCAGCATATGGGTGTATCTACACAAGACGGACTGCAGCAAATGATGACAGCAGTTCACTACCATTCTGTCAAACACATTTAAAAACGGGAAACAAATGCTGTTCTTGTTAGTGATGCTCACATTTCATGAAGAAAAAAATTTAAATTACGCTGACGTGACTTCAAAGAAATTGGCTGTAAGATGCTATGAGACATTCAGTAGGCATGAAAGGTATTATATATATGCAAGGCTATTGTTTTTTCCCTAATATGCAAAACTATGCAAAAGCCACAACCAAATATCAATCTGGGAGTGATATTTAGTATAACAGCAAAGTACACTTTCACTTTGTTAAATACAATTTGCTCCTAGTACAGAGGCACAGTGGTGCCACACTGCTGCCTCACAGCGGTTCCTGGTTTGGGTCACTGTCTGTGTGGAGCTTGCACACATTCTCCATGTCTGCATGGGTTTCCTCTGAGTGCTCTGGTTTCCTTCCATTGTCTGAAAGACATGCTGGTTAGGTGCTAAATTCTCCCTCAGTGTACCCGAACAAGCGCCAGTGTGATAACTAAGGGATTTTCACAGTAACTTCATTGCAGTGTTAATATAAGCCTTATTTAAAATAGGAAAATCAATGGTGTGTTTATCTAAACATCAGTCAGAAGAAAATACTTTTCAATCAGAACAAAAAAGACTGAGGACAGTGCCAGTTTGTAAACTGGGAGCACATCACCATTATCATCCATTTGTACAGTAAAACTAACCAATCCAAAAAGACCCCAGGGAAAGGTGGAATAGCCCTGTATTCCTGTCATTGGGGGGTGATTGCTTTAACTGTCCTATTCCTGAAGCATTGTATAAACATACATAACAATCCTGTCAATGTGGTATTGAATGTATACAACCTACTGGATCCATGTGAAATCCAAACAAGTTTTTTTTTAAACAAAATACTACACATTAATCATTAATTTATTAGCAGACAGCTAATAATTATTAATGCCTTTATTTTCACAAGCGATCTTAAAGGGCAAGATAATGAAAACTATAAATAGGTTGTGGCGAGTTCCAGGTACCAACAACTTTACTTGACCCTTTTGATATATACCCCAGTAAGTTGTCAATCTACATCATGTAGCTCACATAAAATTATAGGCTCATTTCGCAGAAATAATTGACTACTAAAAGTGAATTGAACTTAGCACCATGAATGAATACTAAGCATCCTTAAGATAACTGTACAAGCTGAAGTGAATTAGACATGAAATATGGACAATGTAGAATAAAATATTGGCACACTAAGATTCTCCTTTATTAGTTAGTGAAATAAATCCAAACATTACTACTTGTCAAATCATACACACTGATATTGCCATCTGCCCATCATTGTCAATCAAACTTAAAATAATTAGCAGTCAGATTGCAGTTTGTTCCAAATGGGTGGCAGATCTCAGGTTTAAATATAATGAAGGTAAATTGTTTTACTTCACAATATTGCTTCACATATGCTACTCCCTCAGACGTCATCAACGGCAGCCCTCAGTAACCTGCAGTGAAAAGTTCCTTAAAGCACCATGTAAATTGTATCACAAGGGCCTGGGGTATATACTGAAGGCATGTAATCAAAGAGGGAATTACAACAGACTGATTATGCAGACGATACATCTGGCTGGAGAATAGTTATAAACTGTTTAAAAAAAAACTCTGAATAAAGTTTTGTTAATATCACATGTTTGAATCCACTAAAAACTTTATGATAAATGATATGATTTGATCAGTGTGATCTACCATACATTGCTATCATCATCAAGAAAACATAAACATGATAAACAATAGTTACATCGTCAATGAAATTCCGGAGTATATTTTGAATGAAATAACATATTTCAATTCTCAGATGATTTTTGTTTGTAACACTACATAATTGGTGCATTACACTGCAATTTGCCATTTCTGGGTTTAAAATGAACAGCTAATTTGCTATTACCTGATTCACATTAACACCCAGGACTAATTACATTTAGAGAAAATTATTTGCTAATTAAAGAAAAAGACGATGACTGGCTTCAGCACTAATTTGCAAAGCAAAACACGTAATGGCTTGCTTTGGGAATGAAGATTTGAGTGATTGCGGTTAAGATTTGTGCTGGACCCAACTTTCATAGTTTAATTAACATATTCAGCTGAGACACAAAAGATATATCAAATATTCACTAATTAATGTGATATCCTAGCATGCCTTAAAATATTAATGCAGCTATTCATAGAACATTACAGCACAGAACAAGCCCTTCGGCCTTCGATGTTGCACCGACCAATATAAAAAGCAATGCCCCTCCAAACTAAACCACTCCCTTCTCTTCCATATACTCATCAACTAACCTCTTAAACGCCACCAAACTTGGCGCATCTACAACCGCTGCAGGCAGGGCATTCCACTCCCGAACCACCCTTTGGGTAAAGAACCTGCCTCTGATATCCGTCCTATAACTATCACCCCTTAATTTAAAGCTGTGTCCCCTCGTGCTAGCTTTTTCCATCCTAGGAAAAAGGCTATCACTGTCCACCCTATCTAAACCTCTAATCATCTTATATGTTTCGATCAGGTCCCCTCTTAGCCTCCTCCTTTCTAACGAAAACAACCTCAAATCCCTCAGCCTCTCTTCATAAGACCTGCCCTCCATACCAGGCAACATCCTGGTAAACCTCCTCTGTACCCTCTCCAATGCCTCCACATCTTTCTTATAATGTGGGGACCAGAACTGCACACAATACTCCAAGTGCGGCCGCACTAGAGTTTTGTACAGTTGCAACATGACGTTGCGGCTCCGAAATTCAATCCCTCTACCAATAAAAGCCAAGACTCCATATGCCTTCCTAACAACCTTCTCGACCTGACTGCCTACTTTCAGGGATCTATGCACATACACACCAAGATCCCTCTGTTCATCTAGACTACTAAGAATCCTACCATTTGCCCTATACTCTACACATTTATTATTTCTGCCATAGTGTATTACCTCACACTTTTCCACATTAAACTCCATTTGCCACCTCTCGGCCCAGCTCTGCAACTTGTCCAAGTCCCTCTGCAAACTATAACACCCCTCTTCACTATCTACCACTCCACCGACTTTAGTGTCATCTGCAAATTTACTAATCCATCCTTCAATACCCTCATCCAGATCATTTATAAAAATTACAAACAGCAGGGGCCCCAAAACAGACCCCTGAGGTACACCACTTGTCACCGAACTCCAAGATGAATATCTCCCATCAACCACCACCCTCTGTCTTCTATCTGCTAGCCAATTCCTAACCCAATTAGCTAAATCACCCTCTATCCCATACATCTGCATTTTCTGCAGAAGTCTTCCATGGGCCACCTTATCAAACGCCTTACTAAAGTCCATATATACCACATCAACCGCCTTACCCCCATCCACCTCCTTAGTCACTTTTTCAAAAAACTCAATGAGGTTAGTAAGGCACGACCTACCCTTCACAAAACCATGCTGACTATCTCCAATCAATTCATTACTCTCTAAATAACTATAAATCCTATCCCTAATTATTCTCTCCAACACTTTGCCCACCACAGAAGTAAGACTCACTGGCCTATAATTCCCTGGAAGGTCTCTCTTCCCCTTCTTGAACAACGGGACCACATTCGCTATCCTCCAGTCCTCCGGAACCACACCCGTAACCAACGAGGACCTGAAGATCAGAGCCAGAGGCTCTGCAATCTCCTCTCTTGCCTCCCAGAGAATCCTAGGGTAAATCCCGTCCGGCCCAGGGGACTTATCCAACTTCAAACCCTCGAGAATATCTAGCACATCCTCCCTATCTACTTCGATACCTTCCAGTTTGCTACCCTGTACCTCAGTGTTCTCCATAACTACATTTACATCACCCTGCGTGAATACCGAAGAGAAATATTTATTCAGTACCTCTCCAATCTCTTCAGGCTCCACGCACAACTTCCCACTGCTGTCTATGACTGGCCCTAATCTTGCCCTAACCAATCTTCTATTCTTAACATATCTAAAGAAAGCTTTAGGATTCTCCTTAATCCTATCAGCCAAAGTCTTCTCATGTCCTCTCTTTGCTCTCCTCAATTCCCTCTTTAGCTCCCTCCTGGCTAATCTATAGCTATCCATTGCACTAACCGAGCCTTCAATCCTCATCCTGACATAAGCCTCCTTTTTCCTTTTAACCAGCAAATCAACTTTTTTCGTACACCAAGGTTCTCTTACTCGACCATTTCCTCCTTGCCTGACAGGGACATACTTATCAAGGACCCGCAGCAGCTGCTCCTTGAATAAGCTCCACATTCCAGATGTTCCCAGTCCCTGTAGCTTCCTAGTCCAATCTATGCACCCTAATTCTCTCCTGATGGCCTCATAATTACCCTTCCCCCAGCTATAACTACTGCCCCCAGCTTCATGCCTATCCCTATCCATCACTAAGGTGAACGTAACCGAATTGTGGTCACTATCACCAAAATGTTCACCAACTTCCAAGCCTAACACCTGGTCTGGCTCATTGCCCAGCACCAAATCCAATGTAGCCTCACCTCTAGTTGGCCTATCTACATACTGAGTCAAAAAACCTTCCTGCACACTTTGTACGAAAACTGACCCCTCTAACGAGCTAGAGCTATAGCTATTCCAATCAATATTAGTAAAGTTAAAGTCCCCCATAACAATTACCCTATTACTTTCACTCCTGTCCAGGATCGACTTTGCAATCCTTTCCTCTACCTCTCTAGAACTTGTAGGAGGTCTATAAAAGACTCCCAACAGGGTGACCTCTCCTTTCCTGTTTCTTATCTCAGCCCATACTACCTCAACAGACAAGTCCTCATCAAACTTCTTCTCTGTCACTGTGATACAGTCTTTGACTAATAATGCCACTCCTCCCCCCCTTCTACCTCCTTCTCTACTCCGACTAAAGCATTTGAACCCTGGAACCTGCAACATCCATTCTTGTCCCTGCTCTACCCAAGTCTCTGAAATTCCATAGGGAGCTCCACAATCCGCGACCAAGGGAATCAGAAAGATTCCAGTTTTGATGGAGATGGAGAAAGAGAGATAGAAACAAGAAATAGGAGGAGGCCATTTGGCCCTTCAACCCTGCTCTGCCATTCATTTTGATCATGGCTGATCATCAAATTCAATATCCTGATCCCCTCTTATTTCTTTAACCCCAAAAGCTATATCTAATTTCTTTTTGATTTACATATCATTTTGGCCTCAACTACTTTCTGTCATGGTGAATTCCACAACATTCATCCACCCTCTGGGTGAAGAAATTTCTCCTCACGTCAGTACTAAAAAATTTATCCCTCATCCTTAAACTGTGACCCTTAGTTCTGGAATCCCCCACCATTGGGAATATTCTTTCTGAATCTAACCTGTCTAACCCTGTCAGAATGTTATATGTTTCTATGAGATCCCTTCTCACATTTCTAAACTCCAGTGAATATAATCCTAACTGACTTCGCCTCTCCTCATATGACAGACCTGCTATCTCATCAAACAGCCTGCTTTTGCTGCACTCTCTCAAATAGCAACGACATCCTTCCTCAGATAACAACCAAAATCGCACACAATACTCCAAGTGTGTCCTCACCAGAATCCTAAACACTTGCAGCAAAACATCCCTTTTGGTCTACAGAAATCCTCTCGCTGTGAAGGGCAACATACCATTTGCCTTCTTTACTGCCTGATGTACTTGGACACTTACTTTCAGCAACTGATGCACAAAGAAATCAAGGTCTTGCTGAGTATCCACCTTTCTCAATTTACATGCATTCAAGTAATAATCTGCCTTCCTATTATTGCTACCAAAGTGGATAATTTCACATTTATCTGCCCTCCATATGCCCACACATTCAGCCTATCCAAATCACACTGAAGCATCTCTGCATCCTTCACACAGCTCACCTTCCGATACAAAGAGAGGTAGAGAGAAATGAGGAGTTTATTCAGTTCTCTTGGTACAGGTCCCAATGGCAAATTTGCAAATGGTCTGAACTTTCACTTGCAACAGGAACAACTGACTGAATACAACCATGCAGCAGCCAATCACATGTGGGGCAAAACCAATGATGCAACAGGACTGGTCAGAAAGTTGTTGAAGGAGTCGTAGATCCAAACACTATTTTTAGGTGGCACCTGGACATACACTCAGTACCTACTGCAGAATTGGTGTGACAGTGGCTGATAGGACACCAAGAGTATCACCTCAATTTCACCCTTCCTCTTTAATACTGACCCCAGGAATATAACCCTGACCTCCATACTCAACTGTTAATTCATAGTCCCTCAGTTCAGTGATTCCTCCCCAAAAGGTCTTCCTGTCCCAGAGATGCCCTTCCTCATTAACTACATCAGGAGGCCCTCCCACCTGACCAATGAAAGTTGGATGGAGATTGCAGCAGAAGTCAGCAGCCACCGAGATGGACATAATACAGAAATGAATATGGTGGTGTTAATGAGTAAGGTGATGAGATAACTGGCACAGGCTGAAACATGCTGAATATCCACTGATTAACATGAATTTGCAGATCTTTGGGCTCATTTTCAAATAGAAGGTGTTGAACATGATCGTGTGCTCCAAGGCACTGGTAAGTGATATGGCTTGACCAATGGCTATCTACATTATCGGATGTCAATGAGCCACTATGGAGATTTCACTTAGCATTGGCCTATTAGGAGCACTTTCCATGAGTGATAAACATTTTTGGATGTTATCCAACAATAGATATATTGGCTTCAATTCAAAACCTATTTAGATGCATGTCAAAGCTTTTTAGAAAATGTCAAATTTGTTTTACTATGATCTGAATATTGATCTTCAATCATGTTTTAAATTATCCAAGAATAATGATGAGAAGCGCAGTGGCCCAAAGGTTAACATTATTGCCTCACAGCGCCAAAGACCAGGATCAATTCTGACTTTGGGTCACTGTCTGTGTGGAGTTTGCACATTTTCCCCATGTCTGTGTGGGTTTTCTCCAGATGCTCTGGTTTTCTTACACAGTCCAAAGATGTGCGGATTAGGTTAATTAGTCATGCTAAAATACCCCTTAATATTAAGGGAATGGCAGGGTAAATATGTGGGATTACCTGGATGGGACTTGGGAGTGATTGTTGTCAGTTTGTTTTACTATGTAAAACCTGATTGTTTGGCTCAATGTGCCAAATAGCCTCCTTCTGCACTAAAATTCTATGATTATTGGTATGTTTAGAATTTCTACTGTTACAGTTCCCCTCCAATAATTTTATTTGGTTTATATTTATAATTCTTTCCAAATGTTTCTTATTTTTGCCTTTCTTAAAAACCTAACTTTTGCTACTTTGAATTTTTGGCAACTCACCCATTTCAAAGGGGATAGTGACCATTGGTGCCCTTCAGGCATATAAAAAGACAATATATGGGCATACTGTATACACAAGGACAGTTTTCAAACTGGTACAATAATTGTCATTAAATGAAGAAAAACATGCAGTACCCTTCACAACCTCAGAACACCCTCAAACACTTTAAAGCTAATGAAGTGCTTTTGAAGTATAGTTACTACTGTAAACTATGAAATGCAACTGCAAATTTATACTTTGCAAGGATTCAAGAAAAAAAATACACATGAACACAAGAAATATCACCATGGCTGATCCCAGACCTCAGCTTGTTCTCCTGCTTGCTCCCTATGCTCTCTGATTTCTTGAATGACCAAAAATTTGTATCACTCCCACAAATGTATGGAAAAATGAACACTAATTGTTTTCTAAAACAACATGGTGGAAGGAGAATCTGCATATTAACAAAATAAGTGGTTGCAGAACGAAACTACGCAAAATGGGAGTGAATCATAAGGAGATTCAAACCCTATTGTGTATTAATGCTAATGTTGTCAGGGACCACCAGCGTAGACAACGTGAACGCTGATACTTTGCACCTGAAAAACGCTTATAATAAGAAACATTTATTAGCTTATATCTAGAGCAGCAGCCTGAAGGCAGTCAGTCTTGGACCAGAGAGGGGAGAAAACCTACCTAGAAAATCACAAACAGATTGAGAAATGGAGCAATACTTTTACCTGCAGAACCAAGTCATATCGTGTGCAGAGGAGATTTACCAAAATGTTGCCAAGTATGGTGGGAAGGTCTTATGAGGAAAGGTTGAATGACTTGAGGCTGTTTTCATTAGAGAGAAGATGGTTAAGAGTGACTTAATAGAGGCATACAAGATGATCAGCGGATTAGATAGGGTGGACAGCGTGAACCTTTTTCCTCGGATGGTGATGGCTGGTATGAGGGGACATAGCTTTAAATTGAGGGGTGATAGATATAGGACAGGTGTCAGAGGTAGATTCTTGGAGAGTAGTAAGAAATGCCCTTCCTGCAATAGTGTTGGACTCAACAACATTAAGAGCATTTAAAAGGTCATCAGACAAGCGTATGGATGATATTGGAATAATGTAGGTTAGATGAGTTTTAGATTCGTTTTGCAGGTTGGTGCAACAGAGGGCCAAAAGGCCTGTACTACACTATAATGTTCTATGTTCACTACAGGAGCTCAGCTACAACTTTGACTGAAGCAAAGCCAGAAACCTAGGGCTCAATTCAACCATCATGTTAGCCATGCACGTAAATCCCATCATGGCTGCTGCACCTCAAGAAGCTTAAAATGCAATTTTCACCAGCAAAATCTCAGAAGGTGATCCTCCCCAGCCCTTTGACGTGATTTGGTTCACTCCCAGGTAGGATTCGGACCTAATGGGCATGGATTTGAATGCATTATAATGTACTTAATTGAGCAGACCTCAATTCTTCTGACCTAGTCTGCCATGATGCCATATTGGTGTGAATTATTACTGCTCTTTAAAAATGGTGGTGGTTGACGGCACCTGAGGATTAACCATCTTGTGAGGTAAAGGATGAAGGGATGACAGCAATGAGCTCCCTAAGTCTCAAACTTGAATCAACAGGGTGCCTATTACACTGCTTCGATCTGAAGGAGGAACCAACTGTGCTCAGTTTGTATCCTGGGGTTCATGTTCATTATACTAATTGGCCCTCAGAAGTTAACCTTTAGCAATATCAGCTCTTCAGTTTCAAGTCAAAGGCTAAGACTAGCTTTAGGTGTCAGGGCTACCACTGGTGCCTCAGGAATAAGAGGGAAGGGGTTCACATCTTCCCAGGGTCCTCATCACCTGTCTGTACCATTCCTTTTCTCCCCCACCCACTTAACTAACACACATCTCACTGTATAGATGTCCACAGCCAGGTGCAATGAATAAACACATGTTCCTTCTGAAAGATCCCCCAGGAAAGGGAGCTCCAGACTGCTGGCTAGTTGCCAATCAGGGTGCTCGAGGGCAAACTCAAGGGGCTCCTCTGTTCTGGAAATGGGAAGGGTTATGATCTTAGTCAATGTGCAAGTTATGCAGGTCATGTTCCTGGGCTAGCTGCTCCCAGATTAATATAGCCAATGGGTCACAGTATGGAACACTAATCTTTCCCTCTCGCCAATCCCTCACATGGTCATGGGTAATTATGAAATAGAGCCAGTGGAGGAGAAGACTCCAGCATCAATGCACAATTGCACTGAGGCTAGAGCATCAATATTGGTGAGCAGGGATTCGTCAGGTAGCTGGTTTTCCACAGATGTAGACAGCAATTGATTTTACCCATGTGCTCTCCACATCCCTTGCCACCAGGGAGTCTCCTTCATCAACAGGAAAGTGTCCTACTCCCTCACTGTGCAGCTTCATTGTGACAATGAGATGTGCATAATTGGTAGGGGTACATTTCCCAGGAACCATAATGGCAGCTTCATCTGTGGCCAGTCCCAGAACTCTGAATCATTCCAGGAACACCCCAGGCTACAAGGATGGTTCCTTGGAGACAACAAAATTGCCTTAGGTCACGACTGATGATGCCAGTACGGAGACCACAAACTGTGGCAAAGGCTCGTGAACTGAGGCATGCAGTGCAACTCACAGTGATCGAGCACAGCATCTCTGAAGGTGCACTTCTGCTGCCTAGGCAGATCCATTGGAGACCTACATTGAAACCCACAGAGAGCTTCCCACAACATGATGGCTTGCTGCACTTTCCACAACTCTGCAATGGGATGAGAAACTGCAGACGAGGATCTAGAGAAGTGGTACATGTCCTCGGATGAAGAGGAAATACAGGAGGGTACCAATGAGGAGGCTGCAGAGCAGGCAGAAGGAGTGAGAGTGGACATAGGGAGGAGCACTAGAGACGAGAGCTCCCTCATCGTTGCACATCAGGGAGCTGGGATGGGATGGCCACATGTCCCAGTCAGCAGTCAATCCAGAATGGTGATCAATCGCAGTGGGGAAAGATCTGTGATGTTCCTCAAAGATACTGCTAATGTCTGACCCCTGTCTGTCTAATGGCAGCTCCCTGTGGTAAGGTCAGAGTGATGAAGGGCGCTGACATTCATCTGTCCTTATGCTGTATCAGGAGGATTGGGACAGGATTGAGGACTCCTTGCATCATAACTGAGTCCTGTCACTGCAAATGAAACAGTTGCATTGAGAGGAGGTCATTGAGGCACTGCGAGACCAAATGCATCAAGGTAGTGAAAAGCATTCCATTAAAACTCAACTAAGCTTAAACAGTCTAAAAGTGATGAGCATCAGTTAGATTACAGCAACAGATCATAATGAGACTAATATCAGTGTTCAAGAGTTACAAGTGTCTAATATGACCTGTGCCCATACTGTGCACCTACAGTTTCTAAACTTTATGAAATTGCTGTTGTCTTGGTGTGCCCCCAGGATCCACATCTGAGGAGAAGCTGCCTGCTGATAACTGTGCTCTGATGCCAGAGATGCCCTTGGCTGGCGACCTCTGGAAGGCCAGGGCTTGGAAGGCCCTGGCCCACTTTCTCTTCTGTCAGCTGTGCCAGACTTTGGAAGGAGGGAGTCAGGTGGGCTGGACACTCCCAGCGTCTCCTGGGTAAAAGGCCTAATGGATCATTCTCCTTTTAGGAATTTGTTGACAACCATCCTCCTATGTGCTAGGTATGACTCCAACCAGCAGAGAACTTTCCCTTGATTCCTGTTGACTTCAGTTTTGTTCAGGCTTTCATGCCATATTTAGTCAAATGCTGCCTTGATGCCAAGGACAGTCGCTCCCGCCTTACATCTAGTGTAATAAGATTTGTTAACTGATATCAGTTTTGATCTTGTGACCATATGGTCAATTTCTATTGCCTACACAAAGGATTTGGAGTTAGAAGCCATTGTTTCATATTGGACCGGGGGGGGGGGGGGGGGGTGGTGTGTGTGTGTGTGGTGGTGGTGGTGTCGGTGAATGTTCACACCCTACTCATCATGAACTCATTCTTCTACTTCTCTTTATTGTGTCGAGCTTATGACACCGAGTAGTGGGGCTACTGATTTTGAGTCAATAGCAGGTGTAAAACGTCTTTTCAAGGAAGTGCATTCCACTCACTTACATTTTAGGAAGTTTGCAGAGATTTGAGTTAATTCTTTGTCAATGCAGAAGTCATAAATGGTCACCTAGTGGCCATCTTTGCTGCGCGCTCTCCATTTTTTAAAGTTAATTTCAAAAAAAATCTATCTTGAATAAAGCTCAAGGCCCAAATTTTCCAATCCCATCTACCATGGAAATCACCACGCCCAAAATGGATAATTTGAAACAGGAAACAGGTCCATTGACCTTGGGCAAGCATTTTTGGTCCCAATGCAGGCTGGAAAGGCCCACCCCATGTCTTGAAAGTTAGGAACACAATATCTTTACTAAGTATGAGATATCTGGGATTACAAATGGACTCTTGGTTTAACGTTTCATTTGAAAGGCACCACCCGTAACAGTGCAGGACTCCTTCAGCACTACACAGAAGTGTCAAGTCAAGTCCCATAACACCTGTTGACATTTAGCAATAATTATTATTGAACTGTGCCAGTGCACAGGGATCTATAAATGTGTGAAATGTTCCATGCCATGCCAACTGTGCTCCTCCATAGATTCATACTCCCACATTCTGTGCTATTTCACGCAAAGTGACTTGTTCTCCAGCCCTCATATTAAACATCTGAATTTGCAAATAGCTTTAATTTGTGACAGTTTTTCAGGTAATATTTCAGATGGATTAATAATAAATAATGATTGTACCTTTTCACACAAACCTACACAGGTTATCAAAGTGTGTAGCTCTCTAACCCAATTCAAACTCTCACAAAACACCTACAGCTTCTGACAAAATTTCCTGACTCAAAAATAAAATTGATAAAAAGAATATTCTGAAAAAGCAACAGGAGTAGTTAACACTGATAGGTAATTAACCATCAGAAAATCAAGGCAATACCAGCAATTCCCCAGATCAAATGATGTTGATAATGCATTGGGTGGAGCTTATGCCCGTGCTATGATTGGTGGCAGGGTAGGCATTTAATCAGGTAGGGACTTCATCACCTTTCAGCCTCAATCCTTAAAGTCTGTGGTGGGAATATCCATGGACTGCCCTCTTGCCTTACCACAATCAATGCCCACTTCAGGACCTCATCCTGCTGCCACTGCTACTACCAACTTAATGGATTCTAAGACTTTCCCAATGATAGTTATTAGACCAAACTGCTTATAATATCCTGCTTTTTGTCTCCATCATTTCTTCAATCTTGTGATCAGTCGACTTCAGGAATCGCAGTGGAGAACATGCCGCTGTCTATATCAACGGAGATGAAGTGGAAATGGTCCACAGCTTCAGATTTCTTGGTGTTCAGATCACCAACAAGCTGTCCTGGTCCCTCCATGCCGACACTGTATTAAGAAAGCCCACCAGGGCCTCTACTTTCTCAGGAGGATAAGGAAATTCAGTGTGTCCACTATGACTCTCACCAACTTTTACAGATGCACCATAGAAAGCATCCTTTCTGGATGAATCACAGCTTGGTATGGCTCCTGCTCCGACCAAGACCACAAGACGGTACAAAGAGTTGTGAATGTAGTCCAGCCATCAGACAAACCAGCCTCCCAGCCATTGACACTATCTACACTTCCTGTTGCCTCAGAAAAGCAGCCAGCATAATCAAGGACCCCACAAACACTGGACATTCTCTCTTCCACCTTCTTCTGCCATAAAAAGATACAAAAGTCTTAGGTCATGTACTGAACGACTCAAAAACATCTTCCCTGCTACTGTCAGATTTTTGAATGGACCTAACTTATATTAAGTTGATCTTTCTCTTCTCCCCAACTACGACAGTAACACTACATTCTGCACACTCTTGTTTCCTTCTTCCCTATGTATTCTATAAACAATGTGCTTTGCAAGTATAGCCCTAAAAAATACATGTGACAATAATAATTCAAAAAGACAGATACAAAATATCTGTTCAACACTTCCACTATTTCTTGGTTCCCATTATTAATCCCCAATCCAATCCTCTAAGGAATCAATGCTCACTTTAGTTTTTCTTTTCCTATTTAAATACTTTTAGAAACTCTTACTATCCAGTTGTATATTGCTCCGATTGGTTTCTCCTTATTCTATTAGACCAACCTTTGCTGGTTTCTGAAACCTATCCAATATTCTGGCCTATCACAAACCTTTGTGGTATTGAATGTTTTTTCTCTCAGTTTGATGCTGTCCTTAATTTGCCGCAGAAGATGCATTTTTCACATGAAGTCCTTTTGTTACCATTTTAGCTGATGTTACTACTGGATTATTAGAGTTAACGAGGGGGAGCCAGTAGATATATCCATATCCACTGGCTCTTTCAGAAAGCTTTCGACTTAGTCCCACATACAACATTAGCATGTAAAATTCAAGTGCACGAGATTAGGTGTAGAGTATTGAGATGGATAAAAAACTGATTAGCAGGCAGGAAACAAAGACTAAGAATAAACGGATCTTTTTCCAAATGGCAGGCAATGACTGGTGGAGTACTGCAGGGATCAGTGCTAGGATCTTAGTTATTCACAATATTTATTAATAATTTAAATAAAGGAATTAAATGTAATTTCTAAAATGACACAAAGCTGGGTAGGATGGTGCACTGTAAGGAGGGATGCAGAGGTGCTTCAATATGATCTGGACAATTTGAGCGAGTGGGCAAATGCATGGAGACGTAATATAGTGTGAATAGATGTGAGGTTATCCACTTTGCTGGTAAAAGCAGGAAAGCAGGTTATTATTTGAATAGCTATAAATTGAGAGAGGGGAATGTGAAAACAGATCCAGTGTCCTTGTATTTTGGTCACTGAAGGTAAGCATCCAAGTGCAGCAGGCAGTAAAGGCGGCAAATGGCATGTTGGCATTCATAGTAAGGGAATTTGAGCACAGGAGCAGGGATGTCTTGCTGCAATTATTCAGCGCCTGGTGAGGCCACACCTGGAATATTGTTGCAGTTTTGGTCTTGTTAGCTGAGGAAGGATGTCCTTGCTATGACATGGGGTACAACAAAGGTTGACTAGATTGATTCTGAGATGGCGGGACTAACATAAGAGAAGAAATTGAATCGGTTAGGATTATACTCGCTAAAATTCATGAGAATGAGGAGGGATCTCGTAGAAACTTATAAAATTCTAACAGGACTAAACAAACAGTGTTGATGCACAAAGGGTGTTCCGGATGATTGGGGGGAGTCCAAAACCAAGCGTCAGAGTCTGAGGACACAGGGTAAACATTTTACGACAAGAGATGAGAAGTTTCTTCACCCAGAGAATGTTGAGTGTGTGGAATTCAGTACCACAGAAAGCAGTTGAGGCTAAAGCATTGCATGTTTTCAAGGAGAGCTAGATATAGCTCTTGGAGCCAAGAGGATCAAAGTATATGGGGTGGGAAGGGGGGAGAATCAGGTTATTGAGTTGATTGAGCAGCCATGATCATAATGATTGGTGCAGCAGGCACAAAAGGCCAAATGTCCTACTCTTATTTCCTATGTTTCTATGACAAGTCAGATCTTGTTAAATATTTGCCATTGCTTCTACACTGTGCTATTTTTATCAATTTTTCCCATTTACTTTAGTCAAGGATGTCTTCATACCCTTGCAATTTTTTTTTTATTTTAGCCTTAGACTCACAACTAAACATGAAATTCAACATGATCATTGTTGCTTAGAGGTTCCTATACTAGGAGGCCATTAATTATTCCTGTACTTACCAAGTCTGAGGATAGCTGGCTCCTGATTTGCAGTAGAATAGACTGCTCTAAGAAACTGTCCTATGTATATTCTGTGGAGCTCACCTTCCAGGCTATCTTTGCCTATCTGAATCATCCAATCAAAAGATTAAAACCACCCACGATTATTATAATACATTTCTTGCATGCCTATTTTTATTTTCTTTTTAATATACTCTACACTGTAGCTACTGTATAACCTGCTGGCCTATAAATTATTCCATAAATGATTTCTTATCTCTGCTATTGCTTATTGTTACTGAATTGATTCTATACCTTGATCTCCTGAACTAAGCCATCTTCAGATGGAAGCAAATGTTGATGAGAGGATGACTCCCTGGACTGACAGAACGTTAGAAAAAATATTAATGTTCAGTTTATTTCATTCACCTGATAATGAACTTCCCCAATTAAATTTACAACAAACCTCACAGATATAAACATCAGTATGGAAGTAAATCTGCTAAGGATCAAGGTAGCAGCAACCAGATGTCAGGAGACCACATTGTCTCAAAGCCTTTAAGATTTTTTTCTATCTTAATACCTTTCTTTTACCTAGGTCAATAAATCAGGGATATGAAATATATTATTCCAGTGCCTTCAATTTACATTTTCAGCTGCTCAGAATTTTCATACTGATTTAATATTGAATGGTTCACTCTGGAGATAGATTGTTAAGGTGATGAGACCTGTTGTTTATTAGCTTCTGACATCAGGAAAATCTCGTGTTTTTCTTTAAATAAAACTTTCTTCTTGTCATTTAAAAAGGAATTCTACTCTTGGAATAGTTGTTAAAAACAATTATTCAAAGCAATGCTTTATACAATAGCAACATTGGTTCATGATAACTCATGAGCAGACATTTTCTGTACAATGTTGCCCAGCTGACATTGCCTGATTCTGTTACAGGGACACACTGCTCACCATCCCTGATCATGATGGGACTCAGAATCCCTACCATGCAGAAAGAGGCCATTTTACCCATTTGAGGCCACATCGACTACAACACCACTCAGCTCCTATTCCCACAATTCCACACATTTGCTGTGCTAATTAAGGGGCAATTTAGCATGGCCAATAACCTAATCCACATATCTTTGGAGTGTGGGAAGGAACTGGAGTACCCAAAGGAAACCCACACAGATACGGAGAGAATGTGCAAACTCCACACGGTCACCAAGGCCAGAATTGGACTTGGGTCCCTAATGCTGTGAAGCTAAACACTGTGCTATCTTGTGGGTTACTGGTTCAAGAGATGATCAGATATGCAGTCACTTTCACAAAATGACACAGGTGGCATGGTGGCACAGCAGCAACACTGCTCTTCACAGCACCGGGGACCTGGGTTCACTTCTGGCAATTGTTTGTGTGGAGTTTGCACATTCTCTCTGTATCTGTGTGGGTTTCTTCTGAGTGCTCAGGTTTTCTCCCATAATCCAAAGATGAAGCAGGGAAACTCCTTTACAAAATATTAACCACCCATTCTGCCTTCTTAACACAAGTTCTAAAACAAAATACAGAATGAAAGGCAATGCAAGCATCAACATTTCCCATGAGGACATATATGCGAATAAAGATGAAGATTAAAGGTAAAAATCACCATAGTCTCAAATCACCATAAGTGACTCTCCCTTTTCACTCCAATAAGCTTTCAAACACATTCATACTTTGGAAGACAGTTCCTTTTATACTGGATCTTGCTGCACAGGTCACAGCTGATTTCTGGCATTATGGTATTCCTACCAATACAATCTCTTGCCCAAATATTGGCATCACATACCATTACTTACCTGACACAAGTAAAAACTTCCTTGGTGTCGATTCTATTGCTGGACTGCTCAGTCCTGTGCAACTCTCTAGAACTTCCTATTTTCTTCTCTAAACTTACAAAACTGAGCTTTCTGGTTAAACACAATGGACAAAATATTTGCAGGCCCCAGGTCAGCTTCTCTTATATTTAATTTTTTCATGAAAAAGACCCAGCACTCTCCTTATGGAGCATAGCTCCACCCTCAACATTTTTTTCCTATCGGAGCAGTGACTGCAAGGACCCTGAAGGAGCAAGAGTCATGAAGATTTACAGCATGGAAACAGACCTTTTGGCCTAACTTGTCCTTATCAGCCTCTTTTTAAACCCCCAAGCTAATCCTAATTGCCCGCGTTTGGCCCATATCCCTCTATTCCCATCTTACTCAGGTAACTGTCTAAATGCTTTTTAAAAGACAACATTGTACCCGCCTCTACTACAACATCTGGCAGCTTGTTCCAGACACTCAGCACCCTCTGTGAAACAATTGTCCTTCTGGATCCTTTTCTATCTCTCCCCTCTCACCTTAAACCTGTGCCTTCTAGTTTTAGATTCCCTTACCTTTGGGAAAACATATTGGCTATCTAAATGATCTGTGCTCATTATTTTATAGACCTCTATAAGACGTCCCCTTAGCCTCCTACGCTCCAGACAAAAAAATTCCAGCCTGCCCAGCCTCTCCTTATAACTCAAACCATCAAGTCCCAGTAGCATCCTAGTAAATCTTTTCTGCACTTTTTCTAGTTTAATAATATCCTTTCTATAATAGGATGACCAAAACAGCACATAGTATTCCAAATGTGGCCTTATCAATATCTTGTATAACTTCAACAAGACATCCCAACTCCTGTATTCAATGTTCTGACCGATGAAACCAACCATGCTGAAACCCTTCACCACTCTGCCCACCTGTGACTTCACTTTCAAGGAGTTATGAACATGTACCCCTAGATCTTTGTTCTATATTTCTCCCCAACACCCTATCATTAACTGAGTAAGTCCTGCCCTCATTCAATCTACAAAATGCACCATTTTGCATTTGTCTAAATTAAACTCCAGCTGCCATTCTCACTGGCTCACTGGCCAATTGATCAAGATCCTGTTGCAATCTTCACTGTCCACTATGCCACTAACCTTGATGTCATCTGCAATATTGATCTTCTGGCCTGCAATATGTAAGGTGTATCCTGGTGCACTTTTGATCAATTCCCATTAGGTGATTTCCAGTCTGCTTTATTTATAAATTTTTGTCATTGAATTCAACAAAGTGTTAGAGCAGAGTCCTCCGCCTAGCTCGCCTCCTCACCCAGCCCTCCGCATCCATCAACCCTCCATGTTAATCCACCCCACCTCTGCATCTGACAACTTCCACACTCATTTCAGGGGCACAGGCTCTACTGAAAATCCATTCTGGAGATTAAGTCAGTTGGCAGAGAGGAAAATTTACATAATTCCCCTTAGGCAACAGAGCAGGTGAACACATGCCATCTTACATTTTCAGCTCATTAATAATGCATCAGTGAGGAACTCAACAAATCTCGTAGTGAAGCAGGCTGGCAGTCACCCAGTCTATCATTACCCCATGGGAATTGATCAAAAGGGCACCAGGACACACCTTCATTTATAGCAGGCCAGAAGCTCAACATTGCCTCTTCAGGGTGCTTGCAGCCACTGCTCATACTGGAGAAGTTTGCAGAGGTGAGTAATTATATCCTGGTGATGCCCTCCTTCTCCTCTGGATGACAGCTATCGCCAATGCATGCCTACATCGTCGACATGTCAGTAAGCATGTGATGAACTGAAATGATCCATTAAATGAGTATGTCCTTTACAGGCTTCCCTCCATCTCAAAGCCAGCAAGCCCTTCACCTGGCCTCCATCTAAACATGGCTTCCCCGCCCATCCCATACAGACAAAGGGCATCCTAGAGGGCCAAAGATGGATGTTCCTGTTGTTCATTCAAAAAGGCATGTGGATAAATTGCCCTTTGACCAAAAGAATAGGAGCCATGTACACAAAGTCTCACATGGACTCTTTCCTGCTTGTCTCCACTACCCTTGAGACTCTATAGGAAGACCATTGCTTTAGTAACAGAAAATGACTAACTGCATAATCCGTTATCAGCCATGACTGTTCACCCAGGAAGATGGAGTTTGGAATCACAGGTTGACTGCTCCCTATCAGCTGTGCTCCTTGGAGGCCCCATCTCCTGCTCTCCTCTGGCTGTAGCAGATGACAAATTATGCAGAGTAAAGAGCAGTTCCACACCTTCCTCTATGTTATGGAACCGTGAGTCAGGAACAAAGCTGCTGCAATGTAGCCTTCACTGACTGACCAAACTTAAACTGCATAGTCAGGGTCAGCTTGGAACAATAGTATGCCTCACCTTTTAAACTTGCTCCACCATATTGTACCCCCTCTTGCAGTCACCCACAACTCTCCCCATTACCATAGACCCATCCAATATCATCATTTCTCTCCTGTCTATCACCTTTGAATTCCCCTTTTTCCTGGACCCTACTACCTTCTACATCCACTTGCTTCCCCTCCCCTCAGAGCCAGAATCCATTACCATCCCATGTCCACCCTGAACCTGCCTCCTCCCATATCCATTATGGGCAGTACAGTGGCACAGTAGTTAGCAGTGCTGTGTCACAGTTCAATTCCCGGTTTGGGTCACTGTCTGTGCGGTGTTTGCATGTTCCCCCTGTATCTCTGTGCGTTTCCTCTGGGTGCTTCAGTTTCTTCCTACAATCCAAAGATGTGCAGGTTAAGTTGATTGGCCACGCTAAGTTGACCAGGGGTTTAACAGGGCAAATAAGAGGGCTTATGGGAATAGGGACTGGGTAGAATTGGGGTCGGTGCAGACTCAAATTGCCTATTTTTACACTATATGATTCTGTGATCCAAGCCACCTGTCTTGTCCCATTCTATGACCTCCCCTCCAATGAGATCTCCACCTACTAGACACTCAAACTGGGCCTGCCCACCTTACTGCATCCCTCCCTATCTATTGACTGTTCTCTCCTATCACCAGTACCCTGAGTTCTCCCCCAATCCCCACATCACTGACTCCTTTAAGACATTCCCCACATCACCCCCACATTTCTCAGACACCCTTACCACTGGACATTGCCATCAGGCTTGCTGACGCTCTCCCCAACCCCATTTCCCTGTAAGGCTGCCTCCCCATGTTCAGCTTTCGCTCCAACCTTCCAACCACAGCCAACACCCACCTGTCCCCACTCCTTCCAGCCTTTGGCTTCCTCCTTTGTCCAGCCCTGGTGCAGAAATTTATTAATGGCACATGACTGAAGTTTAATGAGGTACCAAGAAGGAGAAAGCAATATTTATGCAAGTTGTGGAAGAGGCGAGGCTTGCAAGGTGTATGCCAAATAGAGGCAATTATAAACTGAACATTATAAATTCTTGCTGGCGAGGAACTTAATTTGGAAAGTGAATAATTCTGATGAGATGGCCTTTTAATTGGCACGAGTTAGATGCTAATACATGCAGATGAGTTTTCCAACCTTGCTTGTCAGGAAGCTTGACACACCTTGGAAGTCAAAAGAACAAAATTCCAACAGTTTTTCCCACCATAAAGAAACATGTTTTGTTTCCTAGAGATTTGATTCTCCTCTGCTGGCTATGATTTCCACTGCTGGTGGGAGTGGGAAGTTCCACCCAATCGTACAAAGCACTGTGGGCGGAATTTTCCTCTCCCACCTGCCACGGGAATTGTAATGGACCATGCAAAGGTCTGTTGATCTTGGTGGGGCAAATACAGCCAGAAAATCCTACACTTTAAATTGCCAGGACAAGATTTGTTTCCATTCCAACATTTCAAAGGGAGGGAGTGAGAACGTGCCTTCACTGGTCTTTTCCAGAAAGCTTGTGAAGAGAGGTAGTCAATTTTTTAAAAAAAAAATCCTTTTGAAATGTGTATCTCAGCAAAAATAGATTTATAAATGTACATCTATTACTTGAGTTACTGCAATTGCTAGTTAACGCCTACCATTTGTATTAATTAATATACCGTTAACATGAAGTATAATTCTCTAACATTCACCGGATTGGGGAAATGTTCCTCCAGATTTGAAAATTGTGCATGCCGCTCTGTTATTTTAAATTGGAGAGAGAGAACAAAACCAGGAATGATTAGGCCAGTTAGCCTAAAGCTGGTTGTCAGAAAATTACTGGAGTCTGTAATTAAGGATAGAGTGACTGAACACCTTGAATATTTCAAACTGTCGAGGGAGCCAGCATGGCTTTTTAAAGGGAGATCATGAGCCTGACAAACCTAATAGAATTTTTGAATAGGTGACTAACGTATTGGGCAGGATAATGTGATTTGATTTATTGTCACATACATACAATGAAAAGCATTATTTCTTGCATACTACACAGATAAGGAGAAGAGCGAGTGTAGAATGTAGTGTTACAGTAATAGCTAGGCTGCAGAGAAAGATCAATTTAATGCAAGTCCATTCAAAAGTCTGATGGCAGTAGGGAAGCACATGTTTGTGAGTTGGTATATGTCCTCAGACTTTTGTGTCTTTTTGTATCTTTTGTATATGTCGTATACATATATACATTTTGTATATGTATTATTTATGTCGACCTCCAGAAGGTATTTGACAAAGCTCCTCATAAGAGACTACTTGTTAGATTTGAAGTGGCTAAAATTGAAGGCAAATTACTAACTTAGCAATGGCTAAGGCACAAAGTAGAGATAGTGGGAAAATGCTCTAATGGCAGGATGAGATGAATGGTATCTGAAAGGGTTAGTAATCACACAAGTTTTAAAATCATGTAAGTTTCAAGCTATTAGACTCAGTCACACAAGAAAATTATGAGAAAAATCACAGGTCTTGATTAAAACAGACCCAGATAAGAGTTAAGGACCATAAAACTCCCCAATTATAAAGCCTTCAGTCAGACAATATCTAGATATATAAGACTTCCATTGAATCATGTGTAACTGCAGCTTGTTAGTATCATTTATAAAATGAACAATGAATATGGGATGGCATGGAAGGTTGATATACATTTGGTCAGACAAATAGCTATCTCATGTCCACAGGATGGATAATAATAAAGAAAGTACGTGCTTGGTGATATTACAATTAGATAGACATGCACAAGTTGTAATTGAACAACTATACCCTTATGTTATACATTATGAATCCCAATTGTTAATTATCTGTGGATATGGATAACTTAGAACTCTGGTACATGCCAATTATTTGTAATCAAGCTTGGAAGAAAATCAAACTTGTTTTTCTAACTGTAAACCTGTGTTTTGGTCTACACCACAAGCTGGCATGCTGGAGCTCTTACTCTAGTTCATAAATAAAGGCTGATTTTAAAACTTAAATTCTTCACCTGGTCACTTGAAGGGAACAAAGTCTGTAAGCAGTTGATGACCAGCAGCTCCACAACAGTCTCGTAACAATCCCAATTGATGGGCAACACAACAGCTCAGCGACTATCACTGTTTGCTGTGCAGTTACAGGGACCCAGGTTGGATCTTCGGCTTGGATCAATGTCTGCAGGAGTTCATACACTCTCTCCGTGCTTGTGTGGGTTTTCTCTGGGTGCTTCTCTCACATCCCAAAAATGTGCTTTTTAGACTGATTGGTGTCAATAAGTTGTCCCTGAATTGGATCTCCCTTAATCTGGTGCGCAGCAAGGTAGGCAAAAACATAGTCGATCAATGAAAGACTTAAATAAGGCACTCAGAGTGCTAAAATGGGCTTGTAGGGCCGAAAGGCCTGTTTCTTGTGCAGTGCTGTTCTTTGTTCATCTTATTTATTCATAGCTTAGACGATGGGATAGAAAGCCACATGTGCACATTTTCAAATGATACAAAAAATAGGCAGGTCTGTAAGTGGTTTAGATGGGTAAAATTACAAATAGGTATTAGTAGATTAAATCAATGGATCAAACTATGACAAATGAAATTCAGTGTAGATAAATGCAGAACTCATCTACTTTGGACCTAAAAAGGTTAAAACCAGGTGCTGAGTACTGAAAAGATAGAAATGGTGATGATCCATGAAAATTTGGGATCAAAGTACATAACTCATTATTTTCTGAACACGTTCATGCAATTTTAATGAAAAAGGCAACAGATTGTCGACATCGAAAAGGAGGAAGAAGTAATGCTACAGCTTTACAAAGGGAATATAAAATAGTTTCATTGATCAGTTTAGTTTAGCTTGTTATGGTGTGGTGGCTGATACTTTTGCATTGTGGCATGATGGATGCTGTGATGGTCAGTAAGTGAGAAAAGTTAATATGTGGGACTGTTGGTGAATGAAGTTTTAAGGTTGCACTTATTGATATCGTACTCAAATGTGTTTGTTCTGAACAGCCCAAATGAAAAGTGGTTATTTACATTGCCTCCTTTCTTCTTCCTCATATTCCTCTCTGAGCTGCTTGTTGTATGATCAGTGACCAGGGCTGTCCCCACATGATAGCAAGTGTCTGCAGCAATTTTTTATTCATTTGCATGACATGGGCATCAGTGGCTGGCTAGCATTTATTGCCCATCCCTAATTGCCCGAGGGCAGTTGAAAGTCAGCTATATTGCTGTGGTTCTGGAGTCACATGTAGGCCACACCAGATATAGGTAAGGACAGCAGATTTTCTTCCCTAAAGGGCATCAGTGAACCAGGTGGATTTTTCTGACAATCGACAAATTGTTTCATGATCATCAGTAAATTGTTAATTCCAGATATTTTTTATTGAATGCAAATTTTACCATTTGCCATGACAAGATTCAAACCCAAGTCCCCAGAACATTAGCTAAGTTTCTGGATTAATAATCTAGCAATAATACCACCAGGCCATCACTTCCTCTGCATTTAACAGACCTTCAAAAATGTTGACATCCAAGTACTGCAAGACTCGCCCAGAGTGATCCAGGTGATAGAAACATTGTTTTAGCACATCAATAATCCAGTTCAGCTTATCAATAACCTTTTCTATCATAATTGTGTAACAACATGGTGTTTCATTGTTCTCATTACATACTGTACATATATGCATTAGGGTCATCAGTCATGTGGTCAGCAAAATGCTCTTGTATTCCAGTTACCACCCTTTAGTTTGTCATGGTGGTTCATGCAATTAGCACAGCTGATTGCCTAGAACAAGGGCATCACAACTGTGCCAAGATACCAGTCATTGATCTGTATGAATCTTGGTCCCTGCTTACACACTATCTGGACAGCGAGACAGTGAACTGGGTGGTCTGTTTTCCTCCCATAGTCCAAAGATATGCAGGTTAGGCAGATTTACCATGATAAATTGCTCTTTAGTTTTAGGAGAACTAGCTAGGCTAAATGCATGAGGTAATGCGGATAGGGCTTGAGTGGGATGGTGTTCAGTGCAGACTTGATGGGCCAAATGGCCTCTTTCTGCGCTGTAGAGATTCTATGAAATCCCTTCAGTAGAGTGAAGTGTTAACATCAGAAGAACACACGATACTGATGTAGTAATGATGTCAAATCATATGACTGAGAAGAGTGATTAGACAGGAGAAATTCCAATCTTGTGTCAGAGATTCAAATGTGTCAATACTTGCTGTAAATAAAGAGTAATGATTTTTAGAGACTACAGAGTTGAGCAGCCAACTTTGGGAGAACAGTCAATACCCCAGCTACATAACAAAACATAGTGGCAGCAGGTAAAAGGACCAGTGAACCTTTAAACTGAAGATGCAGAGCTGGCAAGAAAAGAGATCCTGGAAGGAAGGACAAAAGAAAAAAAAATTAAGACTAGAACATGGGCGAAAGAAAACTGAAATACAGAAGACACAGCGCTGAGCACAGACCTAAAACAGAAAGCAGAACCCAAAGCAAAAGTGTCAATCTGAAACAATTAAGGTTGCTCCCAACTGAATAATAATTACTGCAGGGCTTGAGGTGGGCAGGCTGATGACTGGCTTGTCAGTTGGGGAGCTGGTGAAGAATACAGTGCCCCATAAAATCTAGTCCTTAACTGTTTTATCTCCACAAACGTCTGAATTGTCAAGTATTTTCAGCATTTTTCTGTTTTTATTTCCAGTATTCACAATAACTTTCCTCAGCAATATCAAGTTTCAATTTCCAATATCTACAACTTTCCAAACTATAAAAGGAAGCATAGGGGCTGCAGAATCATTCACATTGGTAACGACAGCATCATTGGGAATGAACTAAAATGTAACAGTAATATATTTCATTTTGAAGTATATAAAGTGTGCTTTGGAACAAATCATATTAAATTGCCCGTGGAAGACAATCAAAAAGGCAGGACACAATGATGTAAAAAAGTATGCTTGCTATTAATAATATAGCCCAGAGTTATATCTACCGACCCAGAGTTATATCTATTGCATTTCTAACACGATCCATTTGACAACCGCAAATTGCACTAATAATGAAATATAAATTAAACAAAATCTGTACATCAGTTGGGCGGCAGCTAAGAGGTTTAAAGATGGTCAGGGAAGCAATGTGATTCAGGGTATTTCTATGATAATTTTAAGCATTTTATTCCTCTCCTTCTGCTGATTTCCTCCAGTAACAGCAGTATACCAGTGAGGTGAATGCAAAAACGACAACCATCAGGGTTTTTTTTAAATCAATCGGGTCAAATCAGTCCAATCATCACAAGTGAGCACCCAAAACACGCCAGGTAATATTTGCTGAGCTGCGGCACTGCTAAAGTTAGAATGTCCTCACATCGACACCCTCACAACTTTGAAAGAACATCACAAAATGAACCCAAACATCCACCTGATCAATACAAGGATTGCGCCGAATTGTAGGTGTATTGTGTGTGTCATTAATCGTCAGTTCATTCCATTAGAAGGAGAAGTTTAAGGATCCCTGCTATTTGTGAAAAGAAAGAACACAAAACTGCCAACAGGGAACTTTGATCAATGCCAGAGGGAGCGGAGCTTGGATCTATAATAAAGTCAGCATGTCCCAATCATCATTAATAACATTTCCTAAAACTTTTCACCAGTGTATTACTGCGATGAAGCGGGATTGAACAGGGACAGGAGACAGACAGTGAAGCAGCAAGCAGAGCGCTGAGTGGGATGGTTGGACACACACACAGGGGAAGTGTATGAATGTGGAGTGAATGGAGATGCGGTGGGGAAAAGCAGGGAGAGTGAAGCGGCTGGAATGGGAGAGGAGGGTGGAAGTGAGTGTCTGTGTGTGTGTGTGCCATTCTGCTTCTCTTTACCGTTGGAAAGACAAGTTTCCGGATGCTCTCCCCTAGACAGTCCAGGTTAACCCGCCTGCGAGCAGCCTTCCTGCTGCTGCTGCCACTGCCGCCGGCTCCGGAGACCGAGCTCTTCCCATTCAGCACCCGGGAGAAGGGACACCCGCCCTCCTCGGGACTCTCCGGGTAATCCGAGCCGGCGGAGCTGAAGGATTCGGATGAGATCTTCCTGCCGGACATAGTTGAGTCGGTGCTGCACATTTCAGTGCGAGCGGGCGCCGCAGCCCCGAGTACTGGTGTGTCCCTCAGCCCAGCGCATCCCCGAGCTTTATAACCGCGACCCGCCGCAGGAAATTAGTCATCGACAACGCTCCTTCCCTTCACTCCGGCGCTCACCCTTCTCCAATCCCAATAACCCTCCCTCTGCTTCTCCCCCCACAAGAAACTGTTTCCAAAAGCTCCTTGCGATCACGTGTTTTCAGACGTCTTTCATGTCGCCCGAAATTGTCCTTAAAGCGGTGTGTGTGAAATGTTTCCATACACACATTCCGCCCCCCCCCCCCCCCGCTGATAGGGACTCTCACCCCCCCCCCCCACCCCCGCACACAGCCCTGCTTATCCCCAAACACACACACAACCAGTGTTTCACTGTCCCTAATGACAACTGCACTGTAAAAGCAGCACGTCTCCATACAGAGCAGGAATTATGTTTCACAGTAAGTTTGAGGAAGCAGGCAATTTAGTTTCATAGCCTGATCACTTTAAGAACAGTGTGCATATAACTATGAACGAGAGGGGGCACTAGATATAAAATCTTTCACAGACAGCAAAAGATACAATAGCAACTCATTTGATTTGATTTATTGTTGTAACATGTATTAGTATACAGTGAAAAGTGTTGTTTCATGCGTGCCATTCAGACAAAGCATGTCATATATAGAGAAGGAAAGGAGAGAATGCAGAATGTAATGATACAGTCTTAGCTAAAGTGTTGGGACAGATCAACTTAATGTGAGATAAGTCCATTCAAAAGTCTAACAGCAGCAGGGAAGAAGCCGTTCTTGTGTCAATGGGTACACGATCTCAGATTTTTGTATCGTTTTCCGACGGAAGAAAGGAAGAGAGAATCTCTCGGGTGTATGGGTTCCTTGATTATGCTGGCTGCTTTTCCGAGGCAGGGGAAGTGTAGACAGATGGAATGGGATGGGAGGCTGGTTCGAGTGACGCACTGGTCTTCATTCATGACCTTTGTAGTTTATTGTGGTCTTAGAGCAGGAACCATACCAAGCTGTGATACAACTGGAAAGAATGCTTTCTATGATGCATCTGTGGAGGTAGGTGAGAGTTGTGGCATGCCAAATTTCCTTATTCTCCTGAGAAAGCAGAGGTGTTGGTGAGCTTTCCTAACTATGGTGTTGGCATTGGGGGACCAGGACAGGTTGTTGATGATCTGGACACCTAAAAACTTGAAGCTCTTGACCATTCTACGTAGTCCCAATTGGTGTAGACAGGACATGCCCTCCACTACACTTCCTGAAGTCAATGACTATCTCCTTTGTTTTGTTGACATTCAGGCAGAGATCATTATTGCCACATCAGTTCACTAGATTCTCCAATTTATTCCTGTTCAGTATCTCATCATTGTTTGAGATCCGACCCATTAGGGTAGTGTCATCAGTGAACTTGAAAATCGGAGGGGAATTTGACTACACAATCATAGGTGTATAAGCATGGTAAGGGGCTAAGGAAGGATGTGGAGGTCATATTGTTGCCTATCCTTACTGACTGCAGTCTGTGGATTGGGAAGTCCAGGGTCCAGTTGCAGAGGAAGGAGCCGAGCCCCAGGCCACCAAGTTTGGAGATGTGTTTTATAGGAACAGTGGTGTTGAAGGCTGAGCTATAGTCTATGAATAGGAGTCTGACATAGTGCCTTTTTTATCTAGGTGTTCTAGGATTGAGTGTAGGACCAAGGAGATGATGTCTGCTGTGGACCTATTTGCTTTCATAAGCGAACTATAGTGGATCCAGATAGTCAGGGAGGCAGGAATTGATTTGTGCCATGACTAACCTTTCAAAGCACTTTATAATGATGGATGTCAGAGCCACTGGATGATAGTCATTGAGGCACGCTGCTTTGTGTTTCTTTGATACCAAGGTGATAGTCATCTTCTTGAAGTAAGTAGGGACCTCAGATTGGTGTAAAGAGAGGTTGAAGATTTCTGTGAATAGCCCTACCAGCTGGTCCACACAGGATCTGAGTTCTTGTTACGGCACTCCATCTGGGGCCAATTGCTTTCTGTGGTTGACTTTTGAGAAAACTGCTCTGACATCAGTAATGGTGACCTTGGATACAGATTCATCTGAAGCTTCCAGGATGGAGGGTATGTTCTTGCTGCTCAAAACAAGCAAAGAATGTGTTGAGCTCATTGGGGATACATGCTTTGAAGCCAGTGATTAAACCTGCCTTCATTTTGTAGCCTCTTATGTCTTGCCATAGTCGGCAGGAATCCACGTAGCTAGCCTCAAATTCAAGCAGGTAAATGATAAGCGACGGTAGTAATAAATCATTGCAAATCCCTTTAAAAACTGACCTTCTTTATCTTGGTGAGATGTCGTTTGTTAAGTGCACACAGACTGTTAAAGTGACCTCATATCAATGAGTTTGAAACATATTTCTGGCGTGTAGTCATTTCTGGTGTAGTGTAGCTCTGAGGGAAATGTTAAACTCTCTGTTAATCGGACTTACTAACACTAAATGAGTTATGTCTCACTTGTCTCATTCCTTGCTTGGAGCAATGCTGATTTTATGAGTTTCTTTCCCTAATGTAAATTATTCTAAGCAGAGTGATCACATTGTTGAGCCTGAAACATTTATTAAAATTCAAACAGAATAAGATAAAGAGGGAGAAGAATTAATATTAAAAAACTTCCTAAAACAGGGAGAGAGAAAGCCCTGCATGTTCCAGTTTTAGTTAAGAAGACAGGCCAAGTGGAATGCCACAGTGGGATAATAACTTGTGATCATAATCAAATTAGATTTGAAGTGGTTATAGAATGTGAAAAAAAGTGAGAATACCCAATTGGAAAAAAAACAATTTTAGTGACTTGGGAAAAGGTGGACTTGTGAGCAAAGATGGAAGAGAACAAAGTGTGAGCAAGTAAACGGTAAATGAGCAAGGTGGAGATACTTTGGGTACAAACCAAGTATACACCCATAGAAGGAAGTACGCAGCCCTTGGATGACAAAAGAAACAGAGGTCAATTGACAGAACGGAACGTGTCCTCAATGGAAAGCATCTTAAATTGCCAAGGGAAGCTAGGATAGAGTTAGAAGAAGCTCTGAAGACAAACTTTTACTCCTCTATTTATGATAAGGTTTGGACTGGAGGATAGCAAATATGACACCTTTTTTCAAAACAGGGGAACAGAATGGAATTCATAGAATATAATCCCTACAGTGCAGAAGTAGGCCATTCAGCCCATCAAGTCTGCACCGATCACAATCCCACCCAACCCTTATCCTCATAGCCCTACATATTTATCCTGCTAGTTCCCCCTGACACTAAGTAGCAATTTATCATGGCGAATCAACTTAATCACACATCTTTGGACAGAGAGAGAGAGAGAGATAATCCTGGTAATGACACATCAGTGACAGCAAATCTACTGGACACCATTGTCAAGGACAAGATTAACTCTCGCTTGTAAAAACATGGGTTAATAAAAGACATTCAGCACAGATTTGTTAAAGACAATTTTCACCTGACTAACCTGACTGAATTCTTTACAGCAACAGGGAAGGTTGATGAAACATATGGATCTATGGACTTTGAAAAGGTATTTGATAAAAGTACCATGTAATAGATGTATTTGTAAGATAGAAGCACAAAACCTTAAAGGGGTGGTGATAGCTTGCATACCCAATTAGCTAAGGGATAGGAGGCAGAGGATAATGGTGAACTGGTGTTTTTCTGACTATAGAGAAGTATGTAGTCCTTTGAGAGTCAGTATTAGGGACCATTACATTCCTGGTTCTATATAAATAACGTATTTGGGAATATAGTTTTCAAGTTTGGAAATCATACAAAAGTTGGCAATATAGTAAATAGTGAGAAGGATAATATTAAATTGAGAAGTATAGACAAACTACTGAAGAGGACAGATACATGGCGGATGCAATGTAGTATGTGTGAAATGATGCACTTTGGAAGAGACAACATGCGGCAGCAATGTAATCTAAATTGTACTATTTCGAGGGCAGTGCAGAAACAGAGGGACCTGGAATACATATCAATGGATCCTTAAAGGTGATGAGGAAAAGTTGTTAAGCCAATTACGAAAGTGTTTGGGAGATTTAATTCTGTAAACACAAAAACATGGAAGTCATTCTAAAGCTTTACAAATCACTGGTTGAGTTTCAGCTGGAGTATGTGGATAATACTGGACATCACACTTTAAGATGAGTGTTAAGGCTCTCTATAGGGTCAGTGAAGGTTTGCTCAGACTATACAAGCTATAAGAGGATGCAATTGTTCTTCTTAGATCAGAGAAAGTTAATGGGAGATTTTAAAATGGTGCTCAAAATTGAAGGGTTGTAAGAGCAAGAAGGGAGTAACAATTTTCTCTAGCAAGTGGATTGGTCACCAAATGGCATAGGTTTAAAATAATTGGCAAAAGAACTAGAGGAGCATTGCAGTTAAATTCCATCACACAAAATATTGTTGAGATCAAAAACTCACCACCTCTAAGTGTGGTTGAATCAGATTTCAGATAAACATATATTTGAAGAGGACTGATTTGCAGAGTTATAGACATCAAGTCAGGGTGTGAGACTAAATAACACAGCACTAGCAAAAAGCTGGCACAGAGCTCACAGATTGGTCTGGCTGTTCCTAGGAACAGCAATTACTGTCAGATGCTGCTCCACTCAAACATTTCCCTGACATGATGCTGTTCCACATTTCTTCCAGGACCTTCCAATCCTGACATTTTCAGAAGTACATAGCACATATTTCTCCAGAGAGCTCTATCGCAGTGGAATGGAGGTGGGGAAAGACAGGGCATCCCTCTTCTTTGTAGCATCAGCTTATGTTTAAAAATGTGGTTTGAATGTGAGCAAATGAGTAAGTGGATGAATGGATGAATGGTGTTGTTGTAGGGTGGGTAAGGGTGGGTAAGTGGGTATCAGGTGGGATGGCAGGTAATTGAGGTAGTAGATAGATAGAGTGATAGGTGGGTGAGGTGGCAGATGGGTAATGTAGGTAGGTAGCAAGTCAGTGGGGGGATAGCAAGTCAGGTTGGTGAGGGGGCAGCGCATCAAGACTTCCACAGGTTCCCAATTCGCACCTTCAGCAGTAAGTCCTATCTCCCGACCATGTGGAGAACATTGGGCCATTAACTCTGTCAACATCAAAACCATAGGTTAATGTGTTTTTAAAAACCTCACTGCAGTTCTTTGGAGAGTTGAAATTTGAGATTTACTTTAAAAATGTTAGGTACTATAAATTCTAACATAATACATATATGATGTGTTGTGATTATTAACATGAACAAGGGCATACCCATGGGTTTACTAAGACAGGACTCAGTGCAGCTCAAATGATCAAGATGCTACAGATGAAGAGATTTCTGTGTTATTTGCAAATAGCCAATAAGGCAATATTTATCTACTTCCTGTACATATAGTAATGTACGTCACTGTATTTTCATTGAATGAGTTATGGAGTAGTCAGTGCCAATATACTGTGCTGGTATTGTTTTATATCAGCAAATGATAGTGACTCAGTGGCTGTTATCCATGAAGTGTGATATTATAGACACTGAGACAAATTGAGGGTCCTGTTGTCCACCAGGATAATCTTGGTTATCTCATACCTAGGCATTTTAGCAAACTAAAATGGAATTCATGACATAGGTTCCCAAAAAAGAGTCACATTGGTAAAATAAACAGAATATGCTGGAAAATTTCAACAGGTCTGACAGCATCTATGGAGAGAGAATAGAGCTAACATTTCGAGCCTGAATGATTCTTCAGCAGACAACTAGAAATAGGATGAGATTTCACACCTGACACTAGCGTTACATCAGACATTAACTATGTTTCTCTCCCACAGATAGGCGAAAGGGTGACACAATGGTTAGCTCAACTGTCTCATAGCACTAGGGAGCCAGGTTCAATTCCAGCCAAGGGTGACTGTGGGGAGTTTGCCCGCCAAAGATGTAGCGATTAGGTGGATTGGCCATGCTAAATTACTCCTTTGTGTCCAAAGATGAGTTGGTTTGGGGATTAGTGGGGTAAATTTGCAGGGTTACAAGGATAGGGTGGGAGGGTGGATTGGAGTAAGATGCTCTGTTGGAAAGTCAGTACAGACTCAATGGTTCAAATTCCTTCTGCAGTGTCAGAATTCTATAATTCAATGCTATCAGGCCTGCTGAATGTTCCCAGCATTTTCTCATTGTGACCATGATTCTCCATTAAAATAACTACGTGCTGCCACTTAGGGAGGATCCACACTCTCAGGCCCCAACTTAGCACTGCCCCTGTCATCTTAACACTACCATCCCGGCACTGATTTCAGACCCTTAAGGTGACTAGGCCCTGATAGTGTAATGTTAGTACCAAGGTGTCAGTGCTAGGATGATGGACAACATTGCCAGAGTGGTATGGGAAGCCTTGTCAATGGCTGAAAAGCCACCTCAGTTCAGGCATGCTATTCCAGCATGAGAGGTTGAAGAAGACCCATTGTGAAAAGAACATCAGCTAAGGTCTTCAGAACAAAGAATAAGCCTATTTTTAAAAACTGCAGTTAGAACCACAGCTGCCGACAGAAATAGGTGCGTGAGATCAATCCAAAAGCCTGTTTATAAAAAAGACAGGTTAAAAAAGAGGAAGTACTTCAGATTTAATTAACAGTGAAAGAAAACAAAAACAAACCTACTGCCTGCTGTGAAACAGCCTGGACCTGTCAGTAAGGATGCTACTTAAAAATACTGCAGCATGAAATTGAACGTAAACAAAGCATTTCAAAACATTTTAGCTTCTCAGCATGGCCAGAGACTTGGAAAGAAAGTTACAAAAATGGGGCCATACTGAATAGATGTGGTGTAAAGAGGAAGTAGGTTAGGGTTAATGAGGTATGATAGTATCAACAATTGATTTTGATTTTTGATTTGATTTATTATTGTCATAAGTACTAACATACAGTGAAAAGCATTGATTCGTGCATGCTATACAGACAACACATACCGTTCATAGAGAAGGATGCAAGAGAGTGCAGAATGTAGAGTTAAGCATTGTTAGAGAGTTTAAAAGAGTTAGAATGAGGTTTTAGAAGCATACAACAAAAGTAAAAGATTTAGAAGATATGTTGGGCACAGCTCACACGAAGTTGCCTCGCTTCAGCGCCATCTGATCTTCCTTATGTCAAAGAAATTTGGTCATGCCTTGATCTTCTAAGAAAAAGCAAAAAAATCCCCCTGGTGAAACTGAAATCTCTTATCATCAGAGTACTTCAAAATGGTCTGATCACACCCTAGACTTCTGCAATCATTCCTACAGAATGGAGTGCTGCTGTAATTTTAATGGCTTCCAGATGTTCGAGGGCCATGGATATTAATGTGAACAAGCCACTTCAAAGGTTTTACAGAACACAAAAAAGGTTTTTAAGAGAAAGTTACTTGAAATCTCAATGCCCACAATGATTTCCATGTTCTCCAGAACAAGAAGGGGAAGTTCAGCCATGAGACACCCATGCCAGGGGAGAGTCTAGAGATTAACCCCTTCCCTCACAGCCCAAGCCTACACAACCCCCAGACTCTTTTGGGGAGGTTCCCTGTGCAGTCTGGCAGCAACAGAGGGACACATTGAATCCAAAGCATCAGATCCAGATTTATCAAGACCTGGACTATTTGGCATCTGGACAACTTCTGGTAGGGGGCTCAGGAGAATAACAAGAGGGGGTTGAATCAACCTGCAAATTATCTTCAAGTTTATGTTAAATAGTTGACATCAGCTTTGTCCCACTCTGGCTTTGAACCTGATTTTTGTAGACACAGTGGGCTTGTAGCCTGGGAATGGAATTGACATCCAGCAGGAATCTGATTTGGCCTTCTCATACAATTCAACAAACTATTGGGAGTCCCAACAGGAGCTAGTGGCTCCAGCAGCTATGGTATTTTTTCATTACATATATACGGTGCTCAATGTTCCCAATAATAATTAACATAAAGGGGGTGATTTTCCGACTGTGCTATGCCTAGTGCAAATCATGACCAATCCCGGAAAAAATTGGTTTTGTGCCCAGTGCCAAACAGTTTGCAATTGTCCTGTTCCCTCTCTGATGGCACAAATTGGATCATGCCCATAAAAGAGTGAGGCCAATTTGCATATTTAATGTAGCATTTAAATATGCAGAGTCCATTCCACACTGGATTGTCCCAGTTCCTGGGATCTTCTGTCCTTTAGGCAGACAACTAGCAGAGACCAGGTACGATGACCACACCAGGTGGCTCAGAGACCATTAAAGCCCCCAGATGATTAGGGACAATATCCAATTGGCATACTGGCAGTGCTCTCTGGGCACCATTGCAGTATCACTGAGCATCCTAGCAGTAGTGGAAACTGTCAGTGTGTTACAAGGTCAAGGCCAAGGGATGGGGTCTGAGTGGGGATGAGGCCTGACTTGGGGCCGCATCTGAATGGGGGCAATGATGGAGGGCTGTGTAGGATGGGGGTGATGTGCAGGGTTGAGCGTTTCGGGAGTTATGAAGGAAGCACAAGTTAGGTGTCTTGAAGGAGAGCCCATTGGGAGAGCCCCAATGCCAGTAATCTATGTTGGGAGGAAGTGGGGGAACATGCTGCAATTGGTGTCAACGTCCAGAGGGGAGGGAGGTGTCTTCCAGTGCACTCTGAGATTTGGGAGCCCTTCCAAAATGACACCCGAGTGCTTTGCAGTCAGGCTCATCAGCATGTTTACGCTCTACACCCGTCCCATCCAGAACAGGTGCACAATTCACCGCTTTCACAAAAATGACTGAGTGTGGGACGACTGCAAACTGGTCCATGCCTGACAGAAAGGTACTGATCACTCCAGTGTTCTTGCCATTACGATGTTTAGCTATTTTGGGGGAAATTTCAGCCCAATATTTTCCTACATTATTGGAGAGTTTTTGGAACTCAAGGTCAAAATGAATAATGTTTTAAGATTTCAATGAAAACTGAAAATCTTTCTCGTCCAATACAAATTTGCCATTTACAGCCATTGTCTACCACATTGAGAAAGAAAGCATTGACATAAAATTATTGAAATGGCTTTTCAAGGCTTACTTTAATTTTCTTCTGACTGAGCTGTATCACAAAATACACATTTTTCTTTTAAGAAATAAGCTAGCTCTGAAAAATCAAATATAAAACCTATATGGACCTTATTATATCCAACAGGAATGTACCTTGTCCAATGCACTGAATTTGAAAAAGAACATGATGGGATGATGGTGATTGGAAATGGCCTGGTAAATTTTAGCTTACTTGTAAATAACAACATCATATAACTTGTAAAGAAAAATAATAAATAATCTAAAGAGATAGGATGAATCCTCAAAGGAGGAAGATGCTAAGTGTATGCACTGTAATTTTCTGTAGAACTGGATCACAGTACAACTCACCATGCCACCATACAATGGAAAATTAATAGAATTAATTCCTTGTCATTTATATATTTTGTAATTGCAATCTGTGCTACGTGACCAATTGCCAAATAAATTGCTTACATTTAATTTGCCGCAGACCTTAACCTGAAGATTGTACCAATGTCATTTTGGGACAGGTTTAAAGAACATATCCATAAAATAAAACAAGTTACAATTTGCAATTATGTGGCGCCTCCAGGGCACCTCACTGGAGTGTATTCAAAACCCAACCTCAAAAGGAAATATTAGGAGAGAGTTTGAACAACAGCTTGGTCAAAGTGATAAGGTTTTTTTTTAATCCAATTCAATCAAATCAAGTCCAATTCAGAGTTTCAACAAGTTGAGACATTCCCGATCCAAGTTAACAAGACAGAGTTCTCACCTCCTGTCTTGGGCTTATCTACATAATCCAAACTGATTGGAGTAGGCAGAGCACCTCCTCCAAGGCTTGATCTTATTTGCATCTTAAAAGCGGGGGCGAGAGAGGGATCGGTAACATAGCCGCCAGTTCAGCAATTTGACCAGTTTCTTAAGCTGATAAAATGATCCAAAGGTCAGTATGGTCAAAAGGGGCCGTTGAATGTGTACGAGTAAAGATGCCTTTTACACTGGTCAATATTACAAACAACGCACCCATGGATGTGAGGCACGTGCACAGCCCTGGGGGCAGAAACGAATGAATGTAAAAATTTCGCCTGCTGAAAACAAACACATTCGACTAACCAATGAAATAATTGCGCTCCTGCATATTTAAAAACAGAATAAAGTTTTTTTTCTGGAGGCTGCACAAGCCACGGGACTGTGCGCAATCTCACGTCAACGCAAACTGGTAAATTGTATTTGACATTAATGGCACACATCAGGAAACAAATTGCTACCCCGCAGCATGTCACATCGCATTTTCTATCGGAACTGATGCCATTACTCAGCATCGGGACGTTTAAAAAAAGAGTATGTGCAGCAAGGCAGATAAATAGTAATTACTAGCGTTATTCTTCAAGGTTACAAATGCGCACACAACGATAACGTTTCGCTTTATATTTGGGTAGCTCTTTTAATTTGGATTATAGGAAAGTGTCAATATTAAAACTACACTGCATTACGTGGTTCGCTGTTGATTTTGAATTTAGGATTAGAATTGCAAATCCCAGGAAATCCACTTGTTCAAAAGGATCTAACTTTCCCTGTAAAAAGAAAATCGGAATTAACAAAAAGACCATTAGAAATCAGCAAGAAGTCTCACAACACCAGGTTAAAGTCTAACTGGTTAATTTGGTATCAAGAGCTTTTGGAAGGTTGCTCCTTCATCAGGTGAGTGGCGAGTTGGATTCACAAACAGGGCACACACAAACACAGACTCAATTGCAAGAAAATGGTTGAAATGGGAGTCTTAAGTAATTAGAAATCAGTGACATAACTAAGGAAATCCACAGATAATCATGCACTTCCCAACACAGATGAGTGGGGTGGAAAAAGGACATTATTCTCCACAAAGTTTGGATTTTTGGTACTGACAATTTAATGTCTAAATGATATAACATTGACACATTTTGGATTTTGATTTGACTTATTATTGTAATGTGTATTAGTATGCAGTGAAAAGTATTGTTTCTTGTGCTCTATACAAACAAAGCATACCATTCATGGAGAAAGAAAGGAGAGTGCAGAATGTAGTATTACAGTCATAGCTAGGGTGAAGAGAAAGATCAACTTAGTGCACGGTAGGTCCATTCAAAAGTTTGATGGCAGCAGCAAAGAAGCTGTTCTTGAGTCGATTAGTACGTGGTCAGCACTGCTGTGTCACGGACTGGGGTTTGATTCCCGGGTTGGGTCACTGTTTTTGTGGACTTTGCATGTTCTCTCTATGTCTGAGTGCTCTGGTTTCCTACCAAGTCCAAAGATGTGTGGGTTAGGTGCATTGGCCATGCTAAATTCTCCTTCAGCACCCGAACAGACACTGAAGATTTTCACAGTAGCTTCATTTCAGTGTGAATGTAAGTCTTACTTGTGACACTAATAAATAAATTTTACATGAGCTCAGGCTTTTGTATCTTTTTCCCGATGGAAGAAGGTGGAAGAGAATATGCTTCCCTGATCCCATTTATTAGGACCATTAATAAAACAATATCAACACTTGTTTTCCAACTCAATTCACTGTTTTTAACTCAATTTGCTATATTTTCTGTCCATTGAGCCATATTGGCAGCTGCATGCTGTCCCACTCCAGTCTCTAGAATACTTTAATGCAGTTAAAGAGACAGTGGCAGTTTTCTATATCCCCCAAATACCCTGATCATACCATGATTTCTGCTCCAGTACATTATTTTTTTCAAACTCTACTTTCAGCCATGTGCAATTTCTAAAGTGCAAAGAATAGTGTTCAGTGACACATTTTTGGCTTTGAATATATAGGATATATTTAGCGATCTGTATATTTTCTGAGGTACCATTTGATCAGTGTTTTGACATCTGGCAAGCTGCCAACCTTAGCTCAGTGGTAACATTCTTGTCTTTAAGTCAAAAGGTTGTGGGTCCAAGTTCCACATTTGACCACATAGAGATGAGTAATTAAACAACAATGTATAAAATACATGGAATAAAATATTAAAACGATTAATAGCTGCCTTCAATATGGTACAAAAACCAATGCAAGGCAGCTTGCAATCTGTCAGCCATGTTGGTGTGCCAGATATCCAAATCCAATACTGCATACCAGGTTTACTCATGACAAACTGCTTAATCATTTGAGGAGCTTTAGAAAGGAGAAATGATACTGTGAGATTGACTAGCCTTCCTGGCTGGTGAGCAACATGTCAGTGTGAGCCAAGACCTTCTGTCTCTGCATCTGTTTTCCTGTTTCATCCCAAATCTATCTTTTTAAAATTAAACATCACACACTGTACTTCAATTTAATGCCACTACCATAAATTCCAATATAATAATCCTTAACAACATTTGATTTTTTTCCATTCTGTTAACTTGAAAACCTGTAAAAATCTTGCATTCACTAATCAGCAGAATAAAAAGTATTAACTATAAAACCCTGCAGTATATTTCATATCTATCCCTGTTATGAAACAAAGATAGTTTTAAATAACTTATATTTGTATTTGTTGAGACTAAGCTATAGCTTTAAGACTAAACTTAATTTATATTTCTTTAGCTGCGTGTTAAGGAAACTGAAGTTTTAGTTTCACTTTAGAAGATGCCTGCATGTTAATGAGATTTGCCAACATTGTTGCCTTGCAGCAAAGAGATCACCTGGAAATTGAAAGAAGTTTGAGATTCAGCTGGTGATCATGCTCGAAGGTGAAATGAGCATTTTAATTCTCTTTAGTTGGATGTTCTAGCAGATTGCTGAACAAAGTAAGTCTAAGAATCTTAGATGAATTGATCTTGAGTTAAAGTAATCACAGATGTCAAGAGAGATACCAAGTGTTAATAGATTACTGGAAGAAGGAATTACACAGAGAAGGTACCAAACTAAAGAATGGAAAACTTCAAAGAGAGATTCAAAAGTAATGTCCAAGAGGTGATGTTAGGCGTAAGGTTTTCACTCAGAGGGTGGCGAGTGAGTGGAAGCGGCTGTCGTCGGTGGTGGTGGAGGCAAACTCGCTGGGGTCTTTTAAAAGACTTCTGGATGACTACATGGGATTAAATGGGATTGGGAGTTACAGATAGCTCTATGCCCTAGTAGGTATGGGTATGATCGGCGCAACTTGTGGGCCGAAGAGCCTGTTTGTGCTGTAGTATTCTCTGTTCTATGTTAAAACCTTTTAGTCAAAGGGAAAGAACAGGAATCTAAAAAAAATGCCCTGTTAAGTGAAGTTAAGAGTGAGGAGCAGAGATTTCAAGTTAAAAAATTGGGTTGCAAGGTGCAGACCTGAAATAATATTTGTTTGGGAGAAAGTCGGAGATCCAAGGAGACCCAAGGTTCTTACTGTGGGTCTCTGATGCAGTGGTGTACTGTTGGCATGGCTGGGTATCTGAAAGATTGTGTAGATGGCAAAGCATTAATGCATGCAGTAATCTGGAACAGAGGAACATCGGCAGAAGAAAATGAAACCCTAAAGTTAGATCCTCAGTGAATACATCTGAAAGAAACTGCCATTTGCGAGAAAATTCCAAGCTGTGTTCTTCGAGTACAGAGATTGGAAACCCTCATGTGGTAGACAGAGTTCCAGTGAGACTAGTTGGCTCACAATGTGACAAGCATCTGTGGAGAATTGCTGAGAGATCCATAGCATTTGTTTTGGACAGTGTCTGTTATGTGGTTTTAGAGTGTGCTCTATCTGACCACAGTTCTACGGTTTCCATGGGCTGTGTACTTACTCTGAACATTAGAAAATAAGAAAGATTTTATAACTTGTGTAATCTTTACAAATCTGTACATCTGTAAAGGTATAGTTGGAGTGAAAAAGTGTAATATAGTTAATCTTTTCTTCTTTAATAAATATTTTATTCTTTTGCTCAAGATATACCAGCAACCTCTGTGGCTCTGTTCAATTACTGCTCTCCATATTTCTATGCAAAAAAATGAAAGTCTATCAGAGTGGGTTCCATTTTGCAATCTGACTTGACATTCTGGGATCTGACCAGTAATAACATCAGCTGGGATCTTAATATCTACTGGCCTAATTTAAAATAGTTCTGTAGCATTACATACCATTTTATATACTATAAACATACTTTCCATATTAACCTGTAGAAACTACAAGGCTGCAGAGTACCCTGAGTGCAGGAAGATGAACAGCCAGCAGTCATGGTCAATGTTGATATGAACATAGGTGGAAAAAAGGATGGATCATGTAGTCAGAATATAAGGAGTGAGGTAGGAAATTAGCATGCAGGACCTCAAAAATAGTACCAGGTGCAAGTTAATACAGAAATAGGAGGATAAAATACTTGAATGTGTGGCTAAAAATATTGTGCAGAAGGGAGGGCTTTAGATGCCTGCGATATTGGGACTGGCACTGGGGGAAATGGTGTAGTTTAAGGGTCTGGAACATAAAGAGTTAATGTGAGACTGAGTACTGTACTACCAACAAAGTGATATAAGAGAATACATGACCTACTTGTAGGGATCAGTGTAGTATTAGACAGAAGCAAGTGTGGCAGCAAGCATGGGAACATCTAGTTTGGAGCTTTACTGCACTTATGGATATCGTTTCAGTAGTTAATAAATACTTACCGTTCAACTAGCTAAGACTATGAATATCTTTGATATTCACCGAAAATCCTTAGACAGCATCTTCCAAACCCACAACCTCTCCCATCTAGAAGGACAAGGGCAGCAGATACATGGGAACATGACCACCTGCAAGTTCACCTCCAAGCCATTCGCCACCCTGACTTGGAAATAAATTGCCATTCCTCCCCAGTCGCTGGATCAAAATCCTGGAATTCCCTCCCTAATGGCATTGTGAGTTAACCCACAGCAAGTGACTGTAGTGATTCAAGAAGGCAGCTCATTATCACCTTCTCAAGGGCAACAAGGAACGGGCAACAAATGTTGGCTAGCCAGCGATGCCCATGTCCCCAAATGAATAGAAAAAAATAAGACCTACCGAACAACACCCAACACTGTACTGCATAGTGGCAGTGAATGGAACAACTCAAAACCGAGAAAGACTGCAGATGAAAACTGAAAAACAGAAGGAAAAAAAAATCAAGAAGCAGCTGACCTAAAGAAACGATCAAGAAGCAAAGGCGCAGGAGGGAGCCACCAGGGAAAAGCTCCAAAGAAAGACTTAGAAGTTGAAAGCAGAAATAAAATTCCTCACTGCAGCAAAATATTCCATTGAATCCTGTGAAAGTCCAGCTTCAAAATCCAGAATGTGCAGAGTTGGCCGATCTAGCAGGGGTCAGCTAAAAAATTTAAATTCCTGGACAAGACCAAGACCTAAAAATAGTTAAATTAGGCAATGGGCAGAAATTGTTATTTAAATCTTAGTTCAAGAAACTTGATTCCAGTGCTTATGCCTGAATTGAGACAGCTGAACTCGCTCCAAACAAAGGAAAAAAAACATGACTGAACAGACAGCTTTAAGAACTCTGCCTTAAAATGTCAAAGCTTCCAAGACCTGAGAAGATTGCACTAAAGTGAGGAAGACTGATCAGTTGATCCAGGAAGCCATTATTGAAAAAAATAAATGCTGACATCACCATCATCATAACTGTGACAGCCCATCAAAACTGGCAAGCTCAATAAAACCTCTTAAGAAGAAGCATATGGCAGCACCATCTTGGATTTTCAAAAACCTCTTGAAGCTGAACGAACAATTTAAAAATTTTAACCATGGATCAGATATCCTCTTTCTGAGATCAATTTAAACTTCTCCAAGTCTCCACTGGTCCTGTCTCACACACAATACCTCTTGCTGGAGTTGTGCATGTAGACACCTTTCTACAGCCTTGCTGGTAGAACCACAGGCCGTTAAGACCCCATAGAGAGGTTGAAGGCAAGGGGCTGCTCCTTGGACAGTGCCAGCCTGGCAGTGCCAACTTGCACCATGGTACCGACAGCCTAGCACCTACACAAAGTCCACTGGGCAGTGTCCGGCTGTGGGGCATATGCAGGTAGGGCTTGAAGGTGCAGCAACCAATGGGAGCAGGGCTTGAAGGGGGAGAACCTAAGGGCGCAGCCCAGTCAGGGTAATGGGACTCACTGCCATTCTGCAACAGGTTTAGATCGGAGGAAGGGGCCCATTGACACTCTACAATGGGATCATATCGGAGGAGGGAAATCGCAATCGATCTGGGCATTTGGGGGGGTGGATGGGGGCTGGATGTCCATGTGCTTTGCGGCTCGCAATCAGCCGCAGGTTCCCGCAATTGTGATGGGAGGGGTTGGTTCAGATTGGTCTCAGCAACAGAGGACCTGACTGCTTTCCCTCTGTCTGTCAAACCTCTGCTGCTGAAATTGTGCATGTGCAGCTTCACCAGAGGACTGCGCATGCACAGTAGCTCCCCCTGTAGGTTTGCTTGCAAATTATGCCCAGCCCCCTGTCTGCAGCAACTAGAAACAGTCTATACCATTTTTTCAATGACCAAGTATGTAGGATTGGGCTTGAAAACCCAATAGATGGATCAGGAACTCTCCCATTTTCACACTAGTTGGATATTTATAATCATTCTTATAAAATTCCAACCTGTGTGTTTGCCATTTCCTCACACCATTCCTTGTAGACCCCTCTTTCCACATTGCTCCCTTGTTTTTATCTGCCCACACCCAACTTTTGTCCTCACCTCTGAATCAACTTCTAGTTGAACTTTGGACCTTTGCTGCAATGACTGCATAGACACTGTGTGTGGCACTGGAGGAAAGGAAACATCTATACTCCTCAACCGTAGATGCTGTACTGATCTGACTATGTGATCATGATGTACAGATGCTGGCATTGGACTGGGGTAAACACAGTAAGAAATCTCAAAACACCAGGTTAAAGTCAAACAGGTTTATTTGGTAACAAAAGCCACTAGCTTTCAGAGCACTGTTCCTTAATTAGATAAGTGAGATTTCTGTTCTCAAATAAGGCATATAAATACACAAACTCAATTCACAAAATAATGGTTGGAATGTGAATTTTTAGTAGATAATTAAGTCTTAAAGGTACAGACAATGTCAGCCTTATGCATGCCATTCTTCAGCAATTACATTTAATACCAACATAACTTCCCGCTGGCATGACAAGAGATTGGAAAGCCCAATGGATTCTGGTGGCAGCTGCTGAATTCAAATGCTATTTGCACCACTTGCCAGTGGGAAGACCAGCCCAACATTAATCTGCAAATGGGAGAATCAACATGATTTAATGTCAGTGGGTTTCAAATTTTTTGGCTCTTGCTAGATTTTCCTCCCCCTCCCCCCCACCTCCACCACCAAACCCTAGCTATGGCTGTAACACTACATTTTGCACCCTCTCGTCTACCTCTCTATGAATAGTATGCTTTAACTATATAGTGCGCAAGAAACAATACTTTTCACTGTATGTTAATACACATGACAATAATAAATCAAACCAAATCAAAAACTCATCTCAGACAATTTGGGAAAATTCATCCCAAAATTTGCAGCTGAGGGACCAAAATAAGTGCAATTACATTGCTCTTTACTGTGTAGCCATCAACTAGTGGGAAGAATGTAGAGGAACAAATGTGCAGGGAAATTATAGAAAGATGCAAGAATAGAAGGGTAGTTATAATGGGGGACTTTAATTATGCGAATCTAGACTGGGATAGTAGCACTATAAAGAGCAAAAAGAAGCAAGAGATTTTAGCATCTGTTCGGGAAATTTTCTATGGCAGCATGAGTCTAATCCAGTGAGAAAGGGGACACTGCTCAACTTGATGCTTGGAAATGAGATGGACCAAGTGGATCAGGTGACTGCAGGAGAACATTTAAGCAATACTGATCATTGTATCATAAACTTTAAGTTGGTTATGGAAAAGGACAAAGAACAATACAGAATAGCATTATGTAAATATGTGGGGCCATGGGTATAGAGGCTCAGTGGGATGGTTGTCAGTGCAGGCTCAATGGACCAAATGGCTTCCTTCTGCACTCTAGGGATTATATGATTCTATTCTATGATAAAACAAAATCCCAAAGTCTTCAATAGGCATTTAAATAGTACAGGGAGAAAACAGGAGTTTTACAAATGGAGATAGGGGGCAGCACTGATGCATTTGACCACAATTCTTTCAAATGAATTCTAAGTGCTGCTGCCAGCAGGAAAATTAATCTGTTTCCTGCTGTTACTGGAAGTAGAATTCAACCACTTTAAAACTCAAACAAACACTCCCGAATCAGCAATTAGCTGTTCAGCTGACATTCAAGAACACTTCCTGCTTTTCTTTCTTTCAGAATAACTGAAGGGATTCTGACTCCCGTTAAAAATTGCAGATGATACAAAACTTGGAAGCATTATGAACTGTTAGGAGGATACTGTAGAACTTCAAAAGGATGTAGACAAGCTAGTGATTGGACTGACAAGTGGCAGACAATATTCAATACAGAGAAATGTAAACTGATTCATTCCGTAGGAAGAACATGAAGAAACAACATAAAATAAAGCACACAACTATACAGAGAGTACAGGAGCAGAGGGCCCTGGATGTCAATGTGCAGAAGTCATTGAAGATGCAGGACAGATTGAAAACATGGTTAATAAAGCATACAGTTTCCTATATTACAGGGAGTACACAGAGGAATGGCATTTGGTGAAATTGTTCAGTTGACTGTGGCATATATGATGGGCCAAATGGCCTATTTCTACACCAACAATTCGGTGATTCTATGATACAGTTTCTTGTATACCCGTGTGTTCTTCGGTTTCCAAATCAAACGGCAACTAGGATTTTTCTTCAAGAAATTTTTAGACAACGTTGTAGGATAGTTGGCCATTTAAAAACATGCCACAGACATTTTGAAAAACATAACTTGAATTCCACAAAACTAAATGTCAAATAAAATACTTACGTATCCCAGAGTTTGTCCAGGTTTGAACAAGACACTTCAGTATAATGAATAGTGACCCAAGTAATATTCAGTGGATGTTAGAACAGAAAGACTAAGCAGTTGCAATGATTTCAAATGTCTGCACCATAGGCTAAATATTCCACCTCAAGAACTAACCTTAGTAACAAGTGAAGAATCAAGTTATTGCTTAATTATTGGTATTTAGAAATCATAATTTGGACTTAAACCTATTTAATTGAATGACATTGTGAAGGATCTCTTGAAGCATTAATCTTTTTGATTGGTTACTCCGGTTTGGTCTCTTTAATTTGTGTCTCGGTAGAATTTTTAAAATACACAATTCTTCGCTCTAATTTAAAGTATTGCAGACTGGTACAACAGATGCAAAAGGAAAAGAGGAATTTTAAGAAATCCCCAGTAAGGTTTAGGAAGTTTACTTCTGAATTTTAGTAACTGATGTTTTCATTCCTACTGCATAGCAAATTCTCCGCAGTTAAAAGTTGTATAATTTTCAGCAATTTGTTGTTTGATCCAAAAAACCTCAAGAGTCTGCCCTACAATTCTACTTGAAATTACTGCCTCTTTCTTAACAACACTGTGCTCAACAAAGCACAGGCCCCTGAAAAATATCACTATTTAAGACATTACCTCCCTCAAGATGAAGCCTTTCTCTGGACTCCGCTAACTCCACAGTCATAAGCCATATTCTTGTCTTTCTTTGCTCAATCACTCACTCCCCATTGCTTGTTGGATGCTATAAATGAAGGATATTGGAAGAAGTTAAACTTTTGAACAACAAAATGAATGCAAAGGTGAAATTGCTGCATTATGTAATAATTATCTTCAATGGTCAATTTTAAAATTTTAGTTATTAACATAGCATCATTCAAGAGAAATAGGTACTACAACAATTCTTGAGTTTTCAATGAAACATGTCCTGAATTTACCATATAATTAGTCAATTTCAGTGTTGGTGTGTGTTGTATAAAACAGAGAAGGTAGCTACAGTCTAATGAGCAAGTGGTTGCAGTCAACCAGCTGGAGAAGTGATGGAAATATAGAATGCACTATCTGAGAGGGTGGTGGAGCCAGGTACTTTTATAACATTTAAGAAGCATCTGGATGAGCACTTAAATCACCAAGTAGTATCACCAAATAGTAGACATGGACCACATGCTGATGAATGGGATTAGTATAGATTGATATTTGATGGTCGGCAGAATTCATGGTGGACCAAAGGGCATGTTTCTGTGCTGTGTGGCTCTATTGCAGAATTCTACTGCCCCACCTGCCATGAATCAGAGCTGATGAGGGACAGTCAACGGAAATGTTCATTGTCCTTGAGTGGGATTTTCCAGTCTCACACAAATAAGGCCATAAAATCCTGTCCCATGACTCTTTTCTTTCCTTATGGCCAAATTTTGGGGTCAGTAGTGAAATAATGGCAGAAATCATGACCTGAAGAAAGTTGCCACAAAGGTCAGTGATGTCAGTTTGAACCTGGTGTTAAGCCAAGAGGATCCAGGTGTCCTGCTCAATAACATTATCAAGCAACGAAAAACAGTCAATTACACTGAAGGCTTCTCAGATACTTCAAACTAGCCAGCAAAATGCACTAAGTTGTTCACTTTTAATTCAGATTTAAAGAGAGTGAAAAAAATGATTGGGACATGCATGGGGAATTGTTTAGCAGCTGAAAATCACAAATAAAATTCCTTAATATTATTTTACTTTAAGATGTGACTATTTTATCGTTATGGAGAAATTTGACATTTCACAATAAAGTAGTTTCTCAGGGGCCATGAGGCTGTTCAATAGCAATGATGATCTCAGAGCGCCCATAAAAATGTAACTGCACCTCAGCCAAAATTGATAAAAATAGAATGAGAACAAACCAAAAATAGCTTGTAAGAGTTTTTATACTTATACAAAAAGGAAAAGATGAGCTAAATTAAATGTTTGTTCCCAAGAAGCAGAGACAAGAGAAATTATCATGGAGAATGAGAAAATAGCAGAGATTTGAATAAATATTTAGTTTCTGTCTTCACAGTCGAAGACACAAGTTACATATCAGAAATAGAAAGTAACCTAGAGGTTGGCCATCATGCATTCATTTTCACCTTAGGCATCATTTTGCTTCTTCTCTCACTGTATTCAATTCCCCTTCAGCCCAATATTATTCACACATCCAATTTTTCTTCTTGCCCTCAATTTCTCCTTCAAGGAAGACAAGGCAGTTGGGTCTTCATGTCTAGACTTCACCATTTTCTTCTCTCTAACTGTGCTCAGCAATCCTTGTTATTCCTGAACTTCATTTCTTGATTCAGCTCATCCATTTGACTTTCTGTCAATCTAGTTGATTCTGTGCATCCTCCGCCATACTCACATTTAAGAAGCTTTTATCCTCTCATCCGTTTTCTCCAGAGTCCAAGTCCTGCATTTATAAAGTGTAACACTCCACACTAGATGAATGTAGTGACATTAAATTATTGGTCATGCATCTTGATGTAGCTAATCTAACCTAGATTTCATTCTTCAAAGTCATTTTGGTGTTAATCTTCAAGTCAGGAAATTTGAAATTGCTCTCTGCCCCTATCCCAGAGCTTTCAATCTTGACTTTTCCATTGCTATTTAGAGCCATAGACCAGAATTTTACTGGCCTGCCCATCACGGGAATCGGATTAATCGAGGGATGGATCATGGAAATGTCCGTTGACCTTAGATGGGATTTTACAGTTCCAGAATGAGTGTGGCCATAAATTCCCCCCCAAAATGTTGGTCTTTGCCTCAATTATGTTCAGTCCAATGGAATCCCTGGGCTCTGTTCACCATGGGTGCCACTAAATCTCGCAAGATTAATTTTTCTCTCCCCAAACTATGGGACTTGATTAAACTAGGAGCTGGGAAAATAGAAATATTAATTGGGGTAAGTACAACAGTGGGTGAAGCATACAACAGGCCTTGGGGCACACTAATGGATGGGCAGCTGAAATCTATTCCTTGCAATACCTGTGCCATGTGGGAACTTCAGAACACTTCTTGTATTTAGGTGGACAATGTGTGAAGGAAGTGACGTAAGTTTGTGAGGATAGAATGTTTAGCTTTCAGGAATACAAACTATTCAGAAAAGTTAGTGAAGAGAAAAAGGGAGGTGAGTGGTAGTAATGATTAGCACAGACATTATAGTGTTAGAAAGAGAACAGACTCTTGAGGGAATAATGTCAGAAATCATTGGGTTAGACTTGAGAAGCAGAAAGGGAATGATATGCTACTGGAGGTATTTTGCAGTTCTCTAAAAATGGGAATAGAGATAGAGAAGCAAATCTGTAGGAAAATCAGAGATGTGTAAGAATTATGGAATGATAATTTTTGAGCGGGGTGACACAGTGATTAGCGCTGCTGCCTCACAGCACCAGGGACCTATATTTGATTGCTGGCTGGGTCATTGTCTGTGCAGAGTCTGCACATTCACCCCATGTCTGCATAGGTCTTTTCCAGGTGCTCCAGTTTCCTCCCACAGACCAAAAGATGTGCTGGTTAGATGAATTGGCCATGCTAAATTCTCCTTCAGTGTATCTGAAGAGGTGCCGGACTGTAGTGACTAGGCGATTTTCAAAGTAATTTCATGGCAGTGTTGATCTAACCCTATTAGTATCACTAAAAAATAAACTTTAAAACATTAAGAATCGATTGGGGTCATGTTAAAGTAAAGGATAAGGAAGAGAAAAGATTTCTGTATTGCTTCAGGAGACATTCCTTGACCAGGATTTCCCAAGGCCAACTAAGAAGAAGGCATTGCTGATCTGGTTGTACGAAATGAAAACTGCATTTGGAAGAACACTTGGGTAAAAGTGATCATCACATAGTAATGTTTAGATTAGTAATGGACAAGAAGCAAAGGACAATACAAAGTAGTTTATAAATTGGAAGAAGCCTACTTCAGTGGGATAAGTCAGGATAAAAGGGAATCAAAGATTGAGAGGAAAATAATAATGGAACTATGGGTGATTTAAAGGGTTCAGTAAGAATCTAGCAACACCAATTTTAAATCCAACCAATTTATTTGATAGTAAATTTGCGAGCTTTCGACACTCTGTGTCTTCGTCAGGCAAATGCAGTGTTCTGGTCTGCAATAGCACACATATCAACACAGGCAGTCACAGATTGCTGATTAGAATGCGAATCCTTACATCTAACCTGCTATTCAAGTGTTAAAGTGGCTAACAATGTGTGTGAGGGGAATCCTGAGCATTGGTTAGAGAATTGTGTATTTTCTCCAGACAGCACAGTAAGTGAGGTTTTTTGCTAACTCAGGCAAGTTACGGGGGTTACAGATAGTGTGTCATGAAGCCAAGGTCCCTAGTAAGACAGTCAGAATGGTTCCAGGGATGAAGGACTTTTGCTGCAAGATTAAGCTGGAGAAGCTGGGATTGTTCTCTTTGGAGCAAAGGTCATTAAGGGGAGATTTGACTGAGGTGTACAAGATGACAAATTTGTCTAAGATAGACAGATAGACAAAGAAAGTGGAGGTCATGTGGCACACTGAATATTGTCCCTTCCTCTGGGCCAGAAGATCTGGGTTCAAGTGTTACTCCATGGCCAAGGAAGGATTCTTCACAATATGGTCAAACAGGGGATCTGAGGAAACACATTTTAACACAATGAATAGTAATGACTTGGAAGTTGCTGCCCTTGAGGGTGGTGGAAGCGGAGACAATCAATAATTTCAAAAGGAAATGGATGGGCACTTGAGGGAAATAATCTTGCAGGGCTAAAGGTACAGCATGCCGCAAAGAAGAGAAATTTCCAGCTGTCCTCCTGGGGGCATTTGAAAATGGATGAGAATCATCCTGTTGTCCTTTGCTGGATAGCTGGCCAAGTGGCATCCAAGTAAGAAGCCAGGGTTATTGCTGCTAGCATAGGACTCATATTTGGTCACAATATTGTGACTTACCTCCTGCCTGTAAAATCCAGGCCATAAACTCCATAACCTATCCAATAGTCTGGTTACCTACCAGTTGTAAGTTGTCAGCAATCTGAAGAGCTGAAATCTACATTAATCTCACTAAAATACACTGATAATTATATGCTGATCTTAATGGTAATTTGATAATTACCCCCTCGCATACATTTTGTTAGTTAACCCCATCTACTACTATTTCTATCTCAGCTGTTTACAAATCTGACATTTAAATGTTGCTACTCATGATTTTGAAATTAATGAACAATTATTAGTGCAAAATTTCTTCTTGGATCTGTCAAGAAAAGGTTAATTCATTCACTCAGCAGCTCATGGGTATTTTTAATTGGATATTAGTACATTAAAACATTAATTCAATCTAAACTGCATGATATAAGGCAATTCAGTAAACCAGGCCTCAGCAGAGTTCACAACAGGCATAGACTGGAAGGTAAAGAAAATATAGTTCCTTAGTGAAAAGTTGAGGTGAAGGGATTAAGAATTTATTTAGTTCCCCCATAAATATTTATCAGGGTACCAGAACCCATTGCTCTTTCAATCTTTGATTGTGGAGATGTGCTTAACAGAAATGTAGGGATTTTACATAAACTCGTGTAGCAGGTTTGTCTTGTGAAAGTCATTAAAATGTAAATGTTTGTAGCCATACAAATGGTTGTAAAGGTCACTTGCTTGTTCGTGCTGCAGCTCTGGTCTTAGTTATAAAATGAGGCCATTCAACAGTCTGCAGTATGGTTTGATGATTGTTTTAAGTAAGTATTTTCTAGGCTGGAATTTCAGCATTAGTTAATTTGATTTAGACATGTTCTTGAAAATATGCCATTGTGAAGTTTGAAAGAAAATGAAACTGGGGAGCAGAATTTGGTACAGTTAGGTGAAATGAGAGAGGGAAATGGTGAATGATGTAAATTAATGAATACATATCACAGTGAAGGAGACTTGGCAAAATTCACTGGATTGAAGCTCAAAACGAAAAGAGAGGCTAAGTGGTTGGGAATGGAAGCGGAGAGGTAGATTGTTGCAGGTAGTTATAAAATATGGGGAGAAGGCAAGGACATAGTCTGAAGCAGGATCAGTTCTGGGAATGGAGGAGGAGGTTAGGAGCTTAAGGACCAAAGCACAAGAGTGGCATAGTGGCACAGTGATTAGCACTGCAGCCTCAAAGGTCCCAGGTTCAATTCTGGCATCAGGTCATTGTCTGTGTGGCATTTGCACATTCTCTCCATGTCTGCATGGGTTTCCTCTAGGTGCTCCGGTTTCCTCCCACACTCCAAAGATGTGTCGGTTTGGTTGACTGGTTGTGCTAAATTGCCTCATGGAGTCAGAGGGATAAGCAGGGTAAATGTGAGTTGGAAGTTGGTGACTAGTGGCATGCTGCAGCGGATTGATGCTGGAGCCTTAATTGTTTACTATATACATAGACGATCTGGAGGAGGGGACCAAGTGTAGAATAACAAAGTTTACATATGATACGAAGATGAGTGGGAAATGCATGAGGACGAGGAAAGTCTGCAGAGAGATTTGGATAGGCTAAGTGAGTGGGCGAGAATCTGGCAGATGGAGTATAACGTTGGCAAAGAGGTTATCCACTTTGAAAGGAATAATAGTAAAATGGACTATTATTTAAATGGTGAAAAATTACAACATGCTACTGTGCAGACAGACCTGGGGGTCCTTGTGCATGAATAGCAAAACTTCAGTTTGCAATCCAGCAGGTGATCAAGAAGGCAACTGGAATGTAGGCCTTTATTGCGAGGGGGATAGAATATAAAAGCAGGGAGGTCTTGCTGCAACTGTACAAGGTACTGCTGAGACCGCAACTGGAGTACTGTGTGCAATTTTGGTCCTTTTATTTGCAAAAGGACATATTGGCTTTGGAGGGAGTACAGAGAAAGTTCACCAGGTTGATTACAAAGATGAGGGGGTTAGCTTATGAGGAGAAATTGAGTAGATTGAGCCTGTATTCATTGGGAGTTTAGAAGGCTGAAGGGAGGTCTTATAGAGACATATAAGATAATGAAGGGGCTAGACAGGATAGAAGCAGAGTGATTATTTCCCCTTAGAAAGAAAACAAGAATTAGAGGGCACAGCCTCAAAATAAGGGGCAGTCAATTTAGAACAAAGTTGAGGAGGAATTTCTTCTCCCAGAGGGTAGTGAATCTCTGGAATTCTCTGCCCATTGAAGCAGTGGAGGCTACCTTGTTAAACGTGTTTAAATCACAGATAAACAGATTTCTGACCAATAAGGGAATTAAGAGTAATGAGGAGCAGGTGGGTAAGTGGAACTGAACCGCTATCAGTTCAGCCATGATCTTATTGAATGGCGGGGCAGGCTCAAGGGGCTAAATGGCATATTCCTGCTCCTAATTCTTATGTTTTTATGTTCTTATTACAGGGTTAGGGCCTCGGTGGGATTGTTGCTGTGCAGGCTCAATGGGCTGAATGGCCTTCTTCTGCATTGTAGAGATTCTATGAGGTGCAATAGGATGTACATTAAGAAGTGTTTATAAAGAATTAACATTAAAATAACTTTTACACAGGTGACAGGTTTATTAAGATATATTTATGGGATGCTGGCTAGGCCAGCATTTATTGCCATCCCTAATTGCCTTTAAGGTGGTTGTGAGTTCCCTTCTTAAACTGCGGCAATCCATCTTGTGCAGATACACCTACAATGCTGTTAGGGAGGAAGTTCCAGGATTTTAATCCAGCGACTCTGAAGGAATGGCAATATAATTTCAAGTCAGGGTGATAAATGACTTGAAGGAGGTCTAGGCAGTAGCATTCCCATTTACCCCTGTGCATCGGTCATGGAAGGAGCAAACGTTTGTGCAGTCAATCAAGTGGGCTGATTTGTCTTAGATGGTGTCAAGTTCTTGAGTATTGTTGGAGCTGCACTCATCCAGGCAAGTGAACAGTATTCATCACAGTCGTGATTTATTCTTAGTAGATGGTGGACTGGCTTTGGGGAATCAGCAAGTGAATTACTTGCTGCAGGATTCCTGGCCTCTGACCTGATCTTGTAGCCATTGAATGTAAATGGCTAGTCCAGCTTAATTTCTGGTGAATAGTATCCCCCAGAATGTTGATAATGGAGGATTCTTCAATGATAATGCCATTGGATGTCAAAGAGCAATGGTTAAATTTTCTCTTGTTTGAGATGGTAAATGCCTGACACTTGTGTGGCACGAACTTTACTTTCTACTTGCAGCCCAAGCCTGGATTTTGTCCAGGTCAGGTTTGGAGTGTTACAAACACAAATTTCAGTTACATTGAAGAATGATCCAATGGAGGATTAGGGCTATGGACAAGCAGTATTTGGTGCAGGATAGGATACAGGTAACAGGATTCTGGCTGAGATTGAGTTTATGGAGGGTGAAGACCAGCAAGAGAGCACTGGAATTGATATCAGAAGTGACAGTGGCATGGAAGAGTGTTTCAGCAGCAGAAAGACTATGCTACAGTTTTGGAAGTAGGTAATTATTGTGATGAAGCAGATATGGCAATGGAAAGCAAACATTTGGTCAGATAGAACACTGAGGTTATGTTCAGTCTGAGAAAATGGATGAAAATTAGGATGAGATTGATAACAAATGATTTTAGATGAGAAAGAAGTTAGAGACTATGACCTTCTCAATGTTTAACTGAAAAAAATTGAAGCTGATCCTAATGTCAAACAAATAGTACAGAGCCAGCAGAGGAGTTAGGAAGATAGAAGTGAGATAGAGTAGGGTGTCTTCTAAATACATGTGGGAGTTGACTCTGAGAATTGACTTTCTGACCTCTGGAAAAGGTGGAATTGGAGGCAGATGAGCCCACAATTTCCTGGTACTAGTTGATGTGCCAGTTTGCCAGCAATTTCCTGCTTCTGGACCACTAAACACACTTAAAACTATACCTTATTTTTAATGTTTAGCAACACAAATCTAACAGGAAGGAACAGGTAATTACAGGCTAGTGAATCTAACATCAGTGGTAGGGAAGTTATTGAAAACAAATCTTAAGGACAGAACTAATCTCTACATGGATTTTTCAGGAATAGTAGTCAGCATGGCTCTGTCAGAAGAAGATTATGTCTAACAAATTTGACTGAATTTTTAGAAGAGGTGTCCACATGAGGGCAGTGCAGTTGATTCAACCAAATGGACTTCAATAAACCTTTTGATAAGGTTCTACTTGGGAGACTGATCAAGAAGGTACGAGCCCTTGGAATCCAGAGCAATTTGGCAAACTGCTAGTAGCCAGAGACAGAATGTGATGGTCGAATGTTGTTTTTGTGACTGGAAGTCCGTGTCTAGTGGTCTATTGCACGGATTGGTGTTGAGTCCCTTGCGGTTTATAGTATATATTAATGAGCTAGACTTGAATGTGGCAGGTATGATCAGTAAGTTCACAGATGACATGAAAAATGGTGGTGTGGTAAATAGCAAGGAGGACATTCTTAGATGACAGGGTTAGATGGACAGCAAATGGAATTTAATCCTGAAGGTGTGAGGTGATTCATTTTGGGAGGTCTTACAAGGCAAGGAAATACATGATAAGTAGCAGGATGCTTGGAAGTACAGAAGACCAAAGGGACCTGAGGTGCGTCTCCAAAAATCCCTGAAAGCAGCAGGACAGGTAATAACATGTTTAAAAAGTATATGGAATACTTCCTTTTATTAGCTAAGGCATAGAATATATTAATCTTCAGCTGGAGTACTGTGTGCAGTTCTGCTCACCACACTATAAAGTAGCCATAGTCCCAGTTGACCATAGGTTTCTTTTTCTTTTGAGAGCAGCTGAGTGGTGGTGATATTACTCTGACAATTACCAATGGGCAAGGTTGGGAAGTAAGGTCTTCATGAATAATTTCAAGCAATACAAAATTTGAACCCATGCTGTTGGCATCATCTATGCATCACACCAGCCATCCAGCCGAATGAGCTAACTCATGCAGACATAGGATGAACATGCAAACTCCACACTATCACCCAAGGCCAAAATCAAATCCGAACACCTAGCTCTGTGACTGAACAGTGTCAACCACTATGCCACATGCTGCCCTTTTAAGAAACATTTAAATCAGCACTTCAAATATCATAGTATACAAAGCTAAAGGCCAAGTGCTGGAAAATAAAATTAAATGGATAGGTGTTTGATGGCTGGTGCAGGCACGATGGGCTGAAGGGCCTCTTTTTGTTGCTGTAAAACATTATAATTCTAATCCTTAAAGGGAAGCACTTAAACCCTTAAATCATAATTGCCTTTCTAAATAGAAAAAAAATGCAGTTTAAATTCTAGTTTGTCAGCTAGAAACATCTGCTCTGCTTTCTCTCCACAGATGCTGTCAGACCTGCTGAGATTTTCCAGCATCTTCTGTTTTAGTTTCATATTCACAATAATTTGCTATTAGCTGTTATAATAATATTCCTCTCTGATCAGGGTGCTCTGTGGTAACGTTAACAGCAACCTGCTGCTTACCGTCACTACTTTCACACACTGGGAGTTACCCCCTAGCTCGCGCACCCTCACTGCTTTGTGATGAGAGAGGGCAGGCGGGAAGGATGGGGCGGGGCCTTCCCGCATTGTGACGCGATACAGGGCGGGGTCAGCGCGGATCAAGCACGTTTCCTCACTGCATTGTGACGCGAAGGGGAAGAGGCGGGGCTAGGGCTGAGCTCGCCTTTCCTCGTTGCACCGTGATGCGGGAAGCGCGTGAAGCGGAACGAAGGCTGGCATTGAGATTGCGCTGCCTTCCCGCATTATGACGCGGGGAAGGGCGTGGCAAAGTTCGAGCTTCCCTACCGCATTGTGACGCGCGGGAGTCATGGTGATACAGGGGTGAAGGGTGAGGCCGCCGGTAGTCACTGTTCTCTCTCCGCCCTCAGACCGGCAGCATGTGGTTCGTGGCGGCTCTCCTGTCTGTGTTGCCCTTCACCTTCTTCGACTTCTGGTACTTCATACGTGGGATCCTGGTGTTTATAATCTCTTCAATCGATGCCCCGGTGAAGGATATCCTGAAGGAGCAAACAGTCCGCGGTAAGGGAGGGAAAGCCGAGACGCCGGGCTTCTTGCACGGGGGACGCGGCGGCAGCTCGAGTCATTGGTTTCAAACAGGCGGGAAGCCGTTGGTATGATTTGGGTAATCGGTGTGAGCAGGGCCTGCGTGACTGGGTGCCACGGCTGCCCTCGTGGGGTCAGCCTGGCGGGGGTGCCGGGGAAGATGATGGTCAGTACGAAGCGGAATGGTGGCGTTAGCAACCCACAATACAGTGCGGATGAAAGCGGTCTATCTTTGGCAGTTAGAGCTGGAGGCTGTTTCTCTCAAAGCAAACTGGTGAACAAATAGGACACGACCAGAACCGATTTTACTGAGGAAAACGTGGAATAGGACCGTAGATTAACATAAGGCAAGGAGGTCATTGAACGCATTGCATACATACCAGCTCTCTTTCTCAGAGCAAGGCCCCTGATGCCACTTGTATGCCTTCTCCCTGGAACACTGCAATTTTAAAATTTCTTTTGGATAATTGCCCAATTCTTTGATTTGAATCAGCATCCAAAGTGTACACAATATTTCGAATCCTAACCATACTGTTAAAAATATTTTCCTTCTGTCACATTTGATTGTTTTGCCACTAGCTTTAAAATGATGTCCTCTGGTTCTTGATCCTTCTGCCATAGGAAACAGTTTTTCTCTATCTGTTCTGTCCAAATCCTTCATGATTTTGATACCTCTGTCAAATCACCTCTTAATTTTCTCTCCTTCAATCTACCTTTGATCTACAAGGTAGATCTACAGATCTACCTTTTGCAATTTATCATGTAATGAAGTTCCTCATAGCTGAAATATAATTTAAGTCAGTTTCATATGGCTTACAACAAATATGCATTCATTTAAGATACAAACATCCAACAGGAACATTGGATCAACCATAACTAACAAAATAAGTTAAAGATTGCATTAAATAAAAGGAAGAGACTTTCAACATTGCTAGAAAAAAACGGTAATCCTTAGGATTGGGAGCAATTCAAGATCCAGTGAAGGGTGACCAAGAAACTGATAACAGGAAAAGAGAACATGAAGGCAAGCTCGTGAGTAAAGTAAAAGCTGACTGTCAAAACTTTAATATTGAAAAGGAAAAGATTCGCCAGAACAAATGTCATCAATTGCAAGAAAGACAGGACAATTTTTAATGGAGAACAGGAAAATTGTGGAGAAGCTAAACAACTATTTTGTGTCTCTTCATAGAAGAAGATACAAAGATAGACAATATCAATAAACAGGTCATATTTTGAAAAAAAGTTGGATTGAAGATTGTCTGGATGCAAATGAGCTGTAACCCAGATATTGAAGAGGTGGTGGTAGGAATAGTGAATGCGTTGGTAATTATCTATCAAACTTAATTGATTCTTAGAAGAATCTTGCAGACTAGAAAATAGTAAATGTAACCCCACTATCTAAGAAAGGAAGAAGAGAGAACCTAAGAACTGCAGAGCTGTTAATTTGATTTCAGTAATAGGAAAAACATTAGAATTTGTTATAAAAAATGTGATAACTGGTCACTTAGAAATTAATAGTCGATTTGGGCAGAGTCAACATGAAAGGGAAATGTGGTGGAATTATTTGAAAATGTTACTTGTAGCGTAGGTTAAAGGAGAGCCAGTGAATATGGTATATTTGCCTTTTCAGAACACTTCTGACGAGGTCCCACACAGGTCGGTAAATAAAATTAGTGCATGTGGGATTGGGGTTGATATATTGGCATGGATTGAGTGTTTTACAGACGAAACAGAGTAGGAATCTTCATTCCCACGGTGGTAGGTTAATAGTAGAGTAGTGCAAGAATCAGGACCACAGTTATTCACCATCTTTTTATTGGAGATCAAATATAATATTTGCAAATTTATATATTGATGATATATTGGGTGGAAATGTAGTTGAAGAAGATGCAAAGAAGCTCCAAAGGAATTTGGACAGGTTGATTGGACAAGAACATGGCAAATGGTGTATAATATGAATGTGTGAAGTTATCTACTTTGGTAGAATAAAAACAGACTAAGTACCTTTCAAATGCTGAAAAGTTTGAAAGTGTTGATATCCAAAGGGACTTGAGTGTCCTGGTTCATGTGTCATTAATAGCTAGCATGCAAGTACAACAGATAAGTTCGGAAGGGCAAATAATATGTTGACCTTTATTGCAAGGGGCTTTGAGTACAAAGGTAAAGAAGTCTCACAGCAGTTGCATGAAGTTTTGATGACACCCCACCTGGAGTATTGCTCAGTTTGCCTCTGCTTAGTCAAGGAAGGATATACTTGCCATCAAAGGAATGCAAGGAGATTCACCAGACTCAATCCCTGGGGTGGAGAGTTTATTTTACGAGAAAAGATTGAGGAAACCGGACATGTATTTACCAGAATTTTGAAAAATGAGAGGTGATCTAATTGCAACTTGCAAAATTCTTACAGGATATAACGCCATAAATGTGGACAGATGTTTCCCCTAGCTGTTGAGACTTGAACCAGGCGAGACAGTCTCAGAATAAGGGATAGGCCATTTTAGACTGAAATGAGGAAGAATTTCTTCAGTCAGAGGATTGTGAATCTTAGGAATTCTCTATTCAAGAATTGTGGAAATTCAGCACGTTCAAGAAAGGAATAGGTAAATTTCTGTATACTAATGACAACAAGGAACTTGAGGGTAGTGGGGGGGGAAATGCTGAGAGATAAATGATCACCCATTAACTGGTTAAATGGCCTAGTAGGCTTGATGGGACTGTATGTCTTCCTTTTTCCTATATTCCAATGAAATTATTGTCATAAATCTGTCCTACATGGCTCCTGTGTTGCTCATTTGCCATTACAGAACTGTATATTCTCATTCATAAATTATTTGACATGGGAATATCTCAGTGTGTAACAGCAATGATGCCAGTAAGTAGATTTTGGAAGTGTCTGTATGCAATAAACTAGGAAGTTAAACACAGTCATAATATTTGTGTTTAATTAAAATTTTAGAAATCAAATAAATGACTATTGTTGAATTAAGAGAGAAGCTAAAATAAACTAGTTGGTTTTGAAACAAGTTTTTCCCAGTCACAAATTGCGAAGCACTGGACAGCTGTTTCGCCCTTGTTGGTAAAAATATAAACTAGTTGGTGTCCATATGCAGCATGACCTGGTTGACATACAACCTTGGGCTGAAAAGTCATATTCGTGCCACAGAAGCCAGTCAATAGCCAACACAAGAGTGAACCAACTATCTCCCCTTGATATTGAACAACATCACAATTGCTGAATCCCCTAAATAACTCATTTCCTGACTGCTCAAAGTCTGCCTTTGATCTACAAGACAAAAAATAAAGGAGTGTGATGGAATACTCTTCATTTGCCTGGATGCATGCAGCTCCAACAACACTTAACAAGCTTCATGCCATCCATGATAACACACTGGCTCCCCATCAACCATGTTAACAATTCTCTCCTTCCACTGCTTATGCACAGTGGCAGTAGTGAGTTAGATTACCTCTCATTCTTAAATTCTGGAGAATACAGGTCCAGTTTCCTTAATTTTTCCTCATAAAATAAACCCTCCATTCCAGGGATTGAGTCTGATGAACCTCCTTTGATAGCAAATATATCCTTCCTTGGCTAAGGAGAGACAAATTGAGCAATACTCCAGGTGGGGTCTCATCAAAACTCCATGCAGTTGCAGTGAGACTACTTTAACTCCTGTATTCAAACCCCTTGCAATAAAGGCCAACATACCATTTGCCCTTCCTAACTTATTTGCTGTACTTGCATGCTAGCCTTTAGTGACACATGAACCAGGATACTCAGGTCCTTTTGAACATCAACTGCAGTAACTCTTTTGACAACACCTTCCAAATCTGCAACTGCCATTACCTTGAAGGACAAGGGCAATAGATACCTGGGAATATCACCAATTTTCCTTCAGGCCACACATACCATACTGACATGGATGTATATCTACATTCCGTCACTATTACTGGGTTGAAATCTTGAAAATCCCTTCCTAACAGTGCTTTGGCATATCTACTCCACTTGGACTTCAGCTGTTCAAGAAGGTGGCTTGCCATCATCTTAACAAGAACAGATAGGTGTGTGCAGTAATGCTGGTCTTCCCAGCGATGTCCACTTCCTGTGAAAGAACTTTTAAGAAATGGTAAACAACCTTTGAAATAAGAAAACAATTTAAGTATTTGGATTGTTATCATAATAGAGAAATTTATATTCCAGAAGTATAAAATTCGTTTTCCAAGGCCACAGAAGTAAATAAGTAATCATGAATTAATCCACACTTTTAAAAACGTAGTTGCATCTCATTCTGCAAGTTGCAACATTTTCAAGGGATACTGCAGCAAGACAAACAGTCTTAAGAGTAGGATAAAGGCAAAATAGTGTGGTTGCTGATTGGCTTCTGGAGATGCCTTAGCAGTACACATCAGAGAAATATAGAATCCCTGTGAAATGTGGAGTTCACATTTGTGGACTCTAGAAGTTGTTACAGTAATCCTACCCTTTTCCTGCAGATATATTGTTGACATTCCCACAGACAATCACTTCCACATTCACCTTAATGGTCTAATTGTAAAAACTCTTGAAATAAGGTGTAACCTTGAGCATTATCACTAATAATCACTCCTCATTAGTGGTCATGCCTTCAATTGCCTAAGCTGTAACCTCTAGAATTTCCTTCCTATACTTTCCTTCCCCCTTTAAAGCAAATCTTAAAACATACCTCTTTGACCAAGCTTTTGGTATCTTGCCTAGCATTGTCTTATGTGGCTCAGTGTTATATATTGTTTTATAATGCTCTTATAAAGCATGGGACATTTTCTAACATTAAAGGTGCTATGTTAAGGTAAGCTATTGCAGAATCAGTTGTCAGTTCAGCCATTCTGTATTGGAAGGAAAAACATGGTTCTTAAGCAAAATTTAGAACTATTTAATATCAATGCAGCTGTAAATTACATTTCCTGCTAATGTTTTACAATTTATGTCCAAATAAATTGCCTATGGAGACAACTTGTGTTGTAGTTTATTCACAGTTTTAAAGAAGCAAGTTAAAGAATGGTATTGTAACTTACAAAAGGCATGGCAATTTTGGATGATTTTGAACTTCCAAAACTTTGCCTTCATGTCAATGTTGCAGTCAATATCTCCTCCATACATCTTTTCATTTTCATCTTAATGAATTGCCTGTGCAGACAACTGGTGTTTTAGATTTTAGTTGACTGTGTATAAAATAAGTAAACTGTAGTCAGTTTAGCAATAGGAAAGACAGGATTCTCAGATTTATGCTGCAAAAACTTCTGATCTTAACTGGGAATCTCCAGTATGGCTGCAGTGAATGGGGACTTGGTTGAGGGCAATCGGAGTGGAAATAAATGAGATTGGAGAATCAAAGAACAAAGAAAATTACAGCACAGGAACAGGCTCTACAGCCCTCCAAGCCTGCACTAACTATGCTACCCGACTTAACTGAAAGCCCCTACCCTTCCGGGGGCTATATCCCTTTTATTCCCATTCTATTCATGTATTTGTCAAGAAGTCCCATAAAAGTCACTATCATATCTACTTGTTGTCGAAAGTTGAGTTCCAGGTACCCACCACCCTCTATGTAAAAAAAAAAAAATCTGCCTTGTACATTTCCTTTAAACCTTGTCCCTCACACCTTAAAACTGTGTCCCCTAGGAATTGATTCTTTGAGCCTGGGAAAAAACGTCTGACTATCTGCTCTGTCCATGCCTCTCATGATCTTGTAGACTTCTATCAGGTCACCCCTCAACCTCCATCATTACAATGAGATCAACCTAAGCTTCTCCAATCTCTCATCATTGTTGATGCCCTCCATATTAGGCAACATCCTGGTAAATCTTTTCTATACCCTCTCCAAAGCCTCCACGTCTTTCTGGTAGTGTGGTGACCAGAATTGAACACTATATTCCAAGTGCAGCCTGAGGTTCTATAAAGCTGCAACATGACTTGCCAATTTTTAAACTCAGTCTCCTGACTGATGAAGGCAAGTATGCCTTCTTGACTACCTTCTCCATCTGTGTTGCCATTTTCAACGACCTGTCTACCTGTACACCCAATCCTTTTGCCTGTCAATACTTCTAGGGGTTCTGCCATTTACTGTATATTTCCCATCTATATTAGACCTTCCAAAATGGATTACCTCGTTTGTCTGGATTAAATTCCCGTCTGCCACCTCTCCTCCCAAGTTTCCAACTGATTTATATCTTGCTGTATCCTCTGGTCCTGATTGCCATCTGCAAATCCATTAACTTTTGTCTAGTCTGCAAACTTACTAATCAATCCAGTTTCAATCATTTTCCTCCAAATTATTTATATATGTTATAAACAAAGGTTCCAGTCCTGATCCCTGAGGAATGTCAGTTGTCACAGCCCTTCATTCAGAAACCCTCGCACTGCTATCCTTTGTCTTCTTTGACTGAGCCAGTTTTGAATCTGCCTTGCCAGCTCACCTCTGATCCCATGCGACTTCACCTTCTGTACATGAGGGACCTTCTTGTAGGAGAAGAGTGCTGCTCCTTCATTAGGTAAGTGGGAGTTCTGTTCACAAACAGGGCAGAACTCCCACTTACCTGACAAAGGAGCAGCGCACCAAAAGCTGGTGGCTTTTGTTAACAATTTAACCTGGTGTTATGAGAATTCTTACTGTGTTTAACCTAGTCCAATGCTGACATATCCACATCATGTCCTCCCCTGTAGCCAGTGATGAAACAAAGATTTCTCTCAAGGCTCCAGCAATTTCCTCTTTGCGCCTTTCAGTATTCTGGGGTATATCCCATCAGGCCTTGGGGACTTGTCTACCTTAATGTTTCTCAAAAATCCCATTCCCGCCTTCTCTTCAATCTCCTGCCTATAATGTTGAATGTCTGGGTGGCAGAGGTGGATCAGAAGACCCTGTCACATAATTTAGGGGGTTCCCATTGAAATTAGTGGATCCTGAAACAACCTGCTCATAGCACTTTCTACAGGTCTGGACTTTCAGACCACTCATTGTTTCCAACATATACATTTTTAAAACTCTTAGATCTGTAATTTCAATATTGCCTTTTACATAGATATTAGTAATTTATTTGGATCAACACAGATCCTTTTTCTAACAGCATCATGTTCATTCTACTGTATTCTAGGTATTGTGCTGTTGCAAGACATTGACTTCCTGGGCCACATGAATAATTCTCGATACTTGCGGGAATGTGACTTTGCTAGGTAATTATCATCTATGTTAAATTAAATGTGATTGTCAGAAATAGGCACTTAAGTCACCAATAGTTCCGATAGATGCACAACTGTCAGTGGGCAAGGAAGAAAAATCTAAGGTAACCATTTTATCATTGAAAAGCTGCACATGAAAGTTAAGAGTAGATGCAAAATTATTTTTCAGGGATAATTAGTTAGTATGATGAATACACATGTGGAAAACATTTTGCCAGCTGAGATCACTAATATAATCTGTCTGCCAGTTAACAAGATCTTAATACAGCTGTTAACTATTTCTGAAATGAGATGACAGTAGAGTTGACATTGAGTTCAGCCAAGTGAATGGTCCTTTTTTGACATTACTTAATTTCTAATTCTAGGAAAAGTAAGTTGGAAAACATTGTGTACAAACTTAGTTTAATTGTTGAAATAAATTAAATTGAAATTTTTTGCTGCTTGCTATAAGGGTTTTATATGTAAAGCATTTGGATCATGATCCCTATTTTAAGAACATAAGAACTAGGAGCAGGAGTAGGCCCTGGCCCCTTGAGCCTGCTCTGCCATTGAATAAAATGGTTGATCTCTTCGTGGACTCACCTCCACTTACCTGCCCGCTCAACATAACCCTTAATTCTTTTACTATTCAAAAATTTATCTATCCTTGTCTTAAAGATATTCAATGAGGTAGTCTCAACTGTTTCATTGTGCAAGGAATTCCACAGATTCACAATCCTTTGTATGAAGAAGTTCCTCCTCAACTCAGTCCTAAATCTGCTTCCCCTTACTTTCAGGCCATGCTCCCTATTTCTAGTTTCACCTGCCAGTGAAAACAACTTTCCTTCGTAACCTTATGTTTCTATAAGATCTGCCCTCATTCTTCTGAATTCCAATGAGTATAGCCACAGTCTACTCAATCTCTCCTCATAAGCCGACTCTCTCAACTCTAGAATCAATCTAGTGAATCTCCTCTGCAGCCCCTCCAGTGCCAGTATATCCTTTCTCAAGAAAGGAAACCAGAACAGTACACAACTCCAGGTGTGGCCTCATCAACATCTTATACAGCTACAACATAACCTCGCTGTTTTTAAACTCTTAACAATGAAGGACAAAATTCCATTCCTTTTTTAATTACCTGCTGCACCTGCAAGCCAACTCCTTGTAATTCTTGTATTTTGAATGTATATAATCTGTCACTGACTGACAAGCTGACTTTATGATGTTCATTGTAGGAAAAGGAAAATGTCACAGTGGTATTCTTTAGGGGTAGTGACTGAGACATCTTGTTGGGACGTTGCAGAGGAAGCATTACTGTTATGTAACCATAATATACATGATTTTGATGTGCTGACTGTGGCTGCTTGAATTGAAAAATCTATCACAGTCATAACAGCTTTCATCTTCTGATTGCCACAATTGCTTTAAAAACTATGATTAATAATGACTTGGTATTTCTCCACAAAATAAATCTGATAATTTTGATATGCTTGGATTTGTTCTACAAATGATTATCTTTCATTTTAAATTTTACAAAATGGTGACCAGTCTTCAAAAATTGTGTTGAGCATGTCCTAAAATGAACGTATTGTTATGTATGAAAGCCTTAGTAATAGTTGCAAACATTTCAACTTTTTTAAAGTTGTTTACTTTAATTGTTAGCCTTCCACTCTTACAGATAATTCACTACTGACCTGTTATTATAATATTTTGTGTATGATGGGACTGATTTTGTAATTGGCCCTTTAATTGCTTCACTTTTGAGTTTAGTCATCTACAGTAGCGTGGCTGATTAAGTAATCATTACTTAGAAATTAATTCATTGGATATGTCAGCACAAAATTGCTTCATATCCTGTCTGTCCTGCTGGACTAAGATAAAGAAAAATATTGGCTACATGAATTCCTTGGATAGCTACATATAAACATATTAGTCAACCAAATCTTATTTTTCTATAATTATTATTAAAATAATGTGTTGCAAATAAATATCATCTTTCAACTGGTGAACTAAATATTTTGTATTTTGCTTGATTGTTGTAATTGAATGGCTGGAGGAGGTGTCCATATGTTTCCCTGATATTTTCCACCTTTTGTTTATGGTACAATGCATCTGCATCCCTTGTATAAAATATCTGGTTTGTGAAAAATGTCAAATTTATTAATTTTTAGGGTATTTTAGCTTGTGCAGATTAAACTGCAGATGTTTTAAAGCCAAATTAGGGAGTGTGCTGTGTTGGAGCTTAAATGCAGTGTGCAGCATTATGTTGAAAGGAAACCAGAATTGGCCTGCAATTTCCTATCTGATAAACTAATCTTAGCAGCGTGCAATTCCCCACAGGGAGAAAGGGAAAATCAACTTATGTCAATTTTTTAAAGGAGATAAAGGAACGTGCCCACACTCTTAACTGGGAAATGGAAAGGGTTTGGACAAAAGTACATTTACAACAGGGAAGAATTAAAAGCAAGAAAAATACTTTTAATATGCACTTACCGTAACTAATTCACCTAACTTGCACATCTTTGGACGATAAGGGGCAATTTAGCATGGCTAAATCTTTGGACGATGGGAGGAAACTGGACTATCCAGAGGAAACCCATGCAGACATGGGAGAGAACATGCAAACTCCGCACACAGTCTCACAGAGCCAGAATCAAATCCAGGTCCTTGACGCTGTGAGGTAGCAGTGCTGGGTGTTGAGGCAGCAGTGCCAACCACTATGCCACCTTGCTCTAATCTAAAATAACCAAATTTATTAACCAATGCCCAAATTATGAAATCACCAAGAATCACTTCTGTAATTTTTGCTGAACATAAAATCAGAATCAATGTAAACATTAATTATCAGACAAATTGATAATTTGTTGGTGCGAATTATTATAAATTTTCCCATCAGGACAAATCTCCAATATCCTTTTAAACAGCCCTTCACTGAATCTTCTGAGCATAATTGAATGGACTTCTAGTAGGTGGTGTAATTTATAGAACGTTTTTGACCTTTAAATGTAACTTATGGAAACTTTTTGACTTTTAATACATCATGAGTCTCTTTTCTTACTAGTTCACCAAAAACAGCTTTTTTCTCATGTCAGACATAGCAACACCTGTTCTTTTCTCCAAATCTCCCTCTGAGATTCCTGCCTTAAAATTCCTGGTTAATGTTCATGCTAGTAGGATGTTCCCACCCTGAGTTTAGATGCACTAACAGTGATGTAAAGAAGGGAATTCCCTGAGGATTTTGACCAATTTACCATGAAGGAACAATATATTTCCAAATCAAGATGGTGAATGACTTGGAAGGATACTTCCAGAAGGTGGTGTTCCCAAGTTTCTGATGCTCTGGTTAATTTAATCAAGAACCACATTATCATGTGTTGACCTTTTAACGTAGTCTTTAAGTTACCTTTTAACTCTCGATTGCCAGTTTCTTCCATATCTGCATGATTTGAATATCCGAGCCTGGGAAGAAAATCTCAATGAGCCAAATTTTCCTCATCTTATTGAGATTTTCGCTAAACTTGTTTCTTGGATTTAACTCTTCAGTGATCTTTTCCAGGAGACAGATTTAAAACTGCCCCTTTTGTATAAGATGTTCATTTTTTTACTGAATAAAATCTTTATTAGCTGCTTTAAGGACTTTACTAAGATTATGTCAATGATCAGATAAAAAAAATCTTGATGCCCTTTACTAGTCAGTTCATGAATTATTTTGTTATTTTTCCTTTCAGTCTTCCCATTCAGCATAAAGTTTGTCTAGTTTTCTAGTAAGTGGTATATTCATCAGTCTGAAGTTTTAATTTATATTTAAGAACATGTATCCTTCCTCACGGCTCTCTGCATCAGCATTAGTTGCAGCTGAACCATTCACTTTCAAAGTAGTTCTTTCCTTGTTTCATCATTAGCTCTGAGCGCTACCTGCTCTGAAACACCTTGTTCATGCTTTGCTTGCGTATTTATTTCAGATGTCTTTGCCTCGTCTCTAATTGCAATTAACCCTTTGTTTTCAGTCTGATGCTCTAATATCCTTCTAACAATAGCAATCTGAATTTCTGACTCTTTAGCTGAAATAGCAGAAACAATTTTTGCTGCATGGCTACAGAAAGTCTTTGTATGTCCCTGGATTTTTTGGCACATTTTCCATTTTAACAGCCTCAGAGATTTTCTGAAAACTGGTGGTGACAATATTTCATCACCAGCCAGGATCATTCCTAATAGACAATGCCCTCAATAACTAAATTAGACATAACCTTCACAATAACGGAACAAGTGACCAAATCACATTTTAGGTTAACTCTATACGATAGTGACTAAACAACTCTGATCAATACCCTATATTGTTACATTTCATCTTATACATTTTCTGGAGGGTAATACTAATCTCCTGAGGAAAACCATCAATGGGGCTAATGCCATATTTTCAATCATGTGGATACTTTACCTTCAAGTATAAAACCCCATAATTTTTATGCTCTGACCTCTCCCACAGTAAATAAATTAAAAGCTATTAATTTGTCATAAGTACAACTCATTGGTACAATATTTTCTGAAGAAATATTATGCAATCCTGCAAATGCTACAGCTAACTTAATTTAACCTTTTAACATTGAAAAAAATCCTGCTTTTATATACTCCCTCTTATGGCAAAAGTAACATGTGAATTTGAACATTTGAGTCATACTTAATCTCAAGCCTGTCTTTTTCACTTCTGGATATCTGTTTTTTCATTTTTGCCATCTTCCTTACTAACCAGGATTCTGTGTATCAACAAACCTCTACATCTCAAGCTTCAGTGTAATTTCATAAACAATGGCCTGCTGCTGGCATGCTTTGTGAGACAACTCATAATTGTTTGCTGTTATTTCAGTTCTCTTAAACTTTATGACCTTTAGATGGGACCATATTCTCAAAGGAATACTACATTTAAATTGTTTCTTTAGCATTACCTTTCCATTTCAAAATCTTATTTGACCAGAGGAAACACAATGGGCCAAGTGGCCTACTTCTGCTCCTACATCTCATGGTCTTCAGACCTATACCACCAAGCAAAAAGCATTTCCTTTCCTCTAGTAAATTACACTGAAGTTGATGGTTTTCTTCCTTACGTTTCTAAGCATTGGCCTGTAAGCCTTCAGCACTGATGCATGGGCATTGAGAACAGTTTTTAATTTATCATAATTATTTCTGTATTTCTGAAAGAGATGAGTTCACTTCCAAAGTCTTCTGTACACAACAGGCTCTGTAGTAAAAGAATCCCAACTTTCTTTTAGCCATTGCAGTTTCATAGTAGTCTTTGCAAACAAATTTCAGCATATTCTTTGTCCAATATACAATTTAGAGTTAAATATGATTTGTCATCAAATTTTCCTGCCACCTCTTAAACTTTAAAGATTATTTTATTAGTATCACTTAGGCTTACATTAACACTGCAATGAAGTTACTGTGAAAATCCCCTTGTCATCACACTCCAGCACCTGTTCAGGTAAGTTGAGGGAGAATTTAACATGGCCAGTGCACCTAACCAGCACATCTTTTTGACTGAGAGAGGATACTGAGCACCTGGAGGAAACCCATACAAACAGAAGGAGAATGTGTATACTCTGCACAGACAGTGACCCAAGCTGGGAATCAAGCCTGGGTTCCTGCTGCTGTAAGGCAGCAGTGCTAACCACCATGCCATCTCTTGTTCATGCAATCAATTTTTTTTTCATTTAGATCAAATTTCCTCACTTTTCTCCGCAATTCAAGATTTTTCCCTCAATGTTTTGAGTTTTCAATTTTTGCATCTATTCTTTAGCCTTCGTTTTCTAAATTCAAATTTTCCCTTTCCCTTTCTTTCTGGAATTCACATTTTGCCTTGCTCTGTCTCTTTCCAATTTAAGTTGTTTCATTTGTAATTGCCTAAGTGCTATTGGGATCATCCTTTCACTCAATTTTGGAAGTGTTGAGCCAATACTTATACAGTGCCATCATTTTAACCCTTACTTTCAAGTCGATTCCGGATTTTTCCTTCCACAGACTCCAAATTAACTGCTGAAAAGCATCTAGAAACAGATCTCATTCTAGAAATGTCTGAGCATTGAACCTAACCATGCTGACTTTTCAGTAAATGCAGCAACTGTGGAATCTTGTTTGTTTAAATTCTGGCAAATTCCAATGCATTTGTTTTCCACTTTGAATTCATATGTTGCAAAAGCCCCCAATTTGTTACTGTCCCTGGAGAGACCGAGAACCTTTAATTAGTGAAATGTTTCCAGTGACCAATGCAACTGATAACGTGACAAGATTTCACATTTTAAGATTTTTACTGTAACAAACCAACTGAAACCAACATTAACCTAACATTAATTGGAGACAAGATAACACCAAACAACAGAACAAGTTATTCCCTATTACCTTCTTATCAAAATCTAAAATCCATGCCATGTTTTAACATTTTAAAAGCAATCTCAACAGAAATGTAATCTTATGTTCAAAATCCCAAATTGCTCGTAGCTTTAACAGGACCTCTTCTCCCAGGATGAACCTTCCAGTGTCCTTTGTTTAAAAGTCTCTTCACTCAACATTTGAGCATAATTGAATGGCCTTTGAGTAACTAGGGACCCTTTTGTGATTCCTTGGTCTTTAACTCTCCGCAACTCTTGTTTCTTTGAATCAGGAATCTTCTCACCAGTCTGCTGAGTGATTAACTTAGAACAGTAATAGAATCCCAACAGTATAGAAGGAAGCCAGTCAACCCATCAAATTTGCACCGACCACAATCCAATACTGGCCCTATCCCCATAACCCTACTTATTTACCCTACTAACCCCGTGACACAAGGGGCAATTTAGCATGGCCAGTCAACCTAACCTGCACATCTTTGGACTGTGGGAGAGAACCTACACAGACATGGGGAGAACATGCAAACTCCACACAGGCATTGACCCAAGTTGGAATTGAACCCAGGTCTCTGGCAGTGTGAGGCAGCAGTGCTAACCACTGTGCCACCATGCTACCCCCTTTTTCTTCCGTATGGCACGTGTTGGGGATCATCTTCTCCAAATCTTCCTGACGATTGAGTCTGTGCAACCAGATCAGTTGTTTTATGTTCAGGTGTTGAAACGTGCGCCTTATTTTCAACAAGTTTAGATTTGAACCAGGTTTTGGCAATACCATTAGTTAATCTGGTCGTGCTATCAGATCTAAAATAGCCTGTTCCTTGATTCCAAAATATTTTGTCATCAGAAACTGTCCTGAGTACACTCCATGAGCTTATACTCATGGCTACTTTTGCCAACGTGTCCAATCGAAATAAAGATTAAAATCTTGGACGATCATTGCAGTACCTTTCTTATAAGCCTCCATTATTTCTTGATTTATATTTAGCCCCATAGTGTAGCTACTATTTGGGGATGCCAATGATTTTTTTTTTTGCTGCTTATTTCCACCTAGACTGATCCTGCATTTTGGACATTTCTCACTACTGTTCTAATCTCACCCTTTATTAACAGAGCTAGCCTACCTCTCTTTCCTTTCCTTCCTGTTTTTCTGAATTCGTTGATAATGAGAACAAACAAATAGCCAGCAGACCAGGAGGAACCAGAGTATGAAGGGGACGTTCTTAATAATATGAAAGAAGATCTTGGGCGTGGGACCAGAAATCATTGTCAAATGGAATAACCTCAGTCTAAATGCATGTTCTAGAATAAATAGAGTCTTTCAAATCATTGAGAATAGCAGGGTTCCTTGCTTTTTTTCCTCTCGTTTCTAGTGGAGAGGAAGAAAACAGCAATGGTGGACAGCCATCTGCCTCTGTCCAAATTATGCTGAAACAATGAGTCAATTTTGATCTAAAATTTAAAAATAAGGGATCACTCATTGAAGACAAAGATGGGGAGAATTTTTTCTCGGGATTATAAGTCTTTAGAACTCTCTTCCTAAAAGGCAATTGAAGCAAAGTCTGAACGTTTTTAAGGCCGCAGCTGATATTTTCCCCAATAAGTAAGAGGGTGAAAGGTTATAGGGGTTAGGTGGAAATCTAGAGGTGAAATTTCAATTGAATCAGCCATTATCTCATCAAATGAGGCAGGCTCAAGGGGCTGAGTGACCCACTCCTGCTCCTACTCCTAATTCCTATGTTTGCATTATCATATTTCATTTCTAAATCATGCACGTCTGACACTTTCCCAAGCTTGGGTCACCGGAATAAAAAGAATGTTGAACAGTATTGATTGTCAGTTTCATGTCTAGTCTGCTAGTCATCAAACACAGGTTTTGATCCTTTTCCCACTCTGAATTATGGTCTCCAGAGATCAAAGATAATTACTTTGACAAATTAGTTCTTCATCCTTAAGGCATTTCATTAATTGTCCATTAAATATCCACACAGGCATTTTTCTCATGTAGTTCAAGTTCTTATTTATTTAAACGAGATGTAAGGATTGTTTCAAACTGTTCCATTGCGATAAATCAGATTTGAACTTTGTACATTTCTGAATAATGTTAAAACAGTTTTTCCTTATATTTTATGGATTTTACGGATGCTGCTTACATTTTACGTATTTTTCAGGATCTCCCTCTATATCCGCAATGGCATATTCCATGTAACGCGAAAGTTAAAAGCTAATATGGTGCTTGGTGCCGCAACCATAAGATACAGAAGATCTCTGCATTTATTTGAACAGTTCAAGATTCGGTCTAGAGTAAGTTGGTACTTTCTCTTTAGCATGGTATAGCAAAAGAATATTGAGTCAAGATGAGTAGGCTGTGGATATCATATAGAGTTTCTGAAGGTAAATCAGGTGGTATGCTGTGTGGCACCATCTTGAAGCAGACAATTTCCTAAGACTAAGTGGCAAGAGACTGACTATGCCTTGCAGTTATGGAGCTGACTTTCATCATACCTGGTGCTGTATTGGATTGTCTGCCATATTGGCAGCAGCTTAATGCCGTGTCATGCACAGTTTACTTGTAAAGTACAAACGTGTTTAAACTGACCTGACCTCATTAAGCTTACATCTTGTTTTAAATAAACATTTTCTTGAGGTTGTTTGTAGTTTAATTGTTGCTTAATAAAGAAAGTTTCCAGATTGGACCACATTTCCCACTGCCGGGCCAGAAAAAGCATCAAAATAATTTAATTTCTTATTTTGAAACTTTTAGTGCTTGCAGCATGACGTCTGAAGTGTGAAGGATGTGCTTAAAAGTTTTACATGGATAGATTTGTCATTTGCAAAGTTTACATTTGACATTTGGAAAGAAAATAATAAATAATACATTATCACATCATCCAGCGCATCTCAAAGTGCTTCACATGTAAATTAATTTGAAATGTTGTCCTTGTTTCTAACTAGGTGAATATGATAGCCATTTTTACAGAAATGGAATGAATGATTAGTTGGTTTTTTTTTGTGATTCTGGCAGTGGAACGATATTGGCTGTGACATGGGAAGAACTCCCTTCAGTTCAGAATTTAATGTTAAAGATGGCTAAACAGGTTCCAAGGCAGCTGGAGCTGCAAAATCTGATTCAGGGTGTATTTTGGAGTAACATCCAGGCTGAGGAGGGCTCAATCTAGTATGAAGGCCCAAAGTTGGAGACCTGCCCACCAAAAGAAACCTGTGGAACAGCCCACCAAAGGGGCAGAAAGAGCCCTTCCAACCATTCCAAAATGTTCTAGATATGATGCCAAAATAATTCATTACCATGGAGAATATCCAGATGGGGAGCTGAATGCTTTGTGGCAAGACTGAATATTTTAAATAATGCTGCAGATCTAAAGCATAGTTTAAGGGAAGAAAGCTGAACCACGCTAACATCAATTCTGAAGTATAGGAAGTTAAGATATTGAAGATGAAGATTTCCTGGGAGAAATAAAGGAACCTAATTAATACTTCTGGTCTGGAGAGTTGGAAGTCTAAGTATACAGAACAGAATTTAAACTAGACATTGGGTTGGGATCACACCTGACAGTTGGACTGGCTTAATGATGTTGAGAAGCACAAACCTCTAGTGTGAAGGGTCAGAAACGTCAACCCCCGGATATAAAGGGTGAAATTTTCCTAAAAGAATGGCAAATATCAGATTCTGACTGAAAACTGGCACTTTGCTTCCCAGAAACACAGCCAAATTTCCATTCCATTCAGAAAAAAAGCCATGTTTAGCACTGTCATCCACAGATCAGAAAGGGTGGTCCAATGTCAAAGTAAAGGCTCCCCTCATTCCTCCCCCACCAAGGCATCAGGATCCTCAACAGACTAAGGAAGCACCCTCAACCCTAGAACTTGAGGGGCAATCTCTTCCCCAATCCCTCCTTAAAAAAAACAGAAACAAAGAAATTGACAAAATCATGCTCTGTTAACTGACACAGTAGATAATGCCACTCAAAAGAGCTCCATCTCATATCTTCTGTTAGTCTGGTAAAGTTATCAGTATTCTTTCTATGAAGCTGAATGCCAGCAGTGGATTTTAGCAGATCCACTTTGACTTTGAGGCAAGGTCATTGGCAAGATTTTTCACCACCTTCAGTTGTTTTTGTTGCATTTGATTTCTCTTTCGCATATTCTCTGCACCAGATTCTTTCAAAGCAATGTTCAACATTCTCTAAGGCAAAGAAGGAATTACTTGCCAGATGGATGACCTGCCTATTCAAGCTGCTACCAAAGAGGAGCATGACCATAGATTGTGGGAGGTTTTAGAAGTGCTTAAATAAGCAGAGCAGGCCTCAAGCTGAAGAAAAGTACAAGTTTGGGAAAACAATCAGATTTTTAGGCTGTATTATATGCCAAAGAGGGACAATAATATACTCCAAGTCCATGCTGATAGAGTTTCCATAGTCTCTGTGTTACTGACATACAAAGACTTTTGGGCATTGCCAACCAAATGGGGTAATTCATCCCAAATCTGTCTGCCATCAACAAACCTTTGTGAGACTACTGGGAAAAGATCAGCATTGGACTGGTGAGTCAAGTAGAAGAATTCCTTTGACTGAATCAAAGGAGCTACTCGTCTTCATGGTCATCCTTGCACTTTGTGACCTCAAACTACTGCCAATAGTAGCAGGTTTTTTTTAGAGCAACACAGCACGGGAAACAGGCCCTTCGGCCCAACAAGCCCGCGCCGCCATCATAACTATATAGTAACAATTTCATTATCCTATTCTAATTTTAGGTTATTCCTAATATGGAAGAGTCTCAATGTAGGGACAATTTGTTTCCCAATCAGCCTAAGAGCGAATTTTTTGGGATGTGGGAGGAAACCGGAGCGCCCGGAGAAAACCCACGGGGCAACGCGCAAACTCCCGCGGGCAACGCGCAAACTCCCGCAGACACCGGCCCAATTCCAAGTGTCTGCACAGCTACAGCGATAGTCACTGAGCTGTCATGGTGCCCTTCAGATGGTCCAGATAAAGCACTCATTTACGACATGAAGCACCAGGCAACCCATGAATCAACACGCAAGAGCTGTCCTCGCACCACCTGCCGAATGCATGCTCCTTGATGGTCAAGTATGGACCGAATTACCTGTGGGGAAAAAAAGCCATAGTTAAACAGTCCTACTATATCCCTCTATCTGCATACCGCTCATGTGGCTGTCCAAGAGACCCTTAAACAGCCCTAGCGTGCCTGCTCCCACCACCTTACTCGGCAGTGCATTCCACACCCCCACTACCCCTTGTGTGAAAAACTGCCCTCTAATATTCGTCTTATACATAGCCCCCCTCACCCTAAGGCCATGACCCCTCGTCCTATCCATTTCTGAAGATGGAAAAAGTTTACCTCCATTTACTCTATCTATACCCTTTATAATCTTATACACCTCTATGAGATCCCCTCTAAGCCGACGTCTTTCAAGGGAAAACAACCCCAGTCTATCTAATCGTTCCTCATAAGCCAGTCCTTCCATACCAGGCAGCATCCTGGTAAACCTCCTCTGCCCTCTCTCCAAGGACTCCACATCCTTCCGATAGTACGGCGACCAGAACTGGACGCAGTATTCCAAGTGAGGCCTAACCAACGTTCTATACAACTGCAACATCAAACTCCTACTCTTGTATTCTATACCCTTTTCAATGAAAGCTAACATACTATACGCCTTCTTTATCACCTTCTCCACCTGTGAGGACACCTTCAGAGACTTCTGAACCTGCACCCCCAAGTCTCTCTGCGTCTCTATGCTCCGTATAGTTTTACCTTTTATCCTATAACTCTTTTCTACATTTTTCCGGCCAAAATGCATCACCTCGCATTTATCCAGATTAAATTCCATTTGCCATCTATCTGCCCAGTCTACCAACCTATCTATGTCCTGTTGTATTGCCTGGCACTGCTCCTCTGTACCCGCCAATCCAAGCATCTTAGTGTCATCAGCAAATTTGCTGATCTCACCACCTACCCCAACTTCCAAGTCGTTTATGTAAATCACAAATCTGCATCATTGACAGAGTTTGGAGCCATTCCTCGATATCCAGGAAGATGACAAGAAAAAAATGTTTATTAAGCCTCTAGATTAATGAGAGTATGTGAAACAATTGAAAAGGAAGTTTTATGTCATTAAGCTAGTGTGCCATGAGCTTGGAAAAAATTTCAGATTACTTAATAGGCTTTACATTTCAGGATTGAGATGAACCATAAACCTCTGATAAATCTCCTGAACTCTAAGGAGGTTGCTAAGATGCTGCCAAGGATGCAACATTTCCAGTTAAGACTCGCACGCTATGCTTCCACTGTACAGTCTGTGCTGGGGAAAGATCGAAAGCTACAATTCACTCGGCTTTAGAACAACATTTAATGCTAATCTGAGGTGGAAACATACTCATTAATAGCAAGACCCGTATCAGCCTCTGCAAAAAAAATTCTAATTGAAGAAAAAGTTCACTTGAAAGGTGTAGAATGAAGTCGGGTCAAAACATATTGCCAAGACGGTTAGCCTGAATATGTCCCAAACAATCGTGTGTCAAGACAGTGCAATGAACAATAAAAACAGCTGAAGATCATTACAGACTTTCTAGAGTTCAATAGTAGACTAATAATCCTAAGAGCAATGAAAGAAGATATTCTCCGCAAATTCCACTATGATCATTATCAAATGCAGAGCATAGGCATAAGAATCAGTTTGGTGATCAGGAATATTGAAAGCCATAGAAGAATCTATTTCTTGGCCATCAGCAGCCAAAACTAGCACAGCCATTGGTACTTTCAACATTTTGTGTCCACACCTTCACAAAGGCTGGGAATGGATCTGTTTAACTTGAGGGAAAATCTATCTCATAGTCATTAACTATTATTCTAGTTGAATAATTGTAAAAGCTGTGTTAAAAATTCTGAAACATCTTTGCTCTGTATAGTATTATTCATGAGATAAACTAAGGACAGTTACCCAAGACTATGAATGAACATACTGATAATGCCCAGCAGAATGGATTCCAGCATGTGACTAGTTTGCCATACCATCTGCAGGCTAATGGAACAGCAGAGAGGGACGTTAAAAACTATCAAGATGTCGATGAAAAGCAATAATGACTTCAAATTGGTTTTACACTATTACACAGCAATAACATTCAGTTAAGTCTTTTTGACAGCAAAGTTGCTGATGAAGAAAAGGCTAAAGACCCAACTTCCTTTATTCCAAAGACCTAACATCTTACAAGATCATGCCTGTATAAGGTGTCACCAGAAAATACAGAGAAACAGCCAAATTGGTATAATCACCAGCATAGAATGACAGCACTACCCATGTTAGTACTGGGACAAAAGGTGTGAATAAGAGATCATTAGACGTAGAGCAAACTTAACACAATCATATCTTACAAATGCTACATTGGATTCTTTGAAGAAACAGACTCTGATAAATTGCAAGGCATTATTGTGTTACAATGCAAATGGTATGATGGACCCTACAGCAAACAACTCAAGAAGTGATGCTGAAGTCTATGAACCAAATGTGGACCAGCAATCTTAAGCAAGAATACTCGAGGCATGATCAGGGAGATTTTTATAAGCACCAAACAAGCTCAATTGTGTTGTTATGATTTTGCAGGGAGATGATGGGAAAGTAAATAGTTTTTTCACAGTTTTGAGATTATGTTTGGAAGGACGAGGTGGTGAGGTTAATTGTATAAAAGGTTAATTATGTTAATCAGACAACGGTAATGATGTAAGCAGACAACTGGGTCAGATGCTTAGAAGGTTCCAGGAACCACGGCAGAGAACGTGTCCAGAAAGTAATGTGCTTATCATGAGGTCTTATGCGAAAATAATGTGAATACATAAATTTTAAATGAAATACTGACCAAGTCATTCCTATAGCAAGTAAAATCTCATTGATCCAAAAGACAACAAAGTAAAAGCCAACAAGTCAAGCACTCACTTGTGATCCTCTCAGCAACAAACATGGGAGAGAAAAGACCTTGAATGGAATAGCAGCTCCTGCAGCTATTTTCACTTCACTTAACAGTATTTGAACAATGAGTCTGTGGACCAGATAGAGGCACTGCAAACTGGGTTGTAGTCCATGGATCGTCTATTGGACAAGCCTGCACTAAAACTTCATTTTGCTACTATTATGGGAAAATACTCATCAGTTTAAGCTATTAATGGGATGTCAGTGGAATTAGTTTGATAATGTTGGTGCAGATAGATTGTCTTCTATGAAAGACAAACTCATTCAAAATTCTTCCTGTTACATGTTCAATATGCTGCTAAGCTGAATGTAATTGCCTTCTTGACCATAACTATATTGTACTGAAAAATGTCTAGACTCTTACATAAGGTATAAAGTGCTTTGCTTCTTCAGATGAGCCATTGTTGGAAATTTGTGGATTAATCCATTTTTACTACTACACAATCATGTAAAATGGTCAGATATTCCAAAAATAACCAAATTAATATAATTTTCTTGTGGCTTGATTTAAAATTTTCAGCTGAAAATATCATTTTGAATGAAAGATACTACAGAAATTCAAGTCGAGCAGTGAAGTTTTATTGTGTGAAACACCCTTTCTTTTGATGCAATCTTTTCAAATGTGCTTTTACAGTGGAAGTTCTTCAAAGCTGTGCTGGCTTCTCAAATCTCTTTATACTGCTGAGCAAATTTAACAATAATTAGGTGACTATATAATTGCGCATTCGTAACTTTGACAGTCTGACTCAATATGAGGCCACGAGTGTAATTAAAATATTCCGTAATTGCAAAAATGAGATGACTCAGTCGCAAATACACCCAAGATAATAGGGCAAATAACAAGTGGCTACAACATTGTATTGCCATCAGTGATGCCTTTCACCAGATTCTTCCGAAACACCTGGTATAGGAACATTTCGCAGCCTCTGGTTGCATGGGCTTTGATCATACCAATGGAGTGTAGAATTGAACTTCAGCCCACTGGCTCCCTCCCCTTTTCTGCTACTCTGAATCCACCCCCCCCATGTCTATCCAGTCTATCTTTTAACTTTCTTCTTGCATTACGGACCTGTTTATTCTAAGCGGATCTTAGTCTGCTCGTCAACTTTGAATGTCTTTTTTGAATGCTGAGATGTTTGCCAGTTTGGTTTCTTCATCAACCTGGCCATTTCAATTGTTTCTCAGCCCAATCATAGGTTTCTCAACCAATATTTATGCCCCCTCTTACATGCTCAGAAAATGCATTTTCTGTTTTTAATTTATGATTTCCAGCATGAGGGTGGGGTATAAATGCAAGTTTGTATTCTACTGAATCTGGGTACTGTCAAAGGCTGCCTATGAAGGGATTTCTCAATTCTGTATGACATTAAATCTCAGCATACACTATGTACTTGAATTATAAAATGTTTTCAAGAAGTTAAGTAGTGAAATTTTTTTATTAGCTGGAAATTCAGTAATGCATTCCAGTATGGACTTGGAGTTACGTGCACAAAAGTGAGTGAAGATTGGAACTTTTTCAGCTGTGGATTGGCCAATATTCACTGGCAAATTATTTTGTTCTAGGAGTTGATGGATTACCTGGCCACAATGAATGCAGAAAAATTGAGCTGGTAATGTTTTGTTCATTAATGCACTCCACCCCATAAGATTATCTGGTATTTGTTGTGCCCACATGTTCAATAGTTCAGATGCAGGAGCAAGCAAGTCAGCCTCAAAAAGCCTATCCATAACGCAGTTGGATTTGAATTTTGAAAGGAACAGTATAGAAAGCAATGGGAAAGCACTAGAAAATAGGATTAGGATAGATAACTCCAATTGAAAAGCAGTGACATAGTGAAAGAGAAGGGAAAGCACAGGCAAGCATTGAAGGAAAAAGAATTAGTGTGAAGTGAAGACAGATGTGCCAAAGACAGAAAGCAGCCTTCTAGCATTAAAATGATAATGAATACAGCTTCATCTTTGTAAGAGGATGCTTTGTGCATTATGTGGTATAGCAGTCCTGTCCTCTCAAAAAGCGTGCATCAACCAATATATGAGATTTCCCATGGAACTTTCACTGATATTTCTGTAAAACGCTGCGATTCCACTATAGCTCTGTTCAATCAAATAATAAAAATCCATTTCTCTGTCATGGTATAAATAAAACACTGTTCATGTTTTAAACTATGAACTTTGTTTGTTCCTCACCCTTAAATTCTGCTGTCTTGTTGAGCTCTTGTGCAACAAGTAAAATAAATTTAATCTTCAAAAAAAATTACTGCTGTATTTAGTAAGAGCATTATAGTAAATGCATTCATTGAGATATTTAAATTGCGTTGAGTTTATCCATCAATTGAACATGCTGGTGGCTGATCCTCTGCAGCTCAATACTTGAAATGAATGCTCTAAACAGTAAAAGAATGTTTACATGTTTTTGACTGTATAGGTAACGCTACTGCGGGCAAGATGTCACCAAGTGTGAAATCAGAAGGAGAATCTATTGCTTTATCAGTTTGTATATCAATGTGTTTAACAGAGTTATTTGATGCAATATCAAAGTGACAAAATATTTGTCATAAACTTTCAAGGCAGTTAGGTGACCCTGGATTTCCATCTATTTCTCTAATGCTGATTTTCTGCAAACAGCTGTGTCACTAGATACTTCACTATAGCATGAAGGTGCTTGCCAACTTTAAATATAGCCATGTCCATCCAGAACTTCAAAATGCACCTCTTTAGATGTTAAAATATTGAAATCAAGCCAGCAAAAAAAGTAAGAAAATATTGCTTAGTGGTTTTATCATAGAGAGAGGATTCTGACTTTGGAGCATTTAAATAAATTCCTTTTAGGTCTGCTTCGCTATTGCTGACAGAACGGTGGATTTTGTGTTCTTGCACAGGGCTCGTTCCCTCCTCTGTGCAGTAGGCCCATAATTTTCCAGTGCATGTTCATATCATTTCAAATATGTTGCCATGTGAGGAATTGAAGAATCTCCTCTCTCATTCCTGCTGTGTTTCTAATCTATTTCTCCTAATGTTATTGTCTGTGATTGCCATTAATATTAGTGTTATCTAGTGTTATTTTATAAAGTCTAATCATAGAAGCTGCATTATGAGGCTGACGCTCTGGGAGTTTCCACAATAAAGATTGCAGAGGCACAGATATTGTGGACTGCTGAGCACTCCATCGCAAAGGAAGATTATTGCCATACTGCAGGCAGCCCCTCTTTTGTCATTTAATTTCTCCCGTTCTTCACCCATCATAGACTCTGCCGTTCTGATGCAGGCCATCCACCTGAAATATTCTGTCTTGCTGACCTGCTCAGTATTTCCAGCATTTTATGCCTTTAGGTTAGGGGAGGCAGGGTCCGAGTAATCCAGAGAAACCCATGAAATGCCCTGGAATCAGGTTTCAAATCCCATCACAGCTTGAATTCAGTGGAAACCTGGAATTAAAAGGCTAATGACAATTGTGAAGCTATTGTTGATTTTTTTTTTAATTTATAAATTCATCTGCTTCATTAATGTCCTTCAGGGAGGAAATTCCAGTCTTCACCGGGTCTGGCTTATATGTGACTGCAGATCTACAGTGATGTGGTTGACTCTAATCTTCTTCTCTCAAATGCAATTGGAGATGGGCAATAAATGCTGGTCCAGCTTGTCATGCTCATGTCCCATAAAATTTAATCTTTAAAAATGCACTTCATTTATTTCAAACTAACACAACTGTGATTTTGGTTAAGTAATTTTCTTGACACGCAAGGAAGTCCTTATGGACCAGCAATAGATGAATGCCAGATTTCTACATAGCTTTTATTATCCTGTAGCCATCAATTATCTCCCATTATTCCACCCATAAAGAAATAGTTTAGGTGCCTTGGGCCTGGCTTCAGAGCAGCCAAGGTTTTGAGTATTACAATAATGTGCTCCTTGTTACACAACTTCTCAATCTAAAGAAAACCTATGTGAAGAGGGAGCATTAGGAATAAATCGCTTTCAAAATATTTTTATTGAAGATTTTCCCTATTTTGCAAACCATACAAATGATTGTGCTGTACTGTAGCAATCAATTTTCCACAAATACATACAGAAAAAAGACACGAGAACACCAATACAATTGGTTTGGTTTGTTCATTGCAAACGAAACCTCCAAAGATACAAACTAAAGGATGTTTCAGATAAAGCCATGTTTCAGATAAAGAAATGTTAGCTGGGAGCTCGCCACAGCTCCTTCTGGAAAGCCAGTCATACAGAAACTCTTCCTGAGGCCCCAGCTTTCAGATAGAATATCAGACATTTTAATCAATGTACATGATTTTCTAAGGATTGAAAGTGGGCCTCATTCGCGAAGATAAGGGTTCTTACCTCTATTTCATTATCTTATCGGTAAACTGCATTTCAGCAATGTAAATTCTATGCAAAACAACCAAATTTGTCATCTATAACTTTAATCATATTGGCAGTCTTTATCTACAATGTCTTTGACATTGCTGATTCGGGAGCCCGTTCATTGACCAAACTAACATAATGAGAGCTCAGCTCCACCCTCGCTGTCTCTAACTGTTTCTTGCAGTCGAGGATCTTCATGATTTTACTTGGCATTATAACCCAAAACTTAACCAGAAGCCTTCCAGGGACGTAGTAGGGAGTTTTCACTCCAGGAGTAGATACTTATGGGCCGTGCATCAGGTTAACTAAAAGGATTAAAAGTTTAAAGTTTGTTTATTGTCACAAGTAAGATTACTATAATGAAGTTACTATGAAAATCCCCTAGTTGCTACATTCCTGTTGGGATACACAGAGAGAATTTAGCATGCCAATACACCTAACCAGCATGGCTTTAGGACCATGGGAGGAAACCAGAGCACCGAGAGGAAACTCATGCAGATAGTGACCAAGCTAGGAATTGAACTCGGATCCCTGCCGCTGTGAGGCAGCAGTGCTAACCATTGTGTCACTGTGCTGCCATGTAACATGAGGTTGGCATCAAGCTGTTTGTGAGATGGCATGAATATAATAGACCAATCAAATATTAAATGATGACTAGCAGCCAAATGATTGAAACTGTGCTGTTCCTTCCAACTACCTTCATTTGTTGAGGAGAATGAAGGGATGGTAAGGAGGTAGGATAGAAGAATTACACCATTTTGCAATCAACATTGTCAAGGATGAGTTCATTGTGCAGATTTTGGTAATTCCCTCAAGTTCCATAATTTCCTCTGCCACTCCTTCAATTTTTAAGTGATGCATATTTACAGCAATGAACCAATTATGAACCCAGATAATACAGACTAATAGCCTGCTAGGAAAACACCAGACGAAAGTTCCAAATTTTTGCATCAGTAATGGTCTTGGCATCATTTCTCAGCAAAGTGCCACCAGTAGGACATTCAGTAGCTTTAACTATGAGGCTGCTGTCGCTCAAGTGAGGAATCCTGAGATGCCTGTAATTGATAATTTCTGGGAGTTCAGATAACCAGGACCTTCATAGACTGCAGCACCTTGACTTCCAGTGGGGCAGTGTGGCCCAGCTAGCTACCTGGCAACATGATGGATGTTGAAAGGGAGAGCAATATGTACCACTCCACGATTGGTGAAATAAACTCTTAGTGTGAAGGCTCAGTGGAGGGGATCATGTACACTGGAATAGACTACGGAGTGCTGACATTCTGTGATGGAATGCCACACAAGCTAGTAGCAGATGCTTCCAAACTTTCAACCTTTGTATAGCAATTTCTCAACAGCCTTTTTAACATGTTATACAAGGAGTTTGTCTGTGAAGGCTGGGTTCCTGAAGTTGGTGTTTTAATCTTTCAGTGAAGTTATCCCATAGCATGCTATCTTCCTGGGCTATTATTTCTTCTGTTCCCCTGCTGCCACTAAGTTGTGCTAGGTACTTCATAGGAACAAAAACAGAAAATGCTGGAAAATCTCAGCAGGTTTGATAGCATCTGTAAAACCAATGTTTTGAGTCTGGATGACCCTTCAGAACTCAGGTCCCCACAGATGCTGTCAGACTTGCTAAGATTTTCCAGCATTTTCTGTTTTTGTTTCAGATTCCAGCAGCCCCAGTATTTTGCTTTTATTTCACCAAGAGCAGGCCCACCCTGAGTGATCGTCCCAGTGTAGTAATTGGGGGAACTGGAGTGGGAGATGATATTTCTGAAGGAATTGCTCTCCTTTTCATCAAATGTTCACAAACTAGAGAAAGGGGTGAATTTAAATGGAACTGACAGTAGACTTGACTGGCTTTGCTATGCAACATGAGGTTACGTCTAGCTGATTGTGAGACTGCATGAATATAATGGAACAGTCAAATATTAAACAGATACCCAATCAGTGTCATTCCTGTCTTGCCAGCTCGTTTGCTCTTGATGGACCTGTGATATCCAGGGCTGTTTCTTCCATTTTACTGAAGACTTGGATATTAGCTAGTCCTCACTCAGTTCATTCCTTCATTTGAACTGAGAGAGATTTCTTCCTGCAGGAACTGAGGGGGATTTAATGAGAAGTATTGCAAAGTGATATGCATATATATGAATAGGTATATGCTGAGAGGGGAAGAGAAAGCAAACTGAGTAGGAAAGGAACTGAGTAGAAAATGGCCGGTCTGAAGTTAGAGATGCGTTATTAGAGAGTCAATTGTTTTGCAGTTGCTACCAGGTCAGAACAGAATGCTGCTGGTGTCTGTTGTGTGGGTGTTATTGGAATGAAGAAAGATGGTACAGAGGTGGAGAGGAATGTGGTGCAGGGGAGGAAGTGTTTAATGTGCTATGGGGAAGAGGAGATGGGAAAGTGTATAGCAGATAAATTGGATGTCAGAAGAAAGCGGCCCGGGGGTGTTTGTGCATAAATCTCTGAAGTTGGCAGGACAAGTTGAATAAGCAATTAATAAAGCGTATGGCATCCTAGGCTTATACAGAGACACATAGAGTACATGAGCCAAGAAGTTATGTTAAGCCTAGATAAAAGATTAATTGGCCCCAGCTGGAGTACTATAACCTATTCTTGGCACCATACTTTAGGAAGTATGTAAAGGTTTTGGAAAAGGTACAAAGGAGATTTACTAGAATGGTCTCAGGAATGAGGTCTTACAGCTTTATGGATAAATTGGACAATGTGTGGTTGTTCATAGAGCAGAGACCATTAAGAAGTAATTTGGTAGAGGTATTTAAAATTCTAAAAGGTTTAAATAGAGTAAATAAAGATAAACTGCTTCTAATAGCTAAAGAGTTATTAACCAGAGGGTACAGATTTGAGGTGATTAGTAAAAGATACAATATGAGGAAAAACGTTTTAACATAATGAGTGATTACGAGTTGAAATGTACTCTTGATAACATGTTGGATGGAAATTCATTATTTACTTCCAAAAAATTGGATAAATACTTGAAGGGGAATAAATTTGCATGGGTCTAAGGAAAGTACCTGGGCCTGGGACTTATGGCATAGCTGTTTGAAAGAAGTGGTACAGGCTCAAGGGGTGAAATGACCTCCGTCTGTGTTGTACCATTTAATGATTTGTTGAAAACCTGAACTCTCACTCACTCGCTGCTGTGATCAGAATGCATTTTCCTGATTGAATCCAAGTTCTGGGGGTGATGCTCCTCTCATTGACAAAGTTTGCTACCTTTCTGCAGGTATGTTTAATGTTCTTCTTTTGCACCCTTTTCTATCTGATGTTTTCCTATATCCTCATCTCTTCATACATTCAGTCTTTTAGTAGAATTCTGCAGGCCTGCCAGAAATCCTGCCCTGAAAGTGAGCAGGCTGCCCATTACCAGTGCAGTGTGGATGTTGACCTGTCAATCAGGCTTAGCAGTTATAGTGCTCAGAATGATGATGTCAGGGGCGTTATACTCATCCCTTTGCTTGTAGCCAGTTAATATTTCTCCAAAAACTCAAACGACCTTTTTTTCTGTTCTGTCCTTGCCATGCTCCCTGTGCCCAGTAAACTGAATTAAGTATCTTCTCCCAGCATCTTCAGATCCTTTGTTATGAACCTCAGAGATGAACAAACCAAAGAAAATAAATGTATAGAATGACCCCAACAAAAAAATCTGTTGACAAGATTTCACTTCTTAGAACTTTTACTTGAATAATCAAACTAAAATCAGCATCGACTGAACACAAATTAATATAACAATCAGTCAATATAAACTATAAGTTACACATTAAATAGCAGATTGTAGCAAATATTAAATCCAGTGGATTTACTGGACAGTCCACAACATAGACGGCACCAATTTCAGCCACAAAGCTCTTCAAGGCTCTGAATATCCTCGGGTAAATTTCCTTTTCTTCAAAACCAATTCTCATTCAATAACAGTTTCCAATCAAGCTAAGTTCCACAACTACAATCTGACAAATTCTCCTCTGCTCTGCTCACAATTGTTTGCTTGGCGTGAATCCACCAATATTATATTTATCTGAAGACTCTGTGACGAAGCTGGACATTGTATGACTGAGTCTGGTCAGTCAGCTGTTTTTGAAGCTACAGAATTGGTTGCAAGAACCATCGTTGCCTTTGTTTCTTTTCAGTCTGCTTGCATTGCATCCTTGGGTGATTTGAGCTCTGATGGCCGTGTGTCTTTTATCTGGTTTAAATGAGTTTGAGTTTCCCCGGAAAGTAGCGTCAGCGCACCCAACAGGCGCTTTGGGAAAGATGGTGGTGTAGTGGAGATATCACTGATCCAGACATCTAGAGGCATAGGCTAATCTGGGACCATGGGTTCAAATTCCACTATGGCACTGGTGGAATTTAAGTTCAATGAATACAATCAGAATTATAAAGCAACTTTCATGTCAGCTATCATCAGTTGTAAAAACCGATCTGATTTACCAATATTTTCTGGAAAAGGAATCTGCCATTCTTACCCTACACAAGACTCCAGCTCCATTGCAATGTGGTTGCTTCTTAAATGCCCTCTAAAACAGCCCTAGAACGTGTAGTTTGTGGGGTGTCTGTCTCTTTAAGATAGTACAGCAGAAGTGAGTCACCTGATTGAAGGACCAATGGAAACTGAGTGAGCGATCACACTAGAGAGCGAAGTCCTCTGTGCAAATCATCTAGAAACCATGTTGTAAACATGTAAAGGTTAGAGCTCTGCTCCAGGGCAGCCGAGTTGCAGACCTCCTGGACGTAAGTTTCTCTTATCAATAAATAACTTTTGTTCCTAACAAAGTCTGAAATCTCTTGATGATGCCATAACAACCAGAACATAACAGAACTCCATTAAGTTCAAGAGCAATTAGGGAATGAGCATCAAATGCTGGTTTTGCCAGCGGTGCCAACATCCCACAAAAGATCAAAAAAATACACCCAACCTATTCAGAAAACAGCTTGCAAACAGTACCTCACTGGCTACGCAAACTGCAGATTACATCACCACTTCCATGGTTTTGCTATGCCTTATCCAATAAATCTCCCTCAGTAAAATGTCATGAATGTTAAATCTCAAATAGAGAATGTTAAGAGGAGATTTGTCATGAATGTTAAATCTCAAATAGAGAAAGTTAAGAAGAAATTTGATAAAGTGCGCAAAATCATAAGGCGTACACATGGGAAGGAACCTTGGCAGAAGGGTTAAAAACCAGGGGATCTCAAATTAAAGTGGCAAAAGAACCAGAGGCAATATGAGGAAGTCTGGAATGACTACCTGAAGGTATACTGGATCCAGATTTTCATTCTTATTGTTTATTAGAATTCTGATTTTCACATATTTTGCCAACTTTCAATGGCAGGACAGATCTAGCAGAGGTGGTGGCACAGTGGTATACAATGAGGAGGGAGCTGCCCTGGGAGTCCTTAACATTGACTCTGGACTTCATAGTCTTTAGGCTAAACATGGGCGAGGAAACCTCTTACTGGTTACCACGTACTGTCCTCCTTCAGCTGATGAATCAGTATTCCTCCATGTTGAACAGCACTTGGAGGAAGCACTGAGGGTGGTATGGGCACAAAATGTATTTTGGGTGTGGGATTTCAATGTCCACCACCAAGTGTGGCTTGGCAGCAGCACTACTGATTGAGCTGGTTGGGTCCTAAAGGATACAACTGCTGGACTGGGTCCGCAGCAGGTGCTGAAAGAAACAACAAAAGGAATTAATATACTTGACCTCATTCTTACTAACCTGCTGGCAGAAGGTGCATCTGTCCATGACAGTGTTAGTAAGAGTGACCACCACACAGTCCTTGTGGAGACAAAGTCCTGCCTTCACATTGAGAAAAACTCCATCGTCTTGTGTGGCACTGTCACCGTGCTAAATGGGACAGACTTCAAACCAACCTAGCAACTCAAGACTGGGCATCCATGAGGCGTTGTGGGCTATCAACAGCAGTGGAATTGTACTCCAGCACAATCTGCAACAATTTGGTCTGGCATGTCCCTCACTCAACCACTACTATCAAACCAGGGGATCAACCCTGGTTCAATGGAGAGTAAAGGAGGGCATGCCAGGAGCAGCACCAGGCATACCTAAAAATGAGGTGTCAGCTGGTGAAGCTACTGAACAGGATACTTGCATGTGAAATGGCAAAAACAGCAAGTAATAGATAGACCTAAATGATCCCACAATCAACGGGATCAACTCTAAGCTCTGCAGTTTGTTCTTTGTACATCCAGTCGATAATGGTATGGGACAATTAAACAACTCACTGGAGGAAGGGGCTCCACAAATATCCCATCCTCAATGGTGGAGGAGCTCACTCGTTAGTGCAAAAGATAAGGCTAAAGTGTTTGCAACAATCTTCAGCCAGAAATGCCGAGTGATGATCCATCTCAGCCTGCTCCAGTTGTCCCCACCATCTCAGATACTAGTCTCCAGCCAATTTGATTCACTCCACGTAATATCAAGAAAAGGTTGGAGGCACTGGATACTGCAAAAGCAGTGGGCCCTGATAACATTACGGCAATAGTACTGAGACTCCAGAACTTGCTGCTCCCCTAACCAGTTATAATACTGGCATTATATCCAACAATGTGGAACATTGCCCAGGTAGATCCTGTACACAAAAAGCAGGACAAATCCAACCCAGCTAATTATCGCCCAGTCTACTCTTGATCATCAATAAAGTGATGGAAGGGATTATCAGCAGTAGTTTCAAGCAGCGCCTGCTCAGTCACTGTCAATGTCCTTGGGGTTACCATTGAGTGGAAACTCAACTGGACTCACGACACTGGACTTCAAGAAGCTTATCACCATCCAGAACAAAGGAGCACCACATCTACAAACATTCAATCCCGCTACCACCAACGCTTAGTAGTAGCAATGGGAAATATTTACAAGTTGCACTGAATAATTCACCAAAGATCCTTAGAAGGACCTTCCAAACCCACAATCACTTCCATCTAGAAGGAAAAGGGCAGCAGATAAAAGGGAATACCACCACCTGCAAATTCCCCTCCAAGTCCCTGACTTGGAAATGTATCGCTGTTCTTTCATAGTCACTGGATCAAAATCCTGGAATTCCCTCGCTAACAGCATTATGAGTTAACCCACGGTACATGGACTGCCGCGATTCAAGAAGACAGCTCATCACCACCTTCTCAAGGGCAACTAGGGATATGCAATAAATGCTGGCCAGTCAGTGACATCCATGTCCCACAAATGAATTTTTAAAAACTTTCAAATTATGTGCACAAATGTGTTGTTGCTGAATTTTAACTAAATGCACTGAATGGAACCAAAAGACTGCGATGTACAGAAGTGCTCAGAGTTGGATTGCCACTTCGTAAATTCTCAGCCAGTGTCACATCTGATCCATTATTGGAATAGCAGTTGAAAGCATATAATTTCATCAGGTTATCAAATGCTATAACCAGCCAAATAAATGCTCATTACAATTGGTACAACCCAATCAAGCATAGCTGCTGTGATGTGAGTCTGCTTCACGTGAACTGCTCCACCTCTTGTCTTGGAATAGACTATGGTGAATTTGCTGCACATGGTTACTGACTGATACAATCCTATCATTAGAATTGATTGTACGTTTTGGGTTATTTTGCAAAAGATAAAATAGTTCAGGATCATCCAATATACTTCAATTGATGAACATCTGTTCGAACAGTATAGAAATTATGATTTTTGTTGCAGTTTAAAAACATAAGCATGGAATGAAAAAAATACCATCTAATACAGCAAGTCCTTTGTTTTCCATAATGCATCTATAATCTCGTTTTTGAAAATTCTCTCAATCATTTAATTTCCTAAGGACATGAGATACGTAAACAAACCCCACACATTAATGGTAAAAGTAAAATCCTTCATCTAATCTGTCATTCTCATTAAATATTATTTACCACACACAGCCCAAGCTGACCAAAAACTAGCAGAATGTATCGTTGTCGGTTATTTGAATGTTAAAGCTGAATCAAAGTTGCGATGTAATAACCCTTCTTTGGCTTGCTTTCCCTGCTGGGCGAATGGAATCAGTGCAACTGTGATAGCACACAAACAACTTTATTGCTGAAATGTGTATTCTCTCTCCAACAGATTCTTTGCTGGGATGAAAAAGCTTTCTATATCGAGCAGGAGTTCATCTCCTGCAAGGACAGCTTTGTGTGTGCTACCATGCTGTGTCGACAGAATATATTGTACAGCACCCCAGACAAGTTGCTGCAGGTTCTATGTAAGAGGAAGGTGGAATGCCCAGACTTTCCTGAAGAGCTACAGCTGTGGATCAAATACAACTTGGCCAGCAGTGCAAAGCTGAAAGCATAGAGGGAACTCACCATCAATACTAAACAATCCTGGGCAAACTTTCAAGGGATAGGAACAGTCGTGTCCGTGATAATATTAGCTGTGGTGTGTCGCCTAAATTTCACCATCTAGTTGGACGCTTCATTTAATTTATGCTGTTTATCAGATTATTTATTTATGTTTCAAGAGGAAACTTTAGAATCACTGAGATGAGCTTTATATTATAAATCAGTGATGTCAGATGTTACATTCCTCAGAACCTGTATCATTCTTGTTTTGTTCTTGTGAGATCTTGATTATTGATAGATAAATGTTCAAGTTACTGAAGAAATGATATTTATCACTTTATGGATGCTTGTTGGAGATCTTTGTCAATGTGTATTATTAAAATCACCATATCCCCATGTCTTACCTCATAGTTCAATGTATTCTTTCTATCTGTGATGTCCATCTCTAATGTTGTACTATGATTTTCTGTTGCCAATCATTTCCAAACCTGGACCAGTCTAATTTATATCATTGGAGAGGGCTTTTGCTAGCCATCTACTTCTGGCCTGAACAAATTAGAAGAGGAATATCTGTTAAGCACCCATTTACCTGCCTGATATAATTTTTCAGGCAGGTTTTTATTGATCACATAATAGTCCTTTTTCAAATAGGCACACTTAATTAAATAAGAAAAGGTGCATATAACTTCAGTAAACACTCCACATGCTAATTTTGTTGTATCAAATATTGATCTAAGCAGCATATCTTAAAGGGTCACTTTAAAAAAACTAAAGGTTTATCTTAAATAAAAATCATGGAGCCGGAAGAAACATTTATGATCCATTTGGTCGTATGAGTTTTTCAGCCAGCAGCTATGCGAAAGCAAACTGATTTTCCATTGCAGAATGCTTGCTTAATGCCAGCCTGAAGATGGTTTCGGTATCCGGTAACTGGCTTTGGTCCAATGCTGGGAGCGAAAGCCAAAGTTGAAGAACAGAAATTGTCTGCTGGCAGTTGCCTCAAAGAAGCATTATTGGTCTGTTCTTGCATTCAGTAAGAGTTCAATGTTGGCCCGATCTGTAGTTTATGGTGTCAAACTATTATCATCATCTGGTGTTGGAGTTTAACCCCCTGTTTAACATCAGAATAAGTTGGACAAGGAAATTTCAGGTGCAGTTGGAAAAATCAGAACTCATTTTAAACTGTCAGCCATAGCCAGAAAGATCAGAAAATTAATGGTGAACATTTTTTAAGGCTAAATGTAATTTTAATGATTTAAAAGTGTTTCATGAGATTTTATGGAACTCCCAAATAATGTTTTCTACTGGAAGAACAAGGTGTTAGACCTAAATAAAAAGAGCAGGAAATTCAAATTGGACAATAGAGCCCAAAATTTCAGCAAGGCAGCTGTTGATAGACCTGCATAAAAGGCAGCAAAGGACAGAAAGTCAATCCCACAGAAGAAATCATCACACAATTATGGTGAGAGCTATGTGGCACAAAATGTAACTTCTAATATTCAGAAAGGCCAAACAATACACACAAGGGTGGCACAGTGGTTAGCACTGTTGTGTTACAATGCCAGGGACTGGGTTCAATTCCAGCCTAGTGTCTGGTTTGCACATTGTATGTGTGTCTGCATGGATTTCCTCCAAGTGCTCCAGTTTCCTCTCATAATATGCAGGTTGCATCGATTGGCCATTCTAAATTGCCTCTTAGTGACTGACCCAAGATGTGCAGGTTAGGTGGATTAGTCATGGTAAATGCACAGGAAAGAGAGGGAAGGAGGCCGCAGGAGGTACTGGTGAATCATGGTGAAGTGCTTTTGTCAGAGAATTGGTGCAGACATGATAGGCCAAACGCTCCCTTCTGCACTGCAGGGATTCTATGAAAAGGTTTATCAAACGATAGTGGCAGGCAAGGTAACAATGGACACTGTGCTTTCTATTAGAAAGTGTAAGCAGTAACACAGTCTTAACTTTCTCAATGTTTAAGGATTCATTAACTATCCTGCATTGAGTTGGCAACTACCAATGATTCATATAATGAGCTTCAAAATCCCTTCCTCAATTTTTACAAAGCTTTAGAGCAATGGGAAACATTCTTCAAATGCTAGACTTCAACTAGTATTACCAATGTCGTATTGGGATATTGTATCAGTTATGGGAGACATTGAGATTTGTGTGACAGTGCAGGTTAGTGGGTGCACATCTATACAACTACCAAGTGATTTCTGTAAAGCAAAGCCAAGAGCAGAAGTGAAGACACAGAGTAAAATGGAGAAGAGATCAGTTATATGGAGACAGCAAGAAAATGTCTTCCTTTGAAAGCCAAGATGATGAAAATGTGAATAATGAAGAGGGGTTATATAGGAACCCTGAAATATTTCTCTGCTCCAAACCATTCAAGACTCCATGTTATTTGGTTATTTTAATGCATCTTTTCAGTCAATCCATCCAGTTGATCTAAACAACATAAGGCAATATGTTGCTCAAAGACTAAAACATGGAACTTGAATGCTACAAGAAGCTCCAGAGACATTGTTTTGGCTCAGACTTAATGGCACTTGCATCTTATCTGTATTCTTCAAAGAAGTATGTTTGAGCAACATTACATTTATGTGCAGAAACTAGGTCACTAATTGACAAGACTAATACAGGTGTTTGCATACCTTACTTGCAGCAACATTATGGAAGATCTTTCACAGGCACCACTTAGTGTATGGCAGCTTCAATTTGGCAATAGATGATAAGATGATTCTGGATTTCAGACACTTGAAACAAATATAGGCTTTGAATCTGATAGCTGCCGAGACCAAACATTCCACTGGTTAACAAAGATTCAGGGAAGTACATCAACTGAAATTGATCTGCACAGTTGCCATGTCAGAAGACAGCAGGCATTTAACCTATACCCTCAGAGTGCTACATATTATAAGAAGCAACAGCAAGCTGTCAGAAATGGAGCCTACACAGTTTCTTTTCTAGACCAAACTATCATAAAAGCCTCCTCCACCCCAAAAGCCATCACTCAGTATTATACTGATTATTGATTGCACAAGAATGGGAAAACATATTTTTAAACACAGGAGAAATAAGAAGTGAAGGCATAAAATGACCATGATTGCTTTTTGTTTTTAATGAGAGTAGAAGAACTTAAATTGCATTTATTTGTCATAGAGCATGCTAGAGAGCTGAAAGCAGGAAGGTCTGATCAATTAATGAAGTTCAATATGTGTTAATGTGGGCATAATGGTACCAGTAGTGACAAGGAGAACGTTCTGTGTTCTGATGTCACTTGCAGCCTTCACTTCAAATGCTGGTCCTTTTGATGCTTCATCCCATGTTCCAGTGCTTCCAAAGTAGCTCAATACATCCATGTTCAAGTCTTCTCTGGACTGTGTCAAACTAGTGCTCATACTTGGCTGGTTGTTCAGGGATATGCTGCAAACATCAGTAAGTTGTGATGCAAGGTGCATACTGACATGCATTTTTGATTTACATCAGTTCATCGGCCAGTTTTGAGGTTCAATGTATCATAGCAGTAGTAGTCTGCCATTTAGAGGAACATTCTACATTCCCCCAACTCAAGGAATAAGTAAAATTATTCTTCAATCATAACTTAACCATATATCTCTTTCAAAAATACTAGCAATTTTCAGTTGATGCCTTGGGCACCTAAGACCTTAGTTTGAATAATGATTTACTGGGGTTCAGTGGGAAAGAAGGAACACTGCAAAGACTTTTTGATTTTATAAAATGTACAATTTTTTTGTCAAATGGTTCATGCAAGGTGAGTCATCTTGTACCATTTCAAATAGTTTTTAAGAAAATCTATGAGAACAGTAGTTTTATAATTGTAATATTAGTCCCATGCAACAAATAATTACTAATTACAATTCTTTTTCATCTGGCACAATAATTTCATAGGTATACTCATATTCAAAGCCACTTACCACTTCCAAATAAGAGATAGTTCCATTTGCAAAACTGTAAGTGGCTTCCTCCCCAATCCATCTGTAAATTACAAGTGAACAAAATTTTTTCCACTTTGCAAGTACAAGGCCCTTCCAATTTTTTTTTTAAAGCTTTCAATTCAGTGATTCAGTGACCTTTGCCTAGTAAAGCTTTGGGGCCTTTCAGATGGATATGTGCCAGTTCAGAATGGGGAGCACACTTTGTGTACTATTATGCTTTGTACTCTATACCACCTTCAATTATTTGTGTAAATTCATCCCTTAGTCCATTCACTTCCACCTCTTTAGAATTTTACTTTTTTAAAAAAAATACTGCTTTACTTTGTTCTTCCTTCCAAAATGCATCACTTATCACTTCACTACATTAAATTTCATCCACCACACGAAGTCCATCCATTTCACCAGCCTATATCCTTTTGAAGTCTGTCACTATCATCCTCCTAGTTCATAACATTTCCGACTTGCAAATCTAAGTCCATATTGCTGACAAGCATGTAGTGGTACTTTATCAAATGCTTTTTAAAAGTCTATGTACACCACATCAACTACATTATTATCATCAACCTTCCATGATCCCACATCAAAAAAATGCTGAAATTTATTAATCACATTTTACTTTCAATAAATCCATGTTGGAATGTTTTAATTAATCCACATTTTTCTAAGTGATATTCCTCTTGTTTCAGGTTATGTTATGATCTCAGCTGACATTATTACCAGACAAGTCAATATCCAGGTTGGAATTCAATTTGATAGATTCCCAACTTGTTTGCTTAGAAACAGGGAAAGCAACTATTGAACATAGAAGTTGCTAATGGACTTTTAAAAGAAGAATGAAACATTTATTAAAGAATGAAAGATTCATACATGACTATACATTTACAAATATGTACAGATTCATAAGGATAACACAAGATCTAAAATCTATCTTAACTCTAATGTTCACAACAAGGGCACAGTCCATGCAAACTAATAGGCAACATGTGGTCAGACAAACCATACTCTGAAACCAAGTGGCATATGCCACCCCAAATAGATGCTATGGATCTCTCAACTCTCCCTGACATTTGTCTGTGAGCCAGTTTCACTGGAAGTTTGTCTTCCACACAAAAGTTTCCAATCTCAACATAGAACATAACAGCGCAGTACAGGCCCTTGACGTTGCGCCGGCCAGTGGACCCTCTAACCTAAACTATTCCAATATCATCCACATGCCTATCCACCGACCATTTGAATGCCCCCAAAGTAGGCGAGTCCTCAACTGCTGCAGGCAGGGTATTCCACGCCCTCACCACCCTCTGTGTAAAGAACCTGCCTCTGACATCCGTCCTATAACTACCACCTCTTAATTTAAAGTTATGTCCCCTCGTGTTGGTCATCACCATCCGAGGAAAAAGGCTCTCACTATCCACCCTATCCAGTCCCTTGATCATCTTATACGCCTCAATTAGGTCACCGCGTAACCTTCTTCTCTCTAATGAAAATAACCTCAGGTCCCTCAGCCTTTCCTCATAAGGCCTTCCCACCATACCAGGCAACATCCTGGTAAACCTCCTCTGCACCCTTTCCAATGCTTCCACATCTTTCTTATAATGCGGCGACCAGAACTGTACGCAATACTCCAAGTGCGGCCGCACCAGAGTTTTGTACAGTTGTAACATAACCTCACGGCTCCTAAATTCAATCCCTCTACCAATAAAAGTTAACACACCGTACGCCTTCTTAACAACTTTATCAATCTGGGTGCCAACTTTCAAAGAGCTATGTACTTGTACCCCAAGATCCCTCTGCTTGACAACACTATTAAGGGTCCTTCCATTAGCCCTATATTTCATATGCCTGTTATTCCTACCAAAGTGAATCACCTCACACTTATCCGCATTGAATTCCATTTGCCACCTCACGGCCCAGCTCTGCAACCTATCTATGTCCCTCTGCAAACTGTAACATCCATCCTTGCTGTCTACAACTCCCCCCACTTTGGTATCGTCAGCAAATTTACTAATCCAACCCTCTACAATCACTCACTTCAGAATCTTCTCCTAAACATTTTCTCTCGATGCCTTCCAGAAAACATATAAAGTCCTTTCTTGTGCACCTGTCTCCAGCCACACGTTCGTCTTCTGTATCCTCCCAATTCTCTATCCACTCATATGTGTCACAAGGAATAATCCAGAAATTACCACTTTGAGGTGCTGCTGGCTTGTTTATCTCTTAGCTCCCCAAAATCTGTCTGCTGGATCTCATCCCTCTTTATCCCAATGTCATTGATACTGAAATGGACCAGGACTGTTGGCTGTTCATCCTCCTTGCTTACGATGCTCTGCAGCCATTCAGTGACATCCTTAACCCTGGCATCAGAGAGGCAATATTATCCTGGATTAATGCTTGCTGCTGCAGAAATGTATGACCGTGTCCAGAAATATTAACATGCAGTCAAAGAAAAGGGACTTTGTTTTTTTGGATACTCATCATTTGTGTTGGAAACTCTTCTTCAGTTGAGAAATATCAGTATAAAGCATTCTCAACTGAGGTTTTAAGAGTTCCCTATACTCCACCCAACAATTATGCCTACCCACCACTCCACCATTGTGACATTTTTCACTTCCTCACAGTTATCCTGTACTCGAACTTAATGTGACTTTCAATTCAGCACCAAAGAGCTTTCAGCAGACTCCATTAGTTCTGATTAACACTAACTTGTTTTATCTATTTACCAATAAGTTAAACAACTTCTCAGATAAACAACAAGCTCAAAATTGGTCAGAATCTTCAGGTCACAAAGAATGCTGAAAGGTTAACTTAAACTGCTGAGAACTAACAGTAAAAATCAATGTTAAAGTAAAATTGAATTTTCAATAAAGACAGCAATCTTTATAAAGACATTTGCAATTTATTGAAAAGTCTGTCTCCATAAATTCTCAGGAGGATAGGAAGAGAATTTTATATATAAACAATTCATATGATCCCAGTGTGATATTTGATTACACTGTCTGTATGGAATGTAAATACTTTATTCCACAGTTATTAAAATAAGCAAAAGTATCTCAAATGATTTCTTAACATAGCACTGGAAGATTTTCCATCAGTACATTAAGATTTATTAGTACACAACATTTAACAATTAATCAAGATTTTTAGATTGAGCTTTGAAGTCAGTGGTCAGCTAAATGGCATTGCAGTTTCATACCTGCTGGTGACAAGTAGCAATTTTCGTTTATTTTTGATAACAAGTGTTAATGGAGGGGAAAAGTTTTAAAACATAGAAACAATAAAACATATCTATTAAGTTTTTCCACTAGATGAATTAGATATTTCAATATGTCACAAATGTCAGAAATCTTTAATTAAGTACTGCCACTCAGCATAGGGAAGAAAGTTTAATTTGAATGGATTTGAACTGTTAACAAATCTTTCTATTTCTGGCTTGCAGTTGGCTGTAGGTACATAATTCTACTGCTCACAACAGCATCAGCTAAACTGCTAAAACAAGATACATCAAGTAAAATGATTTTGCAATTAAATGATGACATTATTTTTGTTCTATCGTGGCTTCCCCCAACTTGGCTAATTTCCACCAACATGTTCAAAACAACCTGAAAGATAGACATAATAATGCTACTGATTTGCTAACTTCAAAAATTCAGAGTACACACCATATAGGGAACGAATTACTAAAGTCAGAAGTGGGGATGTTTGCTGATGATTTGCACAATTCCAATTTGCAACTCTATAGATAATGAAGTAATTTGTGTCCATGTGCAGCAAAACTTAGACAACATTCAAGATTGGGCATCACATAAATGTCAGTCAGTGATCACCATCAACAGTTCAAAAAGTACCCAGTGACATTAAATGGTATTACCATTGCCAAAATCGCCCACTGTCAAGATCTTGCAGTCACCATTGATCAGAAACCTAATTGGGCCATCCATAAAAACACTGCAGTAAGAGTCTGAGTATTCTGCAATGAGCGATGTATCTCCTGACATTCCTAAAGCCTTTCCACTATTTACAAGGCATAAGTTAGGAGAATGACGGAGTATTCTCCACTTAGCTAGATGAATGCAACTCCAACATTCGAGCTTGGCAACATGCAGGACAAGAGAATCTTCTCAGTTGGCACCCAGTTTACCACCTTAAATATCCATCTCTTCCACCATCAACATGGCTACAACGTGCATTACAGAAGCTCCCTAAAGCTTATAACCTCTGTTACCACATCAGATTGAAAAGATCAACAAGCAAACAGGAACACCACCATTTGCAAGCTACCCTTCAAGCTACACACCATCCCAACTTGGAAACATATTGCTGTTCCTCCACCCCTACTGAGTGAAAATTCTGGAATTTCCTAAAAGAACTATGGGAATGTTTTCACCACTCAGACTGCAGGACTCAAGAAGGCATCTCATTTTTTTTTAAAATTTAAATTAAGGATGGGAAATGTCAAAATTCCATGAATGAATAAAAGTGCCTTTTTAAGACACACTGCTGGCTGTTGAATGTTAGAATGATTTAATGCCATTATTATTTCACAATGGCCACATGTGGAACATTAGAATTAGTAATTCCTGTGATTAATTGAATCAATTCTTGTTTCAAATACTAGTTTGAACATAAGATCTATGGCATCCTGGCAGTCCATCTGCAGACCCAGTCAAAATTAGAACCAGAGATTAAGATAAAAATAACCTGTCTTATTCTGAAACACTTGCTCCTCTGTCACACAAACTTTCAGCTCTTAAAAATCTGTTCTCCATTACTGTTTTGTTCTCAAATGCTAGCTCCTATTATATAAATGCAAATGGAGCAAATTACTTGGAGATGTTCTTCAACTTTGTACAGCACAAATACACGAGCTGTACTGTTACCCAATGTATGCTGTGGTTGAAAATGTATAAATTGCAAGAATAAATCTTTCGTAATTGTTGCAACATCATTCAAAATGCTTAACACCATCTGCCAGACCTTTATTTATCTTCCTTTTTAATAAAGCCTGATTAGAGCAGAACTTGGGTAACATAAAATTAGGTTAATAATTGTCAGCTATTGTCAGCTAATAGTGATCAACTTGAAAAAACAGAATGCACAAGCTCCATGACTCAATCATATTATTACCATGTCCCTGATTATCAACATCTTTGTGGTCACCACTAACCAGAACATAAACAATTCCAGGCATGTTAATAACATGTCAGCAAGTAACAACATAGCAGAGACTGCATATTCTGCCATAAGTGATCCATCTCTTGGCCTGGCAAATTTTATCTCATTTAACAGTTTGACAGACCATTCATCACTTGCCTTGATGGGTGGAACTGGAACATAATTCAAAATGCTCAACAGCATGCAGGTCCTTGATTGACTGGTGCCCCCACCACTGAACTCATTATTTACACCCTCATTATTGGTGCATTTTCATTGCAATTGATCTTGTGGTGGTCAGTGTGATACAGAATGATACCAACAGTGCAGTTTCAATCCACATACCTGCTGTGATGATGGTAGTTCTTGGAAGCCCACCTCTGCCTTTCTCCATGCTTTTGGAGTGTTGCCCCTCAAGCTATGCAAAATAAATTCTCTCTCTGAAGTGGAAACTTGCCTATGGTTTTTTTTGTGGATTGTAGCTAATAGCTATGCATGATCAATAGGACACAGTACCAATTCAATTCTTGTTAGCTGTTTTCTCTATTGCAACCTTCCCTTCATCAGTACTGGATGAACTGACACTTCCAGCTAAATTTTGGAAAGACCAAAGACGTTGTCTTCGGGACCTGCTACAAATCTCTTTCCCCAATCAGAATCTTCTTCTCTTCCTGTCAACTGTAACATTGAACCAGAATCTTGCAACCTTGGTGTTAAATTTGACCCCAAAATGAGCTTCTGACCACACATCCATGGTATCACCAAGACTGCCTATTTTCATCTGATTACACTGTCCAACTCTGTCCCTATCTCAACTCTTTGGTTGCTGAAACATTCATCTGTGCCTTTGTTACCTGCAGATTTGATTAATACAATGCACACCTGGCTGGCCTCTCATTTTACACCTTTCAAAAACTTGAAATAATTCAAAACCTCTGCTTCAATTCGTATCAAGATATGTTAATCCATCATCCTAGTGCTTGCTAATCAACATTGTCTCCAAATTAAACAATGCCTCGATTTGAAGATGCATGTCATTATTGTCAAATTCCTCTTGTGCTTCATCCCTTCCAATCTCTGACATCTCCTTTGCAAATCTCTATTTTTAAACCCAACTGACCTGTCTGCTCATTAATCATTTGCCTGGCAGTTTTTAAAGATTTGTGTTTATGGGCACCTGCTCATCTGCACTTTTCAGAATAGTGCTATTTATAATATACTTTTTTTCCATAATAGGTCTGCTAAGGTGCATCACTTCACACTTCTGCATGTCATCTGCTTTGCTTCCACCCTACTAAGTCCTGAAGGCTTCAACTTTTCTCATCATTATGTAATACTTTGGCACAATCTGTCTCATCTGCCAGCATTATAATGCTGCTCCCTACTCCAGAGTCTAGGTTATTTTATAAAAATTGAAAAGTAAAGGACCCAAAACTGACTTGGGGAAGTGCCACTGTAAAACACCCCACAATCTGAAAAAACACCCAACTGCTCAGCATCATTGTGTCCTGTCACTGAGCTAATTTTAAATATTACTAAAAGAAAAATTTGCGATTTTACAATTGGCGCTTGATGCAGTAATCCCAGAGACTTTAACTACTGAGACTATTTTACCACTTTCATCTTTACTCTCATGATTAATATTCACTATCCCACTTGTTGAGATTTCACAGTGACATGGTGAAATAAAAAAAAACCTTTGAAAACCAATTATCAAAATGTTATCCTAAGTAAATGACTTATGATGGATCAAAATGCGCAGTCTCAAAACTGATGATTGGTTCAGTCGAGAATGGAATAGTTGCTTCCAAGAATCATATCCCAGTTAGGTTTCAGATGTCAGTCAGCATAATACTTCTATATACCCAGAGAATACAAACAGTCACAGAGGAAAATATTTTGTGAAACTTATTGGAACCGGGAAGGGGGAGGGGGAGCTTTTTAATTACATTGCAATGATATAACTGGGATCAATGAATTCAACACATGTAATGGATACAGCTTGGGACTTTCCTGATCTTAAAGGTTCATCTACTCAGAGGATAATCTGACTGCACAGAATAATACTAAGCATGTTGTCACCTATTCTATTTCTCACCTTCAACCGTTCACTTCAAGAATGATCATCCTGTGTTTTCAATGCACTAAAGATTGATGATCAGTACAGTATTTTTAAATATACAATTATAGCTGGGATTTTCTGGCCCCATTGTGGAGGCCCCTGCCACAGAGGATGTGGCGAGCCAATGAAAAGTCCATTGGCTTTCAGTGTAATGGGACAAATCTGATGGTGGGTAGGAGGCCAGAAAATGTCATGCCAATATGAAACAATCCCCTAATGTTTATCACAAACTACATGACATAAAGGTGCGCAGTTGCTCTATTGGAGAGGATTCTTTTGGCCAGGTCCCTCAACGATCAGGAGGGAATATTTACTATCCAGCAGCTACTACCTCTATAATAGGGGAGTCTTGCAGTTCTATTGGAGGGATTAATTTTAAAAATAGATTGGCACGGAGTTGGAATAATGAGATTTATTCCATCATCCTCAGAGTTCAAATATCTTTACAATGAGAGTCCCTTTGAGTATTTAAGACAAGAAGCTGTAAGGAATAAGGAATAATTTTTTTAAAAAAATCTTTAATTATACCAGTACTGTACTGAACTGCAAATTGTTCCATGGTGCATTATAAATTGAGATTCAACACTACATAAACAACATGTAAGAATATACTACAAAAAGATGTAGACAAAGACAAGTCTTGGTTTGATTTGGCACTCCCATGTATTTTCATATTCTCCATATAACAAGGTTTCTTTAATGGTAACAGGATAGGAAGAATGGGCAATTCACCTGTGATAACTAGGAGCCAGAATTATTTATCCATTCCCAAACTAATGATGGGCATTTAGCAGATTCAAATGCTTTATAGAAATAGTACACAGTTAAAACCTGTGGAATGGGATTCAGACAATGAAAGCATTTCAATGCTATGCAAAAGGCTGAGAAGATAGATAATGACTGACTTTTTTTCCCTTCTACAGCATAATGAAGCTAATTGCTTATACTGGGATTTTCAGGTTCCTCATTTCACCACCTGAGGAATTTACATAATAGCTTCGCAAACAATGCAACACAGGCTGAGACCTTTGCTTCAATTTTAATGGTGACAGTTTCGAGTCGGTTGTCGTAGTTGCTCAAAACATTATGGGGTGGGGTTATGTTAATCTCAACAACTTGAAAGAAGGATTTATGATGGTTAATTGCCTCCAGGGAAGAGGGTGAAATGATTGGTTACAATATCAAATTTTATTCACTCAAATAAATTGTAACTGAAAATAATGACATTTAGAATCCCAATCTAGGATGAATTAAAATTGTACAACTGCAAGCATCAAAATGCCAGGCCTTCTGGATTTTCTATTTACAGTACAAAATAATACAAATTTGTAATTAAATTATATTTGGTACAGCAACTCCATATCTTAAATACTGAGGCTGATTTCTCAATATATCATGAAAAAAACAGTGGGATCTTGAAATCAGTCAGAGTTTAGAAACCGCCATGATATTTTTAGAAAGTATCCCATCCTCCAGTACTATGTTTCAAGACACTGTAGCCATTTTGCTGTAATAGGTGAAATTATTCCTTATTTTTTAGTACAGTTGTATGGCTTCCACCACTGTGAGAACTGCAGCACTTTCTTTCTCTGATCGTCAAAGTTTTCTCTGATTAGCTTCTTCCAACGCCTTGGCTCCAGGTCTAACATGCCTCCAACTATTTCCTTTAAAGACAAAAGAAGCAGTTTACATCAATGTTTCTTCTGAAAACATTCACACATTTATGTTACTCTATTTTCCCTTTGGCACTCCTATCCCACTTGCACAATACTTTTGACAGCTAAGTCAAGGTCAACTTCTTCCCTCTTCTCAGAGATGCTCACTGAGTGTGCAAACTTTCCCTCACCTTCTAATAAGATCACATATACTGAAATTTTAACTCATACCTTGTATAATGATTTTGTGATTAAATAATTTAATTAGTATCAAGGCCTCCTACTTGATTTTTGATTGATTTGTTCTTTACAGTTACACTGCCTTCAATTGCATGTCTTTGGTAATCTGTGAATTTCAGTCCCAAATCCATGCTTTAAAATGTTGACATGTTGTATGACTAACTGTTATAAGTTTCTTAGCCAAACTCTTCGTTCTACCAAACACCTTTAATTAATCATTCTATTTCCAGTGAAGAAATTGAATTGGATGTGAAGTTATATATATTTTGGGAGAAAAAATATCAAATAGGAATATATTTATTGGAATGACAGAGGATTAAAAAATTCAATGACTTCCAAAAATGGGTTTGGGTATTTCGATGTCTGCTCAAAGTAAACGCAGGCAGCAGTAAACTTTGTGCAACCAGTGTAAAGTGTGCTGTTGAGTGGCTGCCTGCCTCACCAGGGGGCCCGAGTTCAAGTGAGAAAACAACATTTAAAGCCAGTTTCTTTAAAGACAAAGTGCATTGTGCCTGCAGACAGGCAAAAATGGTAAAAGTAATTAGGAGGCCCTCCAGATTGACACTAAGAAAGCAGAAAAAGGCAGACAACCATCATCATCAAGCCCAAGGATCTGGATTCAATGCTGCCAAAAGTTTAATGATCTCACGAGTGGTCAAGGTCAATGATGTATCGTCATCTGCTCCTCCCTTACAAATGAATCACTGGCCTCTCTGTGCATCAACTTTACTAATAAAGTTACATTGCCCCCTTCATTCACCTGCCAACAGTCTCCATTAACAATAACTGATATTCCACATTCATAGCCTCTTCTCACCTCTATATATATAACAGTGCTGCAAGTTGCACACTATGTCCCATAGCTTGCACATGCTTCTAGCTATTAAAGTGTGGATGGATGCAGACATCAACGTTCAAAGAGAGTTGCAGACATCCACTTGTGCTGCAGCAGATTTTTTGGATTCCCTTGTGGAGTGGTAGCAGCTTCACAGAGCACATATCTGCTGTCCTCAGACTGATAACATTCATGCTCCCACCACTGCTATTCCACCAGTGTTCATTCTGTTGCTCATCAGCTAGCTAGCCGGTGAGCCCAAACCTTTGCCGCTCATTCCGAGATCCAAGGCTGAATCTTCTAGGTTTGAAGATATCCTGCAAAGCCATTGAAAGTCAACACAAGCCATATTGCAGTATCTGTGGACGACTGCATAGGAGTGTTTGGTCAAACAAAGGCATATGGAAGACTGGCACCAGAGGAGTGCATAAAGGTGATTGGCTGAGTTTTGTATGGAATATTCATTGCTTTTCTTGATAAAAATTAGTATGGAAAGTTGGTTTGTGATGGCTTTTATATCAGGATTGTGGACAAGGGGACTGTATAGTATGGGACTGGGGATCTTGACAGTTCCATTCACTAGAACTGAAGTTGTGTGATTGCTTGTGGACAGTCCATCTGAAACAACATGTGCTGTCAACTTCCTCTTAGTCATAGACACTTACAGCATGGAAATAGCCCATTTGGCTGAACTTGGCCATGCCACTTTTTGTTAAAAACTCCTAGGCTAGTTCCAATTGCCCGCATTTGGCCCATATCACTCCATAGTGTCTAAATGTACCCACCAGTACTACTACCTCTGGCAGGTTGCTCGAGACGCTTACCATTTTTTATGCCAGAAAATTGCCCCTCTGGACCCATTTGTATCTCCCTTCCCTCTCACTTCAAACTATGCCTTCAAGTTTTAGACTTCCCTACCTTTGGGAAAAGATATTGACTATATAGCTGATCTATGCCTCTCATTATTTTATAGATCTCCATAAGATCACCCCTCAGCCTTCTACACACCAGAGAAAAAAGTTCCAGTCTATCCAGCCTCTCCTTATTACTCAAACCATCAAGTCCCGGCAGGATGCTAGTAAATCTCTTCTGCACTCTTTCTAGTTTAATAATGTCCTTTCTATAACAGGGCGACCAGAACGGTACGCAGTAGTCCAAGTGTGGCCTTACCAATGTCTTGTACAATTTCAACAAGACGTTCTGATTCCTGTATTCAATGTTCTGACCAATGAAACCAAGCATGCTGAATGCCTTCTTCACCACTCTGTTCATCTGTCCTCCATTTTCAAGGAGCTATGAACCTGTGCTTCTAGATCTCTTTGTTCTATACCTCTCCCCAAAGTCCTACTATTGACTGAGGAGGTCCTGCCTGATGCTAAGTGAGTAAGTCCTGTCCTCTTCCTAAAACGGTCATTAAATCCATGGTGAAAAGAGCTGTACCTTTATGCTGCCAAGGTTGTGCAGCATGAGGTAGGCCACCACTAGTTAGGATAGCTGCTCCCATGCAAGTAAAGAGCTCCTCCAAAGTAATTGAGGGAACAAAATAGTAGCTTTGACACCTTAATCGTCTGTTCATAATGCATGTGATTGATTTGCAAAAGGGAATCATAAGGCAAGTGTAGAATGAAAAGCCCCTGTTGTCTGGCTGTCATGCTCTGGTTTGCCATGAGTGAAAAAATGGGGATTGGAGCAGAAAGGAATCATCATGAATGTTGCCAGGATAGTGGACATGATACACAGAGAATCACTGCGTAACAACTGCACAGTGAGAGTTAATTTTTGCAGCTATGATATACCTCAGCATTGAAATTCAAAGCAACATATGTACAGTCAACGGCATCCTACACCATAGATAAGCCCACATCCTGGCTAAGACGCCTGTTCACTCCGCCTGTTACTCTGTGTTCTTTTTGAACAAAATGAAGTCCCTTTTCCTGGTGAAAAGATTCTTTTCACCTCTGATGTAGCAGTGGACAGCAAATTGAGAGATGCTAGGGGTGCCATTCGTTCCAACCAGGAAGGATTCCAACATGCAGAAATTAAAGTCTGTTCCCAGAGGTGAAAGAATTTGATGAGCATCTGTCTTGTGAATTGTAGACAATATACATGCAGTTTGTAGCTTAGGTGGAGGCAAGACAAATGCATCAGAAGACTCTAGGTTTATAAGACCTCCTTACTGAAAACCTTTCTCAGCAGATATTAGCAATTCAATAGTCATCTAACTGAAATAAGAAAATTCTGTTCCTCTAATACCTCAGCACTAAATGGGTTTAAACCACACATTTTGTTGGAATTGTATATTTTGATGAGCACCACTGATTTGAAAAGGAGCAAACCTTTAAAATGCAATATTAAATTAGATGCTTTAAACAGACTTCTGAGCTGAAGGTGGGACTATTAACATGGGGGAGGATTGGTGTAGTGCCAAGCAGTCTGCTGAAACATGATTCTAGCTGCTCGGAAAACATCTGGGTTTTGTTGCTGGGGACTTGCTTGTATTTCATGAGGGCTCTCCTCGTTTGCAATAGCTGATTCCATTTCACTCCAATAATTCTCAAACCAGTCAGAATTTCTCTAGTTTCTTTCCTCATACAGCAAGTGCAGAGTCACAGATAGTGATATACAGATATGATTCTACTCAGGCCGTGGGTGTTGTCTGAAAGAATGTGATAGAGGATATTGAGAAACTCCTGGATCATTCCTGGATTAGTGGTATGACGAACATTGATCTGACGAACACCTTTCTTAATGAAGTGGTATAGCTTCCTTGGTCTGATCTTGCGCCACATGAGGGAGTGGAAACTGAGTCAGCACTATAATAGCTGTGAGTGATGAGCACATTGCTGAGGGTGGTACCTTTAGTAATGTGCTTTAACTGATGTCAGTGGCGTGATCTTGCATGTCTTGCAGCTTGTCAGAAGTAGCCCTTCATCACAGAGTCCATGGCAACAGCGTATCTTTATTTTTGTTCATTTTGCCAATTCCCTGGTGCCCTATGCACACTGGCCAAGCTGTGCAGTTGGTACTCATCTTGTGTTCTTAATAATCTCCTTTAGAGTAGCAAAGTATAGACAACTTATGCAAGCCTAGGAAATTGGATAAACTGCTCCCACCTCCACTCCTTCATGGCACGACAAAGTGTCAAGTATCAAAATACACCAGTATGCAGATATCCCCATTGCATTTCCCTCTTGAGTCAGTGGCAACACCACTGGTTGGGTCACGTGCTGCACTTGAATGATGGCCACATGCACAAAGACATGCTCTATGGAAAACTTGCTATTGGCACAAGAGCAGCAGACCCACATGCCTGCAATTCAAAAGCATCTGCAAGTGAGATATAAAATTGACCAGACTGGAGTTCATAAATGGGAGGTCTTTACTGCAGATTGGAGTGCCTGGAGACAAGCAGTCATGCAGGACATTGGAAAACACAAAGGACAAAAAAATGACCATATGGCAGAAATGACAGCCTAGAAGAAAAGAAATCAGTCAACCTCGAGCCGATACTACTGATCCATGCCAGCTGCAGATAGAATTGTCATTGATGAGTCGGCCTCTAAAGCCACAGACGATCATATTAAATCCGGAAGCAGCATAAATCCCAGACTCTGTCCATTGTCTCCTGAGAAAGATAGATGTCTGTAACGGAGCAACAGGCTGCAAGTAATTTTTAGTAAGATCATCTGATATTAAATCATCAGGTCTTATTGCAGCCTAATGTAACAACAATACAAACTTATAATTTGAATGACAAATCCAATATACAATAATTAGCCTGACATCTTCGTGAGCCAATAAGTTTACCAGTATATGAGCTTCTCTACTGATTGAATTTTTGCCAAGATGATTTATAGAAGCATCAAGTTCATTGTTGATGTCATCGAGCTTCACAGCAATACAAGGTACCAATACTTAAGGATTACCTTTCCAAAATAAAAAGGAAACTTCTCTTCATTTTCAATGACATGAGCAAATCCTCCTTGGAGACCAAAATCCACAGAAAAATAAGGAAGACCTTTAGGGACCTGAAATGAAATAATTATTAATATTGATGAGTCTTTTTATGTTTTTTGACTTTGTGGCATGTAGCTGCATGCACCTGAATGTAAACAGAAAGTGTTGATGTTGAAACTTATTCATAGTTCAAGTTTGGTCTAAACTGACAGTCAATAGAGGGAATACTTTCATCGAGTGAGGGACCTATATGACAAAGTCATGTAAGTTTGAAAGCCAAGCTCAGGAAGCATTTGATTAGGCCTTCTACAGCTTTAGTTATTTCTTTAAAAATCATTAATAGGATGTGGGTGTCACTGGCTGGGCCAAAATTTACTGCTCATCCCATGGTGCCCTTGAGTAGGTGATGATGAGCTGCTTTCTTGAAGTGCTGCAGTCTCTAAGTTGTAGGTACACCCAGTGTTATTAGGAAAGAATTCCAGGAATCTGACCCAGCTACAGTGAAGGAATGATGATATATTTCTAAGTGGGTGACTTGGAGGGAAACCTCTCAATAGTAGTGTTTCCTGACAACTGTTGCCCTTATCTTTCTAGACAGTGTTGGTCATGGGTTTGGATGGTGATGCCTAAAGAACCTTCTTGACCTCCTGTAGTTCATCTTGGAGATGATGATACTGCTCTTATTGTTTATTTGTGGTGGAAGGATTGGCTGCTTGTTGAAGGGATAGTGATCAAGCTGGTTGCTTCACCATGAATAGCACTGAGCTTCTTCAATGTTGTTGGAGCCATACTCATCCAGGCACATGTTTCATCACATTCCTGACTTGTGTCTTGTAAATGGTTTACAGGCTGTGGGGAGTCAGGAGGTGAGTTATCAACTGCAGGGTTCCAAGTCTTTGACCTGCTCTTGTTGCCACAGAAGTTAGATTTGATTTGATTTATTATTGTCATATGTATTAGTATACAGTTAAAAGTATTGTTTCTTGTGTGCTATACCGACAAAGCATACCATTCAAAGAGAAGGAAAGGAGAGGGTGCAGAATGTACTATTATAATCATTGCTAGGATGTAGAGAAAGATTGACTTAATGCGAGGTAGGTCCATTCAAAAGCCCGACGGCAGCAGGGAAGAGTCTTGACCTCAGACATTTATCTCTTTTTCCTAACAGAAGGTGGTGGAAGAGTGTTATGTCTGGGGTGTGTGGTATCCTTGATTATACTGCCTGTTTTTCCAAGGCAGTGGGAAATATGGACGGAAAGCTGGTTGTGTGTGACGGATTGGGTTCATTAGTCAAGTTCAATTTCTGGCCAATGATAACCTCAAAAATGATAGAAGTCTACAAGGGACATGGACTGAATCAGAAGCTTTTTCCCAGGGTGGAAGAGTCAATTACTAGGGAGCATAGGTTTAAGTGCAAGGGGCAAGGTTTAAAGGAGATGTATGAGGCAAGTTTTTTTTTAAACAGAAGGTAGTGGGTGCCTGGAACTCACTGCTAGAGGAAGTAGTGGAAGCAGAAATGATAGCGACTTTTAAGGGCCTTGGCAAATACATGACTAGAATGGGAACGGAGGGACATGGTCCTCAGAAGGGTACAGGGTTTTAGTTTAGTCGATGCAGACTTGGAGAGCCGAAGGGCCTGATGCTGTGCTGCAATTTTTTTTGTTCTTTGTTCATACTGGGGGATTCAATATTTGGTAACATACCATTGAATGTCAGTGTGATGGTTAGATTCTGTCTTGTCGGAGATGGTCATTGCCTAACACTTGTGTGGTGTAAATGTTACTTACCACTTATCAGCCTAAGCCTGGATATTTTCTAGATCTTGCTGCATTTAGACGTGCATTGCTTCAGTATCTGAGGTGTCGTAAATGATACTCCCCATTTCTAACTTTTTGATCGAAAGAAGGATGAAGCAATTGAGGATGGTTGGGCCTAGGATGCTGAAGGAAAATTTGCATGTTCTAGATGCTACAATCTTAGGGTAAAACAAAATTAAAAATTCTGGAAATTTATTTAACTATTTTTCCCAATTGACACAATGGTTAACACTGCTGCCTCACACACCAGGGACCTGAGTTCAATTCTGACCTCAGATGTTATTGAGAGGAGTTTGTACACTCACCTATGTCTGCATGGGCTTCCTCCGGGAGCTCCAGTTTCCTTCCACACTCGAATGATGGGCAAATTAGGAAGACTGGCCGTGCTAAATTGCCACTTAGTGTCAGGGGGATTAGAAGGGTAAATGTGTGAAGTTATAGTGTTAGGGCCTGGATGGCATTGTTGTTAATGCAAGCTCGATGGGCTGAACGGCCTTCATTTGCACTGTGGGGATTCTATGATTCTATATATAATTCATTTTACAATATCCCAACAGCAGTCTGTGATAAGTAAGCAGTTTTGTTATGTTAGATTAATTATTGAATTTGTCACCTGCTGGGTACAGTTATTGCTGGTTGCTTCTTCAACTTGATCAAATTAGATGTCACAATCTGGGGACTATTTATATCGCAACCTGGTAGATACTCATGGCTATATAAGAGTAAAAACGCATAGTGCAGTTAATTGTTATAATTAAACTTTGTCGTGCATCGAGCTATTGTGTCAGTTTGGATATACTCTCTGGATTAAAAGGTTATTGTTCAAGTCCAACTCAGTACTGTACTGAATGACTGCTGTCCTTTTAAAAAAGCTCTTTCAATAAGTTGTAAATTAAGAACTTGTTTTTTCACATGGTTATAAAATATCCCGCTGCAGCATTTGAAGGAGAACTGGAGTTCTTTCTGTTTCAAACAAGCGCCTCACTGGTTCTACTGAAATGTAGCTCAGGCCTTGAGATAGTTCTGGTCCCTTTACTACCAATGATGTGGAAATGCTGGCATGGAGATACAGACTTCTTACTCCCTTTACTATCAGCATTGAAGACCAGGAGGCAGGCTCCTCTAAACTCTGGCTTAAAATTAACACATAACCAACTGTGCCCTTCAACAGATTTCCAAAAAAAAGTGGTTGTTGCAGTATTCAAAGATATTCCTAAAAAAAGTCCTATGAATTTTATAACACAAATATAAAAACGTGGATACTTTAAATTCTATTCAGCATTGGATTTTTGTTTGTGATGGCCTTATTGAGGAAACAAAATAATTCCTTTCTCCTCGGTGACATGCTCGGTGCCAAACTGCCTTATACTAAATGCAGAGAACATGTTTCATTTCTGTATATTGGGTATTAAGTCCAATGTAATTGGAGTTACAATTCATCCTGGTCATGGTGAATGCTAGCATCAATGCAATTTGCCTATTATACACAGAGGCAGTATATTCAACATTCTACTAGTAGAGGCTTTTCATTTCAAACTGTGTCTAATCATTAAGAACATATGAACTAGGAGCAAGAATGGGCCATCTGGCCTCTCGAGCCTGGTGTGCCATTCAATAAGATCATGGCTGATCTTTTCATGGACTTAGCTCCATTTATCAGTCCACTCAACATAACCCTTAATTCCTTTACTATTCAAAAATTTAGTTATCCTTGTCCTAAAAACATTCAATGAGGTAGCCTCAACTGTTTTACTGGACAGGGAATTCCATAAATTCACAATCTTTGTATGAAGAAGTTCTTCCTCAACTCAGTCCTAAATCTACTCCTTCTTATTTTGAGGCCATCATTATAGCTTCCCTGGATGACAAAATAGATGCAGTAATATGATAGGTGTCAAATGGATAAATACATTTGAGAATCAGGTTCAATATAGAAGATTCAGAGGGAAATTATCTAAACAGAGAAACATAAGAGACACTAGAATTAGGAAAGGAAGTAGGCAAACTGGCCCTTCAAGCCTTTTCTGCCATTCAGAGTTGTGAGGTGAAACAAGGCAAGGGAATCGTAGGACGCTAGGAAGTATAGAGAGCCAGAGGGACCTCTGGTGGTTAAGAAGGCATAAAGGATACTTGTCTTTATTAGGCAAGCCATGGAATATAAGGAGGGAAGCTTATGGTGAAACTATATACAACACTCATGAGACCTACAGCTAAAGCACTGTGCGCAGTTCTGGTTGCCACATTATAGGACGGATGTGACTGCACAGGAAAGGATGTTGCTTGGGCTTCAGCTGTAAGGAGAGGCTGATTAAACTGGGGTTGTTTTCCTTAGAGCAGAGCAGCCTGATTAAGGTATACAAAATTAGGAAGGGCATAGATAGAGTAGATAGAGAAAATCTTTCCTGTTAGTAGAGGAGCCAATAATAAGGGGACATTGATTTTTGATAAGGAGCAGGAGACTTAGAAGGGATGAGGAAAAACTTTTTCACCCAGAGGATGGCAGGAATCTGGGACTTACTGCCTGAAAGATTGGTCAAGGTGGAAATCCTAACAACATTTAAGAAGCATTCAAAGAATATTTGATAGCATACGAGGGTAGAGACCAAGTGCTGAGAAATTGGATTAGAATATAATGGGTGTTTGATGGCCAGTGGAGACACAATAGGCCAAAGGGCTTTTCTGTGCCATTTAATTCAATGGCTCTAGATAAACTTACCAAATGCCCTTTTGGGATTGATTTGCAATTATCATCTGCAAAACCCAAGTCCAACTTTAAATTTATTAAGTATTTTTTCTTCTCCTGATCTCCTTTTCTGATTTATTACTTCTTTCGACTTCACACTTCAGTACATTGATATATTTGATGAATTTAATTCATCATTTTCTCGTGGTTTTTTCAAGAAAAGCTCAAGTGAAAATACCTAAATCTTATCAAAATGCCACAGTTATAAATAATAGACAAGTGTAAGGAAAAGAACCTCAAATAATACAAATAGACATAGAATTAGGCATAGGCTGATAAAAAAAAATACAGACTTGATAGGAATGAAGGGAAACAGCTCCTAACATCAAAGCCATTTTCTAAAGAACTTTCTGGCACAGGATTAAATATCTAGCAGCTCCATTTTCAGTCCTGTCTTATTCAAGTGCCTCATTCCCAAAATCAACCAATTTATTTTCCTCTATTCAAAGTACATCTAAAGAAAGTAGCAAACATATGCTCACCATGCAGCACTGCTTGTTTTTGCCAAAGTGCCTAAATTTTGCACCTTATGGTATGAATAAAAAAAATCAGGAACAACAAAAATATCCCCAGCTCAGTGGTCCAGGTTATTGTGAGAAAGCAAAATCATCATATTTAGAAAAGACATTATATCAAAAACCCAACATGGCAATAAATACTAAGTTATACTATAAGACTCTGTGGGCCTAAGAATGATATGCTCTTCATTGTCATGTTTTACCTGAATTTGTACTCTTTGGCAATGTGCTAATTTTATGATGACTCAATACCTCAGTATTGAACTGAATTAAAGAGAAGCAAGTCTTAAAGAAGCTCTCCAAATGTATATGATCTAACTATCGGTCATTCATGATATAGTTTTAGTCAAGTAACTATAAAACCTCATTTTATTAACAAATTCTAGATGATTGAGTCACAATGAAACTGAAGACAGCTTATTACTTTTTCATGGTGTAATAAACTTCCGGAAGCATATGGAGCGTGAAACATTATTTTTTGCAGAGAGGTTCAGGGCAAACAAAAGTTCATATATCAAAATGTGATATGAGACTTATCTTTGCATGGATATGGAGTTACAGAGCCAAGTACAAGAGAGAGTGAGATTATTCTTACGAAAGAATCACATGCCTGATATTTAAGACTGGAGTTTAATCATGAGAAGCTGTGCATTTTGAAATGAACAGCTAGTCTTGAAATGCAGTTGTTTAAACACTTGCATTATCCAACTGATACATCTGATAGGCTTCATATCACACCGGAAGGAAAATGAAAATTTTCCCTCAAAAGTATATCCTTGGATACAGTATTTGAAGAATTTCTTAGATAACAGAAATAATTACTTACAGATCTGCGGATATCCTTTGTGGAAAGATCAATTAGCTTCTTGTTTATGGCCCACTCTTCATCAGCCTCCATTATTGCTTTCTTTTATAAATCACATAAATGGTATTTTGAATAAAAACAGAACTATGTTATTGTGATAAATGAGAATAACTACATTGAGGAAAGAGTTGCATCGAAAAGATAAAAGGAAATAAATTCAAAATTATGGAATAGCACATTGTAATTCAAGTATGGAGTCAACATTACCATATTATGAAAATTAAAATGATTATACATGACTTCCATGTTCCCATGAGAAATTATTGTTTTAAACTGCCAAGAAAATTGATGGTGTTTCTAAGAATCCTGGGAAGATGACTGAGTGCAAGGCTCCCCACACAATGTGGTGCTTATATCTTTTAAATCCTACACTTCTCCTACATTAAGGTTTGAATAATAAAAATAATGTTAAATGTCAATTAAAAATATTTCAATGACAAAATATTTTGGTAATCAATCAACCACTATTATTATTTACCATCCAGTTCATATCTGGCAACAATTCAGAAGGAAAAGTGCTTTCTCTTTGTAACCAGCTGTTTGAAACATTTTAGCAAGCTAGTTAGTTTATATCAAATTTGGGAAAAATATTGTATAATTTGGTCAGATGTAACATCTTAGAGTAGGGCATTATAAAAATAACAACATTAAATATGTATCTGGAGGTCATTTGGAAAATAAGTTAACTTTTAGGCTTCTTTTAAATAACACCATATATAAAATACAGAATAGCCCTTTTGACATAGTTAATTCAGTGAAGTCATTTGAAGTTATTAAAGGAGAATTTTATTGTAGAGCAAAATGTTTTTAGCAACTTATCTCTCATTTTTAGGTGTCCTTCATTAATTCTAATTTGCTGCCTGCATCTCCATTATCAGATATTGAAGGGAGGTATACTCTAAGTAAATGCTTGATTGTCAGCTAGAATGCCTTTAAAAACGCAGAGCATCATGATCATGGCCAAAATCGGGAACAGCAATGGAGATGGTTAAGTCATCACAGTTTTTTTACAATGACAACAAGTTAAGATTTCAAGTGTAAATCCTTAAGCGAAACAAATGGCTGAATCTTTCAAGAGGTGTTAATTGTTCTTGGGTTGACACTTTGTTCCTACTTGAACCAGAACATCCCATTTCTGGAGTTCAGACTTCACAGTTGTGCTGCCTGAGAAACATGGAGCATACCTACTCCTGGGGTCCTTCCTTCATAGTGTAGGAACATTAGGAGAAGCCATGCCATGCTCCCTCCCTCTTTTTTATGGCACTAGCTACCATAAACCGATAGGGTTAAATGTTCCAAAGGCACTTTGAGAAACTATGGAGAGAAGTTATGTGTAGGGTGGCATGTGGGTGTATAGGCATTGGTATGATAGGTGACTGGATAGGATGGCAGGTAAGTGCTGGCAGGGTAGGGTGGCATAACAGTGAGGTGGTAGAGTGAAGAAGTTTGAATGAGGGATAGGGTGACAGGTGGATGAGTGAAGGGGTGGGGTAGCAGGTAGATGGATGTGAGGATGGGATGAGTTGAGAGGGTGCTGGGATGGTAGACAGGTAAATAGTTGGGAGGGGGGTTGCTGGGAGCGCTAGTTAGGTAACAGCGATTGTCAGGGCATAAGTAGTGTAGTTACTCAGGATTTAGAACTAGTTTTAAATTTTCTAACTTTTCCTGGGTTTCTATTCTCTTAAGTAAGTTGGAACCATTCAAAGTCTCTGTTTTCAATTCAGAGTTTCGGAGGGTTCCAGTTGTAGGAGAATTGCCAAATAGAAGTTGAAATTTTCCAGGTAATTTCTGTGCAGTGACTGCACTGGGACCTTTGAGGGGCCTCTCTCTATTCCCTTGCATCTTCCCCCTACCCCCAGTACCTCTGGGCTTGAACCATCCAGAGAACAGAAGAATTGGACTATGGTTTTTATGCTGTTGGGGAAGGAGTAGAAGGGGAGCAGTTTTAAATCAGTCATTTCTCTTTATTGATATTCTTTCTATTTCCACGTAGTTTAGATTTCTATTACTGCCAGTTTTCTTCTTTCTTTATTCTTCCATTTTTCTTTGCCTTTTCACTGCCTTATATTGGTTTTTGAATTCTTGTTTGTTCTTTTGATGATAATTTGTGACCTTGGTTAGGTCTCCAAAATAATTCATTATTTCAATTCTTTCTTAAAAATCTGTTCAGTGGCGATTCCCTGCTATGTGCCAAAAGTCAGCATTCCTGATTTTGGAATTTTGCTTTGTTCTATTTTATCCCCTCTTTATTCAGCGTTATTACCAGGCTCACTTAACTTTCACTTCTGACAAAGGAGTGCCAATCAAAATTCAACTGGTCTTTTCACCTCATGGATACTATAGCTACATGTTTTCTAGCATTTTTCGATTTTATTTCATGGTTTTAACATTAGCTGTGTTATTCTTTTAATTGCCTTGAAAACTTAATCTGTGGAGACACTTGATATGTTCTGCCATTCTATCTTTTACTTTCATCCTTCTTTTTCCACTTAATTGATCTGCTTCATGCTGATGAAAGTATGGATGTGCAACCCATCATTCATGCCTCTTTGCAGCTTTCCTGAGCAGCAATGAAGACTAACTAAAGCACTCCCCTTTCAATTTCTTATTAACTAACTCAAACTCCCTCTCACCACACTGAAACTTAAAGATTTCTTTTGCAAAACTTAGATAAGAAAAAAAAATGGAACAAGTGTCATATTTGTGCCTACCATGACTCTTAACAAACTGGGCTAAATTTTCCAAAACAATAATTCCTAAATGTGAAAGATTAGAATAATAAGCAACTGAGATTAAACTGGATTAAAATATTTTTGCAAATGTCTATGGTAATATATTCCATTAAGATAACAAAACATTGTCCTTAAATATCTGCATAAAACAGCTCTTGTTTTTAGGGTCAATCAGTTGGTAAATTCTGCAACAGAACCCTATTTTTTAAACATCCTACCTCTAAGAACAATAAATGGACCCATCTCTGCCATTTCTGTCCTCGTCCAGATCTTACCTTAAAGTAGATAGGAGCCATGTCCCCCAATTCCTTTGGTAGAGGAATGCATTCGTACACCATATGAAAGCGTTTCTTTAAATGCATATTGGTCTCAAAAAAGACACAGTCAAGACCTTTGTCTTCCAACATTTTCACCAGGGTTTTTCGAAACAGCTATTGAAGAAGGTAGACAGTTCAGTCCCATTCCCAGTAAAGGAAACAAATTACTTTAAAAAAAAATCATCAAACAACAAAGTCTTGTGTTTGAACCTAGATTAACACCGTTAGGAAATATTAACCAAGATTCTCTTTGGTTAGGAAAGGAACCCAAAGTTGGTGAGAAAAGGTCTTAACTATTTTTGAACTTGAGCATTATTTCAATGATGTCAATTGATCTTTGGCCAAAGTGGGTGTTCGCTGTTTTCTACAATTCTCCAAGTCTGTATTTACTTAAGGACTACAACTGTCATATATTCACAGATTTCCACTAGGAACAGGCAGGCATACTATTCATTTATATACAGGCATGGTATCCATGGAGTGAACACAGTAAGAAGTCTCACAACACCAGCCAATTTATTTGGTAGTAAACTCACAAGCATTTGGGGCTTGCCCCTTTGTCAGGTGAATGGAAAGTTCTGCCCTCAGACAGAGCATATAACAGCACACAGTTTACAGACTACTGATTAGAATGTGAGTCTTTACAACTAACCTGCTATTCAAGTCTTAAAGATGCAGACAATGTGAATGGAAAGGCAAGTCATGGGGGTTACAGATAGTGCAAGTTAGATTACAGATAGATCACCAGGCAAGGCTGTTCCCTTCCTATTGGCGAACACTTCAGCGGTCACGGGCATTCGGCTTCTGACTTTCGGGTAAGCTTTCTCCAAGGCAGCCTTCACAACACAACAGTGCAGAGTCGCTGAGCAGAGGCTGATAGCACACATGAGGATGGTCTCAACCAGGATCTTGTGTTCATGTTGCACTATCTGTAACCCTCATGATTTGCCTGTGTTTGCAAAACCTCACTTACTGTACTGTCTGGAGACAATACACATCTCTTTAACCTATGCCTAATGTTCTTTCCATTCACGTTGTCTGCATGTTTAAGACTTGAATAGCAGGTTAGTTGTAAAGACTTGCATTTTAATCGGTAATCTGTAAACTATGTGTGCTGTTATATGCTGAGGCCAGAACTCTCCATTCACCTGACGAAGGGGCAAATCCTGAAAACTTGTGTGTTTACTATCAAATAAATTTATTGGACTTTAACCTGGTGTTCTGAGACTTCTTACTGTGTTTACTCCAGTCCAACGTCAGCATCTCCACATCCATGGGGTGGCCATAATGTTTCCTTCCCCCAATCTCCTTCAGAAACATCCTGCCACAATTTTACAGCATAGATTTTCAAATGGATTCCACAGAGTATAGGAGGTTCATCAGTAGATTCCAAGGTCAAAAGGAATAGTTGAGCACAGAAGGAAGTGATTCATATTGCAAGTTTTTTTGATGCGCAATCTAATTACTTTGCTTTTTCCTGATACCCCTGATTTTTTTTTTAAACAAGTATTAATCTAATTTCTCTTGGAAGGTTGCTTTTGAATGTGCATCCACCAACCTGGAATGCAGTGCATTCCAAATCCTAACCATGCATTCTGTAAAAATATTTTTCTTCATAATATCACTGGTCACTTTGTCAATGATCTTCGATCTGTGCCCTCTCTTTAGTGAGCCTCAGTCATTGGAAATAGCTTCTGTTTATTTATCCTATCTAAATACTTTATGACTTTAAATACTTCTTCTAGACGTTCCCTTAACCTTCTCTGCTCTAAGGAAAACAACCCCAGCTTTTTAGCCTACGGAACAATTTCTTTTGTACCCTCTCTCTATGGACAGAACAGGGCTAGCACTTTGAATCTAGATGATTTCTCAGATTCGAAACATTAACTCTGTTCTCGCCACAGATGCTGTCAGTCCTGCCGCTTTTTCCAGCATTTTCTGTTTTGGTTTTAGATTCCAATATCCAAAGTAATTTGCTTTTTTCATTAATATACATCACTGAATCTTGAGAAACTCCACTGTTTCATTTTCTGTAGTGCAAAAAAAGTTATCAACTTCAACTGTCTGTTTCCTATCCCTTAGCTAATTATGAATCCAGACTGCGTCAAGTTAAAGGTCAGAGACCTGAAATGTTGGCTCAATTCTCCAGCCATTCTTACTCTGACACTGTGACCAGAGAGGATGAAGAATTTGGCATTCAACCAAAACTACATTCACTCCAACAGGATGGGAGAGTCCCATTGGCGTGAATGGTCAGAGAATCCTGCCCATTAACTTTGTTTTTTTCTCAACAGATATTCACAGGTGGTATTTGTAGACATCTTCAACCTCCCTTTACAACAATCTGAGGTCCCAATCTGTTTCAAGACGACAACCATCATCCCAGCAGCAAAGAAAAGTTAGGAAGTGTTTCTTAATGACTATCATCCGGTGGCTGACATCCATCATTATGAAGTACTCTAAAAGGTTAGTCATGGTATGAATCAATTCCAGCTTCTCAAATTACCTGAACCACTTTGCCTACCGCCACAACAGCAGATGCCATCTCCCTGGCCCTGCACTCAACCCTGGAACACATGGATAATGAAGGCACCAATGTCAAACTCCTATTCATTGACTGCAGCTCAGCCTTTAACATCAATATTCCTACAAAACTCATCTGAAAACTCTGTGCCCTGGGGTTCCCTCTGTGACTGATTACTGAACTTCCTAACACAGACTGCAATCAGTAAGGGTAGATACCTCCTTCACGATCATCCTCAACACCGATGCCCCATAGCCCCTTACAATCCTTCTTATACAGCTATGACTATGTGGTCAAATTCCCTTCCAACTCGATTTTCAAGTTTGTTGATGATATCACATAGTGGATCAGATCGCAAACAATGACAAGATGGAGTACAGGAAAGAAAGAGAATCATGAACTGGGGCGACGACAATGATCTCTCCCTCAATGTTAACAAAATTAAGGAAATAGTTATCGACTTCAAGAGGTGTAGTGGAGGATATGCCCCTGTCTACATTAATGGGGACGAAGTAGAAATCATAGAATAGAATCATGGAATCCCTGCAGAAAGAGACTATTTGGCCCATCAAGTCTGCACCAACCACAACCTTACTCATGCCCTACCCCATATCCGTACACACTTACCCACTAATCCCTCTAACCTTTGCATCTCAGGACACTAACAGCAATTTTAGCATGGTCAACTAACCTAGTCCATACATCTTTAGTTGAGAGCTTCAAATTTTTAGGTGTCCAGATCACCAACAACCTGTCCTGGTTCCTCTATACTGACACTATTGTTAAGAAAACCCGCTAAAGCCTCTACTTTCTCAGAAGACTAAAGGAAATTTGGTATGTCTGCTATGACTCTCACCAACTTTTACAGATACATGATAGAAAGCAATTCTGTCTGGTTACGTCACAACTTCGTATGGTTCGGCTCTATCCAAGGCTTCAACAAACTACAAACGTTCGTGAACAAAGTTCAGTGCGTTACTCAAACCAGCCTCCCATCCATTGACACTGTCTATACTTCCTGCTTGCTTAATTCAAGGGCCCCAAGTATCCCAGATACACTCTCTTCCATCTTTCTCCATCAGGAAAAGGATACGAATGTCCAAGGATATGTACCTAACTGACTCAAGAACAGCTTCTTCCCTGCTGCCATCAGACTTTTGAATGGACCTACCTCATATTAAGTTGATCTTTCTCGACATCCTAGCTATAACTGGAACAGACATTCTGCACTCCTCCTTTCCTTCTCTATGAACAATATGCTTTGTTTAATGCCCAAGAAACAATATTTTTCACTGTTTACCAATACGTGTGAAAATAATAAATCAAATCAAAGATACTGCCAAACTGCTAAGTATCTCCAGCATTTCTACTTTATTTAGCCACACATTCAGCTGCTTTATAATTGTTTTGCCCTAGTTTCTGCTAAGCAGATGTCCAGGAGTAATACAAGATCCTTACAGTTAACATCTTCATCAAGATTTTATTTTTATTTATTCATGGGATGTGGGCATCGCTGGCTTGGCCAGCATTTAGTGCTTTTCCTGAGGGCAAGCTAAATTCTCCCTCAACGTTCCCAAACAGATGCCTAAATGTAGCAACTCTGGTGGGATTCAAACCTAATTCCCCAGAGCATTATCCCTGATTTCTGGATTACTAGTCCATTCTGGATGAGCACAGACATCTGACATTACACACTCATACCTCTGTTGCTGAAATTAATAATGTTCCCAATAAATCCTTACTTTCCTAGTTCAGCATCATCCATGAGGAGATATGGAACTAAAAATGGAACGAGGTTCAGCTTACTGCCGAGAGGTGTGAAAACCTATGCTGCTCGACACTGAATACAACTTTTTTCTAAAACTTAGCCTCATCAAATAAACATCAGTACGAAGTACATTTTCTAGAGAGGATTATATTGTTCATCGTGAGAAATGCTTGCATCATCCACAAGCAAAAGACATCAGTAAGAAAATAATCATTAACCTTAATGAGCAATTCTCTTGAGCCCAATAATATCTGTCTGAGGCTTAAGGGTGACTGGTATATTGGTCAGTTATCATGGTGATGTACAATGTGTTTTGCTGATTTCGTAGATATGAAAATAAAGGCTACTCATTGTGCTAAGACTGAGAGAAGACTGATGATGCAGCTCATTGAATTCAGTTTTGACCCTTAAATGAACATGGGACCTTATGTACAAACAATGAAGGTGGGATAGGAGTAGGCCACTAGGCCCCTTGAGCCTGCTCCACTATTCAATAAGATCATGGTTGATCTAATTGTAACCTCCAGCCTAGCTCCAAGGATCAATCAATAATCTATCTACTTCTGCCTTAAAAATATTCAAAGATCTGTTTCCTCTGCTCTTTCAGGAAGAGAGTTACAAAGACTTATTACTTTTTGAAAGAAAATAGTTTTCCTAATCTCTACTTTAAATGGACAACCCTTTATTTTTAAGTTTTAGATTTACCCACAAGAGGAAACAAGATCCACATCCACCCTGTCAACATCCCTTGAGATCTTAAAGGCTTCAATCAAGGCTTACTCTTCCAAACCCCAGTGGATACAATCCTAACCTGCCCAAACTTTCCTTAAACAACCTGCCCATTCCTGATATTAGTCTTGAAAACTTTCTCTGAACTACTTCTATTGCATTTACATCCTTAATTAAGGATGCCAATACTGAACAGTGCTCCAGATGCCCTGTATAACTGAAGCTTTACTTTTCTATTCAAATTCCCCTTGTAATAAATGTTACCATTCTTGCTCATCTTTCAGTCAAAATGGACAATTTCACATTTGTCTACATTGTACTCAATCTGCAGACCTTTGCCCCCCTACAACTTATGTTCCTTTTTAGCCTTCTTACGTCCTCTTCACAACTGATCAGCAAATTTAGCAACAAAATTTTTTTTGGTCCCTTCATACAAGTCATTTATATAAATTCTAAAAAGATGATGCCCCAGCACTGATCTATTTTCTATTTGTGCCTACTTTCTGTTTCCTGTTAGCTAGCCAATTTTCTATCCATGCTAATGTGTTACCACCTCCCCCCACCATGAGCTTTTGTTTTCTGCCATAACCTTTGATGTGGCACCTTGTCAAATGGCTTCTAGAAATCTAAGTATAGCACATTTATTAGTTTCCCTTTAACCACAGCACATAGGACTTCTTCATAGAATGCCAATAATTGGTTAAACACAATTTCCCTTTCACAAAATTATCCTGAGTCTGCCTTATTGCCTTGAATTTTTCTAAGTGCCCTACCTTAACATCTTGAATAATAACTACCATTTTCCCTATGTTAACTGACCTGTAGTTCCCTGCTTTTTTGTTTCTCTCCTTTTTTGAATAAAGGAGCTACATTTGTGATTTTCCAATCTAATGGAATCTTCTGTGAATGTAGGGTATTTTGGAAAATTCAATCCAATGTATCAACTATCTCACTAGTCACTTGTTTCAAGACCCTAGGATTAAGTCCATCAGGTTGGGGGTTTATCAACCTGGGCTGGAGGAGAATCCCCAGGGAGGTTTTGCTGAAATGTGGTACTAACGGTTTGATTCTTCTCAGGACCATAGATTCCCTGTGTGACAGAACACCTGGACTGCAGTGAATGTCTGTCAGGGTGCCTTTTAAATTTGGCCCCATAAGGTAACAGTGGGTCAGATGAATGTCTGCCTTCTCTGCCATGAAATTCCCTGAACTCCTCGCTGATGTATAATTGATGAGTCAAAAAATGGAAGATTGTGCATGATCGCCCAGCAGGAATCATGCTGACTTTCCTGCCTGCCATTCATTTCATGTCCAAAATGAAAAATTTTGTCCTGAGGTTCTTGCAAAATGCTGCATAACCTGGCATCAGGAGCATGTTCATCAGAAGTCAGATTTACTGCATTTGTCTAGTGGTTTGCATGGTGGATTCCTGAGCATGGGTACTCACACCCCATCTCATCCCAAATTTAGATATAAAGACATCTGAAAACCAATCATGCAGCTTGCAGCTTAGATAAAAAAAATAATTTTGGACAGACCCAAGTGGTGAAATCTCTATCAAAAAGTGATTTCAACATTTGAGCAGATTGGAGCAAAGTGCCTTCAGGAGAAGTGTGCGAAGATTATGCCTTATCCATTTCTCTAACACTGACTTCACATAGAATCTTTGCAATAAGTCTGCAAATTGAGATTTGGTTTAATGTCATGCATGAGGCAACATCAAACTAGATTGTAAACATATCTTTTTTCTAAAGATGCTGAACAGTCACCTTTTGGGGCAATGGGACAATCACTACTTAAAATAAATTACAAATTGCATTTTAAATTCTAAGTAGACTGTTACTGAATTTGGGAAACCAATTCTTAAACTATATGTGTTAATATTTCTATCCAATGGCAAGTCAGACTGCCTTTTCTGGTAGTAATAACAAGAGGTGCAGTGACATCAATATTTACATAAGGAAGTCCAAGAACATTACAGTACCATCATGCAATTTTTCTTCCCTCTTTTTTCTGTCTTCTTCTGCCTTTATATGCTGAAGACATCAGTCTCAATTTTCTGATTTCTATGCTGACATTAAAATAACACCAATTGGAAAATTTAGGCTACAACTATTTGCCTTGGCATAGTTCCACAAGTGCTGTTCATCCTTGGGCTTTCTTGACCCATGAACCTCTGCAAAGGCTTGTTAATGAGGTCGATTGCTGGCAGGGTATTAAAGTTCAGAGAATATTCATTGAGAAATACCGTCTGCGATAATTCCTGCTTAGTGATCCTGCATGGAAAGTCTGGCTAATTTTCTCATTTACAATCTCCTTGAAATCAGCTAGCTAAATACAACCAAGTCTTGAGACATTCTTGACCCAAATGGCTCAGCTGCTCACTACTTTAATTTGCTGTGGCAGTGGAGAAAATGCATTGCACTAAGAAGAAGTGAGTTTTAATTTACAATTTTGAACTAACTAACCTGGGGCAATCCTTTTAAAACTTTGGAAGAAAGCCTAAAAATTAACTCTTGCACCATCATCATATTTATTGCCTGCTTTGGTAGCTATCATTTAGTGACCTTCTCATGAGCTTTCAAACTCATTTACATGTTTGAAAGGTTAAATTAAATATTTACTAAGAATATTCACATTTGCCTTTCATCTGGAGTTCATTCAAATATACTATTGTTGGTTTACATCAATCCAAAGCACTTTTTATGTTTAATTAGCTTTGTGAGAATATGTTTTGTAGCAGTAGATTTTGCTAGCAGTTTGTTTAGAAAGTCCCCTGCAATGTCAGGGAATACTGATCTTATTTCAAATGAAAATAAAAATCAATATTTCAATAAAATAACTAGCAAAGTACTTTGAGTCAGAAAGAAGTAATTTACGCTTTTAATCTAACCTGTATTTCCTCCCAAATGTCTTCATCCAGTAGGGTACCTGCAGTGTGATGCTGGAGAGGTACTATTAGGCAGTGACCTTCAGTCATGGACTGGTAATTTGGCAAGCATAAATATACCTGGGATAAGAGAAAATATCAGAATTCATATCATTAAATCAAAATGAACACAATGTTTCTTTTTGCTTGCTGCATATTTCAAAAGAAGTTTCGTTTGCAGTATGAATATAAATGGACTCATCATCTAATTTCTTAGACTAAAAAAGGCATATTTCAATAGAAATTTTAAAAAGCATCACCAATATATTTTGGAATACTGTTTGCTGTATTACATGTGCTATTTCACAGCAGTGAAATGTAGATAATTTTCCTCACAAATTTGCAGCAGTTACACTGCAATACAATGCGTTGCAAATAAAGGTAAAAGCCCAATTTTGCAATCAATGATGGTCGAATGAAGTTCATTATGTTTAGATTTTCCCATAAAACTTCTGTGGGTTTTTACATAGCAATTTGCATCATCAGTCAAAACAGCCTTTTACAGATAATGTGTGACATGTATGAACAGGGCAAGCAATGAAATGTTCCTTAATCAATCAGATTAAACAATCTTTATTGAGGCATGCAGATCTAAACCAAGAATTGTCTATTGGATTGCTTAATTTAATTTAAAATCATATAACAGAAAGTGAAATAGAAAAAGGAAAAACAAATGGAACTGGAAATGGAACTGAGAATGCGAAAGAAATAAAAAGAAAAGGCAATAAAATATTTTAATTTTTAAAAATCTCCTGCAAAATATTTAATATCCGAAGGACTGAGACTTGATACTTAAAAAGTAAATTTCCAATCGCAGGATGATTGTTTAACTGCAATTAAATTTATCATGCTATTAAAAATGCTATTAAAAATAGACTTGAATGACAAGTTCTACATTATTCTTTATGTATTTAGTGGGTATCTAATGCACAATTACCACAACTTTACGCACTTCATTTATTTCAGTGATTGGCAAAATTCTATTACAGCAAAAGTTCTAAAGGAGCACAGCAACTCCAGCAGCAACTTGCTGATTTCCACATTTAACTGTTCAAGTACATAGTGGTACTGATAACGGTACTGTTATTCTTACAACAAATCTGTACTATTCTCTGACTTGGGCATAACTACATCGCACAATTTCAATTCACAAGTTCACAGAGAAAATTTTTCCAGCGTTGGCATAAAAAGATTAAAATTACTCATCAATCTTTCAGTTTACAATATTCTGAAACACAAAATCTTGAAGTGTACTGTAACAGACTTACTGTCTGTTTTTCATCTAATTTCACCCATTGAGCACAGATGTGTCCAGATTCTAAAACAGTAATGGTTAAATACAGAAATATTAATAAAACTATGTCAAACAATCTACAGCAGCTGATGGTTTATCTGTAAGAGTCCATTATCTTCATGTGTATCATGCTTTTATGGAAGACTTAAAGAACCGTCTGATTTAATTGTGTGGGGGAAAGGGTCACAAGTAAAGTCCTAAACACCAGATGTAGCATCACTCGTGAGGCTGTCAAATCATTTGACTTCACAACATCTCCAAATCAATGTTCTCGCCACTGATTGTTACAGTCATCTTCATGTCTGACTCTTCACTAGCCTGACAAAATCATCAAAAGGTACAGCTCAAAAGGAAGCCATTCAGCCCATTATCTATGCTGCTTCTCTGAAGGAACAAATAATGAGGTGAAAGTTCCAACTCTCAGTCAAATAACTTTTTTTCTATTGCCAACATTGTTATTACTGATAAAACAAAAATGTTCAAAGAAAAACAAATTCAGGAGAATGTGCATTTCATGAGTTGCTTGCAGCAATGTCATCAAGATAAATCGTTAACTGCTGGCAACTCTAGGACAATGCTGCAGTGCTGTGAACCAATCTTCCCTTTAAAGTTTAGCTGTTGCTCAAGGCACATTTTTTCAGTGCATGGTCCCTTTAGATTTTTTGCATGGCCGTGGAAATGTACTATTTATCACAAAACATGATCTGCACTGTATCTTTCATACTTCAGCACATGGCTTTGAAGTATGATTGGCAACTTTAGACGAACCTAATAAAGGAATTGTTTCTCCATAAGCTTTTGCTGAAAAGTGACTTATAGCAGAAGCTTTCAGACTTATTTATCTTACTTTTACACCAATAGCAATGATAAGATGCTTTGGAAGTTCTGGGTTGTCGAAGCAATACTGGCATTTCTCCATGCGGCCAGCTAATCTCTTGTGCTCATGAATAGCTTTATTCCGTTGCCTTTCATCATCTTGGTACGATTGGCTTTTTTTGGCTGCTTTTGACACAAACATGTCATCCAATGTGTAGTAGTCCCTATCCATCTTCTCGAGAAACTAGAAGAAAAGATCAAATGGGCAGTTAAAAATATCAGAAATTGTCGTTTATATAAAACTGAACAATATTAGATCAACTTTTGTCCTTGAACACACAACAAAACAATGGCATGAGACCCAAGATTAACTTGATTTAAAAGCTACATTTATTCACTTACATAAATTGCAGCTTCCCCTATCTTATAGTCATTGTAGCCAGCGTTGTAACTAGCATTCTTAAGCTGCTCCAGAAAGAGAGGGGGTTATGACATTTTAATACCTGGGCCTCATTTAAATGATGCAAAGTTATCTTTCCTCAAAGCCTGAGGATCCTGTGCTCAATATGTTTCTTTACTTTCTCCTCTTCACAAAATAAATTTTATTCACATTTAAATGTTACCTTCAGATTTTGTTTCTAATAAGTGAAACCAACCTTTAGTTGAAATGCTGGCCTTATTTCCTTCAGCTAGTGCTCCAGCTATTTTTAGGCCCATGAATTTAGACAGACAACATCTGTAGGTAGAGAAATGTAATGCTGGCTCCATTCCCCAGTGGAGGCTCAGCTGTGGGATTCTGGAATTCCTAAAACTCTAGATGGCTGGACCTGCTGTCATGTATGGGATTATGACGACTAATTGTCACTCACTATGCAATGGGAAATGCCTTAGAATATATTTATCTAGTTCTAAAATGGGGTGTGACACTTTCCAGTTAGTTTAAAAAGAAGCTCACTTCTGTCACCAACAGTCACATTCTTCAAATCAGCAGACTGGTTTGATGTATTGAAAATACATCAGTGCTCCTAGATGGTTGGTGCTCAAAAGATGTATTCAATTAGAAGACATATACGTGTCCTTTCTTATCTTAGATAAATTAACATGCTAATATTGTTCTCTGAAACTAAACGATAAGAAGTGGAACCAACTGCACTTTACGTAACCAGTAGGTGTAAAAAACAAGCAGCAGCTCAATTATTTCAAAATAACATCCTAATTATTTGCTTTCATTTTTAAAATATAATACAAAGACTATCCTAGACAACTCTTTATAATGAGCAGATTTGCCACGTACAAACAAGTGCATCACAACTAGTTTGCATATAATCTCATCTTAGTTTTCTCAACTCTGTTCTAAAAAATGCTTTTATTAAGATTTGTGTTTTATAATGAACATTCTTTCCAAATAGATTCAAAAATTGAGTTATTTAAAAATATATATCATTCGCCTCATCTACGTCACAGCTAGATACTACCACAGGTCTCAGGGAACAACGTAATAGGAGAAAGTAGAAAATAAAATCACACGGTTCCTGTTACAGATTGCAATCCAGTGGCCACTGTTGAAAAATTAAAGAGGGCATAAGGAATTGAATTGGGCTTAGGTTGTGATGGTCTCCAAAATTGAATAATCCATCAATATTCACCATCCAGCCTTGTGCATGAAAAATAACGGCTCAAGTGAAGTTTTGGTAGCTTGCCAACACATATGCACTCCTAAGGCTAGAAAGATTGATATATTCAGAAAGACATGGAAAAATAAAGGAATATGTGTTTTTCCTAATTAAGGATCTCCCAACAGACTGAAAGGATAGGGGATTGTTGTTTGCTCTTTGTTAATTCATTTTGTAACAAACTTTTGAGTCCTGTGTGAAAATATCTGAAGCCTCGAATGAAATGGGAGATGCTGAAATATCACCATGTGAGGAATTGTGTATGAAAACTACTATTTAATGTTACCTAATGGAGGTGCTTGAAATCAATTTCCAACAAGAGGTTAATGCCATAGAAATGTGAAACTCCAAGATGCTGCAGCAAGAACATCACAGTTTCATTTGTGAAATGAATGTAATAAACTCTTCTGCATGATTTAATTAATCTCACTTACAACAGACCTTTCAGTGAGTCTCCAACATCAAACATGCTGGCATTTTACCAAGGATGTTTTTTCACTCTAGGAAGTGACTACAGATGAGCAAAATTACAATCAAGACAAAATAACTACTGGAGTTAATCATTTCATATAATTAACTCATTAACATACCCTCCAGTGAATATATGACTATTAATTCAATGTATTTTTGCAAGGTTTAGATTCTCTTTCATTTTAAAACAGATCCTGTGTATAATTTTATTTCTAATGCCAAAACTGAAAATTTGATTTGATGAAAACAATTAGTATTTTGTCTTTTTTCTCCTGCATTTATCAACTCTGGGAAGATATTTGAACATACATCAATTATGTTTATGGATTAATTTGCAAGACAGCAGCAGTGCTAAACTAGGAAATTAGGTACGATAATGCATTCTTGCCAACCAATTAAATTTCAATGGCCTTGCATCACCATAATCTATTCTTTGAAGAGTGCCTTTCCATCACTATGTCCTAGAGCGGGTGGATTGTAACACTGCAGCCCATCATTTCAGTAATCTGATAATGCTACTGCATTTCAAATATAGCTGAATAAAAGAATCACCCATAAGGAAATACAAAAAAGGTTTAGAGTTTAGTCTCAATGATTTATGTAAAAAAAAAAAATCTCATGAAGCTTTGGGATGAATTGGGACCCAAACCAAATAGGCAGGTAAAGACCATTAAAATTTGAATCAAAAGACAGAACAATCACAAATTCACTCCATACTGCACTTAAAAGATAATTATAGGTAAAAGTGATCAATAATAAATTACATTTGTGCTTTGACGCTCTACAGACTATGGCAAACAATATTTTTTAAAATGTTTAAAATTCAGTGATAGGTTAAGAGTTTTTGTTTAGTGACTTGGGTGGTCTTTACATGAATCACAGGAAAGGAAAACGTACAGACATACAATTAGGAAGGTGAATGATCTGTTAGTCAATATTGCAAGGGAGTAGGGTATAAGAGCTTGGGAGTCTTGCTGCAATTTCATGATTATAGAGATAGAGTACCATGTACCTTTTGATATCCTGACTTAAAGATATGCTTGCCTTGCAGACGGCGCAAATAGAGATTCACAAAATTGATTCCTGGGATGATAGAGCTATCTAGTGAGAAAAATCGAGTAGAAAAGGCTCACATTCTCTGGACTTTACAAAACCAAATGGAGATTTCATTGAAATCGATATAATTATTTGTGGTTTTGACAGGTTAGATGTTGAGATACTGTTTTCTTGATTTGAAAGTGTGACAGTATAAATCATAGCCTCAAAATCGGAGATAGGCCATTCAGGACTTAAATGAAAAAGTTACTTTTCACTCAAAGGGGTGTGAATCTTTGGAATTCTCTAGTCAAGAGGATGTGTGTGCTCAGTTGATAAGTATATTCAAGATTGAGAGTTACAGATTTATGAACATTTGTGGGATCCAGGGGAACAGGATGTGGAAGTCCAGCCACGATCTTATTCAATGATGTGTAGAGTATGCTTGAGGTGTGACATGGTTATTCCTACTCCATACTTCCTTACTATAAAGACAATTAGTACAAGGATCTACTTCTAGTCTGGCTTCCTATATAATAGCACGTGCTATCCTTAATCTGTTATGCCTATGTTTGAAAGGGCCTTTAGAAGCAGAATAATATCACATTTCATGTCTAGTCTTAAATTTGAAACTTCATATATAAACACAAGACTATAAATAATACTGCTCATATTTGGGAAACAATATTAAGAGAACTGTATTGAAGTGCAATGTAACATCCAGCTTTTAAAACTCCAGACTGCATGCTAAAATGTTACAATCACGTTACTGTTAGGACCTAAAAATTGTACTCATTTCAAATGTTAACTGTATTTCAGATAATTCTGAATTATTGTCCCAATATAGCCAAATATTTAATGAAGCCTACATTATAAATTACATTGATATATTAAACTGCTGGCATTGTGGCAGAACCTCCACAAAAAGTTCCATGTTGTTAAATTCATCATCTAGTTCATGGTTCCAGTTAATATTGTAAAGGTAGCATTTATTTCTGGGAAACTCCTATTGCGAAGATAACTAAAATGTTGGGTTTTAGAGATTTCCAAAAGAAAAAGATTATTCATGTTTGTTTAATAGATTCAAAATGGAAGAGATGGAGCTGTTAAATAATAGATGGGCTAACTTAGCAGGAGAATTTGTAAAGGCAGATTAATTGGCTTGGAGTGGGTTTGAGGATAAACACCAGCAAACTATGTCATCATAGAGATGGTGAAGCTCAGTAAGGTTTTCTGGTTTCAATTTATCTGTGTGTTGGCTGAGAGAGAGGATTGGTTACAGTTTGGGCCTCCTATGCATTGCAGTTCACACAGAATCCCTGGAAGCTAGAACACAGAACATAACACACAATATAGGCCCTCCGGCCCTCAATGTTGTGTTGAGCTACGTCCAATCCCAAGATCAAGCTATCCCTTCCCGACCATTCTGGTGTGCTCCATGTGCCTATTCAATAACCACTTAAAAGTTCCTAAAGTATCTGACTCCACTATCACAGCAGCCAATGCATTCCACACTCCAAGCACTCTGAGTCAGGAATCTACCTTGGACATCCCTCTTGTATCTCCCACCATGAACCTTATAGTTATGCTCCCTAGTAACAGCCACATCCACCCGAGGAAATAGTCTCTGCATGTCCACTCTATCAATCCATCTCATCAACCTATAAAACTCTATTAAGTCGCCTCTCATCCTCCTCCGCTCCAAAGAGAAAAGCCCCAACTCCCTCAAACTTTCAAGATCTACCCTCCAAACCAGGCAACATCCTGGTAAATCTCCTCTGCACTCTCTCCAATGCTTCCACATCCTTCTTATACTGAGGTAACCAGAACTGAACACGATATTTCAAATATGGTCTCACCAACGTCTGGAATAGTTCAGCATAACCCCATGGCTCTTAAACTCAAACACTCTGTTAATAAATGCTAACATGCTAGTGGCAACCTTCAGTGATATGAACCCCAAGATCTCTCTATTCCTCCACATTCCTTAGAACCCTGCTTTTGACCCTGTAATCTGCATTCAAGTTTGTCCTACCAAAATGAATCACTTCACATTTATCAGGGTTAAACTATATCTGCCACTTTTCAGCCCAGCTCTGCATCCTACCAATGTTTCTTTGCAGCCTGCAAGAGCCCTCCACCTCATCCACTACTCCACCAATCTTGGTGTCAACAGCAAATTTACTAACCCATCCTTCAGCCCCCTCTTCCAAATCATTTATAAAAATCAAAAATAGCAGAGCACTCAGCACTGACTCCTGTGGTACACCGTTGGTAACTGGCTCCAGTCTGAAAATTTTCCTTCCACCACCAGCCCCTGTCTTCTATGATACACCAGTTATTTATCCAATCTGCCAAATTTCCTTCTATTCCACACATCCTTATCTTCTTCAAGAGCCTACCACGGGGAACCTTATCAAATGCCTTACTAAAATCCATGTATATGACATGAATTGTTCTACCTTCATCCACACACTAGTTACCTCCTCAAAGAATTCAATCAAATTTGTAGGCAGAACTTATCCCTCACGAAACCGTACTGACTATCCTGGATTAAACTGCATCTTTCCAAATGGTCATGAATTTCATCTCTCAGGACCCTTTCCATTAATTTACCGACTACTGAAGTGAGACTAACTGGCCTATAATTACCAGGGTCATTCCTATTTCCTTTCATGAAGACAGGAACAACATTTGCCATTCTCCAGTCCTCAGCACTATCCCCATGGACAGTGAGGGCCCAAAGATCAAAGCTAAAAGCTCTGCAATCTCATCCCTTGCCTCTCAAAGTATCCTAGGATGTATCCCATCTGGCCCAGGGGACTTATCAATACTCAGGTTTTTCAAAATTGCTAATACGTCTTTCCTCAGAACATCTACCTCCTCCATCCTATCAGCCTATATCACGCACTCGTCCTCAAAAACATGGCCCCTCTCCCTACTGAGCAATGAAGAAAAATATTCGTTCAACACCTCTCCTATCTCTTCTGACTCCTTGCACAAGTTCCCACTAATACCCTTGACTGGCCTTAATCTCACCCTGGTCATTCTTTTATTTCTCACATAAGAGTAAAAAGCCTTGGGGTTTTCTTTTATCCAATCCGCCAAGGACTTCTCATGCCCCCTCCTAGCTCTCCTATGCCCTTTCTTTAACTTATTCTTAGCTACCTTTTAACACTCAAGCAACCCAACTAAACCTTGTTTTTTCATTCTTACATACGCTTTCTTTTTCCTCTTAACAAGACATTCAACCTCCTTTGTGAACCATGGCTCCCTCACTTGGCCACTTCCTTCCTGCCTACCAGGAACAGACCTATCAAGAACACGCAGTAATTGTTCCTTGAAAAATCTCCACTTCTCATTTGTGCCCATACCTGACAGTTTCTGCTCCCATCTTATGCTCTCTAATTCTTGACTAATTGCATCATAATTTCCCTTCCCCAATTACAAACATTGCCCTGTCATGTGATCCTATCCCTCTGCATTGCAATAACAAAGGACACTTAATTGTAGTCACTATCTCCAAAGTGCTCTCCCACAAACAAATCTAACACTTAGCCCGGTTCATTACCCAGTACCAAGTCCAACGTGGCCCTACCTCTTGTTGGCTTATCCATATACTGTGTCAGGCAACTCTCCTGCACACACTGTACAAAAAGTATCCCATCTGAACTATTCGACCTATAAAAAGTTCCAATCAATTTTTAGAAAGTTAAAGTCACCAAATGATAACTACCCTGTAACTCCGCACCTATCCATGATCTGCTTTGCCATTTCCTCCTCCACATTTCTATTACTATTTGGGGCCTGTGGAAAATTCCCAACAACATGGCTGATCCTCTTCTATTCCTAACTTCAGCCCATATTACCTCAGTAGGCAGATCACCCTCAAAATGCTTTTCAGTAGCCGTTAAACTATCCTTGATTAGCAATGCTACTCCAGCAACTCTTTTATTGCCTTCCCTACTCTTACTGAAACATCTATACCCCAGAACTGCAAACAACCATCCCTGTCCCTGTTCTAACCATATCTCCATAATGGCCATGACATCATAGTTACAAGTATCAATCCACATTCCAAATTCACCTGATGCTCTTTGCACTGAAGTAGATACACCTCAACCCACTATCCTGTACACCCCTGCAACCCTGGTACTTTCTTCAGTACCTTGCGACCCTCAACACTGGCTTTTGGACTACATCTCATTTTTCCATCCCCCTGACAAATTAGTTTAAACCTCCTCAAAGAGCAGATGCAAATTTCCCTCCCAGGATATTAGTGCCCCTCTGGTTCAAGTATAAACTGTCCTGTTTGCACACGTCCCACCTTTCCCAGCTGTTAGATGGCTTGAGGCAATTAGAGCTCAGCAAAGTCATGGAAGCAGAGACAGTTGTGTGGAAGGTCACTGGTTCCAAGCCAGGCAGTTAGAGCTTAAGCAGGCTAAGAGCCATTTTTAGGTTCGTGCAGCCAGGAGACTGGAGTTTGGAGAAACCCAAGGACAATGCCAGTTTAGGGAAGCTAGCAATCTGTGAAAGAATTGAAAGTATGCCAGTAATTAGATGTGGGAGTGGAGCTTTGTGAATTCTATGAAAGGCAGTGTTAGACTGAAGTGAGCAGTTTCCAAGGTAGTCTGAAACATAGTAGCTTTTGAGGGAATTCAGGGACTAGATCTTCAAAGAGTAAAGAGTCACAATTCTTCATGAGGAAGTCAGCATTTTAAAGAGATTTTGTGATTCATAGTGGTCACTGATGTCTGGATGGATTGATGAGAAATCCATGGAATACATTTTGATTGCAACGACCATTTGTGCCATCATTCCCGAGGGGTCTAAACATGCCAGCAAGCCTAAATCCTTTTTAAAAAGGTCACCCCAGTCACAAATTGAAGTTAAAGCACTTCCTCTCCATCACTGCCAGCATTGAGCCATCACAGCCCCTTCCCCCTACTCCCTCCTGGGATGCTGACCTCTACCCTCTCACCCCCATCATCATAATGCAAACACAAACTCCTCCCCTGTAATGCCTTTTCAACATTATGGGAAGTCCTCAGTGGAATTCCCTATAAAGCTCTGGAGAGGCAGAACACTGCCCAGTCATGTCCCCCACCAACTGTGTGTGTGTGTGTGTGTGTGTGTGTGTGTGTGTGTGTGTGTGTGTGTGTATATACATACACTCTCCCAGAAGATAAGCCATTGTGCCATTTAGACATATTTGAATCTATTCAATTCATTGGGTGTGAACCTGATTACAATCACGACACTTGCAGGAGGTGAGGAAGATCTCATTCGGCAATCTCCCCAGCGAGAAAGGCCATAACAGGATTTGCATCCGAGGCAAGCAGAGTTGTAAAATTGTCAGACCATAGATTGTTTTACTTTTCTAACCTTGTTTAGTAAAGTTTATGTTTGTTTAAAGCAATGAAATCATGGAATGCCCCTCAAGTCCACAGTGACTGTCTCACCCAGATCCCCTTCCCCTATCCCATCCCCTTAACCCCACACATTTCCCATGACTAATTCATCTAACCTAGACATCTTTGGATACCAAGAGGCAATTTTATCAAAATCAATCCACCTAACAGGCACATTTTTGGAATCTAGTGGGTTTATCCTTCTATGAGGATTACAAACTTTGTCTATTTTAAACAGAAAGTTATTGGTCCCTAACCAGATTATAACAACTACCCTTAGCCAACACATAAAAATCATCTGTCAATAAACATCAATGCTAACCAAACTTTTATTTAGAAACTTATTGCCCCAGCCCTGTTCCCAAATTTTCATGCACATTGATTTTGCTCAGAGGAACATGTAGACTGAAAATTATATGTGCAGAGTAATTGCATAATGTACCAGGAGGATGCACATGATATATAGCAGCTTTATCAAGCTGACCATGGATTAGTGTGCTACTGCATGGAATTTTACCTTACAGCAGGTCTTGTGTAATGTGACTGATGTATTATTTTGAAATCAATTTTAAGACTGGACTGTATAGGATGCATAAATGGTTCACAGCTTTAGGAGTTTTTTTTTACTTCAGTCACCAATGTGCAGAGTTGCATGTGTGTGCCAGGAGCCAGATTCGTAATTAATATTAGTGGATAAAAATTATGTGAGATAGGCACACCTGAATACTCAATGTGCATTCACAATGTGGAAATTTTGGTGCAGAGAAAACAGGAACCCAACATTTATTCCCTATGGTCCCAATATCTGTATGCATTCCAGGAAGCAAACTAACCGTAGGCAGCTTTTGTGTCAAAAATTTTACAGTCATCTCATCAGAGACTAACAATAATAGCATTCAATTGTTCTGAGGTACTGCTCTGCAGGAGGGTAGCTGGCACTGGCAACCTGGGCAGGCACAGGAACCGAACTAGAGGCAGGCTTGTTTCAGGAGCCAGCTATCAGAGCAAGTCTTGGAAGTTGGTCACCAGAGTACCTCTGGAAGGTGAGAATCAACTAGGGTCTGGCCAGATCTTCTGTTGCAATGGGATTTCTGGCTATGACTTCAAGGCAAATATCAAGGAGTTATAAGAGTTAATGCCACATTGGTAGCAGAATGTTGAGCATTACATCAATTACAGCCAATAGACTGAGTTCATGAATTACCATTGGCTATAGAGCAGTATTTCTATTAGTTACCAGTGCAATTTCAGTAAGTTATTATTAATTACCGGTGGAATCAAATCATCTCTGGTATCTCCCTGCTAATCAATCCACTGCTCTCAAGTTTCAGTTCATCTCCCGATTCTCAGAATGTCTCACATTGCAACAGTAGAACTAATGTAGGGGGGAGCTATACAATAAATGGCAGAACCATCAAGAGTATAGACATACAGAGAGACCTGGGTGAGCAAGTCCACAGATCCTTGAAGGTGGCATCACAAGTGGAGAAGGTAAAGGCTTGCCTTTATAGGACGGAGCACAAAGTATAAAAATTTGCATCTGATGTTACAACTGTATAGAATGTTGGTTAGGCCACATTTGCAGTACTGCATCCAGTTCTGGTCGCCACACTACCAGAAGGACGTGGAGGCTTTGGAGAGAGTACAGAAAAGATTTACCAGGACATTGCCTGGTATGGTGGGTCTTAGCTATGAGGACAAATTGGGTAGACTGGGGTTGCTCTCTCTAGAAAGACAGAGAATGAGGGGAGACCTAACAGAGATGTATAAAATTATGAAGGGCATAGGTAGGGTGAACACTGGGAAGCATTTTCCCACGTTGGAGGATACGATCATGAGGGGTCACAGGTTCAAGGTGAAGGGGGTGAGGTTTAACTCAATATCAGAGGGTGATGGGGACCTGGAATGCACTGCCAAGCAGACTGGTGGAGGCGGACACACTGGGGTCGCTTAAACTCATCTGGATAGCCACATGAGCAGACTGGGAATGGAAGGTTACAAATGAATGGGCTAGTTGGACCAATGAGCAGCGCAAGCTTGGAGGGCTGAAGGGCCTGTTTCCTGTGCTATATTGTTCTTTGTTCTCTGTTTAGTTGGTGCAAAACCACGAGCAAAGAAGTCAACTACAGGAGACACAACTCTTGTAAAAGGTAACTGAAAGAGAATAGGCAGAATTCTTCCCCCCAAAAAATTGAAGTGTCGAATATCCTGTCCTAACCGCACCCGCCCCCCACCAATCTCCTGGGCTCACCACGATCTTCAGCCCCTCCCTCCACTGATTCATAAAGCTATCAATTTAACAGTGGGACAGCCTTTGCTTGATCTTCACAGACACTGGTTCCAAAAAATAGGCAGATTACCTTTTATATATATTATATATATAATTATATGTTTATGCTATGTATGCTAAGGAAATCTGCCATTCTTACCTGGTGTGGCTTATATGTGAGTATAGACCCACAACAATGTGATTGACTCTTAAGGCTAATTAGGGATGGGCTATTAATACTGGCCTCCTCAGCAAAATCACGTCCCATGAAAGAAGGGTAAAAAAAGAACAAATACAGCACACAGGTTTAATGATAGCTCTCTGAAATTACAGTCACTTGCGGCCAGTGGGAGCAGGAAACCAATAGCTGTTAGCAAGAAGGAGTGGTTGGATCTGGCTGAGTAGGTAAACTACAGAAGCATTGTGTTTCTGATATTCAGTGCAATGCAAGTGGTTAAATAACTTAATGAGGTCAGGAAAGTGAATACAATTTCTAAATCACCTACATCCATTGGTGCCAATCTATGCCATTCTTCAGTCTGTTTTGTCCAAGTGCATCTCATTACATCACCTCTCACACTCACTTAAGTTTCAGTATCACCTGTTCTTCACTTTCTTTATGCTCTCTCATCTCTCCATGCAGCCATCCATTACCTTATTTCACATGCAATCACATCCATCTTATAGTTATTCTGGAGAACAGTTTACCTTCATTCAATCAAGGACCATTATTTCTACCGCCTGTAGGAGAAGAATGCAAAGTACAAGGAGGAGGAAGAGAGCCGGAGGCAGGCTGCCACAAATAGTGCAGCTCACAGTGAGTTCCGGGATTGCAATGTGCCATCAATTGTTCAACTAAGCAGACCAAAAATACTATAGCAACCAGGAGAACGGCAACAGCAATCCAAGCATTTGCACTTGCACCCTCAACTAAGGTTACTCTTCTTTGCAAACAAACAGCTCAGTGCAAATAAACAGAATATGAGTTTGAGTAATGCATAAAGGGCAAAGCTCCATTAACAACAGAAATTGATGGATATTCTTGTAATATACTATGGCCAAAAGAATTCCTTACTTTAGAAGCCAGTCTAGAGAATTTTTCATTCTGATCCTCTGCAGAAGTCATCTTTTCTTGTCTGACCAAGTCTTGCAGACTCAAATTATCATCATCCTGGAAGTACCTAATCCGTTCTCCCTCATGATGCGTTTCAATCTGAAACAATTACACTGTTATAGTTGTGCAAAGCATTACAAAAATACAAAATTTCTAAAAGCCAGTCAACTTTAGAAATAATTTAATGGTAGTATTATAATACTGCAAGTTTCAAGCAGAATGAATCATGAATTATTAAGAAAAAACATAGTTTTTTTTTGCATAACTGCCCTTTTAGAATCAAGTAACAGAAAAGATAATGTTTCACTATTAAAGTTAGGTGTATTTTAAGCTGAAACCCAATTTAAAATTAACTGAACATAAACAAAAAGCCAAATTAACTGCCAAAAAGAATTTACAGCTGAAACTTTTAACGTCTCTGTTCATTACTCAACATTTGTTGCCCATCCCTAATTGCCCTTAAGATAATGATGTTAAATTGCCTCCATAAACCACTGAGGTCCATGAAGTATAGGTACACACACAAGGGGCAATTCTTCTAGTCTGAAGACTCAAATGGTGGAGGGCATTAGCTTGCTTCCTGCTGGGTGGTACGGCTTCCACGAGTCTCCAGCAGCTGGGTTTCTGGCGCCGTCAGTTCCACATCAGAAATTGCGCAGAGTTGTATAAATTATTTAAATTAGGATTTCCATGTCAATTAGCAGGCCTGCGACCAAAGTCTCTGGGCACACTGGCCACTCGCCCTGCCTGGAATATTTCACTCCAGTGGGGTCTATAATAGTTTCCCACTTGTGGGAAGCTGGCAACCTGACCCTGCAGTAGAGAAGGGCAGCCACTGAAGTCCCCCACAATGCCCTCAGAGGGTTGGGGATAAAATGGAGTTCCCTGGGGATTGCAGCTTAGCAATGCCAGCCTGGTCTCCGGCATTGCCCAAGGGGCAAAGTGGTAATAATGCCCAAGGGGGCACCTTGGCACTGCCTACCAGGCATAGGCAGGGCTCCCGCCACTATTCTGCACCTTTCAGTGGCAGAGGTGGGAAGGCCAGTGATCAGGACTGACCATTGAGGTGGGGGGTGGGGATCGCAGACTGGTTTCGACATGTCTGGCCAGGAGGCAGCTACTGGGTCCTTGGGGTGGGGGTATTGTAGGGGCAGTGATGTGGTGGTCATTCTAGAATGTCTGGAGATCATCATCTTTATTGTATTTCCATGCTGGCACCTGTTTGAGTACACTGAGGGAGAATTTAGCATGGCTAATGCACCAAACCAGCATGTCTTTTAGAGATTCAGATCGAGAGACATTAGTGAAGGATTCTGTGAAGCAGGGAAATTGCCTATTTGAAGTTTAAACTTCCCGTGCAATTCTCACAGATTCAGCACATCAGGACATCCACAAGGCCCTGAATCGCATCTGAGTCACAGATCTAGTCTCCAACAGTCCAGACTTGTTGGAAACTAGATGTCTGGATAGAACTTTGATTACATGAATAGCCACTAGTTTTAACCTTAATCTTTTAATCTCTTTGCTGAGCAGTGTTTGGATTTGATACCATTTTTTAAAAAATTAAAACAAACAAGCTGTCCTGAAATTAATTTGAAGTAGAATCTTGACATTTCTGCTAAGAGCCAAGTGAAGTTCTTGGAAGCAGTTACTGGAGTTAACTTGAAATTATGACAATTAATCAAATTCACAGTTATGTAAAATTTACCATTTGTTTTTTCTTTTTTCCTCCTTTTTGTGTTGCGGATTCTGCTGAAGCACCAACAGGCCACACTCTCCCCGATTGATCAGTTCGAACAAGAACCACCTCCTGATTTTCATCTGACTAGATTAGTTAAAGAAAGGTGTAATCTCTCAGTTAAATATATACGTTAATTGCAAACAATATTCCTTTTCAATTTTGAAATTGGTTATGCCTTCGTGTCCATGCAAGACAATTTCAGTTTTGATCAGTACAAGTAAGTATTGCAAGGCAGATACAACGTTGCTAAATCAAATTTGGAGGATAGTTTACTTTAAGTACCTGTATTTTGACAAAACAGCCCTAAACAAAAACTTGTGGAGAAAGAAACTGGTACGCAGTTTGTCCAGTTTTTGATCATAAAGCTATCAATTTAACAGTGGGGCAGCCTTTGCTTGATCTTCACAAACATTGGTTCCAGAAAACAGGCAGATTACCTTTTACTGTGCTGGTCATGACAAGATACATCTTTTCAGCTGTATCTATGTTCCACCAGTTCAAAAGTTAATAAGAAAAAGGTCCATGTTTTCCATGTCTCCAGCAGCTTTTTTTAAGGACCACTAAAAATAAAGCCCAGGTATTGTCAGAAGTATAATGCTCACTTCAATAATTTTGCTGGAGTACAATAGGCACCAGTGCGAGTCACTAGCAATGTATGTAGCTGTATGTTTTTGCAGTTTCAAACTCAATGTAAAATAAACATTTAGTTTACACATAATTTATAATTACACATAAATAAAATATTTTACACATTATTATGTTGTGTTATAGATAGATAACAGGTTACACTGATTAAAAACTGGTAAGTCCTCTGCACCAATTACAAGAAAGATGAAAGTTGAAACGAAGATTTTCTACTTAATTACTTCAACATATTTAAAAGGTAATATTTGTTTTAGATTGCAGTGAAATAATAATAGAAATACAGTTATGAAGCTTTTTTCCACAGCAAAGAATGCCTTGGGCCAATTTCTAATTTTGTAGATTATACCAGTACTTTCCATTCCATGCTCAATCATTGTCATAAAAGATGCCAGTTTTTTTTAAAAAGAATAAAACATTTGTCCTGAAAATCTGATCTTTTCTTAAATCTTGAATCTTAAAAGTTAATGGTTCCATGTCTCAATTAAGATCATTTCATACAATTACTTCAAAAATAAATAGTGAACAACTTAAATTAATGCAAGCAGTGATAAATAATACCCTGTCAAATACTGAAAGATAGAAACATACAATAGGAATTCATAATTTGACTCTTCGAACCCGTATCACCACTCAATATAATCATGGATGATACTCTATCTTAATGCCCCATCCCCATTCCTGCAACACAACAGTGTGTTTCCCAACAGTGAAGGCACTTTACCGCTGGCTGCCAGCAGAATCTTCTGGTCCCACCCAATTTATGGCATTTTGTGTGACTCACCAACCTGCTGCCAGGGAAGCTGCTTTGGGGGTCACCTTTGGCTGGACCAGAGCATCCTGCTGGTGGGAAGGGCCAGAAAATTCTGCCCTATAAATCTATTTCCGTCTTAAATATTTTAGTGACTTAGTCTCCAAAGCCTTCTATGGTACAGACTTCCACACATGCTGCACTGAAAAGTGCCAGCTACATAAAGAAATCTCCACTTTGTATGGAAACATATCCATGAGGAAAGGTCAGAAGTAGAATTACTGGCAAAACTTTCTGTAAAGCAGAAACTGCTTGCTTCTAATTTTAAGGTTATGCCCTGCAAGTTTTGGATTCTCTCATCAGAGAAAACTTTCTATTTAACCTAGCATCATCTTTATTCATCTTGAGCACCTGAACTAGATCACTTCGTAATCTTCTCTCTGTAAAGGTCACAAGCTTACTTTATACTTCGTAATATAACCACTTTAACCCAAATATCTTTCTGATAAATGTTTGCTGCACTCATACAGATTAGCATATCCTCAGAGAAGGTGATGGGCACAGTTAAGGAACTTGAGACAGCATTATTACTATGACTTGCTTCAACCGATTGAGAAAATCTCATTATTCCTTAAAACTTAAAATGAGATCAAGAAGCAAAAATTGATTTCAGAATATGGATGAAGATTTCAAAATTAAATTTGGATGATAAGGGTTGTTTGGTGCGGTTATACATTAGAATAGATAACAATCATAAATGTTCAATCTGGGGAAATGATAAAAGTGTGGCCACTTTTTAAGCTACAAATCAATTTAGTTCCATCAACAGTTAAGACTCAATTCTATGTTTATCATTTTAATCATCTGCCTAAAATGTAGGATCAAAGTCCAGTAAAATTCAACGGGACATTTTGTTTATTTTGTTGGGAAGGCATATACTTTCAACATTATTGAACCCCAAAGACATGCTGCATTGATTTTATTCAATTTTTCAAAAGATTAATTTACAATGACAAAATATTATAGCTACAGTTTCTACATTGTTAGTTACACAAGAATATTAGACCTTCCTAAATTACATGTGGTCTTACCGCACTCTCAGTCCTCTTTAGTGCTGCAATAGATTTTTGTCCTTGACTTTTCAATTTATGAGCTTCTTCCAATTGAATCTTAAGTTTGGATGCCAGTTCCTTAAATAATGAAATTAAAGTGTATTAATTAAAACATTTAGTGTATAAGTTCCATAAGTTCTGGTAGTCTATAACAAAAATTATCAAAATAACATCAAAGAAAATTGTTATGAAGTTTAAAAGGGATGGAGTGGGAGAGCTAGGAGAGATTTAACAAAGATGTGATGAGAACAAGGCAAAGGGAGTGTTAAGGTCATGTTAAAGACTAAAGAAGGTGCTGATATGGCATAAAGTTAAGACAGCAAAACATGGGTCATTTTGTGAAAGCAAAACTAAAGAACCAGTGACAGGTGGCCCTGAGTGGGTGGGAGTCCAAACCAAGAGTGATCTAATAGCACTATTACCAGCCTAGCTGACTAAGTCCTGATATATGCCAGACTACGTTTGCATTATGTAGTGAGAGAACCAATAAGAGGAAAAGACCTACTTGACTTTGTACTTGCCAATCTACCTGACACATGTCCATGATAGCACTGCTAAAAATTGCCACTGCACAGTTCTTGTGGAAGTAAGCTCTCATTTTCATAGCAAACATACACTGCATCATTCTGTGGCTCACCACAGTGCTAAATGGGATAAATTCAGAACAAATCTAGCAGTTCAAAACTGGATATCCATGGGCACTGTGGATCATCAGCTGTAACAGAATTCCACCACAGTCTGTAACCTCATGGTTTGGCACATCTCTCACTCTACCATTATCATCAAGTCAGAGAATTAACACTGGTTAAATAAGAAGCACTAATAGTATCAGCAGCACCAGCCATACCTAAATATGAGGTGCCAGTTTGTTGAAGCCACAAGTCAAGATTATAGCATGCTAAACGGCAGAAGTGCAATAGATATATGCAAAGAGAACATTTTTCTATAATGTACACTGTGAAAACATTTTAAACTTTAGATTATCTGCATACACATTTGTTTTAGTTGGTTTTAAATATGCATTTCCAGTTTATTTTGGGATAGATAAAATTACTCAATTATTATCCTAGTTTTCCAATGTATCACCCATTGGACTGTCTGAAGATTTTCTTCTTTATAGTATTTCTAATGTTTAATGGCTTGTTTTGCAAAGACAGTTGTGCCATTACCTCTCTTAGTTCTTAATTTGATCAATTCTGTTTTGAACATCAAGGACGTTCTTACACTCTAGACAATACTCTAGAGATATTGCCTCTCTCATCTGTTGGGACAGCTACTCATTGTACATAAATAATACCATATATCACAATTTATCTTTTACTTATAATTATTTCTATTCAAGAATATAGAGGTTTAAAATGAGTAATACGTGAAATACTGCACTGCTGAAATTTCTCGCACACTATTTTTATGCTACTACACGACTTTACGCAATTAATTTGATTTACATCTGCTGAAGACAATTAATATAAATTAGACTGACTTTGAACATACTTTACAATGTTAGCCTGAACAACAATGTGTCAAAGTAGGGAATAATACATTTTCCCTATCACATGTCACAGATTCTTTCAATTGAAATAAGGAGAATTTCAATAATGCAAGTACTTAAATGCACTATTTGAGTTATATATTAAGCAGCCCATGTTGCAACATTCATTTGTTTTCAGTGCAACGCTGATTTTCTTTCAGTGTTACAAGACATCAAAAACACGGACATCAATAATATGAGATTTGGGGCATGAGGCACTGTAGCAAGTTGTATAGCAGTTCTGACTCAGCACCAACTGCATTTAATAATACATTATGAAAATTACACTGGGTTTGTCCTGCATAAAATAAATTGATTTACAATCTTAGATGTAGTCAGTTATAATGTATATTCAACTAACTTATCAATGACAGTAGAATCATGTTATATATTGTAATAACTCAACATATAGAGATAAGACTTCACTACTGGATCCCAGGATCTTACCATTGTTTTGATCATGAAGGCTGCTAAAAGAATCTAACCAAGATGTAATTATATAATTTATCTGATAAGCACTTGTAGTGTATTCCTGACACTTACATGCTCCTGAAATACTATGTACAGGAGTATTTCATTACTTCAGTACTTCATTAATGCAAAGAAATCAGTACTAATGTGCTAAAAAAAAACATGTTTTTCATCGTATACTTATCAGGCTACATCGCAAGAATGCCAGTATAAGGGGAAAACAACAACTTTTAGTGCATAGAAACAGATTGTTGATTGGTTTTCAATTGGCCTCTGATTGGTAGAGGCATTACCATGGAGAGTGCATCAGTGACTGACATATAACTGCTAAGCATTGTTCAGGCAGCTTGAGTATGATTGAATCAGTGAATGGCTGTCATTTTCTTTCTTGAGTTGAAACAAGCGCAATGAGTGTACAGATTATTTCTGTCTTCAAAGAACAGGGCATTGAATATTAATATACGTAGCTATCACAAATGTGCCATACTATGAGCTTGATTGACAATCTTAAATTAGTTCTCAGCTTAATTCTTAGCACACTAAAGATTATTTAGCAAATGTTGTCCAATGTAATGTTGGATGGTGTGGTTTGAGTTTTACAAGAATGGGCTGGTTGGGTACAGTCAGTAATTTGCCCATTGCAAACAGTGTCTTGGACATACAATAATAAACCAATCTCAAATTCACATCTGAAATGGAGGAGTCAAACGTTGTTGTTGAATAGCTGCTGTTCAAAATGGGCAAGGTACAGACTACCTCCAACCAATCCATGTTTGCAAAAATTCTACCTGCCACAGAATCAGAGTAAGTGAGGGACAGACAATGGAAATGTCCATTGACCTAAGGCCGGTTTTCTGGTCTCGGAGTGAATGAGGACCTAACATTTACCCACACTGTCCAACATTAAATGTGATTCCGTGATTGGACAACACTTGCTAAATAATCCTTGGTGTGCTAAGAATTATGCCAATAACAATTTAAGATCATCAGTCAGGCATGTACTGGAAGCTACATATATTAATACACAGTGCCCTGTTTTTTACCAATAGAAAGAATATAAACATACATTGTGCTAGTTTCAATCAAACAAATTAAGTGACAGCTATTCACTGATTAATTCCCCAGAGTAATGTCTTGTTTAATCAGGATCAAACTGTCAGGTTTAAATTTCAAACAGCTTAGCAGTTATCTGTTAATCTCCATCAACTAGGGCATTCTCCATGGCAATGCCTCTACCGATCAGATCCACTTGCCAACCAATCATCATTCTCTTCTCATACAATATAAATTGTTGTTTTCCCTTTGTACTGCTATTTTTGCAAAGTGTTCTGATGATGAAAGATGAAAAGCTTTAACAAGCCTCCTTTTTTCAGCAACACACAAATTCTATACTACCAAACAACTATTTACTGGAATTCTGCATCAACCAAAAGACTAGGGTAGCAGTGCACATGCTGGTCCGTATACAAGAATCAAGTGACACAGTATTGATAGAGCTGCACAAACTACTACAGTTTCGGATAATTTAGTAGCAGAATTACTTTGAATGACTGGCTCATACTTGATGGGCCAAATGATGAATGTTTGCGCTGTCCTACTTATTTCAAGTTAGGTATTTACCTTCTAAGTAGCAAAGGAAAATGCAATTTTTGTGAATAATTTACAGGACACCTTCAAAAGAATGATACTTCTTTTTCTGAATTTCGGAAGTCAAGACTACTATTTGCAGCCAACAGAAATAAATTGACTCTACATTAGTAGTTCACAACATAAGTGAGCAACCATATTAAATGTTTGACACATATTGCAAGGTAGTTGACAGGAAACATCTCTTACTTTAATGCATTGTGAAACATAGCAACACTAGTGTAATCAGGGGTGAGGCATAAATACTGTCTTTCAGATGCAACTGCTAGAGAATTTTCCAGCTAAGTTAATCTCCATCCTCATTATCAAAAACTTGCATTTGTTTAGCACCTTCAACATCAAAAGAATTAATTTCAATTCCTATAACAATAGTAAAGTATCCCATAATCCCATAAGCATGATACTTGAAATCCCATAGCCTTGAAAATATAGCCAGCTGACTATGAATGGGACTATCTTCAAAAACTTGAAACTAATATGGGCATAAGATAGGCATTGATATAGGTAACATTTTCTAGAAATTAAATGTACTGTAGAAACAGAAAGTTTGTGTGTGTATGAGGGAATTGAAAGCCAGATTAATGGTCCTTACAGCAACGTACATAGCGCGCATTTTTACATTGTGGCAGAGGAAGGTGTGCTAATGATATGTAGTGCTACAGGCTTTCTTAAAACAAAAATAATTCACAGGAACATTAAAACACTGTTTTAAAAGGTTTGTTCAATAGATTGTAAGGATTGTCAGCAATTAGTTGGAGTTATCAAAATAATTATTTGAAAATGTACTTGGCTAAATTTTTCAAATACATCTTTGACTGCAGTCCCTCCCCAGATACATCAATAAAAATGGGCAAGTGTTGAGGATTTCCTAAGGGGGCTGCAAGTAAACTTTTTCTTTTATTGATTAAAAGATGCCATGGAGTATCTGAAGTAAACGTATATGACTGTGACTCTATAGTCAATCACAATTTGAAAGTAGCTACATTTGGTTTACCTAAACAAATTTTGATATCACTGTTCTGAACACCTTCCCAATTTAGTTATATAAACATTCTAAATCTTACCAGATTTCCCATTAGCTCTGCTTTAATGATTTTTGCTCCCAGTTTATTCATCTCTTCCTCACTGAGAGGTTGTAGAGGCTCTTCTCTTGTAACAGGAGGTCTGGCTAGAATAGCAGCACTGTTTCATGGAAGAAAAGGGTAAACCCCAGAGAAAGGAAATGTGAGTTACCTTTTCATAATGCTCAAAGATATGCAAAGTTTCACAATGTTTGTGTTCCTTTCAGTTATAAAAAGGGAAAAACCTTTTACGTGATTTTAATATTAAGTTGTCTAATATGCAATCTTGTATGTTAACAGTATTTTGATACTGCTTTCTATACAATGCCACCAAATTATATTGGAGTACAAGATAAAGTCTTGTTAAAAGTGATAGCAACACTTAATGAATACAAAAGGCATTGTGGTTTGGTTCGTCATCATTTTATTTCTCTAAAATTCATTTCTAGAGATCAGCAATAAAAACAGCGACAATCCTATCTCTGCAAACACTCAGTCTTTGAACTCCCATAAAGTACATATTAGCTCACTGGGCAAGTGTTTATTTACGTAGTTATTTAATCAGCAAGAGCATGCCCAAATGGAAACAATGAGAGAGTCAGCCAGATTGGAAAAAATAAGCCTGAGGATGAAGTCAGAACCAGAGCACAGCTGAGCTTAGAAAACGGTGGCACAGTGGTTAGCACTGCTGCCTCACAGCGCCAGGGACCCAAATTCGATTCCGAGTTTGGGTCACTGTCTGTGCAGAGTTTGCACATTCTCCTCATATCTGCGTGGGTTTCCTCTGGATGCTCCAGTTTTCTCTCACAGTCCAAAGGATATGCCGGTTAGGTGAATTGGCCATGCTAAATTCTCCCTTTAGTCGCTGGAGTGTGGTGATTAACAGATTTTCATTGCAGTGTGAATGTAAGCCTTATAACTAATAAATAAACTATTAAAACTGAGAAAAATAATATAGATTCAGAAAATCATAGTATAGGACAAGAGATTTCTATCGTGTACAAAAGAGCTTTCCCTATCAATATGTCTTTTGGTTCTGATAAATGAAGTACGGCAATGGAGCATGTCACAGTAGCAGATCATCTTGTTAACAATGATCACAACATAATTCTACTTAACTATGGAAAGAGACCAGAAAATATTAAAAGTAAAACGCTCTACTAGGAAGGAACCAATTTCAATAGAAAGAACCTAGTTCAGGTAAATTGGAAAATACAATTGAAGAGTAAAGCACCGAAAAAGCAATGGGATTAGACAGTACAATTGTAAACTAAGTTAACTTAAAAGTTTATTTATTAGTGTCACAAGTAGGCTTACATTAACACTGCAATGTGAAAATCTCTTAGTTGCCACACTCCAGTGCCTGGTTCAGGTAAACTGAGGAAGAATTTAGCACGGGCAATGCAACTAACCAACACGTCTTTGGGCTGTGGGAGGAAATCAGAGTACCCGGAAGAAAAGACATGGAGAACATGCGATCTCCACACACACAGTGACCTGAGGCCGGAATCGAACCGGGTCCCTGGTACTATGAGGCAACAGTGCTAATCACAGTGCGACCGTGCAACTAGGTATATTCCTTTGAAAGAAAATAATTGAAGCACTCAAAGCTAATAGATCCTGCATGGCAAAGGATGTAAAAGTTAAAATAAAATGAAAAGATTATTTGTGACAAATGTTAGGAGTTTCAGCCAATAACTAGGAAAATTATGGATAATATAGGAGGGAAGGGAAGCTTAACAGAGGAGGTAAAATTAGGTCACTAATAAAGATTAGCAAGCAACATTAATTTGAACCCCAATATATTTTCTAAGCTAATAAAGTGTTAGTAGTTTGTGAGGGAATACAATGGGACTATGAAAAATCCAGCAGAATCTTTTAGAAAGAGGTCGAACATGTAGCTCAAGTATTAAATGAGAATTTTCATAAAAGGAAGTGGATAATGTTAAGATTACATAAAGGGAAGAATGAAGTCATGGATAGGAAAGTAATAGATAGAGTAAATTATAGCACAAACTAATCCTGACCTCCTGTAACGTCTACAGAACGAAAAATGCTTTCTCTTGCATCCTCATAACACTGCTTTCTAGTCTGCTAAAATATTAGAGACTGGGAGCGAGTGAGATGTGACGAACAGAAAAGAGCATCAATTGAGGATAGCAGGAAGCAAAAAAAGTAGTAGTAATGTAAAAGAGCAAGAATGTGAATGAAAGTAGGAACAAAATGAAACAGAGCAGCAATATAAATACTGGAGAAGTTGCATGGATAGCACTGATAAGTAAAAAAGTAAGTGAACAGATAGAGAGAAATACAGAAAACAGAAAAGAGGAAGAGACAAACAAAACTGGAAAAAGAAATAAAAGCTAATAAACACAGGAATAACAAAAAAATGTCCAGACTCAGCAATATTAATATCCTTAGAGATGCATGGGAGGCTGAAAATGTTTATTTGAGGTTAACCCCATAAAGGGTTCAGGACAAATAAACTAGAAATAGATTTATTATGTAGCTTTTGGCAATGTTTACTATTCAAGATGGACATAGAGTTAAGTAAGTTATAAACAAAGAATACAAATCTCAGAGACATACAGGCAAAATAAGAGACACATTTTTAAAAACATTGGAGAGAAATAGCAGGCCAAAAAGAACTCCAAAGAACATGTGGGAAATCAAGCCTCAAAGTGGTAAAAGTCTTGGCCATAATGTAAGAGATGATAGAGGCAGGTGATGTTTTGAAAGTGATAAGTTGTTTTGATGATGACATTAGGAATGAGTAAAGAAACGCAGTTCAGTATCAAGCAATATGTAAGATTCCGGCCCTGATTTTACCAGCACACCTGCCCTACGGAAATGACATTCTCTGATGGCCTCGGGCGCAATCGTATAAAATTCTGGCCTCCATGTTACTAGATTCAAACCAGATGGCATAAAGGAAACTTGAAAGAATAAAGAAAAGGTCTAATTTTGTACAGGATGATTGCTAACATATGTTATCAGATAATCAAGAAAATATTGAATTTATATAAGGCCCTTAATATAGTAAAACATCCCAGAGCTCTCACAAATGTGTCAAACAAAATATGACCAAACTACTTGAGACATTTGGTCAGGTGACCAAATGCCACACTGGAGCCAATGACTGTTGGGCTGTGAATGCAAATTTCAATATGTACAGCAGAACTTTGGATAAACTCAAATTTAGAGAGAACAGAAGATGAAAGACCAACCAGAAGAGTTTGGAGTAGTTGACACTAGGGGTAACAAAGCCATGAACGAGGGTTTCAGCAGCAGATAAACTGAGGCAGCAACCAGCTTGCAATCTCTTAGCTTTAAAGATAACAACAGTTCTGTTTCTGACACTAAATTTTCATGTAGATAACCTTTTTTAGAGATTACAAAGACAATTTAACAAATGGTTAAATTAAAGGTTTGTGGAATTGATATTTTCCTCTGATAAACTTGTGAAAATAGATACAATATTATGACTAGCCTGCCTTTGTTCAATATTTTCAATGAAATTTTTGAGCTTTTGCCAAATGCCTTAGTCTTCAGCTTCCACAATTAACCTGGGAACTGCTAATTGTTTTGTACAGGCAGGACAAACTGAAGTTTTTGTTCAGCTTCATTTGTTACCAACAATTTCACTCTCGGCCCTTTGGGTCATCAATTCCAATTCCAGTTGGTGTCAATAGTGCTGATGTGCAGTTTGGACGGTGTTATAATAATTGGTAATAAAACAGCAATGTTCAAAGGCTGCAAAATTATACTGAATCTGATGCGTTAAACAATTAAGTTTTATAAAGTAATTCCTTCAGGTCATCAGCTTAATTACAACTGAAACTAAAGCACTTAATTTGAGAGTGACAGGTTGGTAACGAAGATTCATATCACTATTCTAATTACAATGGTTGCCATGAATGAAGTCAAGGATAGCTTGTTAGAATACAACAAAAAGGTCACAAACTACTATAAATGGAATGTAAGATTATTGGAAACATGTTACATAACCTGTAAACTGAGATAAAAAACAGGTGTTCTTTTCATAATTCCTTTATGCAAGTGGACATTCGTAAAATAAAAGAATATTTAATATTTGTGCATATTTTTAGACATTACCCTCATTATTACATGGAATTTAAAGAATAAAATACTACTCAATATTTATGATGGCATAGAGGCGATAGCAGTAGTCTGAAATACAATATCTGTAACTTAAATTAAAAAATACACTTCATTCAAAGCTATCATCTGTAAATTCTAGAATTAAATAAATTTTTCAAGGCAGTTGTATTTTGTTTATACATACGCAAATCAATTACCATGTCTTGTAAAAAGCCTAGGCAGAACTCAAAACGAGAAAAGATTAAGCAATGTCCTGAATATTGCTGTATTTCAAAGATAAGAGTTCTTTTCAAAAGGATATTTAATTGCCATAGAAAATCAAATTGGTTCAGAAGGTCTTCAGTAATAATTCATTCATAGTCTATGATCAATGACAATAATAGCAATTGGTAGAATTGTGATGCAAATATATCTTGTGGTGTCCACATGCTAAAAATTAAAATGCTCTTAATAGGAAGGATTTCTAGCTTGGTGTCCTAAAATTCTACAAAAAAGTACTCATTGCAGGATGTTCAAAAATATTGGATAATATTGGATGAGATTAACAGTTGATTTGTCATCAACTTTCTGAAAGAAAAAGTTCCTTATTATATTTGTCTTCTCTCCAATTGAGATTTGTATAAATAGAATTTACAACAAGTGAATATATCTCATAGCTCAACCAGTTTGTTGATATTTTGCCTCCAGTTGATATTTCCATATGCCTGCCCTGTTCCCATATCTCTTAATATCCTAAACTTCTCTAAAGTCCTGGAATGCATTATTATCACCAAACTCTAACCACCACTTCCACCTTATTCTTTCCTGTTCAAGTCTTTTTGGTCTATTTCTCATCTTTGGCAGAAAACAAAGACATCAACAGGTCTCCTGTATAACTAAGTTTCAATTCCCAAAGTCAGTCATCAAGAGATTTACTTCCACTTCAAACTTTGCCTATCCTCACCTCTAACTCAACCCAATGCCACTAAAACATCACTGGTGCCTTTGTCATTTCAGGACTTGATTGCTGCAATGCTGTTCTCACAAGCCTTTCTGACTGGTGCTGAGTCTCTGGAACAAGCTGTAGAGGTGGTACTGGAGGCAGATACAATTTTGTCTTTTAAAAAGCATTTAGACAGTTACATGAATAAGATGGGTACAGAGGGATATGGGCCAAATGCGGGCAATTGGGATTAACTTAGTGGTAAAAAATGGCAGCACAGACAAGTTGGGCCTGTTTCCATGTTGTAAACCTCTATGACTCTATGAATGCACCCTGCACAAATTCCAATTCATCAAGAACTCTGCAGACTACATTCCATCCCCAAGCAAAACCCTACAATACCAATTATCGCAGCCCATCCAATTTTCCTCTACACACTGCATTCAGCTAATTTAATCTAAGAGGAACAAGAAAATCAGTTAGTTCTGTAACAGTGTGTCAAACAATAAAAAACAGCAAGCATCTCTCAGAGAAATCATCCAAATTTGAATTGTTATTATCTACTTAGGGAACAAATAACTTTTTGTTTCACGTATACAAAGTTTGAAATCCCAGTTACAAATAGGAGAATAAAGCTACAAGATTCTACTGTTCTATACAAGCAAACGCTTTACTAGGAAAGTCAGAAAAGTAAATAATCTATGATATACATCTTATATGCTAACATTCAGAATTAATAAGGTAAATATGAATTAACCAAACTGTGATATTAAATTGCAGAAGCAACGAAGGCAGATCCCATGCATTTCTCAACAACCCAACAAGGTGTCAGTGATCATTGAGAGTTAAAAAATCTTATTAGAACTCTCCCCCTTTTGAAGGATTTCAACTCCTTACTTTCAAACAGATGGCCTCTGAATTCCTTGAACAGCCACTTCAACTCAGGCTGCCTCACCTGACGGCTCAATCACTTCTCCTGAGACAGTATTCCATGGGATTCACAAAGTTGCACTCTCATCTCTAATTATTAGAACAAACCCAGCTTTTTCAGTGACATTAGCTTCACCGAGACTCGTTCTAACTCCAGTCTCACCGCTGCACTGAGCTAAAAATGCCTGTAAAGTTTTACAACACCAATTTTAAATCCAACCAATTTATTTGATAGTAAATTTGCGAGCTTTCGACTTTATAGCCTTCGTCAGGCAAATGCAGTGTTCTGGTCTGCAATAGCACTCATATCCACACACAGTTACAGATTGCTGATTAGAATGCGACTCCTTACATCTAACCTGCTATTCAAGTGTTAAAGTGGCTAACAATGTGTGTGAAGGGAATCCTGAGCATTGGTTAAAGAATTGTGTATTTTCTCCAGACAGCACAGTAAGTGAGGTTTTTTGCTAACCCAGGCAAGTTACGGGGGTTACAGATAGTGTGTCATGAAGCCAAGATCCCTATTAAGACCGTCCTTGTGTGCGGAACTTGGCTATCAGTCTCTGCGTGACACGCGACAGCGCAGAGTTGCTGAGCAACTCACTTACTGTGCTGTCTGGAGAAAATACACAATTCTCTAACCAATGCTCAGGATTCCCTTCACGTACATTGTTAGCCACTTTAACACTTGAATAGCAGGTTAGATGTAAGGATTCGCATTCTAATCAGCAATCTGTAACTGTCTGTGTGGATACGAGTGCTATTGCAGACCAGAACACTGCATTTGCCTGACGAAGGCTATAAAGTCGAAAGCTCGCAAATTTACTAAATACTAAAAATACTAAAAATTTACTAAATTTATCAAATAAATTGGTTGGATTTAAAATTGGTGTTGTAAAACTTTACTGAGTTTACCCCAGACCAACGCCAGCATCTCTACATCATGACTAAAAATGCCTCCCAAGGCTTCTCTCAGCACCTTCTCAGTTCTCCAGGATTCCTTCTGCATCCTGACGCATTTAACAGCTCCCACAGGTTTTTTGTAAGCTGCAAGCCCCACAATGTCCAACCCCACCCATTTCCATAGCAATATAGCCTTTCAGAGTTCTCACTGAATGCTTTTGAACTAATTTAGCTCCACCTCCCTAAACAAAACATTGCTCTGGACTACACTCAACATGTCTCCAACTCTCCAGCTAAGTAAACACAAATGCTGCTTATGGTTCTTACCTTCCAGCTGTTAAACCCTTAGGTCAACACGGCCCCAACTTTTTAAGTGTCATAGGTTGCCTTATTTGCATTTATACCATTTTCTACAGTTAAAACTTTAATCTATCCTCAACTAAACAATATCTCTAAAATATTAACATGGACCACAAACTTGACATTTGTCATAGAATATTAGTCATGGCTGTATTTTAAAGCAAGTCATCTGAGATGGAAAGGTCATCACTGCCTCAGCTACTAAGCTAGAACATAAAACATAATCCCAAATCATAATAATGTGGAAACAGATTAAATCTTACTTTTAAGGGTGTGTTTTTTTTTCAATACGAGAGGATAGACATTGAAATTATTGGGTTTTCGTATATCGGAGCCCAGCTCTCAGAAATTACATCCCAGCATTAGATGACACCTTCAACTTAATCTCTGATGCACAAAATTTATTTCTGCAGTCCCTCCCAATCACCAGTAATTTAAAACTTGTTGTAATGGAACAATATACATTTTAAATCAGTGTTAATTGTTGTAATCACAAGAGTTCTTTCTGGCATTGCCATCTTATAACTCATATGATGGTAATATTCTTATTTATTGAAGTACACTAACCTAGAACTCGATTCCTGTTGACTTTGTGAAGATTCTGCTTGCATAGGACTACCTTCTATGGGCTTTTTCGATTTGTTCATAGAGCTTGGAGTTTCTTCTTGTTCTGAAACACTGCTCTGAGTTAGAAATGAAGTGGGCTCTTCTGGTAGCTTGTTTCCATTATTGGCTGCACCCCATGTTGATGCTCTGTCATTTTCATTGTTTGGTTTTTGAAAACAACTTCTATGGGAACTGAGAGATTGTGGCATGTGGTTAGACGAACTAGGAAATCTGATGCCCCATTCTTCATCCTCAGGTTTCATAAACTTAGATTTTAAATTGCTTAAGGATAAAACTTTTTCCTTCTCTCTGTCACGAAAATTTTCACTTTCTAAATCTCTGGCAATATTATTTCTTTGCCCTGTCTGCTTATATTTTTCTTCCCTGGTTTTGTTAATTTCTCCACTATCATCTGTATATTTATCTTTGGCAAACTCCATTTCTACCTCTTTGTCACTGGATTTATATTTGTCTTTGTATCTATCAGCAATATCTTTCAGTGTATTATCCTTTTCTTTCCACTTGAATTGGTCCTGGAAACTTCCTTTTGATCTTTTTCTTTCTGTATCTCTGTCACTTCCCTTGTATCCGTCTTTGTCTCCACTGAGTCCCCTTTCAGAACCATATTCTTTTCTTTCATACTGATCAGAACTCCAGTTTCTTGGTTTTTTCCAACTCTGTCTCCACCTATCATCATCCTGATATTTTAATACTGCAACTTTTTCAGCTTCTCGTAGCTTCTGTTGGAATAGTTCCATAGACTAAAGGGAAGAAAAAAAAGAAAAATATTCACTATTATTACATTTTGATATTGATTGTTTTCGTTATCACTTCATTGTAAAATTTTAATTCTTTACAATAAAAATAATCCAATAAGACCATGTTTTGCCCATCACTATAATTCCACAAAACACAAAAACTTTCGGAGTGCTCTTGACAGATTAGAACTGAAGCATAGAGTGTAATTGAAAGTGGAAAACTACTTATACTTAAGCAAAATGGGTAATATCAATTAATTATTAACAGAAGTTATCTTCTACATACTAGTGAGATTCAATCCATTCTGATGCAGGAGTTTATTGATTTTGACAGATCATTTTAATTGTTATTGTTTGTAATAACAATAAATAGCTTGTGGAAAAACTTTGTCCTCGTGAAAATTAGATTTTAAAAAACATTCTAACCAGTATGAAAATAGTTACGGATGGCCCATTTTGAACACTGATTTTTGTACATTCAAAATTAAAAGAATTTCATTACAACCGAACATTCAATCAGAAGTTCCTAAAGAAGAATCCTACAATCACTCCTTAAGCACAATGCTCTCAACTAACCCAGTTTCAGTTGAGTATCTGCCAGGACAGGCAATTTCTCTCAAGTGTTACTGCTGGTGGGCACCAGTCAGAAGTTAGTTGCTTCCTTAATTCTTTCATGCTTGTTGATCTGAAATCTGTCCCTGTGTGGAGTAAACAAACTGACCCTGGCACACTGCTTTAACTCTCCTTCAGTTTGCATTCCAGTGAAAGTTGCACAAGGTTCCACCGTGCAGCGTTAACTTCCTACCTTTGCCCACATCATATCCCACAATGTGGGGTATGATGATACCCCACATTTTCAGGGAGTCATCATTGGCTGGGGAGCCACAAACATTTTTTCCAGTTGAAGCAACAGTTTACTTGCACTTCTTTCAATTAAGTCTACTGTATTCGCTGCTCACAATGTGATCTTCTCTACACTGGGGACACTAAACACAGACTGGGTGACCACTTCTCAGAATACTTTTGCTCAGCCAGCTAACATAACACTCACCTTCCTGTCATATGCCATTTCAATTCACTATCTTGCTTATCATAGAATCCCTACAGTACAGGAGGCCATTCGGCCCATCAAGTCAGTGCTGACCACAATCCCATCCTGGCCCTATTCCTGAAACCTCATGCATTTATCCTGCTAATCCCCCTGATGCTAGGATCAATTTAGTATGGCCAATCAGCCTAGCCTGCACATTTCTGGACTGAGAGAGAAAGCCAGAGCACCTGGGGGAAACCCAGGCAGACATGGGAAGAACGTGCAAACTCCACACAGACAATGACCCGGTGCCAGAATTGAACCTGGGATCCTAGCACAGTGAAGTAGCTGTGCTAACCACTGTGCCACTTATATGCCCACATTTCTGTATTTGGCCTGCTACAATATTCCTCTGAAGCCCAATGCAAGCTAGAGAAGTAGCATCTCATCTTCCAATAGGCACATTACAGTTTTTTGGACTCAATACTGAATTGAACAACTTCAGACCATGAACTCTGTTCACCATTTTGACTTACCCACTCCTCAAGTGCCAGTCTGCACCTTGCTCTTATGTTTTGCTTTCAGACAAAAATTCAATTCCGCATTCTGCTAATGTGGTTTCAGTCAGTGCTGTTCTTAATTCCACTATAAGATCTGCTTCAGTGTATATATTATCTATCATTATCACTGCTTTTGTATTTCATATATCTGTCATTTAATCTCTCCTGACCTCCAACCCACCCCCTTTTTCAAAAGGATGAAACCCATTGCATTTATACCAGTTTCGATGAAGAGACATATTAGACTCAAACCATTAACTCTGTGCTGCCAGACCTCCTGAATTTTTCCAGCAGCTTCTATTTATATTTCAGATTTCCAGCATCTGCACACCGTATTTTACTTTTATTGATGTTTATTTGCTCGAGGCCTAGAAGTCTTGAAAGTTGCAATCTTGTCATGCAATTTTTTCAAGTCAGTCATTGGGAATTCCAATTTATTTTTAAAAGTTAACAGTTTCTAACAAGTTGTCTCTAAGGAAGATTAATTGTTTACCGTCTATATAAACGTGTATATTTTAAAAAAATTGTTCATGGTATGTGGGTGCGCTGGCTGGGTCAGCATCCATTACCCATTCCCAAGAGCATTTAAGTGTCAACCACATTACCGTGGATCTGGAGTCACAAAGATAACCAGGACAGGTAAAGACGACAGATTTCCTTCCTTAAAGGATGTTTGAGAACCAAATAGATTTTTACAACAATGGTTTCATGATCATTATTATACTTTTAATTCTGGATTTTCATTGAATTCACATTTCACCATCTGCTGTGGTTGGATTCAAACTTGGGTCACCAGACCATTACCCTGGATCTCTAGATTATATGATGTATCTGATCTGAGATGACATTGCATTAACTGATTCAACAACACTACACCACTGCCTCTGCAATACTGATATCAATACAACTGTTTTCATATCAAGTATCAAGGAGAAACACAACTCATGGATACATATGTCTTCAGTGCAAATATAATATTTAAGATAACATGGAACATGTCTCATCTAGACAGTTTGATTTTGTCTGCTCAGAAGATGCGATGTGCAACAATGCACTGCCCTGTCTCTCAACTAATGCCTATTTCATCTTTCATACTCTGCTCAACTGTTTCAATATCAGCTCAAATCAGATATAACATACATACTTGCCAGGAGCAAGAGTGGGCACAAGGGGAAGAGGGGCTAAAGGTAGCTGTGGAAGCACTGTGGGAAAGATCATGTGAGCAAGCAGATCACAGAAGAGGAAATCTGTGGCTAACAACTTTCAAGGCAAACTGACAACGTTAACTGGCTATATTGACCTTACTTCATTCACAACATTAAAATGAAACACCAGTGAGTCAATGTTAAGTGGGTATTTAATATAACAGAAAGATTTGAAGAGACAGATTGTTCCTATAAATAAACCTGTAGAAGTGTTAAATTACTCTTTACAAATGGAATCAAACAACATGAAGTACAAATGTAACTCTGCATATTATTGGGAGTAAATTATTTGAGATCAGTTCTTTTTACTTTAAAGGAACTAATTCATGGCTCTAGCAAAAACACAATTGGATCAGCATTAGCATAATCTGTAAAATGTGGAATTGCAAGCTAGAAGCTCAGTTGGGAGAGGAATTATCCCATCTCAAGTGCAAATTTAATTTTGTTCCATTGAACCAAAGCTACTTCTGCATTATAATGCCTGGGGCTTACGCAGTGTCCAGAGTTTTCTTGTTCGCAGGCACTCATCTATGTAATAGCTCTATCATCTTAGTTTTAGCATCAATTACATTTTGTAATACAACTCACTGCTTTCTATGCAAAATAGTGTATTTAAATCTTCTTTTGTGACTTTGACAAATGATTCTAAACAAAATGTTATCATTTTTTTAATAAAAGAAATTCTGTGTGTAAATTTACTTCACAGGCATTTTTCAATTATTAATGATGTTCATCAGTTTGCTGTTTATTGAATGAATGGCAATATAAAGCTTTAAACTCATTATTTTATATTAGCATGGAAAATGAACACTTTTTTGTTAAAACAAATTTATTTCATTTTCACACACATTGTAAGAGAAACAATCATACTGAAGGCTGTAAAGGGATTAAGCATTAGAAGGCCTCAGAACAGTAAGTGCAATCAATGCAATCTGTCAAATGCAATGTTGTGCATGAGGTCAATTACTGAACTTTATTGGGAATGGATCTATAGAAATGTGGCTTCTTATCCAAACATGATAATTCAAAAAGAATATTAAAAGTTTGGGAATTAAAAGTTGGAGGTTAACAGAGAGTAGCAATTCAATAATAATTTTGGCTGGTTTTATTAAAAAGCTTTTACCCCATATCTTGTAGCAACTATATCCTCCAAAGGGCACTGCTCTCTTTCTGCCTGTTCCTTCATACGTTTGTACGATTGTTTCAGCCACCTCAGCCCACCATCTTCTATCATAGCAGCTATTGGTTCAAAAATATTAGGAATATGTTTCAGGTTCAATCATTTACAAAATTCATTATCTTCAAGTGGAAATCATGACGTTATTAAAATTGGCAATCTTTTAAGAGACAACTGTTGTTCTAGTTATACAAAATAACGAGCCTTACCAATCAACGAATCATCCTACTTAATTTATTGAATAAAATGACTCTTAACCAATCCAGATTCTTTCTTTATTTTTATTTCCTTTCCTCCAGGAAGTTACAAGCATAAAAAGGAACTTGTAAATCAATATTCTAATTTGCATAAGATGTGCTTCAGGTAAAGAATAGGAGTAAACAAAAACTTCAAGGTGGAATAATGTCACAATTCCTCCTTTGTATATTTGTATTAGCCGCTGTCTTATATATAAAGTATGTGATTATTTCAGGAGTAATGTGACAACAATAGGCTGTAAAGTGCATCACGTACATTAAAAATCGTAAGTTTGGGGCAATAGGTTAAGACAGCAACATCGTATCTTCAGCACTCACAACTTCAATAATCCTCCAATTTGCAGCAGCAGAGGAGGAGCTGATATTTGGCAAGCTCAATGTTTGAAATTGCTTATTATTAATTAGGCTTACATTAACATTGCAATGAAGTTACTATGGAGATACCCTAATCGCCTCAGTCCAGTGCCTGTTCAGGTAAACTGAGGGAGAATCTAGCATGGCCAGTGCACCGAACCAGTGCATCTTTCTGTGGGAGGAAACTGGCGCACCTGGAAGAAACCCACACAGACACAAGGAGAACATAAAGATTCCACACAAACAGTGACCCAAGCCGGGAATCAAACCCAGGTTCCTGGGGCTATGAGGCAACAGTGCTAACCACTGTGCAGCCCATAAATATGAAATTAGGTGCTTGGGATAAATCTGCCCATGCTCTTATTGCTGAAGTCTGCTGACAGCAAACATTCATCAAATCTGAATAGCCTGGATTCAAACGCAGAGATCAGAGGTTAAACAAAGGTCTGCTAACCTGACAGTGACACCCAATCTTTCAGTGTTTCTACTAACTGAACAAACATGTTTATATATTCAAGCACAATGATGCAGTGAACAGTTAGAGAACACGACAACAAGAACCATTTCAAAACAGATGTACACATGTTGAGTCTTTAGAATTAGACAGTCAAAATAGTTATATCCTTACATTCAGTGTTACAAAAGACTTTTTGTAGACAAAGGGAACAGGTTAGAATAATTCCAATGAACTGGAATCATGGTTCAGGTATAATTGTGCACCGGTGGAGGCTTAAAATTAAATCATTTTTCAGAATACAAATTTAATTTAAAATATTTTAATGCATTAATTAAATATTTTGATTGCAGCTCCTCGTTTTTTTTTAATATTTCTCTCCAAGATAATAGTTTACATACAATTGCAAGGAATATACAGCCCATAAATGAGCTATTTGGCCCAACCAGTCTGTGCTGGTACTTATATTTAACATATCCCTTACCTCAGCCTTTTAGCACATCTTCACATTCTTTTTTCCCCATACACTCATCAAGCTTTCTTCTGAAAGCACTTAAGCTATTTGACTCAACAACTGCCTGTGGTAGGAAGTTACGCATTGTAATTATTCTCTCTAACCATTTCTCCTTTATTCACCTACTGACTTTTAGTAACCCTCTTGCTTTTATAGACCTAGTTTTGGATTTCCCCCAAAAGTGGAAATATTCCTGTCATATCCAACCTGTTCAATCCAGTTCAAAGGTACATAAATCCCCAGGACCTGATGAAGCGTATCCCAGGACACAGAGGCGAGGGAGAAAATTGTGATTCTCCTAGCAGAGAAATTTGAATCATCGACAGCCACAGATGAGGTAGCTCAAGATTGGAAAGTGGCAAATGTTGTGCCTTTGTTTAGGAAGGGTTGCAGGGAAAAGCCTGAGAACTACAGGGTCGGTGAACCTAATGTCTATAGTTAGAAAGTATTCTGAGAGACAGGATCTACAGGCAACAACTGATTAGGAACAGTCAGCATGGCTTTGAGAGTGGAAAACCATGTCTCTCAAAATTTGAATCTTGAGTTTTTTGAAGGGATAACCAAGAAAGGAGGTGTGGGCAGTGCATTCACCGTTATCTACATGGACTTTAGTAGGTTGTTGCATAAGGTTAAATCTCATGGGATCCAGGGAAGATAGCCGATTGGATACAAAATTGGCTTGATGACAGAAGCCAGAGGGTGGTTGTAGAGGGTTGTTTTTCAAATTGGAGGCCTGCGACCAGCGGTGTGCCTCAGGGATCAGTGTTGGGTCCACTGTTATTTGTCATTTATATTAATGATTTTGATGAGAATTTAGGAAGCAAGGTTAAAAGTTTCAGATCACACCAAGATTGGTGATATAGTGGACAGTGAAGAAGATTGCAACTGGATCGTGATCAAATGGGCTAGTGGGCTGATGAATGGCAGATGGAATTTAATTTCAATAAAAGCAAGGTGATGCATTTTGGTAGATCGAACCAGGACAGGACTTACTCAGTTAATGGTAGGGCACTGGGGATAGTTACAGAACAAAGAGACCTAGAGGTACAGACACTCACTCCTTGAAAGTGGAGTCACAGATGGACAGGGTGGTGAAGAAGGCATTTGGCATACTTGGTTTCGTTGATCAGAATGTTGAATACAGGGATTGGGATGTCTTGTTGAAGTTGTACAAGACAGGCCACGCATGGAATACTGCATACAATTCTGGTCATTCTATTACAGAAAGGCTGTTACTAAACTAGAAAGAGAGCGAAAAAGATTTATTAGGATGCTTCCGGATTGATGGTTTGGGTTATGGAGAGAGGCTGAATCTAGTAGGATTTTTCTCTCTGGACTGTAGAAGCTTAGGCAGCTGTTCAGGTACACTGAGGAAGAATTTTACCTAACCAGCATGTCTTTTGGACTATGGGAGAAAACCAGAGCACCCAGAGGAAACCCATGCAAACAGAGGGAGAATATGCAGATTCCACACATACAGTGGCTCAAGCCAGGAATCAAACTCACTTTGCTGATCTGCAGCGCTGTTTTCAATGAGCTGTCCAAAAATGTCCCTAGATCGCTTTGCTCTCTTACCCCAATTTTGTATTTCTTAAGGTCTGAGCCATTTTAAAAACCTGAGTATATAACATCCATCATATTATCCTTTATCTACTAATCCTGTCACTTTTTAAAAGAATTCTATCAGATTAGTTAAGCACGGTTTAGCCTTTTGAAATTCATGCTGGTGTTTTTTAATTATAATTTCTGTCTTGATACGCTTTAACACATATTTTGATATGGATTCCAATAACTTTACTGCCATCAATAATACGCTGACTGCCCCAATTGTTCAATTTCCTTATTTGTAAACAATCTTTGGCACTATCCCTTCTTCTACGTAGCTATGTTTCAATCATCCCTACAATATCTAGATTCTGTCTCAACTTATCTGCTCTGCTGTATCCATACTATGTATAATGCAACACCACAAATCATAATTGTGTTATTTACTGTATCTATCCTTTTGTTTTTAATAGTTATTTTGTCATTGAACTCTATAACTATAATGATCAGTGGTCATTGTGTTATTCTTTCCTTTAGTTTGTCCATTACACTCTCTTGTCGATTCTTTCACTTAGGTTTCTGTAATTTCTAGCTGATTCCACCACCACTAGCACCAATCCCTGCACTGTATTAATAAAACGCCTTATGTACAACTTTAATTATCCTTTCCATTTGGACCTTGGTCCCAGATCCTGCCTGTCCCAGTACTGCTGCCATGAAATAGAATCCCTCATCCCCATACCATCCCTTTATCTACAAGTTAACTTCCCTAATCTGTTTGGCCCAATGCCAATTTGCAGGTGACTGGGATAATAATTTCATTCATTAAGAAAAATTAACAGATTTTGGTGACAATTACCAAATAATCAACATTTTTATAACAAGGTTGATTAGTTGTAAACATGAACTAATTTCAACTTTGAAATCTTAAGAAGATTTACTATTGACAACAACAGTTCTCCACTAAAATAGATTCTTGAGCCATTATTAAAAAATTTCAAGTTAACAATGAAGGCAATAGTCCACATCTCTGCACCCCTAAACAGTGCAATACTGTCACATACAGCCTTAGTTCAAACAAAAAGAGATGAACTCCAGAGGTGAGACAAGAGTGATTGCCTCTGATATCAAGGCAGCACTTATGGCATAAAGGAATCATAAAATTGAAGTCAATGGCAATTAGGGGGAAAACTCTCCACTGATTACAGTCATACCTAGCAAAAAAAAAACACTTGTGGTTTTTGGAGATTAGTCATCTCATTTTCAGGATATCACTATCGTAGGCCCAACTATCTTCAATGATCTTCCCTCCATCATAAGGTCAGAAGTGGGAATGTTCACTGATCATTGAACAATTTCAGTACTATTTGTGATTTCTCAGATACTGAAGGAATCCACGTCGAAATGCAACAAGATCTGGACAATATCCAGGCTTGGGCTGACAAACGTCAAGTAACGTTGCAATGACCAAGGCAATGACCATCTCCAAAAAAAAAGAGAATCTAACATCGCCCAATGACATCCTTCATCATTTAATCCCCACTATCAACATCCTGGATGTTACCATTGAACCAGGAACTGAACTGAACTAGTCACATAGATACTAAAGTTACAAGAACAGATCAGAGGCTAGGAATCTTATGGTGAGTAATTCATGTCCTAACTTCCCAAAGCTTATCACCAAGGCACAAGTCCAGAGTGTGACGGAATACTCTTCATCTGCCTGGATAAGTGCAGCTCCAAAAACACTCAAGAAGCTTGACTCCAGTCAGGATAAAACAACCTGCTTGATTGGCACCCCATCCACAAACACCCCATCTACAGCATTCACTCCATCCACCACCAATGCACAGTGGCAGCAGCATGTATATCTACAAGATGGAAATCACCTTCAATAGCATCTTCCAACTCACAACTACAAGCATATAAAAGGCCGAAGGCAATAGACACTTGGGAATACCATTAGCTGGAGGTTCCTGTCCAAACCTTCCACCATTCTGACTTGGAAATATACCTCCATTCCTTCATTATTTTGGGCCAAAATTCTATCGGTATTAAAGGAAGGAGTCCATTGAATATCCTTTGCATTTTCTTCTATCCCCACTGTACAAGCAATGGATTCCTCACATGTTTCACTTTCTGATGCAGCTTTCTCAGTGGAAATTCCTATCACTTATACCAGTGCCATTACTTTTACACCCATTTCCTTTTTTGAAGATTTCTTAAGACTTCCTATTACTGCCATTGATCTACCATCCCACTTGCAACAATTTACTTTTCTTTAGCCTGCCTTATGGCATTGAAAGCATTCTGATTTCTTCATATCACTTTTATTCTCTTCATTAATATTTGACCAACTGGAACAGCTTCTGACTTCTTCCTAAAATTAGATTCTTTTCTACTCCTCCAGATTCTTTGCAGGTTTACCAATGGAGATCTACTGCTTCCTAGCGGTTTGTGTGATATATCATACCCATCTACCAGAACTGCTGCTTCCTTTACTTTAAAAACTTACAGTCTTCTGGGTATGACCCAACAGCTATTGATATGTTGTTCCTAAATTCTTAGTTCTCTCACATTCTCCAAAGTTTATTCTAATCTCATTGATTGAAACCACAGTCAAACATTGCTTTCCCCCCCAAGCAAACTCTAGAAAAGTTTCATTTAATCTTTTCTTTAATCTGAAATTGCAGCTGATCTGCATGCTTCAGGGTCAAGCCTATAAGCATTAAGTTCTGCAGTTTTAACTATCTTATAATCTGAGGAATGTTCTTTTGAAACATTAGAATACACATCCATAGTCTTCCTGACAAAAAAGCTTTGTAAAACAAGAATCCATGAGTCCACTGGCCAGTTTAGCTTTGTGGCCACCTTTTCAAATGAAATAAAATATCTCTCAAATCTATCTTCAGTATTTAGGAACTATGCAAACACTCAGTTATAGCATAGCTCAGAGTGGAACTTGATTTCTCTTTCTCTTCCATCCAATAAGAGAAGCTCACAATGTTTGATTTCATTATCATTGAAACTCAAGCTTTTGCACTTCTATTTTTTTTTCCACTCATTCTTTTTCTAGTTCAGCCTTTTCATTTCTTTCTACAATTCAAGTTGACATTATTGCAACTGAATTCAGTCCAACTCAACCAACTTGATGTCTGATTTAACAGTTCTCTCTTCCAATTCCAGATGCTGTGCTCTGTCCTCAATTATGTTTGCTTTTGTAACCCCTGTTTTTAACAATGTGTTGATTCAGAATCAGCACGGAGCGTAGCTAACTACACCAACCAATTTTCAAACATGGAATTCTAGTATACGTTAATACTAACCAGAATTTGACATCAGAGAAACCAGACAACTTATTTTGTCCCAAGAAACCATACATTTCAATTGAGTTAGCAAAAATAAATTTGGTATTGTAATTACTGGGAAGGCCACAATTTATTCTCCTATCATTTCAAATAAATAAGGATGCAAAATGATAAAGTAGCAATGAATTTGAAATAGAAGCAATATAAACCACAACACTGAGCTGAAATTGGCATTACATTTACCTTTTTGAACTGGTGCAGAATTACTTTCCTCAGATGGCAACCCAGATCCTCCATCTTTCCAATAAGGATTCAATTCTCTTTTGTGTATCTCAGCCTATAATGGAAAAATCAATTAAAGAAATAGGAAACATAACCATAATTACAGCACTTATAAAAGAAAATAACTTGTTATGCTTTGTTCCAGTGTCTATGATATATTTGAGGATTCTTTGCAAATGAAATCAAATATCATGAGGGGTCACAGGCTTAGGGTGAGGGGGGTAAGGTATAATTTGGATGCTAGAGGGATTTTTTTCCCCCACACAGAGGGTTGTAGGGGTATGGAACGCACTGCCAAGTAAGGTGGTGGAGGCAGGCACGCTGTAATTATTTAAGAGATACTTGGATGGGCACAAGAATAGAATGGGGATGGAGAGATATAGGAGACTTATTTAAAATAGGGATCTTGAGCCTTGGGACTTCCCTGGGAATTGCATAAGTTTGCATGATATTGATGTACTTCTGTTTTATCCTACAGGTACTTCAGCCTGCCTTGTTGTCCAACAAGGGGTATACATGCGATCGGTCATGAGAGGGCTGCTCCTGCATTTTGAGAGTAGCCTAGTGCTTCACATCATTAGTGTGCACTTGAACTGGATCAGTTGATGGGCAACACAACAGCTCAGTGACTATGACTATGCTGTGCAGATACATGGATTTGGGCCTGTGTCTGTGGGAGTTTGTGCATTCTTCCCACGCTTGCGTGGGTTTTCTCCAGGTGTTCCTGTTTCCTCTCACACCCCAAAGACGTGCTCTTAGACTGATTGCAAAACAAATTCTCCCTAAATTGTCTCGCTAATTTGGTTCCAATGCAGATTTCTATAAACATAGACAGAGGTCATGGGTGGAAGTGGGAAAGAAAGAAAAAAAAGTTAATTAATTCACAACAGAATTTAACGGATGTACTCCCTATTACTAAAGTTGGCCTGAACAAGAAAGATGCGGATAATCGCAAGTTTAAAAGACTCTGACAGATTATGGAAATCAACCAGGCCTGTTACAGAATTAATCCACTAACTGCATCAGAATCATCCCGCTCAACTAACACAGATCATTTTCAAATACAGGAACAATACTTTTCACTATATACTCACATGTGACAATAATAAATCAAATCAAATCTTTCCTTAACACTGCCAACATGGAATACTATCAAATAGGAGACTAACGCAAGGAGGAAATGAGAAACTGTTGTTTTAGGAAAAGAAAGGTATTGAAACAACCACTTGGTTTTGGGTGGAAAAAACTTTTATGCAATCCAACCAACAGACCATCTTGATGGTCGGGAAACCCACAGGATCAGATAACTTCAATGTAGAACAAAATTATAAAGGATAAAAAAATCTAATTATCTTTAGTTTTGCAATAATGGGTTAGACGCCCATAACTCTAAAACAGCCACAAGGGATCAAATTTTGCAGTTCCAAAATGGAATTAAACAGAGGCAAAACAGAAAAAAAATTGGCCACGGCAAGTTGCAAGTGGAAATGTCACCTACCTTTCCACCTGTAGCCATTTAGGCATACTGTGGGAGTATGAGTAGGAAGTTTGCCCAACCCTCCTGAATGGTCCAAGATCAGATCTTGCAGGGTTTTTAATCAGGGAAGCCCTCTGTGAACCCACAAGAATTTTTTTTTTTTTTAAATATCTGCTTCCAATAGTTTCTATAGTTCTTTATTTTTCTCTGCATCCAAATCCAAACTTAACTTATCAAGCATTGTGAGTGACAGTAGTAAACAGACTCTCATAATCAAAAGCAGATACTAAGATGGCACAGTGACATTGTGGTTAGCACTGCTGCCTCACAGTACCAGGGACCTGGGTTCAATTCCAGTCTTGGGTGCGTAATGCGCACCCGCCAACTCTTGTTCTCTTACTGCCAGGTAACGCACACATTTGAGCACTGACTGACAGTGTGCAGGACTACCGTCTGCCCTTGGAAGAAAGTCCTGCCCATGAGAACAGCTGGCCTATCTAATTTTACATTTCCCATGCCCCCCCACCCCACCCCTAACCCTTCAGAACCCCACCCTTTGGCAAGCATAAAATTCTGCCTCATAATACTTAACAGCAATAGTACAATTAGCAATTATGTCAACATTTAGTTTTTCATGAATCTGTCTCCCTGGGCACAATCATCAGCAATTCACACCACGTTCCTGCTGCAAAGTCAAAGAATTTGATACCCAGCAAAACATTACATTCTGCACCTTCTCCTTCCCTACATTTTGTGTGTATAGCACAGAAGAAACAATATTTTTCACTGTATCACAATACAGGGACAATAATAAATCAAATCAAGTTTTCGTTCATTGCAGCGGGATATGAACAGTTTAATATTCATTCACACACGACCTTTCCTAGCGTTGAGGTGGGCTGCCATCAGCAGGACTGGAAGATCCCATCAGAGAACGTGCAGAAAATCCCAACCCTCAATCTACAAATGGGAACAAGCAATGAGACTGAGAATCTGGTGAACTGGTGTGACAACAACAATCTCTCCCTCAATGTCATCAAAACAAAGGAAATTGTCATCGACTTCAGAAAGCGTAAAGCAGAACATGCCTTTGTCTCTATTAATGGGGATGAAATAGAAAAGGTCAAGAGCTTCAAGTTTTTAGGTGTCCAAAGCTCCAACAGCCTGTCCTGTAACACCAATGCCGACACTATAGTTAAGAAAGGTTATCAAAGTCTCTACTTTCTCAAAAGACTAAGGACTAAAGCATGTCAGCTATGACTCTCACCAACTTTTACAGACGCACCATAGAAATCATTCCTTCTGTTGTATCACAGCTTGATATAGTTCCTGCTCTGACCAAGACTGAAAGGAACTACAAAAGGTTGTGAATGTAAAGTCATCCAATCCATTATGCAAACCTGCCTCTCATCCACTGACCGTAACAGAAATTACTGTGAAAATCCCCAATTTGCCACACTCCAGTACCTGTTTGGATATGTTGAGGGAGGATTGAACATGGCCAATATACCTAACCAGCATGACTTTCAGACTATGGGAGGAAACTGGAGCACCCGAAGGAAACCCAGGCAGACACAGGGAGAATATGCAAATTCCACACAAACAATGACTCAAGCCAGAAATTGAACCTGGGTTCCTGATGCTTTGAAGCAGCAGTGCTGATCACTGTGCTAAATGCCGCAATACAGTCTCTTATAATGAACTGGCTACTTGAATATATTTATCTCATGGTAATTATTTTTTGCTTTCATGTTTTCTCATTACCTGTTCCAAGGCTTGCACCTTCTCATGCTCCATTTCTTTCTCCTTCAGTTTCTCAGCTCGGATTGCTGCAGTAGATACTGTCTTTAAAGACATGAAGTCTAAAGTCATCCATTCTTCCCTCTAGCATAAAATTAATACAAAGAATATTTTAATTCAGGGCAATAAATGCAATGTTAAAAAACTACGAAGCTTGCAGGATTGAACTCATGTCACTTAACTAGCACATCTCCAATGAAGAAATACTGAAAGATTTAACACAACCATTAATGGGTCTGGACTTCTGTGGAGTGGCAATCAATCAGATTCAGATTGCAACTCTGCTCCTAGATTCTTAACTCATCATCCTGTTGATTCTTTTTCATTCGAACTTCCAGGCGAGAACTGTGTTGAGCAGTGTGCTCCTAAGGCCTTCTACTGAGGGCTGCCATATATCAGATATGTTTAAAGGTCCATTCACTTTCAAGCTAGGTGGTGATGGTAAGTGTTAAGATTTGGGGTGGATCCTGAGGGAGTTGGATGGGGCATTGTTGTTCCATTAAGGGAGCAAGGGTTGGGGAGGTCAAAATAATAGTTACCAGAAGTGCTAGAAGTACCCAGAGTCATCGAAGTTTGCAGGGGAATCTTAAATCTCTTTCTAAAAATCTAACAAATAATATTTAACTAAAGTAAAATTCTAAATCTCATTCAGGGGTCCAAGAAGGGAGACAGAAGCTACCCATTGAGGAGCAGATATAGATTGTTAATTCTGGAAACAAACTTGAACTGGATTTTTTCTACCTGAGCTCAGCGAGGATCTTTATTTTCAGAGCACATCAATTCAGACATTTCAGTGTGACCTAGCATGGAAATGCAACCACAACAGAAGTGCTGGATGTTTGTAGATTGAGGGAGTTAGGAGAGAGAATGCTCCTTTCTTTTTCCTACTTGTTCATCTGAAGGAATTGATTCTTGCTTCACTACAAGGGAAGAGGCTGATTGTTTGGTGAGTACCTGGGGAGTGGCTAAATTCTAATCTACTCCCAAGATTTAAAACAGTATAAAAATTTGTGATAATATCAATAGAATACACAGAAGAAAAAAAACTAAATAAAATAATTAGCTAATTAAAACACTAAAGATGGCAGGACTGGTAATATGTTGTGAGATCTCCTTAAAAAAAAAGTGAGATCCAAGTCAAACATGTCTGCACTAAGATATCAGGGGGTTTACTAGGGTAAAGGCCAGAATGCAAACCCATCAAAGAATGTAATTTAAATTAGTTAAATCCAGAATAAAAAGCTAATATCAGTGTAGTGGCCATGAAATAATGGATTAGAGTAAAAAACCCAATTAATTCTGATATCTTTAGGAAAGGAAATCTGTTGTCCTTACCGGTTCTAGTTAATTTGTGCCTCCTGCTCCACACCAATGTGTTGACTCTTATCGAGTCTTTGAAATAGCTTTGCAGGACCCAATGTTGTACCTATACCAAAGCAGCTTGATTAGAGACAGGACTGCTACTGAAGCACAAATCTTCAGACTATTCGGGATATTGTCAGGAGCTCAAAGCCTTTGCTGTATCCAGCACACTCAGCTGTTTATTGAACTGGCTAAAGGTTGACTTCTGTGATGATGAGAACCTCAGTCGGGGACACTCAGGACTTCTAACTGAAGACTGTCCTTTGCATTTATGTGCTAGACTCTGTCATCAGTGAGGATGGGAAGCCATTGTACAGTCTCCTTTTCACATAAGTTGTTTAATCGTCACCACCTGACATAGCAGGGTTTTGATCTGATCCAGTGGTCACAGCTGCATAGCTTTGTCTACAGCATGCTGGTATCATTGCTTAGTATGCAAATAGTCCTGTCTTGCAGCTTCATGTGTCCATTTAAGTCAGTCAGGTGCTGATGAAAACTCAGCTTGGTAATCATATCCTTTAGGACTCAGCCAACTCAGTCAGTGCTGGTGCTACATGGCCACACTAGGTGATGTCACTGTGGTCCCCCACCCAGAGTACATTCTATATCCTTCTACCAAGTGGAACACTGAGAAACACTGATTTATCAGCTGAAAGTGGAAGGTGATAAGCAGCTGGAGATTTCCTTCTCATTAATGATTTAAAATACTGTGAATTCGTGGAAAGTCAATGTTGAGAAATCCCAAAGATATTCCCTCCTGATTGTAAACAAGTGTGGCGCTGCCTCTGGTGTGTCTGTCTTGCCAATGGGGGCAAAACATATCTAAAGATGGGGGAGTCTGGTTTTTTAGCTGAGAGATACGATTCTATGAATATAACTGTGTCTGGCTGTGGCAGACTGATTTGCAAGGTAGTGTCCCAATTTTAGCACAAATTTCCACATGTTAATAAGGGCAATCTTTCAAGGTCAACTGGAATGAGTACACCTTCTTTGTATACCAATTTGGGTTGTATGACTGATTTTATTCTTGTTATAGTTTCTGAAGTTTTTTTTAATACAACTGAGTGGCTTCCTGTGCCACAGGTACACTTAACAAGTAGTTAAGTGTCAATCAAATGGTGTGAAGTCAGACCAGATAACGATTACAGAGTTCTTTCCCTAATGGACATTGTAATACTTCTGGGTCCTGAAAAATTCTTTCATACCTTAGCAGTGTTTGATATATTTGCAGAACTTAATTGTTCTTCCTGGATTTTCCAGGGCTTTTCACTACTGCTAGAACCAGTAGGAGCTTCAATCCATTCCAGCTCTGAATCCTTGAGCATAAAAATAAATTAATTATTCACCATTAACTTTGATAAATGTATGAATAGTACCCAATTAACATAATTTCAAGGTTTTCACAGTTAAAATCTGTAATATTTTCTAATAAATTATTTCACCTATGTCAATTCACCTAGTGTATGTACAGCTTATACTAAAACCAAAGACAAAATAGCAATTATTTCACACCCTAATGGATTTAATTTCCCTCTGTAATCCCAACCATTCAGTGCTGAACTTAAAATTATTTCATTTTTAAATACTTAAGGTAACCTTTTCCTTACCATAAATTCATGAACTCCAGAATTCACCAAAACCAAAATAAGTCAATTAGAAAATATTCAAGATCACTGTCAATTTTAAAATCTTCTAAATATCAAACAATTATTTTCAAACTGCATTGTTTCACAGGTCAATATTAATAACAGGTTTACATGCAGGCAGCACTGCAGCCTCAGTGCCAGGAACCAGGTTCAATTCCTAGTTTGGGCCATTGTCTGTGTGGAGTTTGCAATTTTCCCCATGTATGCATGGGTTTTCTCCGGGTGCTCCGCTTTCCTCCCACAAGGTGGGTTAGGTGGATTGGTTATACTAAATTGCCCGTCAGTGTCAGGGGACTAGCTAGAGTAAATGCATAGGATTATGAGAATAGGGTCTGGGTAGGATTGCGGTTGGTGCAGATGCAATTGGCCGAATGGCCTTCTTCTGCACTGTAGGATTCTATGAAACATACATTTAAGTTAGGATGCATCAACAAATAAAAAAAACTAAAGTTTATGATTCTTAGGCTGAATAAGATAATGGTTCAAAAAGGTAAAGTAGTTGAAGTAGCAGATAGCAAGTTCGTTTAAATGTAGACATTCACAACATTGACAAGACTTTTATTCATGAAATAGATTTTGAACAAGAGATGCACATTAACATAATTTACTGTAGGACAGATTTATATAACTAATAATCCAGGCACCAGTTACTTTTCTCTGTTTGCAGGCCTAGAACTACTGCTGTCACAAATTTAGTAAATAACATTTTATCACACATTTAATAAAATTGTAAAGTGAATAAATTTCATGTTTGAGAATATAAATATCTATGTATCTTTTAAAGCAATAGCTCTACACGTCATACAGTAAAAAGGTGAACTAAAGGACCCCAGAACAATAGCAGAATTTCATACTAGTATGAATCACTTACTTGAGAGTGTTTAGTTATCCAAGGTCACAGTAGATGCAAAGGTCTAATTATCAATTAAATTTTACAGCAGGACAATTAATGTATACAAATCTTTTGAATTCTATTATTTTAGATATGAGAATGGCCACTGATTTGTTAAAGGATTTGTTTCAAATTATAAATCATTAGTAACATTAAATTAATCCATCTTATCATGCTTTGAAATACATTCTATATTGGTGGTCTGGGCAATGTTTTAAAAACAATACATCGACATGCCATGTTACAAAGCTTAATTTTCCTTACTGCCTCATAAAAATAAATATTAAAAATCCTTCTGTGTGTTGACATGTACTCATCACTCCTGTGCTATTAACTGACGCTGGCTCCTGGTCCACTAGCATCTTGATTTTAAGACTCTCATCCTTGTGCTTAAATCTGTCGTTGACTTATTATTTCCAAATTCAAAGCAGCCTCACAACCTTCCAAAAAATCTGTATCTCTTCAAATCTGGCCTCTCGTGCACCCCTCTATTATTTTGGTTCACCATTGGCCATGCCTGCAGCTGTCTAGGTCTTAAGCACAGGAATTTCCCCAACTGAATTATTTTACCATTCTTTTCTTTTTTTAAGATGCTCCTTAAAACCTATTTCTTCGACCAAGCTATTGATTATCTATCCTAATGTCTATTAAGCGGCTTGTTATCAAATTCTGTTTGATAATCCTCCAGTGAAGTACTTTGGGGCATTTTAATTAAAGTTTTATTTATTAGTGACATGTAGGCTTACATTAACACTGCAGTGAAGTTACTTTGAAAATCCCTAGTCACCATACTCCAATGTCGGTTCAGATACACAGAAGGAATTTAGCACGGCCAGCATGTCTTTCGGACTACGGGATGAAACCAGAACCAGAGAAAACCCATGCAGACACAGGGAGAAAGCGCAAACTTAGCAGTAACAACGACCCAAGCCAGGAATCAAACCTGTGCTAACTGCTGTGTCACCCTTACTATGTCAGAGGTTCTGGAAACCCCAGTTCTTGTTTCCAATGACAATTTGAAGTTTGAATCACTCAAATAACAGTGATTCTGAGCTATAGCTGTCAACTCACACCCTCCTCTTTTACATCACTGATCCAGAATGTCTTAATGCCAAAACCAAATGGTGAAGGCTACACTGAAACACTGTCCTTTTATATATATGTCTTGGGTTTGAATTCATCCAAGACATCTGGGATGTAAATTGCCTGTCTCTGCTAATTGGAAAGTCTCGACCATTTCTTAATGGATACTTGCCAACAATGCAAAACAGTCTGCAACTTTGATGATGCCTTTGTATACTTTGTAAGCAAATACATACAGAAGAACTTTCAGTGAATTCATCAGCCTTTTCCTTCTTTTTCTTTTTTTCTTTCTTTCGTTTCTTTGACTTTTTCTCCTTTTTCTTCTTGTTTTTGACTGAATGTTCCTGTAAGAAGCACATTTTAACTGTTCAAAAATTCCCACCTTTTTAGTTTATCAATCAAAAGTATTGAATGTTCAGCCAGTCAGTACATCAAGTTTCTGAACAAACCAAAATGATTTCATGATACGGGATCAAAGTCATACAGATTTCTAACAAACACAATGTGAACAAAAACTGATTTATATGAACAATAGAAACACAATATGTGTATGTATGTATATATAAAGGAAATTACAGCAGATCAAAACATATGAAAATACCTATACCATGACTGCATTTGCCAATAATTTTCTGTTTATTTCATTGTTATTTGTGAAACATTGGTAACACAATGTTCCCATTTTGTTCACATACACTCAAGCATTATTCATTGTTACTAAATTGTGAAACATTCTGACATATTAAGGAGCTACATAAATTTACTTTATTTATTATTGTTTCATTGACTGTCCCAATAGCTAGTACGAAATCTTCTACTTTAAAAAAAGCATCTTAATGTGTGTCGGCTTTGCATCAGTAATACCACACTTGTCTCTTAAGGATTATGGGTTCCAATCTTTCTCTAGCAATCTGAATACATAATGATGATTGACACTTCAATAAGGCACTAAGGAAGTACTGCACTGTTGGAGATGCCACCTTTCAGACATAACATTACTCTAAGACCCAACTGCCCTCTCAAATGGGACCAGAGCAGAAGATATGTGGGAAACTACCATCTGGAAGTTTCCCTCCAAATCATTCACCATCCTGACTAGAAATGAGTTGCCATTCTTTCACTGTTAATGGAGCAACATCCTGGAACTCCCTCCCTAACAGCACTGTAGGTATACTTACCCTCAGGGAATGCAGTGGTTCAAGACAGCTCATTACATACCTTCTCAAGGGTAACTAGGGATGGGCATTAAATGCTGGTTTAGCCGGCGATACCCACATCCCATAAATGAATTTGTTAAAAAGCCTACGACATGATCCAAAAGGTGTTAGATATTGTAAGTTGATGTACACATCAATCACTTTACCTTCACCAAAGCTTCCTGCTACCTCATTAAAAAGCAAAATCAGACCACTTTAACACCAATTGCCTTGAACAAATCCATGCTGACTTTCCATAATTAATTCAAATTTCTCCAAGTGATTTTGCTTTGAATCATCATTTGTAAAAGTTTTCTCACCACAAATTGAGTAACTGTAAACAGAAGACAGTGGCAAGTGATAATATCACTAGAGTAGTAATCCAGAGGCCCAAATTTAATGCTCCAAGGGAAATACAGGTTCAAATTCACCTCAACAGTTGGTACAATTTAAATTCAGTTAATAAATCTGGAATTTAAAAAAGCTAGCATTAGTAATGGTGGCGTGAAACTACTCTGCCGTGAGTTGGAATCACATGTGGGCCAGACAAGGCAAGGATGGCAGATTTCCTTCCCTAAATGATGCTGGTGAACCAGATGGGATTTTACACTAATCAGTAATAGTTGTCATGTTCACCATTACTGAAATGAGTTTAAGAATTCTCTCCAAAGGTCACTTCAACTCAGATTGCCTCAACAACAGGGCCAAGAGCTTCAGGTTTTTAGGTGTCCAGATCACTAACAACTTGTCCTGGAACTCCCAAGCCGACACTATTGTTAAGAAAGCCCACCACTACCTCTACTTTCTCAGAAAACTAAGGAAATTTGGCAAGTCAGCTATGACTCTCACCAACTTTTATAAATGCACCACAGAAAGGATTCTCTCTACTTGTATCACAACTTGGTATGGCTCCTGCTCTGCCCAAGACTGCAAGGAATTACAAAAGGTCACGAATGAAGCCCAATCTATCACACAAATCAGCCTTCTTCCATCCACTTATTCTGTCTACACTTCCCATTGCCTCAACAAAGCAGCCAGTATAATTAAGGACCCCAAGCACCCCCAGACATTCTCTCCTTCACCTTCTTCCATCGGGAAAAAGGTACAAAAGTCTGAGATCACATACGAACCAACTTAAGAACAGCTTCTTCCCTGTGCTGTCAGGCTTTTGAATGGACTTACCTTGCGTTAAGTTGATCTTTCTCTACACCCTAGCTATGACTATAGTACTAGATTCTGCACTCTCTCCTTTCCTTCTCAATGAATGGCATGCTTTGTCTATATAGCATGCAAAAACAATACTTTTCACTGTATGTTAATACATGTTACAGTAATAAATCAAATCAGCTGTTTACCTCCTAGGGTTTCAATCTCATTCTCCAACATTAAATTTCCCTGGATTTCTGATGCTGCACTGCAGCACCAATTTACATATACAACCTCAGCCTTCAGTTGTGCTACACAACATATCACTGCTTCAAAGGGTTACCTTTTCCTCAACAGCCTGTAGCAGAGGGTCACCAACTTTCCACTGCCTTTTCAGTGTTCCAGGACATCTCCAAAGTCCTCATGACTTGGACCATGTCAACTATATTGCTTATGCTGCTTTATGCTTCTTTTTAGCTTCTGTCCTCTATGGTTCCTATTGGTAATCTCTGATTCAGTTGGTTCTTTCTCCTGATTCTCTTTCTGGGGCCTGTCTCCCTATTCCCTCTCCTGGGTTCCCTTTCTGGAAATTTTCCCTGTCTTAGGCACCTCACTCCTGGAATCCGTGATCAAGTTTTGGTGCAATTCCTTCTGCACTGGGCACTTGTCGCTATCCGAAGAGCTCAATGCTGGACTGTGCAAGGGTTGTCTACTCCCAATCTGCACAAATGCGAAGCTCCTGAGGCATGTAGGGATTTGTAAATCCCAGCTGTCACTCAGGAAATAGGTAAGTTGGGAAATCAACAATGTGTATTGGCTCACTGGATATCTTCTGTAGCCAAGGAGTATAGCACAAAATTTTATTTCATACGCTATCATTTGATTTAATCTAAAAACAAAAAATGCTGGGGAAAAAAACCAAAAAAGGTTTGACAGCATATGCAGAGAGAGAAACAAAGGCAACATTTCGAATCCATGTGACTCTTCCGCCAATCTGTTTCTCTCTCCGCAGATACTACCAGATCTGCTGAGTTTTTCCAACATTTTGTTTTTATTTCAATTTCCAATATCTGCAATATTTTGCTTTTATTTGATTTCATATTTCCATTTTAGTTTTTTATTTTGCTTGCCAACCCAAATGTGAGCATTTAGTCACGGCTTACTTTAAAAGAGAGGCATTTGATGTAAAATGGTCAGGCTTTATTTTAATTCTATATTCTACCAAATGATACAGGCTGAATATGGATATTGGGAGTCAAGTGAAAGTTAATATCACAACTGAAGGAAGAAGAAGTTATTCAGAAGAAGTTGGGTGGCATGGTGACACAGTGGCTAGCACTGCTGTCTCAAAGTGCCAGGGATCTGGGTTTGATTCACAACTTGGGTCACTGTCTTTATGGAGGTTGCACTTTCTCCCCATGCGTGCATGGGTTTCCTCCAGGTGCCCCATTTTTCTTCCACAATCCAAAAATGTGCAGTTTAGGTGAACTGGCCATGCTAAATTCTCCTTCAGTGTACCTGAATACTTGCTAGACTGTGGCAACTGGATTATTTTCGCAGTTGGCTTACATTCACATTGCAGTGAAAATGTAAGCCTACTTGTGACGAACAAATAAATTAACTTTTTATCCACGTTGTATACAACCACCTTAGAAGTCTTAGTGGCCACAAAAATATTTTTTATGTATTGCAAATAAAAGAAGTTCCTTATATCAATATTCCAGAATTCCCCTACTCGATTCCAATTATTCAGAAAATATTTGATTATATCAAAGCAATTAATAAAATTGCTGCCTTCTTCTTGAAGGAAGAAATTGTTAGTTTCCAACTGAGAAATTCCATTGCCTCCTTAAGACTTTCCTCATTTTAATTATTTGCAATTAAATTTCATACGATCATTACTCTGCTTCATGGCAACATTGATAATGTCAATTTTGATAAAATTCTTGGGAAAATCAACTGGGGAAATGTAAAAGCATATTTTTCATTAACATTTATGACAAGCAAAATTAAATTTTAATTGCAAGTAATTAAAATGAAGAATGCTCAAGTGGCAAGGGAATTTCTCTCTAATTTCATATTAACATTATGACAATGTCTTCACACCTGTGTTCAAATCTATGAATATAAACACATTAATTGGAGACTAATTTATTTTTTAAATGATTGAATTCATAACACTTTATTTGATGAACATTCTGCACAGAGCTAGATGAAATCTTTGATTTCTTGACCGGTGGATCAGTCTTTGTAATACTAATTTCAAATAATTATAAATCTCCTCAATAAATTAAAACTAAATAGGCTTGATAAGAGGCACATGCAAACATAATTCAGTTGAAAATTTATAATCTATTTTGATTTTTCAGTTTAATAGAATACTGAGCCACATAGAGTAGTAAAGTCCAACTTTTTTAAGACTCCATTCTCTGCTTAGTGCTAGCTTCAGCACTCCTTTGCTAAGGAGGAACAAAAAAAAGTGTTTGGTTCAGCTTCAATGTCTCATGTGGCCTTACAGTTTGGCAAAATGTACTGTTGAGGAACCAACGTAGTCAATACCATGGAACCATAATCCAGCATGAAGCTATGTCTTTAGGCGAGCAAAGAAAACACAGTGACAAAAATTTGCTCATTGCTTACAGAACGGTAACTGGTCTTTTTTAATGTGACAATATTTAAAAGGGCAGTTTTCTTGTTTTTGTTTTATGTTACTCATAAATCTTATATACATTATACAAGTTACATCTTTCAGTGCTTTACTGGAATTCTATTCCTTCCATTTGAAAAAAATATGTAAATTGCTTCTCTTACAGTAGAATACTTGGTTAGTTAATTTCTGAAGGCTAAAGTCTTTTCAGTATTACCCAACACTATAATGTTTAAAATTTCACTGAATGGTTGATTTGATTTATTGTTACATGTATTTCACATGTACAGTGAAAAGTATTGTTTCTTGCGCACTATACAAACAAAGCATACTGTTCATAGAGAAAAAAGGAAAGGATGCAGAATGTAGTGTTACAATCAGAGTCAGGGTATAGAAAAAGATCAACTTAATACAAAGGTACATCCATTCAAAACTCTGATGGCAGCGGGGAAGAAAATTGGTACGTATCCTCAAACTTTTGTATCTTTTTCTTAACAGAAGAAGGTGGAAGAGGGTATGTCTGGAGTGCATGGGGTCCTTAATTAAACTGGTTACTTTTATCAAGGCAGCAGTATGCGTAGACAGTGTCAATGGGTGGGAGGTTTGAATGACGGATTGGGCTTTGCTCATGACCCTTTATAGTTTCTTGCAGACAGAGCAGGAGCAATATCAAGCTGTGATACAACCATAAACAATGCTTTCATTGTAGATTCATAAAAGTTGCTGAGAGTCGTAGCAGACATGCTAAATTTCCTTAGTCTTCTGAGAAAATAGAAGTGTTGATGGACTTTCTTAATGATAGCATTGGCATGGCAGCACCAGGACAGGTTGTTGGTGATGCGGACACCTAAAAACCTGAAGCTCTCAACCATTTCTACTTCTTCCCATTGATATAGACAGGGACATGTTCTCCTTTACACTTCCTGAAATTGATGACAATCGCCTTCATTTTGTTGACATTGAGGGAGAGATTATTGTCATCGACCAGTTCACCAGACCATCTCTTTCCTGTACTCCATCTTATCATCGTTTGAGATCCAACCTACTAGGGTGCAGGTATTAGCAAACTTAAAAATCAAGTTATTCGAGGGGGAATTTGGTCACACAGTCATAGGTGTATAAGGAATAGAGTAAGGGGCTGAGAACATATTGTTTTGAGATACCAGCGTTGAGGATGATCATGGAGGAGATGTTGTTGCCTATCCTTACCGATTGTGGTCTGTGGGTTAGGAAGTTCAGGATCCAGCAGGAGGAGGAGCTGAGCTCCAGGCCACAGAGTCTGGAGATGGGTTTTTTTGAATAATAGTGTTGAAGACATAGTAGTGATATAGATGGCCCTGTTCAGTTTCTGATCAATCATAACCCTCAACATTTTAATAGTGAGTGATTTGGTAATGGTAATGTCATTGAATGTCAAATGGTGATGGTTCGATTATCTCTGGTTGGACGTAGTAGTTCCTATCGTAAATTATACTTTACTAGCCGAGGCCTGAATACTGTCCAGATCTTGCTGTGTGTGGACATGAACTTATTTCATTACCCAAAAAGCTGTAAATTATACTGTGCATCATCAACACATATCCCCACCTCCAACCCATATGATGGCAGGAAGATCAGTTGTAGTTAGACGGGTCTAGGACACTACCTGGAGGAGCTCTTGTCCTGATATCCTGGGACTGGAGCTCCAATAATAACAATTACCTCCTTTTTTGCTCGGTTCTTTGTGCTTCTGCTGTTTGGCACATCCACATAGCCCTACACCTCACATTTGGCGATGTCGGTGGCTGCTCCAGGAATGCCCTTCTGTATTCTTTATTGAACCTAGGCTGATCACCTGGTTTGGTGGTAATGGGAGATATGCTGGCCCTGAAGTTATAGATTGTGGTGAAATACATGACTGCTCCTATTGATGGCCCACAGTGTCTCATGATGCCTTGGCTTGATTTGCTAGATCTGTTCAAAATTTATCTCATTTAGCATGATGGCCTCAGAACATGAAGAAGATGGGACTTTGTCTCAACAAAAGAATGCAGTGGTCACACTTACTAATATTTTCACGAGCGGATGCAAGTAAGGATACGATAAGTAAATTAGTGAAGACAAGGGAAAACAGGTTTTTTTAAGCTTTTGTTGGTTTCCCCTCCATCTGCTGCAGAACCAGTCAGGGCTCAACCAACTTAGTCAGTAGTGGTATTATCAAACCACTTTTGGTGGTAGATGTTAAAGTCATTTTGTGCCCTTACTACACTCAGTGCTTCTTCCATGTGGTGCTCAATATGGAGAAGTACTGATTCATCAGCTATTGCCCATGTATAGTCAGGTGCTATGAGATTTCATGGGGTCCAAAGTTAATGTAGAGGACTCCCAAGGTAAATCCCTTCCCATTGTATACTATTGTGTCCGTGGTCCTACTAGTGGGACAGGACATATCCAGAGATGATGTTGGTGGTATCTAACATGTTGTAAGGTATGATTTTGGCACAGGTCTCCAGCTGTTGCTAAGGAGAAGCTTGCAGAGTCGACAAGGCTATATGTGTTATTGCCATTTTCACTGTCAAAATTGATATTGGCAGATCTCTCCAGTTTCATTCCTTTTTGACTCTATAACAATTTTATACAATTGAGTGACTTGCTAGACCATTTCAGAGGGCAGTTAAAAGTCAGTCACATTGCTCTGAGTATGGAGTTACATGTAAGCTAAATCAGTGTCACAAACCATGCTGATGTTATTTCCAAGGGTCTACCAATTTGAAATATCAGTTCATGGTGATGTATAGTTTTGGTTTTGTAGTGGTGTGAGGAGTCATCTGAAAGCCCAGTGAGAATAACTATTCATTAAATTTAAAGAACAAATGAGACTACAATGCTCTAAAGCAATTAAGTATATGAACTAATAAACATACACACAAAGTTTGTATAGAAATTTCCTCCTTATTCCAAAATATATCTACAATCCCTGAATTCCTCAAGACTTTCCCTCTCTCAATCAATACTTAAGTTAAATAAATCTGTAAGTCAAATCCAGTTTATAGTTATCTCATAATGCAAGGCTAAGGATCAAGTCTTTTCCTGGTCCAGTGATGATATTTAAACTACTATAACAAAGGCTTTTGCACTGCCTTGGCTTTAAGACTTAAATGCGGACCCAGCCTCCAGACTGAGAGTTATGGACTGATCTCTCAGGATGTTACATGTGAATTTGCCTCTCAACTGCTAGATATAAAATGGCCTGTCTGATTCTGAGGGTGCTGGCAATTGTACCATTTCACCTCTTTAATTCTTCATACTGTGTACTTGGCTGAATACATCTCTCAAATTCCATCACTCTAGAAGTTAACACATGTATACGTTCCTGATCTCTCAGTCATCTAGTTGAGCTGTTCCCTACTAATACAGCAATTTACATCCATTTCTATCTTGATGCCTGCTGATTTCATTACTGGGAAAACTACATCTTATCTTGTTTTTTTGAATGCTGGCTGTCACTGGGTAGATCACATCCTTTTCTGCCTTGTTAAATCTGTGTTACTGCTGTGACTTGGCAGATCCACGATACCAGATAAGGATGTATGATTTCCTTCTCTAAAAGATATTAGTGAACCAGATTTTTTTTTTTAAATGACAAAGGTTTCATTATCAGCTATACCAAAAACAGCTTTTAATTCAATTCCATCAGCTGCCATAATGGGATTTGAAACCACGTCCCCAGAACATATAATCTGCTCCACTCTGGATTTCCAATTTAGTAACATTACGACTATCCCAAACTTGTCTGATCATTTTTCTTGCCTATCAATTTACATTAAACTCCTGTTTGGTGGTGACTCCCAAGATGTTAATGACTGGAGATGGTGGTGATGCTTTTACTTTTTAAGAACAAAGAATAGTACAGCACAGGAACAGGCCTTTGGCCCACCATGCCTGACCTGATCACACTGTGCAACTGGCCAACTGCCTGTATCACTCCATACTTCACCTGTTTACGTGCCTATCCAGATAAGTCTTAAACGTCGCTAACTTATCTGCCTCAACCAACTCACTTGGCAGTTAATTTCAAGCCCCCATCACCCTCTGTATAAAAAACGTTCCACGTCTCCACTGAACTTTCGCCCTCTTACTTTGGATTTGTGCCCCCTTGTGATTGCCATTTCTGCCAGGGGAAAATGTTTCCAACTGTTCACCTGATCTACAACCCTCAAAATTTTATAAACCTCTATCAGGTCACCCCTCAGCCCCCGTCGTTCCAGGGAGAACAATCCCAGTTTATTCAATCTTCACTCCTGACTGATATCCTCCATACCAGGTAACATTCTGGTAAACCTTTTCTGTACTCCCTCCAAAGTCACCACATCCTTCCAGTAGTGCAGCAACCAGAACTGGACACATTATTCCAAACGTAGTCTAACCGACATTTTATATAACTAACATAATTTGCCAATTTTATAGTCGATGCCCTGGCTGATGAAGGCCAGTATGCCATATGCTTTCTTCACCACCTTTTCCACCTGTGCTGTCACTTTTCAGGATTTGTGGACCTGTACTCCCAGATTTGTGTGTTATGCTCTTGATGGTTCTGCCATTTATTTTATAGCTCCCACCTGAACGCAAGCTCCACAGAGGCCCAAATATCCTGAACTACTGCCACACAAATATTAAAGATGCCTATCACTCTATCGCCCACCCACACTTAATAAAATCAGATCACAAAGCTGTGCTCTTGCTCCTGGCTTACAAGCAAAAACTGAAGCAGGAGAATCCATCAAAGAAAATTGTGCAATTTTGGTCTGAGAATAGGATGATCTCCTACGTGGCTGCTTGGAGTCAGTGGACTGGTCAATATTTAAAAATCTGCAACCAGCCTGAACATCCCAAACTTGTTCACAGTACTAACTTCTTTAGTAAGTATGCAGAAGATTGTGTGCCAAAGAAGTAAATCCATGTGTTTCCCATAGGTGAACAGGGATATCCACTACTTGCTGAAGTCCATGTCTGAGGTGTTCAAGTCAGGTGATCCTGACCTATACAAGAAAGCCAGATACGATTTAATGAGATCCATTAAAAGACAGCAAAAATCAGTACTGGACCAAGCTGGAATTCCAGGATAGCCACACCAACCCCGCCAACAATGGCTAGATCTGTAAGACATAGCAGGCTACAAGATGAACGCATGTAAAAATTGCCAGCTCCAACACATCCCTCCCTGATGAGCTCAATGCATTCTACGCTCATTTTGAGCAAGAGGTCAACAAGAGCATGCCCTCCACACTGGAAGTTCTGGATCAATGTGTATCTGTGGTCACTGTTGCAGATGTCGAAACAGCTTCTTGAAGGTCAACCCATGGAAAGTGATTAGTCTGGATGGGATACTCGGATGTGCACTCAGATCCTATGCAGATCAGTTGGCAGTGGTCTTCAGACATCTTCAACCTTTCTTTACAACATTCTGAGGTCCCTATCTGCTTCAAGAAGATCATCATCATCCCAGTGCCTAAGGAAAACTAAGCAGCATGCCTTAATGACTATCAGCCAGTGGATCTTACATTCATTATTATGAAGTGCTTTGAAAGGTTAGTCATAGCACATATCAATTTCAGCCTTCCAGACTATGTGGACACACTACAGTTTGTCCATCACTGCAACAGGTCCACAGCAGATGTCATTTCCTTAGCCCTGCACTCAACCTAGAACACCTAGGTAACAAGGACACCTATGTCAGACTCCTATTTATTGACTACAGTTCAGTCTCCAACACCATTATTCCCATGAAATGCATCTCCAAGCACCTCCCTCTGTGACTGGATCCTGAACTTCCTAACTCCCAGACTACAATCAATAAGGATAGTCAACACCTCCTCCATGATCATCCTCAACAACAGTGCTCCACAAGGCTGAGTATTCAGCCTTCTACTATATTCCTTATATATCTATGATTGTGTGGCCAAATTTTCTTCCAATTTTCAAGTTTGCTAATGACATCACCGTAGTGGGTCAGACCTCAAACAATGACGAGACAGAGTACAGAAATGAGATAGAGAATCTGGTAAACTGGTGCGGTGACAATAATCTCTCCTTCAATGTCAATAAAATGAAGAGATTGTCATTGACTTTGGAAAGCATAAAGGAGAACATGACCTTGTCTACATCAACGGAAATGAAATAGAAAAGGGCAAGAGCTTCAAGTTTTTAGATCACCAACAACCTGTGCTGGTCCCCCTATGCCAAAACTATAGTTAAGAAGGCCCACCAATGTCTCTACTTTCTCAGAAGAATCGGGAAATTTGGAATGTCAAACTACGACTCACATTAACTTTTACAGATGCACCATATAAAGCATTCTTTCTGGTTATATCACAGCTTGGTATGGCTTCTGACCAAGACCACAAGGAACTACAAGAGGTTGTGAATGTACCCAATCCATCACGCAATTAGCCTTCCATCCATTGATTCTGTCTACACTTCCCGCTGCCTTGGCAAAGCAGCCAGCATAATTAAAGACTCCACACACCCCGGACATTCTCTCTTCCATCTTCTTCTTTCAGGAAGAAATACAAACATCTGAGACCATGTATCAACTGACTCAAGAACAGCTTCTTCCCTGCTGCTTAAGACTTTTAAATGTGCTTACTTTGCATTATGATCTTTTTCTACACCCTAGCATTGAGTGTAACACTACATTCTGCACTCTCTCGTCTCCTTTTCTATGAACAGTATATTTTGTGCAAGAAACAATACATTTCACTGTTTGTTAATACATGTGACAATAATAAATCAAATCAAAATGTATCACTTCACATTTGTCCAGATTAAATTCCATCTGCTATTTCTCTGCCCAATTTTCCAGCTTATCTATATACTGCTGTAGTCGTTGACAATTTTCATCCCGATCCACAATTCCAGCAAAAGAAGGTGGCCAGATATTCATACATTCAAGATGGTCATTGCACAGCACTTGCATTAGCAATGAATATTATTTGTCACCTGTCAACCCAAACCTGAATGATGATCCTGTGTGCTTGTCTGATCTGTTCCAGTTCTGGTTGCTTGCTATGGCTTCACTGGTGCTGAACTCCCACTGAAGTGCTCAGTTCCATCTAGTGGCACATGTTGGTAGTCCAAGCAGTTCTGGACTTCAGTAACAACACGGACCAATTTCTGACATTAGATCAAACCTGCTCAATCCAGAAATACTGGTATCTACATGGTGAGTGTATTGGATAATGTTTTGTTCTTATTTCATATTTTGTGATGCATTTTAGTTTGCAAGGAATGCAAAGGAACATTGGTATTTTCAACTTGTATGTTGTTATTTTTGGGTGGGAAATGTCCAAAAGAACCTAATTTTGCTTTCACATAGGTTCCCAGAAGAATCAATGTTTCACTTGACATTGTTTCACTTGCGATTTTCAGGAACACAACCACAACTTTAAGTGAGGACTTATTGTATCTTAATTCCAGGAAAGAGAGAATGCTTTGAACCAAAATGCAGGAAAAGCAATGAGACTTTTGGATGAGCTGGTTTACTGGTGGTGAAGATAGGGAGATCAACCAGGGAATAATGGTGTAATCATCTGCTGTTGCCACAGATATGAATGAAGGTGTCAACACAAATGCACTAAATTAAAAGGTGGAGCTAGGTTACATTACAGAGTAGAAGCAGAGAGATCTTTGCGATGGAGGATAGAATGTAGTTGTTGACTATAATGCTGGAAGCGTGCAAATGAACTCGTTCAACATGACAAGCCATCAGGCAAGCTCCACTGCATCTACCAGGCAAACACTAAGTAATCACATGCAAGGATCTGGAGTTCAGAGCAAAAGAAATGACTGCTTACAGCAGAGACTAAAGACCATAGTTTCAGTCTTCCCAATATTTAGCTAGAGAAAGTAGTGGTGCATCCAAAACTGGATAACTGAAAAGCAGGTACAGCAGAGATTGAGAGCAGTCATTCTTAAAATTTATAATACAGTATTCACTGTTCACAGTGTGGTCTCCTCTATACTGGGGTGATCACTTTGCTGAACACCTCCATTTAGTCTGCTCAAGTACAATCCTGAGTCATCGGTTGCTTAGCATTTTAATTAATTGAGACCTCTCTCTCCTCTGCTCTAATTAAACTCAAAAGAAGTTTGAATAACAATACATTATAGTTCAATAAGGTGCATTATAGCCTTTTGTATTCTGAGTTCAACAATTTTAGATCAAAACAACTTTTCCAACTTTTGCAAACAACGTGTTGGTAAAGCTACTATTGTTACATTCATCTAGACCAATCTACTATTTCTTTATTTTTCCCATTACAATCTCCTTTGAGCTTACACCATCATCCCTTTGCAGTATATTACTTTTCCATCATCCTAGGTATTATTCCTTTCAATGGATCTTGCCTTCTAGGTTGGTCTTCACATACAGCCATTTAAAAGTCAATACAAGCATATTCAACTTTAAACACCTAACCAGATAATATGTGTATATTTCTTGCCATCATTAACTCACACCTACAAATTTGCAGGACGAAAAACAAAATTACTGCAGGTGCTGATCTAAAATAAAAACAAAATAATTGAACTACTGGTCTGACAACATCTGTGAAGAGAGGAGCAGAGTTAACAATTCAGCTTGTGACCTTTCATCAAAATCTGTTATCTATACATATCAACCTTATCTGTACATATCAATGGGACAATCAAACTGTCTTCCACATGAAAGGTTAGTGGATATAATTCCATTAACAAAGAGGAAACAAATGCAGTTTTATTTGATTAACACTTCACAAGCTCTAAACTTCTTCCAAAACTTACCTCCTGTGGGTCCCCCACTTCATAAGAGAGCCTTGACCTATCTTGAACTCTCTTCCTAAGCCCTTGCTACTTATCTTCTCAATTTAAAAACCTCTTTAAAGTTTCCATCTGTCTTTGCTCATCATTAATCTTCATAGTCTATTTTCTCTATTATGAAATGCCCTTAGATATTTACTTAAATGCAATAAAAGTACAATTATTGTTATTCATGCAAAAAACATCAATACCAATATCATCCAAGATATTTAATTTAACTCAGACCACTTCTAGCTCTTTCTGAAGCAATTAGGATATAAAAAAAACACGTTTAATACCTCTGAAAATTCCTCTAGCCGCTCGTTCACTTCTGGTAACATCCATGTATCCTCACCACGTAAGGATTTGAGCTGCTTCTTTTGCTCCTCTTTTTGATATTTAGCTTGAGCCTACAATGGAATGAGAAAAGGTTCTGTTGAGATATTAATGCTGAAGATTCTCTATATATAAATCTTAACATTAAAAGCTGATGCGTTCAGTGTGGCTAAAAATAGTGGGCGATTAGAAGATTGGGAAAGATTTAAAAAACAAAGAATAACTAAGAAGGTGATAAGAAAGATAGGGTACGAAGTTAAACTAGCTCCAAATATAAAAAATGACATTAAAAGTTTTTACAAATATATAAAAAGAGGAGGAGACTGCCTAGAGTGAATGTTGGGCCCTTGGAGGTTGACAGGGGGATTTAGCAGTGGGCAATGAGGAAACGGCTGAGGGTTTAAATAAGTTTTCTGTGTCAGTCTTCACAGAGGAGGACACAAATAGACAAAGATAGAAGGATGGTAGGAGATGAGATCCTTAATGCAATTACTGTCACTACAGAGGTAGTGCTTGAAGGTAGACAAGTCCGCAGGACGGAATGGAATGCATCCCAGGATTCTGAAAGAAATGGCAGAGATGATAGCAGATGCCTTAGTAATTATTTATCAAAATTTGCTGGACTCCAGGGAAGTGCCGGAAGATTGGAAAACAGCTAATGTTATGCCGCTGTTTAAAAAATGGTAGCAGACAAAAAGCAGAGAATTATAGGCCGGTTAGTTTAACATCTGTAGTTGGAAAAATGCTAGAATCCATCGCCAAAGAAGAAATAGCGAGGCATCTAGAAAAGAATGGTTTGATCAAACAGACGCAGCACAGATTTGTTAAGGGGAAGTCGTGTTTGACGAATTTATTGGATTTCTATGAGGATGTGACTACTGCAGAAGACAAAGGGGAACCAGTGGATGTGGTGTTTTTAGATTTCCAAAAGGCATTTGATAAGATGCCTTACAAAAGGTTGCTGCAGAAGGTTAGATGCACAGAGTTGGGGGTAAGGTGTTGGTGTGCATAGAGGATTGGTTGTCTAATAGGAAGCAGAGAGTTGGAATCAATGGGTGCTATTCTGGTTGGCAGTTGGTGATTAGCGGAGTGCCGCAGGGATCAGTGCAGGGGCCTCAGCTGTTTACCATTTACATAGATGATCTGGATGAGGAGGCTGAGTGTAGGGTAATGAAATTTGCTGATGACACGAAGATAAGTGGAAAAGCAAATTGTGTGGAAGGTGTGGAAAGTCTGCAGAGAGATCTGGATAGGCTGAGTGAGTGGGCGAGGACCTGGCAGATGGAGTATATTGTTAGCAAATATGAGGTTATCTACTTTGATAGAAATAATAGGAAGAGGGATTATTATTTAAAGGGCGAAAAGCTGCAGCATGCTACAGTTGCACAGGGAGCTGGGGGTCCTTGTGCACAAATAGCAAAAACCAAGTCTGCAGGTGATCAAGGCGGCGAATGGAATGTTGGTCTTTACAGCGAGGGGAATAGAATATAAAAGCAGGGAGATCTTGTTGCAACTGTACAGGGTACTGGTGAGGCCACAGCTGGAGTACTGTATGCAGTTTTGGTCACCGCATTTACGGAAGGATATATTGGCGTTGGAGGGAATGCAGAGAAGGTTCGCTAGGTTGATACCAGCGATGAGGAGGTTAGCCTATGAAGGGAGATTGAATAGACTAGGTCTGTACTCGTTGGAGTTTAGAAGGCTGAGGAGGGATCTTATAGAGACATATAAGATAATGAAGGGGATAGATAGGGTAGAGGTACAGAGATTCTTCACGTTTACAAAGGATAGCAGGACTAGAGGGCACAGCCTCAAAACAAATGAGGGGGCGGGGGGCAGTGTAATTGGAGTTGGGGAAGAACTTCTTCACTCAAAGGGTGGTGAATCTCTGGAATTCTTTGCCTGTTATAGTGGTGGAGGCTACCTCACTGAATATATTTAAGTAACGGGCAGGCAGGTTTCTGATATACAAGGGAATTAAGGGTTATGGGAAGAAAGCGGGAAAGTGTAACTGATCCACTTCAGATCAGCCATGATCTTATTGAATGGCGGGGCAGGCTCGAGCGGTTAGATGGCCTACTCTTGCTCCTATTTCTTGTGTTCTTGTGTTATTATGTATTCAGTATTTTCCAAGTGAGAAAGAGCACTGGAAAAGCATTAGAATTATTACAACTATAAGCACTGGAATTATTATTAGAACAAAAATGCAATAGAAATAGAAGTATTAAAAAAACATATTATTGAAATGTTTAAGTTTTAAGTTTATTTATTAGTATCACAAGTAGGCTTATACTAACACTGCAATGAAGTTACTGGGAAAATCCGCTAGTCGCTACACTTGGGCACATGTTCGGTTATACAGAGAGAGAATTTAGCATAGCCAACACACTTAACCATCAAGCCTTTCGGACTGTGAAAAGAAACCAGAGCATCCAGTGAAAATACACACAGACACAATAAGAATGTGCAAACTCTGCACAGACAGTGACCCAAGTTGGGAATTGAATTCAGATCCTAGACACTGTGAGGCAGCAGTGCTAACCACTGTGCCACCATGCCACTCCAGAGAGATTGCAGAAGTTGGTGATAAAGGACCTGAACATCCATGTACATGAATCCACAGATACTGCAAGTGACTAAGAAGGCAAATGGAATGCAAGATAAAAGTAAAGTAGAAGTATCAGTTATACAGGGCATTGATGAGATCACATCTGAGGTAGTGTACAGTTTTGGTTTCATTATTTAAGAAAGATATGTTTGAAGCAGTTCAGACAAAGCTCACTCAATTGATACCTGGAATGGAGGATAATGGAAAAGAAACCTATACCTTAGGGTATAGGTTCAATAAAGATGGATAAGTAAAACAATTCTAATTTCTTCTTTATAATGTTGCATTATGTTTTATGTTTCAAGTTTTTTGTTTTATATATAGTGTTGCATGGTTGTGGTCAGGCATTCTAAGTTAATTCTTCAATCCTGAAATGAAATGCTTAGTCCAAGCACTCCAAACTGGAGAGCTTACATTGTTTCTGTTATTGAAAATCAATATTACATTTTAGAAGTCTTCTTCACTTTTTCTTATTATTCCATTTTTATTAAGACCAAGCTTAAAAAATGTTGTCATATAATATGCAATCACTCCTTCATTGCTCAGATTTTATATTCAGTGTTGCAGAATTCGTATCACTACTGTTCCAGATATAAAACAACAATTTTTGAATATGTTTATTGCAGTGACTCTTACATATAAAAAGAGGCCCAAAAATTAAAATCGAAATAAAATAGAATCATATAGCACAGGAGATTGTGCCATTCATTGGGTCAATGTCAGATCATTTTCTTTTTTTGCTCCATACTGAACCAGGTTAGGTCATCTGGCTTGATAATGATGGAGAATTGAGGGATATGGAGTGCCATGAGGTTACAGGTTGTGTTATACCATTCAGTAGCAGCTACTGGCCCACAGCACACTCACTTTCAGGCTGCTACATTGAATCTCAATCCATTCCGGTGGTCACTCCTACAAATGGTGTCATGGATTAATGTGCATCCAAAATGCAGTGAGCTTGGTGAGGATCACGTCAACAAGGTTACCCATGTGTTCGTTCTCTCATCACCGGCCACAAACTCAGTGTGGCAGCCAAGACCTTGATGACTCATTCAACTTGGTTAGTTGTGGTACTACTAAGTCACTCTTGGTGAAACACACTGAAATTTCCCAGCCAGAGTAAATTATATGCCTTTGATATCCTCAGTGCTTTCTCCAACGTGGATGTGTAGTGATTTATTATAAGGAAAGATGATAGGTGATAACCAGCAGGAGGCTTCCCTGTGCATTTTTGACCTGATATCTTGAGATTTCATTGGTTTCAGTACCAATGTTGAGGACTTTTAGGCCCACTCTCCTTGACTGCATACCATGGTACCTCCATGTTTAGAGACAAGAGCTACACCCAGCTATGGTGATGGAATCATCTAGGACTTCTAACTGCTCTACACTGCCATAACTGCAGTTATCACAACTGGAAAGTAAGGAAGAGCTGGGATCATTTGTGGCCTGGATAACCCTTTAATTGAACAGTCTGGCAACACTAATTTTCAAGACTCACATGAGTAGCTATCTGGACAAGGAATGATATTTTTAGTAAAGATGGGAAGAAGATAGCAAATCAGTAATTAAAATAAACTATAAAAACTTCATTAAAATAATTATGAAACCAAACAACACTGAGCAAATGGTTAGTGCTCAGATACTTCCTAAACTTTGTCAGTTAAACTTATGCCATAGAAGTTCCTATAAACTAAAAGTCTGGGAGGCATAACTTTTCCACATTCTAATCAATCAAAATAAATAAAAGCAGCAACCTATTGCCACTCAATTACATTTTGCTATATAACATTTTCTGCTTAGGTTTAGATGACAACTATTGTGACCAACCGAAACCAGTAATTGGTACTTCGATCAACACAGCTTCTTTTATGACTTAGTTCACTGCTCTCACCAATTTACTAGTTTTAGTCAGAACATAAGATGGAGGCATCTCTGGGTAGCACCTTGGGGAGTACATAGTGAAAGAGCAATTGCAGTCACCTCAGAATGTAAGAAGTGCTTCATTTTGGCCAAAGATGCTAGCAGACTTGCCGAGTTTTTGCAGCATCCCCTGTTCTTACTTCCAGTATTTTTCTCCTGCTTTTAATTCTGCTGTATCCTATGTTATTGATCTCAGTCATTCACTTCGATTTCACAATTTAAAAAAAAAATCAGATGGCCAAGGCAGCACAGAGGCAGAAAGAAATCACAGAGGCAAACAGAGCGTAAAAATGAACGCATATTGCAGCTCAGTAAGTTAACAAAATGCCTTAATACTACAAACCTTAAGGCAGAAACTCAGTTCAATATATTCCTGATTTGTCAAGACAGTCGTTTGCATTTAAAAAAAGTTTAAATTATTCAATAATTTTAATCAATGCAAATAATAAAGTGGAAAATTAGTGTCCCAAAAATTTAATCAGATAAATTTAAGTGGCTTTGAGTTAAGAGTCAACTATATTATACAATCACAATATTTTGCACCAGGATAGCCTAAGCATCCGGCTACTAATTAGAAATATATACCAATATATATTTCCCTTTTGTACAGGGATCTTTCAAAATAAATTCCTTTAAAACAAAAATCCTCTTCAGCAAAGTCTGCACTGTGGTTCATCATAAGCTAAAATCTCTCGGTGAAAATCTAAGATTTCAATTGTCAGTTTCAAATTCTTGTACAAATTTGGTACCAGCTGCTCTGGAATGATTAAATAATAAACTTGCTCAGTGTATTACTTTGTCTATGTTATGAACCAAGGAGGAGAAGAATTCATTTTGTGAAAAATAAATCCCTGTTCTAAAATATTCAGGCTTATGTTTGTATTCATTAGGATTTTACTGAAGTCATCAAGTATTTTTTCTTTCTAAACTCTCAGTCATGATTTTATTATGCTTATAGTTAATCAAAAATAATCAAATGGCTTTTCTGATGGAATTTAATGCAACAAAAATTCTAATCCATTATTTTATGAAAATTAAAATGAATGGATATTTATTTTCAAACTGCTTGACAAATGATGCAGAATGGTGTTGCTGCACAATCATGGAGTGCAGCCTTGTAATGGATCAATAATTTCCATTTCCCCAGTGGAAGCATTTAATATTGCAACATGGTCAGTCAAGATTATTACCATATGGATTGTACTAACTGACACAAATCATTCATGACAAAATTTTATGCACTCTTAAATTAAACCGAGCAAAATTAATACATTCAATCAAAAATCACAAAAGGCTTAGTAATTTAAGTTTGAAGATGTAGAGAACCATAATGAAATAAAGATAGGCATATGGTTTACATCTGCATCAACATCTCTGACTTTAAATATTCTACTCAGAACTTAAGCTGTTCCGGAAATTTCATAAATGTAAATGGATTGTTAGGCTCTAATTAGAAAACTACAAAAGGCAATTTTAAAATTAATAGTCTAAGTATAGAAATATTGTTGACAGCAGGTGCTGTTAATTATTTTACTGTCGGCACTTACAGCTCCTCTTGAAGCACCTTCTGTTTCTTTACGTGAAGTGTTACAACTCTCTGTCTTGCACAATCATCCCTCTTGTCAGTTAATCACCTATGCCCTCCTCCATATCAGACATGCCCTTTTGTTCTTCCCACTCTTTTGACCCTTGATGAATCAGTACTCCTCCATGTTGGCCACCAATTGGTAAAAGCCCTGAAAGTCACAAGGCACATAATGTACTCCAAGTGGAAGATTTCAATGTTTAATCACCAAGCGTGGCTCAGCTGCACCGCTCCTGATTGGACTGCTGAAACCTTATGGACAGACTGGGCCTGCAGCAGGAAGTGAGAGAACCAACAAGAGGGTCATGCTTGACCTCACTGTCATCAATTAACCTGTTACAGATGCACCCAAACAGAATTGCTCAAAGTGGTATTGTTCACCACACAACCTTGTGGAGATAAAATTCCATCTTCACATCGAGGATACTGTCCATCGTGTTGTGTGGCACTACAATTGTGCCAAATGTGAGAGATTGCAAACAGATCCAGTAACTCAAAACAGGCATTCATGAAATGTTATGGGCCATCAACTGCAGCAGAAATGTATGCAACCACAATCTGTGTAGTCTCATGACCTGGCATACACCCCACTCTACCATTACCACTAAATCAAGGGATCAAACTGGACCAGAGTGTGCAGGAGTGTATACTTGGAGCAACACCAGGCAGACTCAAAAATAAGGTATCAACCTGATGAAAATACAACACAGGACTACTTGCATGCCAAACAACAAAAGTAGCATATGTTAGGTGGAGCTAAGTGACCTCACAACCAATGGATCAGGTCCAAACTCAACAGTCCTGCCACATTCAATCGTGAATGGCAGTGGTCAATAAAATAACCAACTGGAGGAGATGGCTCCAGAAATATTCCCAATGATGGAACAGCCCAGCACATTAGTGCAAATGAGAAGGCCAAAGTCTGTGTAACAGTCTTCAGCTAGAAGTGCAGAGCAGATAATTAATCTTGCCTTCCCCTAGGATTCCTAGCTTCTCAAATACCGGGTTTCAGCCAATTTAATTCACTCCACATGAAATCAAGAAACAGCTGAACATTTTATAATAGTAATTACAATTCACAATAGTATTATAGACTTGTGCTCCAGAAGCAGATGCACTCTCAGCCAAGCTATTCCCAAACAGCTACAATACTGGCATCTATCCAGCAATGTGGAAAATTGCCCAGCTATGTCCTGGTCACAAAAAGCAGGACAAACTCAACCTGCCCAATCATCACCCTATCAATTCACACTCTATTATCAACTAAATGATGGAAGGGGTTGTTGAAAGCACTATCAAGAGGGACATACTCAGCTATAGCCTGCTCACTGGTGTTCGATTGCATTCCAACAGGCCCTCTTGGCGCCTGATCTCATTGGTCCAAATGTGGACAAAAAAGCTGAACTCTAGAAATGAGGGGAGAGTGATTGCCCTTGACATGAAAGCATCATTTGACTGGGTGTAGCATCGAGGAGCTTTTGTAAAACTAAAGTCATTGGGAATTGGAGGCAAACTTTAGTTGTTGTCACACCCAATACCTTTCAAGAGCAATTAGAGATGGGCAATTAAATGCTACCTTAGCCAACAATGCCCACACCAAGCCATCGATTAAACAAAGTCATGAAATTTCCCCAAATAACCCGTAAATATGCATAATAATATTTTATTTATGACACCACAGTAGCACAATGGTTAACACTGCTGCCTCACAGCACCAGGGACCTGGGTTCAATTCCTGGCTTGGGTCACTGTCTACGCAGAGTCTACACATTCTCCCCATGTCTGTGTGGGTTTCCTCCACATGCTCCGGTTTCCTCCCACAGCCTGAAGGATGTGCTGGTTAAAATCGTTTGCATATTTTTACTCCACCTCCATCTCTTCTTTTTGGATGGTCCATTTTGTATTCTGACAGATTATGCCAATTCTGATGAAAGCTTCCATTGAAATATGAACTAATCTTTATTTCTCAGGTTACCTGACTTGCTGTGCATCCTCAGTATTTTCTGTTTTTATTATATTCAGGCAGCTCTGGTGAGTTGATAAATGAATGAAAATACAAACATGTGCCAAAAGCTGGAAACTGATTTGGCAGCCATGAGCAAAGGCAGAAGTTTCCAAATACAATTAGTGAAATTTTCTGTTATACTTTGTTTACGTTCTGATGCAGAATTATTTTACACTGATCAACATGATTCTTTTTCCAAAAATCAGATTAGCCAGTCCAACGCTTCAGTGACTGAATTTCACAACAATAATCAATGAAATATGTTCAAAATAATTGATCTTAATTCCTATAAAATGTACTGTTTCTAGAATTTTCATCTATTATAGATTTACCGAAAGCGGATGCCGTAATTACAAACGGACAATTGATTAGGATCCAAGTTTTAGTGATCCAGGAATTAGTAAATTCAATCAAACCCAAACTATTGTAAAATGCCTGAAACATTTCCGTTATTGCATTGAAGCATTTCAGAATATTACTTGATGTACATGAAGAACCTGAATATTATTGCTTCTTGTGTGATGGTTGTTTTGGAATGATTGTAATGTTCTCTCAGATTTATGAATAAAGTATATTTTTGGAAAAAAAATTGGAATAATAACTGAGAAAAGAAAACTTGCAGCATTATAGGACAGGGCGGGAAATTGAACTAACTGAATTATTCTTGTGGAGATCTAATGAGGACTTCATGGCTTCGCTCGGCTAGAAACCGTAAAATTTCACCCGAGATCAACGGACGTTTCCATGGTTTGCCCCTCACCCATTCCAATTCCCTTGGCAGGCAGGATGGTAACATTCCAGCCAATGAGTCAAATGGTTTGTTTTCTATACTGCCACCACTCTACTGATTCGATAAGAATCTGCAGATTTTGCAAAATATTGGATAGCTTTAAAAAGGAAACTATTCTAATTTCCAATTTCAATCCATATTAAATTTAAAGAAGAGCAGAAACATCTTATAGCTGTCCTTCACCAACCTAAGAGTAGTTAATTGTATCATGATTCCTAGAAATACACAAGAAACATTTACAGGACTAGTCCAAAACAAAATAGTTAAGTTTACTTTAGATTGTTTTTCGTCCTTTGATTTTCTCCCCTGCTGAAGATGTTTGCTGGTGCTTGGGACTAGGAACCTTCAGTACATCAACCATTCTTTACATATGAATCTGGATACTTCTTTATTTGTTTATTAACTAATTCAGCACACATCTGGAATTTCAGCATTAAGTGCCATAAATTCAAGAAAGTAACCACAAATAAATAGCTAATTTCATAAATCAGGTACAATGATCACTTTATTTAAATACTTTGACATACATGAGGAATATAACAAGATGAACAGTGCCACATACTGGATGTGGGGTGCTACAGCCAGTTTAAACACTTCACCACTTAAATTGGGGGAAAATCTACTTTGGACAGAAGGGATTAGTAGAAAACAAAACTAAAATACATGAAGATAGATAAAAAGAAAAAAAAACTGCAAATGTTGGAAATTTAAAATTAATAAACTTAAAATGTTCGAAATACACAACAAATCAGCAAGAGAAGACAATCCAAAGAAGTTCAGACATGAGAAATATTAACTTGTGTTTTCTCTTTAAAGACGCTAACAGATGCCTGTATGCGTTTACAATAATCAGTTATGTAGAGAAAATAAAGAAACTGGGATTCTTCTTGCACATTTAGAATAACTGACAAAAAAAGCCAGGAGGAATAAGAATTAAGATTAAAGAATGCAAGTTAAGATTACCTGCAATGCACTGGCTCAAAGGGAATCAGATATATATCTGATATATTTCTGGTATATCAGATATATATTCTGATACATCAGAAATATCAGAATATTTCTGATTTTAACAGACCAGAAAATTTCAGGGTTAGGGGGAAAGAGTAAGGAAGTGAATGGTTTTTAAAAGAACGCACATGGTCACTGAATGGCCTCTTTCTGTGCACTATGATTCTATGATTCAAACAATTGATTTCCAGTGGGAAAGCAAAAAGAAAAATCACAGCACCAATTCAATTTCAACCAGCTTAAATAAAAAAAACAAGAACATGAGAGACCTATGGGGCAGATTATGATTGTTTGAGGTAGAGAGAGTTGCCTGGATTAATTTGAACAGGGAATAGGAATTGGCAAGCTAACACCTTTTTTTTTTAAAGAGGAAACAGAACTTAATTAGAATCATCGAAACCTTACAGTGCAGAAAGAGACCATGCCCTACCCTCATATCCCTACACATCAATTATCATGTGTAATATTGTATCCTCAAGACAGAATATTGAATCAGAAAAGACTGCAAAGTGATAACTTCAGTAGTCAATGGAAACTGGGAAGTTCTAAGGAAGATAAGATGACTAAGGGTCGGGGTCCAGATATGGTGGGTACGGAATTTGAGACTTGACTATGGTGGACAGAGAGGGTAACTGGCAGATGGGTTGTTCATGGGGATTGATATTTTTTATACAGTCAAGCAGCAACATGGCAATGCCCACAGAACAGCAACTAGTACGAGAGTAGCCTTATCGACTGAGGATTCCCACTGGATGAAACAAGAAGGATCGGATCTTGAACTCAACGTGATTAGATAGCAGGATGCTTCAATACAAGTAACTACTGAGACAAACAAGGCCAATATTTAAAATAAAATGGAATAAAAGTTTAAAAAGAACAGATATAAAGGGATTGAAGAAGAGGAGAGAGCACCATCAGCAGCTCAGGCACCTGGGTATGAATACCTCCTCCTGCACTGCATTTTCTTTCGTTCTAAGAAAACTCTTTTATTGAAGCCAAATGCAGGAGGTGTTATAAAATTTTGGCATGAGAAATGTGCAAACACACATCCACTGCCCTTCATGCAATCTCACACTTTGGAACTGACTCAAAATTTCAGAATTAGAAATACACAGGAAGAAACAGGTAAGGCTGACAAAAAGACTGGGGGAACTGACCTCATGCAGTGCCAGTGAATTCTGGCTGTTTCTAGATAACAGTAGGTTATAGGATTACTATTCACTGCAGGCAGGATCTTGGCTGTCAGATTGCACTAACCATTGCTTTTGGCTGGCAAATTACATCATACCAAAAGCCTATTTTAAACTACTCTGTGCTCTATACAGTCTGGCCGTGGCAGTATGAATCTGATATTACAACTATCGAAGTGGTCCAGAAGACAATAGCCAGTATAGTTGAGGGGGATAGAGGAGTTGGATTGTATGTAAAGATTTTGTAAATTGGGCATCTTCTCACTGGAAAAGTAAGACTGCAAGATGCTAGTTTTTTAGGATTCTAAGGCAACTGGTTAATATAGCTCAAAGCTACCAAAACAGCAGAACCAAAGGGCACAGACTGCGTTTGAAGGCAGTGAATTCAAAACTAATTTGTAAAAATATTATTTAAGTTGTCAATCTATATAAATCTATGGAACACGCTCCCTAAGGAGATGCAAATGTTATTGCTTCAAATGCAAATTAGACTTTTTTCAAAAATAATATTTTAGCATGAGTAATTTGAGACATGGCATATAGTAAACATAGCCTGTTTCGGAGGCGCATGTGACAATGCACCGACAGTTCTCAAAGCTTCTCACCACTAGGAATTTTTTTGATTTCATGTCTGGGTCGGTGACATATTATTTGACAGAAATTGATTGTGATCACCCAATTATCCACTTTTGTCATATCTCATCTTAACATCTCAAAACATTTTTCCATAATGAATTATTTTCAAACATTGGGAACTGTAGGAAAAAATAGCTGTTATTTTGCACACAGATCTAATGAATGAGACAAATAATCAATTTGTTTTTGATGTTGACCACTGGAGGAACATTAGCTAAAATTCACATACTGTATAGAGATCTTGAACATTATCAAAATCATCATTCCACAATACAATACAGTGAGACAGGGTCACAGCTTTATTGCTCATCTGAAGAACAATAATGTAACACACCCTCAGGAATACACTGAATTGTCGGCTTACATTTTCTTCTTTAGTATTGCAGCGAAGTTTCAACTATCTGAATGAGGCAAGAGTACTACCATCTAAGCTAAAGTATGACAAGGCAACATTATCTTGACTTTTAGAACACATCATACTTGATTCCAGTCAATATTGATCAAATACAAATGCAACCTGAAAAGAAAAAAGATGAGGAGAAAGTTAAGAGATATAATTTCTATTTTTATCCCATCCAGAATGATTGGCATTACTTAGCTAAGTCACCCAGTGCAGGAGTGATGTATCTTAGGTTGTCTCCATCCAAGCTTTCCTGAGCAGAGAAAGTTCTGACCACAATCTTTCAGTCTTCCTTGGAAATGACTGTGGTGCCAGAAGATTGGAAATGTTACAATAAATGACTAAATGTTTAAAAAGGCCAGTGGGATAAACCTAGTGACAAGGCACTGGTTTATTAGTGATTGGAAAACTACTCAAGACCGTCGACAAGATCAAAATTAATTGTTATCTGATGAAGCATGTGTGACTAAAGAACAGACAGTACTGATTTGTTAAAGGCAACTTTCCCAGTTTTGAATCTCCCCACGGAGAGGGATGTAGTTACATTGGAAAAGGTACAGTGGAGAGCCAAATGAATGATGTCTAGCTTAAAGAATTGTAGTTATCCTGACAGATTCAAGGACCTTGTTTTTTTTTGTATAGAGTGATGCAAACTTACAAGTGACCTGATAGATGTTTATAAAATAATTAACAAACTATTATATTATCCTAGTTTAACAGGTTGACAGAACCAAGTGACATGAAGTTAAACCATGTACGAGTAGAAATAGATTACATATTAGACAGTTCTTCTTTTTCCAGAGAATTGAGAGCATCTGGAACATGTTGCCAGATGGTGTTGTAACTGTTGTTTCTCAGTTTGTTTCCAAGAGGGTACTGGACCAGTTCCTCATTTGAACAAAGATTGCAGCATACAGAAGGTATGATTTTACAACAAATACTTGGTCCATGTGATCTCCTTGACATGCTTTCATCAATTGAGTGGGTTGAAGAGGAATTTTATAGAAAATTCTTTAGCCTTGCTGGTTCTGGCTTTTCTTAACCTCCACCAGGAGGTTACATGGCTGAGGGGGGAAAATGTGAGGAAGGTGAAGGGGATATTGGGAGAGGCAAGGAGTATTAACTCATGATAGTCATACAGGGTACACTTGATGATCCTATAGTTTTCATAGTTTGTCAAACAGATTAACGGATCATTTATCTCAGTCCTGTTTACGAAGCCTTGCTCTGTGTCAATGTTTACCAATACAAATACAAATCCTTTAAAACTATCTTCATTTCTCTAGCAGGACAGACTATATTACAACCAGATTTGTTGATGACAAAAAATAAATTGGAAAGTAAGTTACAAGGAGTACAAAGGGATAAAGACAGGTGTAATGATTGGGTAACAAAGTGGAAGATGGAACATAATGTGAGAAAGTATGAGATTGTCTGATTTTTACAAGGATACTTTAGGATATTTATTAGACTTACCCAAGATTTTTATAAATTTATACAATAAAGCACACCAGGGGTTATAGGTGAAAATCCAAGGGAAGCAGAATATTGTTTAATAGAGAGAGATTTCAGAATGTTGCAGTACAGAGAGATCTAGGTTACTTGTACATAAAAAGTTAGCATGCAGGTACAGCATGTAATTAGGAAGTCAAATGGAATATTGACCTTTACTGCAAAGAGGATGGAGTATAAAAGTAGCAAATTCTTACTACAGCCGTACAGTGCATGGTGAGACCACACCTGTATACAGTTTTGCCCTTCTTCTTTAGGGAGGGATGTATATGCATAAGAACGTAAGAAATAGGAGTAGGAATAGGCCATTTAGCCCCTCAAGCTGCCCCACCATTCAATATCATGGCTGATCTGAAGTGGATCTACTTCCCCGCTTCCTCCCATAACCTTAATTCCTTTGTTTATCAGAAACCTATCTACACGTGACGTAAATATATTCAGCAAGGTAGCCTCCACCACTTCAATGGGCAGAGAATTCCAAAGATTCATCACCCTTTGAGTGAAGAAGTTCCTCCTCAACTCCGATCTAAACCTCATCCCCTCCCCCCCGGCTATTTTGAAGCGGGAAGAATCTCTCTACCTCTACTCTGTCCATTCCCTTCATTATCTAATGTGTCTCTATAAGATCCCCCCTCAACCTTCTAAACTCCAACGAGTATAAACCTAGTCTACTCAATCTCTCCTCATAGGCTAACTCCCTCATCTCCGGTATCAACCTAGTGGACCTGCTCTGCACTCCCTCCAAAGCCAACATATCCTTCCGCAAATGCAACAACCAAAACTGCACATAGTATTCCAACTGCGGCCTCACCAGCATCCTGTACAGTTGCAACAAGACTCCTTAGCTATAAAGGCCAACATCCCATTCGCCTTCTTGATCATCTGCTGCACCTGCAGACTGGATTTTTGCAATTCGTGCACAAGGACTCCCAGGTTCCTCTGCACTGTAGCATGCTGCAGCTTTTTGCCTTTTAAATGATAATCCCTCCTATTCTTTCTACCAAAGTGGATAACCTCACATTTGCTAACATTATACTCCATCTGCCAGTCCTCACCCACTCACTCACTCATCCTATCCAGTTCTCTCTGCAGACTTTCCACATCCTCCATGCAATTTGCTTTTCTACTCATCTTTGTGTCATCAGCAAATTTCGTTACCCTACACTCAGCCCCTTCCTCAGATCATCTATGTATATGGTAAACAGTTGAGGCCCCAACATTGATCCCTGGGGGACTCCACTAGTCACCAGCTGCATACACTGATTCCTACTCATTGAATCAGTTAAGAGAAGGTTCATTTGGCTGACTCCTGGGAAGAAGGGGTTGTCTTCTAAGGAACAGTTGAGCAAGTTGCAAGTTTAGAAAAATGAGAGGTATTCTTATCGAAACATACAAGATCCTGAGGGGTCTTGACAGGACAGATGACGAGAGCATATTCCCTCCCGAGAGGGAACCTAGGAATAATGGGCACAAATTAAAAATAAGGCATCTCTAATTTAAGACGGAGATGAGGAGAAATTTTATCTCTGAGAATTGTTCGTCTTAGAAATTCGCAGGGAAGCGTAGAGGCTGGCCATTGAATACTTTCAAGGGTCGAGAATTTTTGATCGACAAGGGGAATCAAGGGTTCTAGGGATAGATAGGGCAGTGGATTTAAGTGTCAATCAAATCAACGATAATCTTATCAAATAGCAGTACAGGCTCAATGGGCTGACTGGCTTATTCCTGCTCCTTTTCCTTACGATCAGACTTGCTGCCTGAAAAGGGCCAGAGTACCATGACCTATACCAACGGATTTATGAAGAAGCTTGTCTGATTTTTAAGAGGAAACTTTAGGATATTTATTGGACTCACCCAAGTAGTAATTGAAAGCACTCCAGGGGTTATAGATGAAAATTCAAAGGAAAACTCAGATCTTGCTGGTAAACTTTTGATGAGTCTTATGCATCTCTAGTTCTTAGTTATTCCTGCCAACAATGCAGATTTCATCTTTAATGAAATCAGATTGAAATTCAGCAGGGTGGATTTTCACCTTAGTTTTTGTGACACGTTTCATTTAATGTAACAGAATTACCTTTCCCAGATTTATAAAACGAGGCAACACCTCAAACTCCTTCATGACACGGCCTTCCAAATAACTTCTCTGTAAATTAGACATCAATGCTGCGTAATGAAATAATCCAATGGAGAAACCCTGCCAAATGTGGAACATTTCCCCAACCTGGAAGACAACTCTCATCTAAAGCTGACATCGCCATGGAAATCCAATATTGCATTCAATTCACAAGTGCTGCCTTTGAACATCTGAAGATGAAAGTCTTTAACGACCATAACATCTGTGCTTGTGTACAAGGCACTCTTCCTCCCAACTCTTCTGGGCTACATATAAATGCCATCTCAAGGCCTTGAGAGATGCTTTCGATGTTGTCTAGACTGATTCTCTGCATCAACTGGTAGGACAGACAAACAACAGCATCCTTAAAGGAATTAAGAGCACCAGACGAAGTTCTGGTAATGTAAAACCAACTTCATGTGCTTAGGATGCCAGAGTCCCAACTGCCAAAGCAAATCTTCTTTTCCCAGGTCAAGGAAATATCCAAACAAGGAAGTCAAAAGAAGTGTTTCAAAGACATCCTGAAGGTTTACCGCTAGAAATTCAATTTAGACAGCAATGCCTAGGAGACCTTTGCTTAAGAAATCTAACTGGAAGAACCTCCCAACTGAAGAGACACAATTCTCCAAAACAGCCAGAGAAGATCTAAAAAAGGAGCCTGAGAAAGGAATGTCAATGGTCTTCAGTCCAAGAATCTCCCAGAAACACCGCCAAGTGTGCAGTCGAAGGTGTAGTTCTAGGATCAGATTCATCAGCCACGCATGGACACACAGAACCCATGACCAGTGATATGGAGTTTCTAAGTGAACAACCATACTCACTAGTGAGTGATTACCAAAGACTGCATAATATATTGGCAATAAATATCACCACTTCAGATGATACATCACTATAGTGCTTTCCATATTCTTTCAATCACTCAGTAGTATCAGTAGTGAAAAAAGTATATAACGCAGTATTCCAAATATCCAAAATATGATACCTTAGTGCTTGAAAATGAATACAAAACATAAACAAGTTCAAAATTCACGTATTTTATTTGTGGAAACACCAGCAAGACAGGAATAAAGTATGATTTAATATCCAACATGGTCTTTGTGATTACAATCCACAATGAATTTTGTCAAAGGAAGTTTCATTGACCTTGCTTAACAATATAGGAAGCAAATTCCTCTGCAATCAATAAAATTCTTTGCTGATAAAACTGCTGTAACTGCAGGTTCTATTGAAATGATTTATTATCCAATTGAGCATTTATAGCACTATCTAATTAATAATATTGCTAACAAAAACGGTGAATTGTGTAGTTTCTACATTGCTCAAGTTTCATTCACATTCAAACAGATATTTGAATGTTTAAACCTTTTGAATCTTGCGTGCAAAACAGATTTGAATTAAATAGTACTAGGCAGTGTATAATTTGCTGTTCGAACTAAAGTTCCTAAACATTTTTTTTTCATCAACTAAAATTATTCAAACAGAACTGCCCCAATTGCAACAGGTCACCAATGAAGTGTGGTGCTCAGTGGTTTTGGCACAGGATAGAAAGAGAAGTCTAGTGAATATGGTCACAACACTGGCCAACAACACTGACAAAAATCTAGCAACAAGAAACTACTGCAGGACACCATGCAGGAGGCAAAGAAGTATTTAATGTTAGGTTCCTTTCCCATCCATTCACATCTTCTACATACAAAAATTCAAACCACCACCAGAAGCTGAAACATGTAATAAAAGACATTTAAGGTTCTAACAGAAATCATATCAGCACTCATGTCCTAGTACCCAAACCAGCTAAAAATATCAATTTTAATGATTTACTTCCTTGTGTGAACCATCTATAAATAGAAAAAGGTCATGCCTCATTAAGATACTATAAAATGACTGAACAAGGACCCAAATAACAATGATGCCCAAGTAGAATGAGAAATTTATGCTTAGTGAAAACCTGATCTTTGAACATCAGGTTTTCTGATGAAACAGAAATATAGATTTCTGTTTCTATACAGATGGAACAGAACATCTAAGTACTAATTTCAAACTAATTGTTAGTTTAAAAAAAAGTGATTAACTGCAACTTTATACTTTTGTAATAATGAAACAGTACAAAAAAAATTTTATTGGCTGATTTCTCAAAGCAAGAGAAAATGTTGTTTTTAAAATGGAATAACTGCAAATCAACAGTGTGTTTGCAGAAGAAAATAACTTTTTTTGGTTGTCAGCTTTCTTTCCTTGTCTCTTCTGAAAGTCTTGACTGCTGCTCAGAAATGATGCAAAAAATGCAGGCTGAACCTCCTAATGGCTTATCTAATGATTTTTCTTAACATGCAACTCCAAGCAGAAAGAGACAATTGATCATTTAATCATGATTATCTTCAGTCCTCTCAAGTTAACCACAAAAATATACTCTCTAGCAGATGGTTCACTGCGTATGAAGCAGGAATGGGAACTGTTAATACACACAGTTTGTAGAATCCAAGATGAACTATACAGACCCTGTTGCTACTTCACCTAATTTGCAATATCAGCACAGATCTCCAATGAAATACTCTTGAAAAATTATAAAACATCTGCCCAATCACATTCTAATCAGTTCTCAATTCAAGATGAAAACAAAAAATATTCACTTGCTAGTCCATATTTCATTTGGACAACTGTTAATTGGGTAGTAAAGAGATTTTGGGATGCACAAGAGGTTTGAGGGATATAGACATACAGGGAGGTGGTTGGCAAGTGAATGGAGAAAAGGAGGGGAGAGGCCATGAGCAGATTTAAATAAAAGATGAGAATTTTATGGCAAGGCATTAGAGGACTGGAAATCAAATTAGGCCAGCAAGATTGGCTGATGGGCAAGTGAGACTTGCCAATTTATAGGATACCAGCAGTAGAGTTTTAGATTAGAAGAATGGCATGGGAGGCGCAGCATGAGGCATTGGTTGAGGAGAAATGGAATAATCAATCTAGATTATGGGAGGACTTCATGAGTATTTGGGCAGAGGCATGGCACTGATGGGGAATGTTATAAAGCAAAAGAAGATACTCATTATTATTGTTAAGACATAGGTCAAAGCTTACTGCCAAGTTGTTAGCCACAGCGTAAGAAAATGTGGAAGGGAATTAAACATTCAATCGGTGACAAGAATACAGAGTTTGACATGGGGCTGAAGTGAAAGAAAACCAAACAGCTTTGGTACTTCAAGATATTAGAGGGAACTGTTTAGACAAATATAGAGAAATTTTCTTTGTTGGTTTTGGAGTCCAGGATCAAGGAACATAATCAAAACATTAGTGCCAGGCCTTTTGGTGTGAAATTAGGAAATATTTCTAAACACAAGGTGTAACTTTGTTATAAAAAACAGTTCATGCTATTTAATTCTGAAACGGATCAATTTTTGTTAATTAAAGATATTAAGGGACATGGACCAAAGGTAGCAACACAAAGTAATGTTACAGATCAACCATAACCTTATTGAATGATGAAACAGACCCAAGAGGTTAAATGATCTACTCCTGGTCTTATGTCCTAATGTTTAACTGAAAGTAATTGCAACTCAACCAGGAAAGGATGTTAAACAAACAGTCTAACATGGCAAAGCACTGCTAGGGATAGGAGAGATGGTGGGTAAATAGAACTGCATGCCATTCGTATACATATGAAACTTGACTTTGTGGCATCTGATGTTGAAGAGGAATAAGGAGGGCAAAGTTTGATCTTGAGGAACTCTGAAATTTAAGTTGTGTGGATAAAAAGAGAAATTGAAGATGCTCTAGTTGTGGTTGACAGGAAAGAGTGGGAGCATGGGAAGACAATCAATTTTGACAACGAACCTTTATATACAAGTCTGAACCACTTCTCAAAAACACTGGCTATCCATATGGAGTGTGGATAATTGAAAACTATGCATCATATGCCTGAGCTTTTATTGTAACTCTCCCTAGGGTATTTCACTGAATATGCTCTGAAGACCTATTTGCACTAATGTCAATAAATTATTGATCTGATACTTGTTACTGATGCAGAAAACATACAGGAGGGTATAATGCCAGCAAAAACAGAATGATAAAGTTTAACACGATCTTAAGTTTGAAATATCTAATACCAGGAATGTAACTTTTAATTCAAATAAATGAAGTGACAAGATCTTTAATTAACATTTAAAACTTGAATAAATTAAAGATTCAAGAAACTTGGATAAAATAAAGCTTTAAAGTATGGAATGAAAAAGGAACTGCAGAACGCACTTGTCTGGTGGGTTTTTGATATGTGAATTAGCTTAGGAGCAGGAAACAAACATTTATTTAAGCGACTGGGATGGGGAAAGAAGGGAGATGTGTTAAACTTTAGCAGAGGCGAGTTCAAAATGGAGAGATAATACAGTTTATACCGTACACTAAAAGCCTGGTCCAAGGCATAGTCTATCTAAACAATCAAAAGAGCAAAAAGATATATGAATAGCAGGGTTAATTTTATAGGTGAGGACAACATCTGGTAAGCAGCCACAGACATACCCAGCCAGGAAACAGAATTCTCCCAAGGCACAGAATTTTAGGTTCCAAGCAGTTGTTTGAAATCCTCATAGAAACACTACATTGAACCGATCAATAGTTGTTTTACTCTTGAGGACAACTTGTGGAGGGCAACTACTTGTTGAATTTACCCAATAAGAGTTATACTGGAAGGAATGTTGGTTTGGGAAAAAGCGCTTTTCTCAGATGTCAGGAACATAAATAGGAAACAGTAAGAAGTCTCAACTTCAGGTTAAAATCCAACAGGTTTATTTGGAATCATGAGCTTTGAGTGCTGCTCCTTCATCAAGCATTTCCTCATAGATAGAAAACAAGAAGAATAATTCCATAAGATATCAGGTGTGTGCAGCCATTACTTTAGTTATATGTATGAATGTTTGGCACAGTGGTTTTTCTTGTGTTTTCAGTTAAATTAATAAACATTCTTTTATTTGAATGCAAGACTAGACATTTTCTCACTGGTTTGCTCACATTATTACCAAATTGCAAAATACACCTTTAAGAAATGTTGTTCCAGGAAACCCTTCTGAGTTTTGGCATACCTTCACATTCAACATCAGCTGGGTTCTTAAACGAGGCCACTAATATAATACATATATTTATATATGTGGCAGAAGTCCTAGTTTTTTTTTGTCATTCATGGGACATTGCTGGCTGGTCAGCATTTATTGCCCATCCTCAGTTGCTCAGAGTCAACCACATTGCTATGGATCTGGAGTCATATGCAGACCACAGTGGATAAAGATTCCCTAAAGAACATTCTCCAACAATTGACAGTAATTTCATGGTCACCATTAGACTCTTAACTACAGATTTTTTTTAATTGAATTTCACTAGTTTCCATGATGGGATTTGAAGCCAGGTGCCCAGAACATTAGCTGATTTTTTAAATTAATCGTATGGCAATAATAGGCCATCACCTCCCTATAATTGCAGCTCTGTGGAAAGGCGTTATGTTAAATTTCAGATTGCCAGCTTCTGCAGTATTTAGCTTTTAGCCACACAGTACATTTTACTAATTAGGAAGAAGTGTCATTACAATCAAACCATCAGTCATAATCCAACGATGCATCACAGAAGATACCAGTCTGCAGCAGATAGTTAACATTGCTATAGCTTGAAGTTCCCCGTGGAGGTGGGGGGGGGGGTGAAATAAGAGATCGCATTTTTAGAATGACATATATAAACATGGGGAGCAAAGGCCAACTCTAAAAGCCAATTCGACAACAAACGCAGCTGACATTTCATGGGTTGTCAGGAATGAGGCGGCGACTTTCCCTGACGGTGGGATTTTTAACAGGAGTCAAGCCGCTGCTACCGCAGACACACAGAGCTGAGACACAATACCTTGGCCACGATCTCTTCCCTCGCCCTCCGTTTAAACTCTCTTCTCGCCTCGATTATCGTCCCACTTTCAAACCTGCCCCCGTACTCCGCCATGTTAATGCTCGCTTTACGGCGATCGCGCAGCTGCAGGCGAGACTGTCGTGAAGACAAGGCGGTGCCCCAGGAGCGGCGCGCGCAGCCTGTGTGTCCCGGGGAAGGAGTAAGAGCTGGTGAAAGGGCAGGAAGTTTGCTGTCCAGGTGCTGAACAGAATGTGTGAAAGTACACTGCTATTGAGTTTCTGAAAAAAAAATTATATTGATAGAAACACTTCATAGCGTAATTCAACCAATTCCTCTGCCAGCTCTTTGCTAGAATAATTCAAAACTATCCTGTTATCAGTGCCGCGATTAGACTTGCAGAAGCCCTAACCTATATAAAGCTTGGAAGCCCCTTGTTTAAAAAGTTACACCGGACTCTGTTGTCTCAGTAGCAGAGGCACGAGGCCGTGGTTGTTTTGGACTTTGCTGATCACCTTGGGTTTGTGGATCCTCATCTGTTTCTGGGGTAAAGTAACTGTCAACTGTTGGTAATTTTTTGAGTTGCTCTTCAAGCTGGTGCTTTCTTTTTTTCTGGTATTTGCTCTTAAATGTTCTCTTCATTGTAAACCTTCTGAAATTTTGTGAGGCTCCTGCAGATTGTGAAGCCCTAAGCTGTAGCTTGTTTAGTTTATGCCTAAATCCCGCACTGCCTGTTATAAGTTGTAAATGTGCATGAGCAACAATAAGTATTTCAATATAAATACAACAGCATAGCTTTTGGAGGATTAGTGTAACACATTAAAATGTCCGGGGAGTTCCACAGCAGCAATTAAAATTTTACACCAAGTAACATAAATATTTGGACAACATTAGATGAAAAACTTAAGTCAACAAGGTAAATTTTACAGAAATCTTAAAGAAGGCGCATTTTATGGAGGAAATTCTAGAGCTTACTGGTGGGAAGCTAAGGGCAGGATTAACTGTTTTGGAGTGAAGAGTCCACAGTGCCCAAGAAATTTCAGAGAGTTGGTTATAGGAGGCTACACAAATTGGGAAGGTGGGCGTACAGGGATAAGACCAGAGAGGAATTGAAAATAAAGATCAGAATGTTAAAATTGAGGCTTTGCTCGTTTGGAAGACAGTGGAAGTCAGTGAACACAGGGCGATAATGAGTAAGCTTGGGCTTGTGCAAGCTAGGCTACAGCAGCATGAGGATGAGCTCAAGATCGTGTAGGATGGAAAACTGGAGTCAACTAAGAGATCCTTAGAACAATCGAAATAATAGATATGACAAAGGCAAAGACAAGGATTTCTGTGGAAGATGAGATGAAGAGGGACAGAGCAGGAGCGATCTTCCACAGATGGAAGTAAGCGGTCTTGGTGTTGGAGGTGATTAATATTCAGAAGCTAATTTCAGGGTCAAATAGGATAAAATGTTTGTAAATGGTCTGGTTCCATCTGAGACAGTTGTTGGAGAGGGATAGATGGTGGCTTGGAAATGGAATTTGTGGCAGGGATTGAAACAATGGCTTGAATCTTCCAGACATTCATTTGGCAAAAATTTCTGATCTTCTAATTTTGGATGTTGGATGGGCAGTGCAACAAATTAGAAATAGCAGAGGAATCAAGAGAGGTGGCTGTGTGCTTTCACATTATATAACCAAGGGGCAGCAAGTAAATGAAAATTGGAGCAGGCCAAAGATAGATCATTGGAGGACAGCAGGGTAACAGTGTAAGAAGAATTCAAGAGCGGGAAGGTGTTGTTTCAAACCTTGCCAATGTGGATGATTCTGTTCCAACAAGTGAATAGATCAGTGGCACCAGGCAATGGCACTCAGCTGAACCACAATGGAAAACTGTTGGAGGTGGATGTGTGGTCAACCATGCCATAACTCTGGTGTGCCCCAAATAATATATCCTTCACCCTCTCCTATTTCACATTTACATGCTCCCTTTTGTGACACCTAGTGAAAACATGGGGTTAGTTTTTACATGTACATTGGATAATACCCAGCTGTACCTCTCCACCAACATTCATAAACCCTCTAACGTCTCAAAACCGTCAGGTTGCTTTATCAACTTCCAGAACTGGATGAACAGAAATTTCTATCAAGTAAGTTTCTGGAAGATGGAAGCCACTGTCTTCAGTCCCTAATACAAATTCTGATCCCTTGCCACCGATTCCACATATTGTTGGTAACTGTCTTAAATTGAAAGAGACCGTTTGAATACTTGGTATTACATTTGGCCCCAGGAAGAACTTCCTAGCATATCTTTGCCATCACTAAAACTGCTTATTTCCACACTTGAAACATCACCTGAATCCAACTTACCTCAGCTTAACCGCTGCTGAAATTATCAACCAAGCAGTTTTTACTTCTAACCTTAGCCATTGCAATGCACTCCTGGCCAGCCTCCTTACCTATTGTACCTTCTACATATTTGAGGTCAATCAAATCTCTGCTGCCCATGTACTAACATGCGCTAACTTCTGCTCAACCAACTCTCCTGTCGTTGCTGGTCTACATTTGCTCCCAGTTAACTTTGGTTGTTTTTAGGGAGGGATAAGGCTTTTATGGCCTTATCACTCCCTAATTCTGAGATCTCCTCTAACTTTTCGGCTCCTGAGAGGAATACTGACCTGTTGATGATGCCTGACTTTAACAGTTGTACCACTGATTGTAGTCTTCAGCAGTCTAGACCCTAATCCAATTGGAATTCCATTCCTATATTTCTCTTCATCTCTTGATCTTTTTTCTCCTTTTAATACATTCCTTAAAATGTACTGGCCTTCAGACCAATGCTTCCTTATATGGCACGGTGTGACATTTTGTTTGATAATGCTTGTAAAGTATCTTGGGATGGTTTATTTAACTATAGGTTAAATGCATGTTGTTCTCGTATGGGTCAGGACATCTATAAGAATGTTATCAAGACCAGAGGTTTTGGTGTTTTTCATCCGCTTGACAGCAGTTACCAATTTGTCAAGTGAAGGATCATTGTCCAGCTCACTTCTGATAGTATATTCTGAGAGATTCTTCAGTAGGTACATGTCCACTATGGAGTTCTCATTGAGTAGTTCTACCAAGTGCTCTTTACAGCAGATGTTAATGCTGTTCATCTTTGGGGGAAGTCTTATCATCTTTGGATCTTACCAGGGTTAACGGTCCACAAATCTCTTTGACTGCCCTGAATATGGTGTCTGCATTACGCATATAAACGAACAGTTCAATAATTCCTCAGCCCTCCCTGTCCTTCTATTTTCTTCAAATTGAAGAGTCTTCTTTCAGTTTCAGCTTTGGCTGTCTGGTAGGCAAGATTCTTTTCTGTGGAGGTTGTTACTAGATATGGAGTGCTGCCTTTTTATAACTAATGGGTTTGCATATTTCCATATAATTCTCATCAAATCAGGTGTCTTTTAGCAGTGTGCCCGAGGATTTATTGGCATATATGAATGATGATGGACTTCAAAGTTTGCCAGTCATCTTGGACATTGCTGGTAGTATCTTCTGTTTATGTAGTCTCTGGCTGATTTGTTCTTTCAATTCCTTGATTTTGGTGTCGTTTGACAGGCCTGAAACCTTGAGATTTCTCCATACGTGTCATGGCTGTCAATTCATTTAAAGGGTTACCTCAAATGCCAATAACAAGCAAATGAGTTAGTCAGCAGTCTGTCCATTTGTCAGTTGTAACCTGATTCTATCACATCGTTTAATCAATGCCAGTGCTTTGATCTTGGATATCTTGAAATATTTTCTTGCCAGAAAAAGATGTTAGTGATTACAAGGTCACATTTAGTGTACTATTGGAATTGGATTTTCCCGATCCATACTTTGCAATGGCGTCTGGCCAAAGGCATGGTTGTTCCCTCACTCTGGCAATGAAATCACTAAGAAGTACAATCTTTAACTGTGATGGTACAGCTGCATCTACACTGGATTAAGAGATTTCTTTACATTGTACTTGGAGTCCAAAGTAGGTGCGTAAGTACTGAAGAGAGCACAGATTAATTGCCTTTCAGATTAAGTGTTATAATACAGACTTGTGGAGTCTCTTCATCAGATAGTTTAGATGGCAAAGCTGACTCCGTGAATTCTGCATTTTCTTTCGCTATTTCCCTCCTCAGAAATATAGCTATCTCAAGGTTCTTTGATTTGTCCCTCGTCTTTTCTACAGATTGCATTGAGGCTATCAATATTTAGATGTTGATGTTCACAGAATACTATAACTGTTCATCTCTCATGCTATTGTGTTATGCATTAGTAACTTGATAATTCAAAATCTAATTGTAATAGTTTATTTTTGTGCGTTTCAACCAATGATGGATGATCCTGCTGAATGGGATTTTGCAAGCAAGTTTGGCATGAGGCAGGCTATTTTTTTTTGGAGAACTTCATTAGCCCCTTCTTCTCACGTAGTGAGCAAGCTGATCCAAGAGGGCTGCTCAGGCGAGCACCAAACAACCTACTGCCTCAATTAAGAGTGGAGAAGGATCAATTTTTTTTTTTTTGAAGGCTCATTTTGAAATTTTCTTCAAGGGGTATTCTTGGTTTTGTTCTTGATCAGTCACATAGTAACATTATCTCCTGTATGTGTGTTGACAGAAGGGGTATTTGAATGCAGACAGAAGCAGAATTAGAAGAATTTCATCAATAGCTCAATAAATGTCCATTAAACATAAGACACAACACAAACAAACCATCGATGCCCTAGTCACCACTATTTAAACTGGCATAAGAAAACAGGCATAAGATAGCATCAAAAGCTTTTCTCAAAATAATGGCACACACTTCTATACACAAACCATCACCCTAAACATGCCATCTGTATGCTGGTGATGTAATAGCACTTTCATCATATGGATACAAAGCTGGAAGATTTTAATCAGGCAATTACTATCCTTTTTACTGAATCTGATATAAATTGAATTGATCTAGCATTGACTGCTGTTTGCAGAACTTCCAAACTTTTGTGTATAGATTTGTTTCCTAAAAGAGCAAATACTAAATTTTCAGAATAAGTTCGTAGAGAAAAGGGAAAGTGGAACAATTTGGTATAGACTAGGGCCACTCCTTTGAGATACTTGACACATATTCAAGATATTCAGTCTCAACTAAAGCAACAGAAAGAATTTCAGAAGAACACATTCCCCCTTTATATTAGTGGAATATCTGTCTCCAAGGTTGATCATGACCTTAGACTAGATAGGAGTAAGCTTGATTTCAGCTTTGCCTGTTGGATATACTCATGATCTGTGCAGACAAACGTTGATATTCCTCTGGCTGCTGGAAAAACCACCAAAACCCAACCTGAAGAAACACTTAATCAAATGAAGCCAAACAAACACCTTTTCCTCCTTTAATGTTTGCTTTACTACCTGGTTCAACTTAACTGTTACAAGACTTCCTCACAGTTCCTAGTAATTATGATCCTGCCTATTACTACTAGCTAATTGCCAAAGGGCTTGAGGAAATTTGACATTCTTAGAAGGAATTGTGTGTGGTGTTTCTTAAGAGTGAGAGATAGATCCTACACTGTCTTGACAGGATGCTGCCTGGTTATAATAATGAGGCAAGCCAGCTAATACAGGATAAGACCATGCTACAACCTTTTATACTACCCTTCTCAGCCATCAGCTTATCCACTGTTGAAAGGTTTTGTTGTGATAGCCCTTGCCCATGTTAAAGTAGGTTCACTAGGGCTTGGAACATTACCACCTTCTCCCTCATCTCACTTTAAACACTCTTCCACTGCAGACTACATGTCTGGAGAAAGTCCTGCTTATTTTGTAGCTCGCTTCCATGTTTGGAAATTGGTCGCAGACATGGTTGGTAGTGGTGGAATTGATAGGGAATTGAGACTGGCTCTTACACTTTTACAGAAAACTTCCAATCAAATTATACTTTTCCATCACTTGCCATGATGACTGTAAATTAAAATAATTTAGGCTGCGCACTTACCAAGGAAAGATTTTAGCCTGGATTTTGGGGTCAGCAAGGATACTTGCAATGCAACATAAGCAACTGAATGGCAAACTACAACTTCAGAATTTTCATTTTAATCTGCTTTTGCAATAAATCCAGATTCAGAGGATAATGAGGGAACACTGACATCATCTGAAGAACTCTTCAAATTCCAAGCATTTATTTTCTCTCCTCTCACTGCAAGCAACTTAATCACAAGTGAGGTAGTGACTTACCAGTAATTACAAACAATGCAATAACATTCAACATCTTAAGCAAAAGTAGATAACGGATTAATGCTGATGATCCTCTGTATAGCTGGGTCTTTTCAGGTAGAGTTAAGAGATATTACAGGGATTTCTTCTTTGTAAACTGTTCCTGATAGATGCTTGGAATCAGGCTGTCTTCCATTCTTATAAGGGAGAAAAAAATCTTGAACATCACGAACAACCTGTCCTAGTCCCTCCAAGCTGATGCTATAGTTAAAAAAAATCCCACCAACGCCACTATCTTCTCAGGAGGATAATGAAATTTGGCATGTCTGCTGCGACTCTCACCAATGTCTACCGACTATAGAAAGCATTCTTTCTGATTGCATCACAGCTTAGTATGGCTCCTGCTTTGTCCAGTACCACATGAAACTACAAAGCCATGAATGTCACCCAATTCATCATGCAAAGCAACCTCCCATACATTGATTCTGTCTACACTTCCTGCTGCCTTGGAAAAACAATCAGCATAATCAAAGACCCCATCTACCAGAAAGTTTCTCTCATCCAGCTTTTTCCATTGGGAAAAAGATACAAAAGCCTGAGGTCACATATCAACCGAATGAAGAATATCAACAGGGACTTACCTTGTATTAAGTTAAACTTTCTCTACAATCTAGCCATGACTGTAAATTACATTCTGCACTCTCTCCTTTCCTTTGCTATGTATGATATGCTTTGTGTAACTCAAGAAACAGTACTTTTCACTGTGTACTAACACGTGACAATAATAAATCAAATCGAAACATTTGCAATTTCATTTCTTTCATTGGAGATTCTGAAGCTAAAGAGTGACAAAAGCAAGTAACTAGACATGAAAAGCATAATGACTTCTTTATTAAGCATAAATATATTTTAAAAAAATACATGTTGCTATTACGTGTTTATAGATCCAAAACAAATTTCAAAATAAAATCTATGTTTGGAATCACATGTACATAATAGCATTTTAGACAATTTTAGTATTTTTCAATTATCACACACCAATTCCCTTGATCATAATAACTTTGCAAGATCCTAATGTTAGATATGATTCTACATATGTTTTCTAATTCTCCATCAGAGAAAACATGATAGTAGCGATGGAAAACTGCAAGTTCATTGGGCCCAGTAGGTGGCAGTGTTGAGACACTATCAGCTTTAATTCCAGCTTTCAAATGCCAAGGAACGAGCAGGTCTTGTGACTCAAAGGCAGTTCTATTTGTATGAACAGGCAGCTTTGCATTGTTTTGTTTATTTACAGTATCTTTATTAAAATCTGCCAACTGATTGAAACAAGCTAAATCCACTTTATTGGTTTCTTGATCTTCTTCCACTTCTGGCATTGTGGTGCAATTTTCTTGGGTTTTGATTGTTTTTTCGTGTTTTTCCCTGAGGTATTTCGATTTTACTTTGTTACGTTCCTGTTCCATTGCCCAAACATAAATAAGTCCCTTGCCTCCTGGTCGTAGAAGTCTCACAATCTCTTTGATGGCTGACAGCCTCCTTGCCTATGATTAAAAAAAACTGTTTTAAGTTTACACGTTTATTTATTATTATTATAAGGAGGCTTACATTAACACTGCAATGAAGTTACTGTGAAAATTCCCTAGTCGCTATGCTCCAGCTCCTGTTTGGGTACACTGAGAATTTAACATGAATAATGCACCTAACTAGCACATCTTTCGGACTGTGCGAGAAAATCCACACAAACATGGGGAGAACATGCAAACCCCGCACAGACGATAATGCTAGCCAGGAATTGAACTCAGGTCGCTGGCACTGAGGCAGCAATGCTAACCAATGTGCCATCGTGCCACCTATATGAATCAAGATCCAATGCAAAATGGAGCAACATATTTTACAGATACTGTAAGTAGCTTACAATGGAACATGATGTGGGCAACTGCTCAAATACATTTATTTGGATACAACTCCATTTAGAACCCATCATACAATGTACCATTCCTCAATTAAAGGTATTGTAGATGTTACAAAAGTAACACATGATAGAATGGTTATGTTTTAAAATGTTTTCATTAAAATGAAATAGAATGTGTTGAGTTGATAGTGGATCATACTAATTCTGCCTAGAGAGAGGCCCATGTGACTTGACTATCGTGGCGTAAAAGGCCCACGCTGAACACCATAGAAAATCAATTTAACTGTATCAAGGCTGATCTTTTATCTCAATTACATTTTCCTGCACTATCCCCGTATTTCTTCATATCTTTAATAACTAGAAATCTATTCATCTCTATCCTGAACATACTCAATGATTGAACCTTCAAAGCCCTCTGGGCCAGAAAATTCCAAAAACTCAGTTTCCTCTAAGTAAAGAGATTCTTCCTCATTTTGATCCTAAATAGGTTGCCTCTTACTCTTAACTGTGTTCTAGACCTCCCAGCTAGGGTAAACATTCTTCCTGCATCTATGCTGTTCAGCCTGTAAGATTTTTTCAAGTTTCAATGAGATTGTCTCTCATTCTTCTAAACATTAGAGAATACAGACCCAGATTCCTAAATCTCTCTTTATAGAATTATCGTGCCATCACAGGAAACAGGCTGATGGACCTTTATGGCAAGTAGATCCTTCCATGAGTAAGGAGACCAAAACTACACAATATTCCAGGTGTGGTCACACCAAAGTTTGATGTAACAGCGACAAACACCATTTTACTCCTGTACTTAAATCCTCATAAAAAAAGGTCAACATACCATCTAACTAATTGCTTGTGGCACATGTATGTTGGCTTTCAATGATTAATGAACAAGGACACCCAAGTCCTTTTGGACATCAACAGTTTTCAATCTCTCCCGCTTTGAAGAATAATCTGCATTTCAATTTTTTTTATCAGAGTAGATAATTTCACATTTTACTCCACCTGCCATGTTCTTGCCCACTCACTGAGCCTGTCAAAATCCTCTTAAGCCTCTTTACATCCTCATCACAACTCGTCATCAGCAAACCTGGAAATAGTATATTTGTTTCTCACATCTAAATCATTGCTATAGATTGTGAGTAGCTGGGACCAAGCACCGATCCTTGCGGTACCCCACAGATCACAGCTTGCCAGCTGAAGGAGGACCTGTTTAATCCTATTCTGTTTTCTATCCAGTAACCAAACCTCAATCAATATCATTATCTCCAATCCCACATGCTCTGATTCTGATAATTAACCTCATGTGGAACCTTCTCAAAAGCCTTCTAAAAATCCAAATTTTTCGACAAACATGGATGCCCCCTTACCTATTCTGCAAGTTACTTTCTCAAAAACGCCAACAGATTTATCAAACATAATTTTCTCACATAAATCCATGTTGACTTTGTCTAATCTTGCTATTAATTTAGCATTGTTCATTTATCACATCCTATATAATACATTCTAGCATTTTCCTGACTATTGATGTCAGATCCATAGTTCCCAATTTTTTCTCTCCCCACTTTCTTATATTGAGGGGTTACATTTGCTACCTTCCAAGTGAATCACCTGATGAAGGAGCAGCGCTCCAAAACCTCGTGATTCCAAACGAACCTGTTGGACTTCAACCTGGTGTTGTGAGACTTTGTATCATGTAGACTTCAGAGGACCAAGTGAAGAGGCAAAACAGAAATTAAAGTTTCAAGAAACAGGAAGTGATTAGAAACAAGCATGGAGCCAAGATGAGAGTGGCATTGGAATGTTTGGTGGGTGAACACTTGAGAGCAGTGATGACTGTTTGATTGGCGAATGGGAGTCAGTTACAATCTCAGGAAGCAATCGGTACTGGTGAGCCTCTTGGACGAGACAAGCTGAAATGTAATTAAGGAAAAACGGGAAAGCTGCTGCAGAACAATGAGTTTTAAAGAGCATGCGGTTTTTATAAGAATGGCATCACTCTATTCAAAAATTGGCACAAGCCTGTTTATAGTATTTTCTTCCTCCACCATTATCGGCATTGATCAGGGGGTTGCTATCATTAACCCTTTTCCAAACTGATCTCTCTTTCAACAGCAAACATAGATTATGCAATTTATCTCTCAACTCTCACTAGGATAGGCTGACTTTCACTGAATCCATTAAAATACTGTGCAGACAGAGACCATTTGCCCATCAATTCTGCACTGACTCTCCAAAAGAGCATCTTACCCAGGCCCACACCGCCCAACCCCATGCATTTACCAATGCTCATCCACCTAACCTTTGGTAGAAGCAATTTAGCATGGTCAATCCACCCAACCTGCACATTTTTGAAGTGTGGGAGGAAACTGTAGTACCCAGAGGAAATCCACGCAGACACAGGAAAATGTGCAAACTCTACACCGTCATCTAAGACTGGAATTGAACTCGGATCCTTGATGCTGTGATGCGGCAATGCTAACCACTGTGCCACCCAATACTCTCTTTAGTAACAGGAAAATGAAAAAAAATTCCTTTGTGCAAAAATAATGCCTTTTTAGCTTCATATGAATAATTTCTTACAAATATTGTGATTATTCAACAAATGCCATGTGAATTTATCACATTTTAAATCTAATTGGAACAGAAAACAAATGTGGTGATTTTATTTTACTTAGTTATCATATAAAGAAAAACTGATAGTATTACTTTATCAAATATTTATTGGTTCAAACTAAGAAAATACAAAATAAAATAGAACATATTGCAATTCTCTGTAAATTCCCAAAGAAAAGTTTTAATTTACCTCAGTTGAAAAGTGATGAACAACTGCTATGGATATACAGGCATCACAAACATCGCTCCTCAGGGGCACAAGTAAGCCATCACAGATGAAAACCTCAAATTTCCTCTCTCTGCAAATATGAGCAAGGTTTTTGCTGTGATCACAACCCACCTGTTAAATGAAAGCATAAGAAACTGAGGCAATGGAACTTATTAAAAATATGAATTACAGAATCTCATCGACAAGTAGTTACTTATGAGTTTCAATTCAGTAAACTAAGTATTGAGTTCTGATGAAAGATTTCAACCAGAAGAATTAACGTTGTTTCTTTCTCCATAGATGCTGCCACACTTGCTGAGTATTTCTGGCATTTTCTATTTTATTTCAATTTTTCAGCATCTGCAGTATTTTGCTTTTACATTTATTAGGTAATGTGACATTCAGATTAAAGCTTCTGAGAGAATGTTAAGCACATAAATAAGATTTTACACCACTTGTGTCATGGGTTAGGTTGGTTGACGGAAATAGGGCCTGGGTGGGATTGTTATTGGTGCAGGTTCAATGGGTCAAATGGCCTCCTTCTGCCCTGTAAGGCTTCTATATGCAAAGACAACTTATGGCTATTGGACACTTAAAATAAGTAGGTTTGACAGCAAATTTCACATTATTTAAGAGGAATAAGAAAAATATTTACCAAAAAGGGAAAATAAAAGAATCTGGGGGGAAATGGGTTATAGGTGAGTGCGTTAGTACGAGCACAGGGAACACAGCAGAATAGTGACCTTTGGGATATTTTCTATTATTGTGTAATTTTTAAAATTTAATTTGAATTAAATAGTTTAAAAATGTAGGTGTTTCAGAGATCAGAGTTATAGACCATCAGAAATGCCCAAACACCAATACCACTGCCTTTGTAAAATTTGAAAAGTTTGATTTTCAAATGTAAAGTTCCTCCTAGTAATCAATGCTGAATGCAATTACTGCTATAATTTAAACATTCAAACATTAAATAGCCATTTTGTATTTGGCGATTAAGAAACATATTTACCATGAATACGTCCTTGTTCACACCTAGGTATTTGCCATTTCCACAACCAACATCAACCACAAAAGCTCCAGCTGGCAGTGCTTTCAGGAATTCAGTCACCTTAGGCCATGGGGTGTGTCTGGTGCTGCTGAAGTGGCCAGCAATCTCATCATAGACATCATGTACATACTTGTGTTCAAGCTTTGACGCATCTCCATCACTGTTTGGGACTAATAGTTGGGGATCACTGCATTTGCGGAAACTCTGACTATCACAGACTTCTGGGTAACCTGCAGACAAGAGTTGAACATAGTTTTTCTAATTTAAGTTGAATATATTTAAATATCCAGATTTAGAACTAAAAGAAAATTCACACTTAAAACATGTGTACATATGAGGTAACACAAAAATAACTTCTAAATCATCATAATCTGTGGTTAAACAGAATTTCCCTGTCATTTGAAGGGTGCTTTTCTGGCTGGAAATCTATGGCTAGTGGTGTTCTGCAGGGATCTGTACTGGAACCTCTGCTATTTGGCATAGATATAAATGACTTGGATGAAAACGTAGATTGCTGGGTAGTAAGTATGCAGATGACACAAAGATAGGTAGAATTGTGGACAGTGTAGAAATTTGGTGTAATACATAATTAGCAATCCTGTGGCACTATTTACTCCATGTTTGATTTAAAAAAGTTACAATTTTTGAGCCAGGGTTCCAGTCTGAGATCTTGCCATCCAGTTATAACACTAACTGAGATCAAGGCTTACATGAGGAGACACTCAGATCAAATCACCCAGCCAAATTCAGGAAATAGTGCACAGCACAGGAAGGGCTCAGAAAAAGAACACTTACCACAATTACAGGGCAATGTTCTGACTTTTCGGAAGGTAAAACTTGTCCGTGTTCCTCTTTTGTTTAAAGTCAAATTACTGATGTCACCAGTGATGGTTCCAATCTTTTGTGTCTCTGGTGCAGATACCACATCAAATTTCCTCGGTGTAATTCTGTTGAGTGCAAAAAGATGACAATTGTCTATGCTGATAACAGTAATTAATTTGTCATTATACCAAAACTGACAGCCACTTCAGGAGTCCTTGCATGCACAGGATAACATAGAAATTCAGAAATTATTATCAGTGATTCTGCACTTGTCCAGAAGGATGATTTGTGGTCCTCCAAAATGCAATTCCCAAGCAATCAATTAAAATTTCCACTTTGTCTATTACTCTTATTGTAAAACTTCTTTAAAAAGCTACTCCACTAGTAACTACTTTTTAACAATGGTGTAAGATCATAGTTGCTATTAAACAGTGTCAGTGGCCTTGAAAAGCTAATTTTAATTTATCAAATTTTTCTATTATAATAAAAACAATTTCCATTTTCTTATAAAGTTAAATTATGATTTCTTACTTTCTACCTTGATCTATTTATTTTATCTAAATATTCACTAAGTGATGATAATCAGTGTTTTTGACTTCCTATTTTGTGGCCTATGTGGATACTTCACTGTGTTGCTTATTCTGATATCACTACAGCTGGGACACCTGGACATCTAAACCGTTATTACGAAAAAAAACAAATCTATGGCACAAAGGACGCTTAATTTTTGTTGGCATCTCTCTTTGAGATCAGCAATAAGCACTATGCCTATTGCTTAGATCAGGTATTATTAGCAAGATGCAATGGCAGGGATAAGCACATCATTGCCAGTACTGAAATTGTAAATAGTAGATTCATCAATAAGGAAGTTTCAAAGTGGTCATGGTTAACTTTGTGAAATAAATGTTTAAATGATAAAGGTACAGACATCAGCTTTGCTTCTGAAAACTGTGGATAGATCGAGCAGGGTTTAGCACATAAATGTATTATTGAAGATTCCCATTCTCAATTTTATGCTATAGTACATGCGTACTGTTGGTGGGTGATGTAAACTGATCAACAACTTCAGCAATGAATGGGAATATCCAACTATAATTTTATGAAGGAGTACTATTGTTTATGGCCTATTGTTCAAACATCCCCAACTTACCACAACTTCTATTCCTCATAAATTACTATTCAATGGTGTAACCATCACTAAATCTCCCACTGTCAACACCCTTGGGGTTACCATTGACCAGAAACTCAACTGACTCGCCACAGAAACACAGTTGTTACAACAGCAGATCAGAAGCTAGGAATACTGCAGTAAGTAACTCATGTCCTCACTCCCCAGAGCCTATCCACAATCTTCAAGGCACAAGTCATGAGTGTAATAGAGTACTCCCACTTGCCTGGATGGGTGCAGCTTCAACAACACTCAAGAAGCTTGATACCATCCAAGATAAAGCAGCCAGCTTGATTGGCACCACATCTACAAACATTCAATCCCTTCACCACCAAAGCTCAGCAGCGGTGTGTACTATCTACAAGATACACTGCAGCAATTCACCAAAAGTCCTTAGACAGTACCTTCTAAACCCATGACCATTTCATCTAAAAGGATAAAGGCAGCAGATAAATGGGAACACCATCACATGCAAGTTCCCCTCCAAACTGCTCAGCATCCTGACTTGGAAATATATTGCTGTTCCTTCACAGTCACTGGGTCAAAATCCTGAAGTTCTCTAACAGCATTGTGGGTCAACCCACAGAACATGGACTGCAGCAATTCAAGAAGGCAGCTCACCACCGCTTTCTCAAGGGCAATGGGATGGGCAATAAATGCTGGCCAGCCAGCGATATTGGTGTCCCACGAGTGAATAAAGAATACTAAATAGAATTAACTACACAATTAAAAAATGGCAAGTGCCATGCTTACACAATTGCTGCAGTTTTATTACTTGCAACATGAAGGAACATAAATATTCATAGATCTTTTCTCTTTAAAAAAAAACTAGGCTATTGCCTAAATAAAGAAAAAAAGGATTCCACTAAAAACAGCATTTCTCTTTTCAAATGCTTGATGTATCAATTAAGCATTTTTTCAAATTCAGTTTTTTTTACACTTAAAAGCACTAACTTTATACGTGGATACATTCTACACAACAGAGGTGAAACACTAGAGTTGGCTACCAGGATACAGTCAGCAGCACAACACGAGTAGACGGTAATAAGACAGGCAATGAAAACTATATCAACAGTGTTTTCATCGTTTCTCCAAAAAAAACTCGTTATCAAGAATGTAAAAGGTAGATAATTTAATTGCTCTTACAAATTTGTTTTTCCAATTTATGCAAGCTTTGCCATTTAATTAATCTGTACATTACTCACCCATGACTCCAAAGATATCTGGATTCTCCAGACATTACCAGCAGACTACGACGAGGCAACATCACTGCAACATTACAGCCATTTGGATGCTTAAAATCCATCACTGTCTACAGATTTGGAAAAAAAATTAAATTTAAATAGAGATAAACTAAGATACGAATTAAAAAATGGCAAGCTGAAATCCTCTGCTGTCACAATGTGGGAAAGTACAAAAAAACTCAAGTTACTTGGTTTTACAACAATTAATTTCCAACATAAGAAACGACAGCAATGGGATGTTCCTATGTGTATGTGCCTGACTTGTCTTTCTCATCCCAAGGGTTGGCCAAACAATGAACAATCTTTCTCCACTGTCCCATAGAGAGACCTGTCCATATTGGTATTATGCATTCCATCTATGGTCCTCCTTGTGCACTTTCTCCAGGTGTTTTTGCTTTCATTACCTCTTTTTCCAAACATGCCTCATCTGTTTGCACCACATATGTGAAATATGTTCTTTCCTTAAATCACCCACTCATCTGTCTACTTGACCATCCATGACACACATAATATCTATCTGAGTCCTTGCATTTCAAGTGGTTAGTTGAGTCTCATCACTCTCCCAGCTTTCACAGCCATAACTTGTCACCAGCAACCCAAGGGTTTTCAGAAGTGTTTTTGTTATAATTGAGATGTTGTGACAACTCCATATTCTTAAGTGAATTCACAATACCATGACCCTCCTTAATCTAGTCTGAAATTATTTGATAAATGGCATCTTGTGTAATGAGTGACTCAAGATAGCAGAAGCTATCAACCTGTTCAACTACATTTCGTTAATCAAAATCTTGCATCTGTAACATCTTTGTTACATCAATATTGATAAAAAGATTGTGTTTCAGATTAACTTGATCAAGATGATGTATTAATTCTTGAAGATCCTCCACTGGGATAGTGCACAGAATGCTATCATCAGTATATTGAAGATTTGAAACTCACTGTCCACTAATAGATATCCCGCCTTTGTATCCATCAAGTGTTTCTCCTATAACAATATTATGTGGCTAGCTCTCTTCGAAATTATTCCCACTTTCAACACAATAAATGAGAATAAAAATCCTATATTAAAATAAGTATTTATTAAAACTAGTAATAAATAGCTCATCATGGAGAACAAGTTCTGGCAGACTAACACAAAATACCTTCTACCTATGAGCAAGAAACAGTTGCTGGAGTTATTCTTGCAAACTATAAAGCAATCCAATTACTTTAAAGGAAATTCTACAGAGAAATAAATTATTGAATACTTAAAACTCTCCTTAAATGCCTGAGGCAATTTTGAAGTTGTTACCAAAACTGGGGCAAAGTCTGTGCAGAGATTGAAACAGCTACACTGTTTCAAGAGGTGGTCCCAAACTATTGCCACCGGCGAGTTGTATATACCAAGCAAAAAACTGTTCCTCTATCTCTATGATCCAGTTGGCAATCAAAATGTAACTTCTAAAATATACTGTTAAGTGTCATTATTCTCACTGACATGGAAACTTTCAGTGAATTGAGAAGTGAAGGAGATTTTAAAATAAAGAGTGCTGGACAACAGCAGTTAAAATGAATGCTTAGACGTCCTGGGAGATGAATTCACCCAATAAATTTGCCAAAAGAATTCAAATTGCCTTATCAGATTATTCTGTTTCATTTTGCATAAATTGCCTCTTTGGCAACGACTGGACTGACAAACTAAACTGCAACATTTTTCAAATTTTCAATGAAATCGAGCAGTTGTTTCACATAATCTATTATGAAAAAGGACAACTGAATGTGAAATAATAATTGAACCCAATCTATCCAATTAGGAAGGCATAATTACAGAGGAAAGATTTACATCTTGCTATAACATGTAGAAATGTAGTGACATCCTTCGTACATAATATCTCAAAAATAGGTGTCAGATACATGCAACATTCCAAATCTGCTATATTGTTGTGTAAAGGCATCAAGCAATCTGATGCCACAAAGGAAAAGATATCTCCACATAAACATCAACCAGCAACTGAAGTTTAGAGACTCAAATTATTATTATTAATTTTTATATTTCAGTAGGCATTCAGGACAGTCTGCCCTGAAAAATTTTACATTCCTTAAATGTGAACTGTTGAATTATACTAAATCAACAAATGCATTGTATGAAGTTTGCAAGAGTTGAACAGAGCAACAAATATTTTTAAAGGCTTTATAGCAAAATGAGCTAATGCTTCACTGAACATTATAAAACAAAATTTGACACCAAATCATGCAAGGCCATCAAAGAACATGTGACCAAAATTTGGTTAAAGAGGTAGGTTTTGAAGAGTATGTTAAAGGAAAGAGGCAGAGAAATATAGGGAAGGAATTCTAAAGTTTAAAGTCCAGGCAGTTGAACACAGAGCCACCAAGGGCAGAGCAATGAAAATTGTTGTACAGAAGACAGAAAATGTATAAGCTACAAGATCTCAAAGAGTTGTAGTCTTTGAGGAGAGTACAGAAGTAGAATGGGGTGAAGTTGTGAAGAGGTTTTAATACATAGATAAGAATTCTAAAACCATAGCACTGCTGGACTAAGCTACTAACGCACACATGAACATACAAAACAGGTGCAGAGGTAGCCAATTCAGTCCCTTGAGCCTGCTCCGTCATTCAATTAGATCATGGTTGATCCGTTTGTGTTTTGAATTCCACATTCCCATCTACCCACGATAACCTTTGATTCCCTTGCCAAAAAGGATTTTTTTCCACCTCTGCCTTCAAAATATTCAATGACCCTATCTCCACTGACTTCTGAGGCAGAGGGTTCCAATTCTCTCGCATAACCGTTAGAGAAAAGAAATCTCCTTATCTCTGTCTTAAAAGGGTGACCCCTAATTTTAAATAATGCTTCTTAGTTCTAAACTAGCCCAGAAGAGGAAAAATCCTTTCCAGTGTCCACCTTATCAAGGCTGTTCAGCATAATAAGTCAGTCAAGCCATTGTTCACTTTTCTTAACTCCAATGGAAATAAGCTCAATTTGTCCAACATTTTCTTATAGAGCAGTCTGCTAATTCAAGGTATCAATTGAAGAAACCATCTCTAAGTCGCTTCCAGCTCATTTACATCCTTGCTTAAATAGAGACCAAAACTGCATTTGAGATATGGTCTCACTAATGCCCTGTGCAATTGAAGCATAATATCTTTACTTTTATGGTCAATTCCTCTCTTTAAAAGATAATATTTAATTAGCCTTCTTGATTATGTGCTGCACTTGCATACTAACCTTTTGAGACTCATATACTAGAACAGCTTAATCCCTTAGCACTTTGCACCTCAGCATCCGTTCTCTATTTAGTTAATAGTCTCGTTTATTCTTCCTGCCAAACTGAAAACCTCACATTTTCTAACATTTTACTTCATCTGCCACATTTTTACCCATTCACTTAACCTAACTACATTTGTCTGCAACCTCATGTCATTATCACAACATATTTTCTGACCTATCTTCATATCATCTGCAAATATAGTTACCATTCCTTCACTCCCATCATCTAAATCATTTATATAAATTGTAAAAGGTAGAGTTTCTAAAGCAGACCCCTGCAAGACCCCATTCATCAAATTCTGCCAATCAGAAAAAGACCCATTTATGCATACTTTGTATTTTTACTGGATAGCTGGACACTGAAATGTCACCCTCATCCCCCCAAACCATAAATTTTTGTTTTCCACAATAATCTATGATGTGGCATCTTATCAAATATAGATAACTGAGTACAGATGCAATACATGAATAGGACTTGGTAAGATTGGCTTTATATAATTCATGGGGATATAAAAGTGCACTGAACGTAATGTTGGACTGTACTTCTTGAAGAAATGACTCAACAATATAGTTGATTAATCCAGAGGAACAGTAATTTGTGCGATGCTAGAAGCTGAAAAACAAGCAGCTGAGCCAACATAAATGCAGTCACCCATGGTGAGCACTGACTGCAGTCAAAAGGAATGAAGCTTTCTGCTTTGTAAAGAGAACAGAAGGGGATTGCTATCGGAGAAAACTGTTCTTGTGTTAGTTGTTTCCCATTAACTCAGTGATGTGTAAAGGGACAGCATTTTTCCAGCAAAGCAATCAGGAAAACGCAACAGCTTTCAACCAACCTGAACTAGAATAGGTTTGATTCATAGGTTTCATATTAAGCAAAACATCATAATATGATGAGGAATAAATCAGTAAGTCTATATTGCAACAAGATTTCCTGGTCAGATAAAGGGTTTTGAAATAAATCCAGGTTAAGGAACCAGAAGTCTTCTAAAAATAATCCTGGTACCACTGATGTATCAGTAAGAACTATTAAAGGTAGAAGAAGACATTCTATTTGCTGGATAGTAAGATTCAATAGTGGAGGTTCCTCATTAATTATAATAAGAACATTTCCCTTCAGCAATACAATTTTTTTTTAATGGAACAAAATAAAAACACCCGACAAACTTAAACTGTGAATACTATACAGGACAAACCAGACATCAGGTTGGAATGGTACCAACAGATTAAATGAACTTGTTTTTAGTTTTATAACAGCTATGGAAAGCTTTGATGTGCCATGGCCATGTGACATGCATCTCAACATCTGAGAGTTTCTATAATTAACGGTAAAGATAATCTGTTCATTGCCCCTCATCACTGCAAAAAAAATTTAAATGTCACAGTTGACAATCACCACAGATCTGAAGGTTTGCATTCTTACTCCCCATCTGCATAAAGTCTTATGTCAATTTGACAGAAAGGAAAGGAAATTCAGTGTTTTTTTTTATTGTTACCCGGGTGCATTAGTGATAATTAGTGAGGTCTGAAGTTATCTAATATTAATATAACCAAAACAGAATTTTATTCACAAGACACTTTTTTTAAACAATGGGGATTATTTTAACTCTAAAAAACAGATGGTTTGGATTGGGTGACATAATTAAAAAAATATAAAACCCAACCCAATCCCTCTCCAACTCGCCCATTCCAGTTTTAGTAGTAACAGGAGAGGGAGATTGACAACAGATGGGTTGGTCATTTGAGAATTATAATGTCATTGCATGCTGCAGAATTAAACACCATTTTAAATTTAACCCTGGTCAGCCTGCTTCCAGGTCTTGTGTACCTGCTAGCTAAAGGAAGGGGATTGAAGGGATTATGAATCCAGCACTTGAACTGCCCCATACTGAGGCCCTTTTGATATCTGCCTTCAGTAATCCTTCTAATTTCCCTCAGAGCCCTTCATTTCTGCTCCTTAATGCCCAAGGCCTCCAACCTTTCTCTCCCTCCTCTCCACAGTCCGACTGCAGCCTGGCGCCAAAAGCTTGTTCTGCTGACAGCCAATCAAAATCAGCAGGACTTGAAAGAAACTCATTCTTTCAGATGTCCCATCCTCAAAATATGCTCCTGTTCTGTCCCTGCCTATGTCAATGTTGAGGCTAATACTGTCTTTTCAATCTCAGTCTAACTTCTGAAATCCCTTCTGAAATGGAGTAACAGTCACCTTCACAAAGAATATTCAAAAGAACATGAGAAATAGGAGTAGGAGTAGGCCATCCAGCCCCTTGAGCCTGCTCCGCCATTCAATAAGGTCATGGCTGATCTGCAGTGGTTCAGTAATACTTTCCTGCTTTTTCCCCGAAACCCTTAATTGCCTCGTCAAATTGACAAAAACCTATCCATTCTTGAATATATTCAGCAAGGAAGCCTCCACCACTTCAACAGGCAGAGAATTCCAAAGATTCACCATCTTCTGTGCGAAGAAATTTCTCCTCAACTCTGATCTGAACCGCCCCTCCTCTCCCCAATCTTGAGGCTGTGTCCTCTCATCCTGCTATCTTTGTTAAGCGGGAAGAGTCTCTCTACCTCTACCTCTATTCCTTACCTATACCCTCTATCTTATCCAATAGATAGAAACACTCGATTGAGGCAGAGGATTTTTTTTTGATTATTCTAGGGATGAGGGCATCAGTGGCAAGGCCGCCATTTATTCAAGTGCAGATAGCACATCATTGGAGACACAGGAAAAAGACACATTTGTAAGATCAGAACAGGAATATTCCATTTGGCCCACTCTACCATTCAATAAGATCAGATCTGATTGTGGCCTTAACCCCACTTTCCAGCATGTCCCCTATAATTCCTGACTCTCTTGTGGATCAAAAATCCATTTAATTCAGCCTTGAATATATTCCTGTACAAGAAGATTCAAGTTCTTAAAATGCAAGTACATAGTCTAGAGAAGGAAATCATCAGCTATACCTCAAAAGGAGGGAACAGGAGATAAAGTGAAACTGGTAGGCAAGCCAACAGCAGCATTATTGAAATTCTTCTACACACTGCCCCATGGAAAATGGTGGAAAATTAATCACAAACTGGTGACTAGAGGAAAATACTTACTACCATCACTAAGCATAGTGTTAACCGGATTAAAAACAATTATTAACATTTACTAAAATTCCTTTCCCTTTTTATTGCATCCACAGGTGGGATGTCAAGGCCAATATTTGTGGCTCATCCCTGATTGCCCTAGAGAGAATTAAGAATCAACTGCATTCTTGTGGAACAGCCTGCAAGTCGTACTGACTAAGTTTAAAGGATATTAGTAAATCGGTTGGGTTTCATGACAATTGAAGATAGTTTCATGGTCACCACACTGATTCTAGATTTTGAAAAAAAAAAATTCGATTTAAATTCTACCAGCTGCCATGAACACACGTCCCCAAAGAATTAGCCTGGGCCTCTGGGTTACTAGTTCAGTGACACTACCATTGCATCACCATCTCCTCTCCCTAAAAGACAATAAATTAAATACTGTCAATTAATGAACAAAGTATAGACATACACATCCTGCTGCCACAATCAAAATAGAAGTATCCAATTTTGAATTTTAATTCACCAAACTATCAAACAAGGAAAAAATAAAATCAATAAAACTACCCACCACAGTGAATCAATCTACCATCTGACAGATTTCTCTTCAGAAGCCATGTTCTTTGAAGTATTTCCAATTATAGTTCCTCGTTTCAATTGATTCTCTTTATTCTCTATGATAGTAACATCAATAAAAATCAAACTTACAGCTGGCTTATAATGAATCAGAGAAAGCAAAACCAAGTTTTCTATCTATTATTGATAATAAATTTTTTTTATAGGCTATGCAAACTTAGCCTTCAAAAATGAAAGTATTTTTTAAAATTTACCAACACAGCAACAGGATCAATGCAAAATCTTGGTTTGAATGAAATCAAGGTTAGACTTTATAAATTTAAAACTAGGAAGCGTTACTAAAAAATATTTTAATTTTGGTTTAGTGCATAACCTACTCAAGCCTCATATCTTTCTAAAACTTTGCTAGTCTCCTAAAGTCAGAAATGTCACTGTGCAGAAATCTCTAAGAGTTAAAATTATATCCCAAATGCATACATTTAATGGAAAGATTTGGATTTCTGTACACTTCTATTGAAACTCACTGCATTACTTCAAAAGAATTCTCAGACCAATCCCAGTAAATAGTAATTTTCACTTAAAAAAAAAGTCTACAAGTAGTTGGTCACTGGCTATCTCATTGCCAAATCACTTTGTCAACTTAAGTACACAGTATATTATCTGCAGTGGAACCGCCACATATAAGTTAATGCAAAGTACAGTCAACAACATAAAAAATGCAGTAGAAAAGTTGAAAGAATAAATTATTCTCTCTACCATGTCAAACAACACAGGAGGTAATTCATTTCACGTACATTTTACATCCAGAAAATTGAAGTCTAAGTTTTTCTGCAAGTTCTGTTTTATGTGAGAAAGTCACAAAGGTATCTGGAACGGGATTTGAATCTAAAATCCGCCAGCTCAGAGATGGGAATTCCAGTACGAAGCTAAGGATGACTCTTAAGCAGAGAAAAATTACAAAGGGCGACATGGTGGCATAGTGGTTAGCACTGCTGCCTCACAGCACCAGAGACCCGGGTTCGATTGCCAGCTTGGATCACTGTCTAGGTGGAGTTTGCATATTCTCCCCATGTCTGCATGGGTTTCTTCCAGGTGCACCGGTCTCCTCCCATAGTCCAAAGATGTGCAGCTTAGGTGAATTGACCATGCTAAATTCTCCCTCAATGTAACCAAACAGGTGCTGGAGTGTGGCGACTAGGGGATTTTCACGGTAACTTCTTTGCTGTGTTAATGTAAGCCTCCTTGTAATAAATAAACTTTAAACAAAAATAACAGTTTCAGATATAAAAGGAAAGTTAAATCACAAGGATAAAGTAAAAAATATTTTAAAAAAGGGAGTAGCCAAGAGCATCCAATTATGAAGGAAGATGGCATGTGTCTTCAAAAACAAATTGTGATTGGATACAGATCACTAATTTCAAGGCCAAGTAATTCTTTTTGCGAGCAGCAGACACTTATTCTATTGAACAGAATGGGTTGTAGTCACATCAACATTTCCAAATTAAATAGAATACAAGAATAGAATAACTGATCTGAAACAATAATTTGTATGAATCTTGCAATCTATTACACACCAACTTAATCCCATGGTAGCAAACTGTCTCAGTCAAAATGTTGAGAGCACGAGCTCTATTCCAGGACCTCAACACATGGTCGGGGTTGATACTTCAACAGAGTACTCAGAATGCAGCCTTGTCAGGAATGTCTTTTTCAGATAGATATTAAACTGAGCAATCTTTCTCAGTTTAACACAATAACAGAAAATGCTAGAAAATCTCAGCAGGTCTGACAGCATCTGTGGAGAGAGAATAGAGCTAACATTTCAAGTCTGAATGAGATTTTCCAGCATTTTCATGTTTTGATTTCAGATTCCAGCATCCATAGTATTTTGCTTTTAACCTTCCTGCCCAGGAGGAAATATAATGGCACACAAACAAAGTTCCATTTAGAATTTATTCTTTGAAGTAACACTTCCAAAACACATTAAATGATCGCTTATCCCGTTACCAGTAGTGGAATCTTGCTATGACTGACTATACATTAAAAGTAATTTAAATGAGTGTTTAAATTCTGAGGTATCCTGACAAAGTGAATGAATGTGTATATGTTACACAAGCTCTTATTTTGTTTGAGCTATAATTCACAGTTTAAGAGACATTACTTACTTTGTATTCTCAACACTTTGTCAGATCCTTCCACACATAGCTGTACTATAGGAATGCATAAGTTTCATGTATGGGTAAATGAATAGTTAGCACAAAGCACGAGGCACAGCAGAGTGCTCAGATTAACTCAAGGTCACCTATTCCAGGATGGAGCTTGCACATTCCTACAGTGCTCATTAGTAAACAATTGCAGTCTCTTTTTAAGGATACATCTAATATCACTTTAGATAATTCCCATGTTGCTAAATTACAGAAGTGGGATCAGGAAACAAGAACACTCAATTATGGAATACAGTCACCATCTAAAGCAAAAGTGATGCTTGCTTTCTAATCCAGAGCACCATCTAGAGGTGATGCAGCAAAACAAAATGGCATGCCATCTCCCAGAATTAAATGAACAAACACTCCGGTCCTTATTTTCAGCCAATTTATTGATAGCATGTATATAAATGTCCACTTGATTTAAGAAGTCAGTGCATGTAAAGCCAAATCAGTCAAACAAAAAAGCCCGAGGTTTGCTATTCTATTTCACACCACTACACTGTACAAAGTAATCTAATCTCTATCTTAGACAGTCCCTTGGAGTCGAAAAAGACTTGCTTTTGCACTATAAACAAGTTCTCAGGTAACTGAGGAGTCCAATGCATAACATACAGCCTGTGTCTCAGTTGGTTGAGGTAGATGGTGGTTGGAGGAATAGGTGGGTGGGGTACCTAGGTTGCCACATGCTCCTTTTGCTGTTGACACTTGGCTTCAGTTTGCTCTCAGCAATGAAACCTAAGGTGCCCAGCTCCTTCCCAGATGTTTTTTGTTCACTTTGGATGGTTTGCAGCCAGAGATTCAGAGGTGATGATGGGTTGATACACTTTTTCCAAGGAGGTTTGGAGGGCTTCCTTCAAGTGTTAGCTCCACCTTTCTAGGCTCCCTTGTCATGTCAAAACTCCAAATAGGGTGTTTGTTTCAGGAGTGCAAATGGTGTGGCCCGCCGGAGCATGGTCAATGTTTCAGTGCTAGGGATGTTGGCCTGAGTGAGGACACTGATATTGGTGCACCAATCTTACCAGTGGATATTGCTTGGGCAGTACTGGTAATATATCTCCTGGGTTTTAAAGTGCCTGTGGTACATAGTTCACATCTCCAAGCCAAATAAGGAGTGGTTTTTTTTTAAGTTTATTTATTAATGTCACAAGTAGGCTTATGTTAACACTGCAATGAAGTTACTGTGAAAATCCTAGTTGCCACATGCCAGTGCTTGTTTGGATACACCGAGAGAGAATTTAGCATGGCCAATGCACCTAACTAATAGGTCTTTGGACTGCGGGAGGAAACTGGAGCACCCAGTGGAAACTCACGTAGACATGCAGAGAACGTGCAAGCTCCGCACAATGACTCAAGCTAGGAATCAAACCCGGGTCCCTGATGCTGTGAGGCAACAGTGCTAACCACTGTGCCACCATGCCGCTCCTTTCATTATTGCTCAATAGACTACGAGCTTGGTACCGGATTGGCGGGCCTGGTTTTCAAACATTCTCTTTCTCAGGCGACTGAAGGTTGCTCTCGCACATTGGTGGCGATGTTAAACCTCGTTGGTGATGATTGCCCTTATTCACAGTAGGCTGGTGATTTAATGGTTGTGGATCTTGATTACCAGTGAGCAGGGTTGTGTGGCTAAGACAGGTTAGTTGAGAATATTTGTCCAACAAATGTTTCGTGCAAGGCCTATGCTCTCGTGTGCCTCAATGAAGGTGTTGACGATTGCTTGGAGCTCATCTGCATACTTTATTTCAATGACAGAGGATGGGATGACCTTGGATATGGCCTTCAGGCAGTGCAGATAGGACAGATTCATATTTATTCTATATAGCTCCACTCCAGCTTGCTGAGAGTGAGATGGAGCATTGTAACAAGAAAATTCAATAAAAACACTGTTGCAATGACACAGCTTTGCTCGACCCCATTTCAGTGTGAATTGGATCAGTGATGGATTTGCTTGAAAGTCATTATGGAACAGGCAAAGAATGGTGACAACCTTTGAGAGCAGCTGACATGGAGGAAGATCTCCATTTCCTCACAGTTGACAGTTTTGAAAGCCTTTGTGAGATCAGAGAAGGCCACGTACAGGGGTTTATGCTATACCCCACACTTCTCTGTCACTTTTTCTTTGAAGATGGTAATGATTGCGGTATCTTTGAAATCTCGTGACATGTATCTGTCTGTCCAGTTAGGGGAAATTAAGACATGTACTCATGCCTATAGTGCTTCTTCACCATGCTTTAATGGGGCTTCCATCTGTGCCTAATGCCTTGTTGTTCTTTAGCTTTTAGATGGCCTTTTATATCTCATGTCAGGTTGAGTCGTGCTGAAATGATGGCAGGGAGTATGCTGGATGGAGTCAAGGATACTAGCATTAAAGAGGAGTCTCTGTTAAAGAGGTCTTCAAAGTGTTCCTTCCAGCAGGTGCTGATTGCCTCTCTTCTTGATGACCACCTACCATTTTGGCTGGCAATGGAGTGGATTCTTGGGTGTTTGGGCCAGAGGTGGCCTTGACTGCCTGATAAAAACCTCAGGTATCATCACCCACCATCTGTTCTTTAGGTGGTGGATTTTTTTTTGCTGGACCTCAGTTTTCAATTGTCCATAGAGTTGCTTTTCTGCTTGGGTTGGGTTGCTGTTTCAGGTTCAGAAAAACTTTGCACTTTCCTTTCTTGCTGAAATCTTGCTCTTTTTAAACTGCCCCGCTCCTCTTGCTGAAGTCTCACTTTTTATGCCTCACTCAACTGTGCAGTTGATGTTGTGCATGGACTTTAGCAAGGTTTTTGACAGGGTATCGCATGATAGGTTGTTGCATAAGGTTAAATCTCACAGGATTCAGGGTGAGGTAGCTAAATGGATACAAAATTGGCTTGATGACAGAAGCCAAAGGCTGGTTGTAGAAGGTTGTTTTTCAAATTGGAGACCTGTCACCAGCGATATGCCTTAGGGTTGATGCTGGATCCACTGTTATTTGTTATTTATATTAATGATTTGGATGAGAATATAGGAGGCATAGTTATTAAGTTTGCAGATGACACCAAAACTAGTGGCAAAGTGGACAGTGAAGAAGATTATCTCCGACCGCAACAGGATCTTGATCAATTGGGCCAGAGGACTGACGAATGGCAGATTTAATTTAGATAAATGCATTTTGGTAGATTGAACCAAGGCAGGACTTATTCAGCTAATGGTAGGGCGGTGGGAAGGGTGACAGAACAAAGAGATGTAGGGGTGCAGGTTCACAGCTCCTTGAAAGTGGAGTCATAGGTAGACAGTGTGGTGAAGATAACATTTAGCATGCTTGGTTTCATTGGTCAGGATGTGAGATGTCAGTGTTGGTCTAGGATAAGCACAGGAAGAAGTTCACAACACCAGGTTAAAGTCAACAGGTTTGTTTGATAGCACAAGCCACAAGGAGCACTGCTCCTTTATCAGGTGAACAGGGCATATAAAGACACAAACTCAATTTACAAGATAATGGTTGGAATACGAGTCTTTACAGGTAATCAAGTACCGCAAATCCACAGATAACCTCATGATGCTCCACTTCTCCAGCTTCCACCCTAAACACATTAAAGAAGCCATCCCCTATGGGACAAGCCTTCCGTATACACAGGATCTGCTCAGATGAGGAAGATTGCAACAGACCTCCAGATGCTGAAAAATGCCCTCATAAGAACAGGATATGGTGCTCGACTCATCGATCAACAGTTCCAAAGCGCCATAGTGAAAAATCGCATCAACTTCCTCAGAAGAAAAACACAGGACACAGCGAACAAAGTATCCTTCGTCCAGTATTTCCCCGGAACAGAGAAGCTACAACATCTTCTCCAGAGCCTTCAACACATCATTGATGAAGACGAACATCTTGCCAAGGTCATCCCCACACTCCCACTTCTTGCCTTCAAACAACTGCACAACTTCAAACAGACCATTGTCTGTAGCAAACTACCCAGTCTTCTGGAGAACAACGACTATGCCACCACACAATTCTGCCGAAGCAACCACTGCAAGACGTGCTGGATCATCAATACGGATGCCATCATCTCATGTGAGAGCATCACCCACTAGGTACACAGTACATATTCTTGCAACTCGACCAATGTTGTCTACCTGATACACTTGGGAAAGGATGTCCCAAGGCATGGTACACTGGGAGACCATGCAGACACTACAACAGCGGATGAACGAACACCACTTGACAATCACCAGGCAGGAACGTTCTCTTCCTGTTGGGGAACATTTCAGCGGTCATGGGCATTCAGCCTCTGATATTGGGATAAGCATTCGCTAAGGCAGCCTTTACGACACACGATAACGCAGAATCGCTGAGCAGAAACCGATAGCCAAGTTCAGCACACATGAGAGCGGCCTCAACAAGGATTTTGTGTTCATATCACATTATCTATTACCCCCATAACGGAGCTTGCAAAATCTCACTAATTGTCCTGGCTGGAGACAATACACATCTCATTAACCAGTGCTGAACCCTCTTTCCACTCACATTGTCTGTACCTTTAAGACTTGATTATTTGTAAAGACTCACATTCCAACCATTATCTTGTAAATTGAGTTGTGTCTTTATATGCTGTTTGTGAACATGACTTCCACTCACCTGATGAAGGAGCAGCACTCTGAAAGCTTGTGGCTTGTGCTACCTAATTAATGTGTTGGACTTCAACCTGGTGTTGTGAGACTTCCTTATTGTTCATTGGTCAGAACATTGAATATAGCAGCTAGGACGTCTTGTGCAAGTTATACAAGACATTGGTAAGGCCACACTTGGAATACTGTGTACAGTTCTGGTCACCCTATTATAGAAAGGATATTATTAAACTAGAAAGAGTGCAGAGGAGGTGGGATGCTACGGGGGCTTGATGATTTGAGTTATACAGAGAGGTGGGTAGACACTGGGACTTTTTCCTCTGGAACGTAGGAGATTGAGGGGTGATTTTATTGAGGTCTATAAAATAACGAGAGGCATAAATTAGCTAGATAGTCAATATCTTTTCCCAAAGGTTGGGGAATCTAAAACTAGACCGCATTGGTTTAAGGTGAGAGGGGAGAAATACAAAAGTATCCAGAGGGGCAATTTTTTCACTCAGAGTGGTGAATGTCTGGAACAAGCTGCCAAACATAGTAGTAGAGGCAGGTACAATTTTGTCTTTTAAAAAGTGTCTGGACAGTTACATAGGTAAGATGCGTATAGAGGGACATGAGCCAACTGTGGGCAATTGGACTCTGCAGGTTTTAAAAAAAGGGCAGCATGGGCAAGTTGGGACAAAGGGCCTGTTTCCATGCTGTAAACAGCTATAACTTTCTCACTGAAGGCTTACTCCTTACGCACCACTCTGCACGCTGAAATTTCGTTCTTTACAGCCCTACTTTCCTTATTGAAATTTAATGGTAATCTAATAGATAGCGATTGGTTTTGTTAGAACACGGAAGATTCGTGATCATCTAACATCTAGAGGTGTTAAAAGTGATGAAGGGATGGGACACGGAAAATAAAAAAATTCTTCCAGTAACTAATTATATCTATGTCGCCTCATTTTGGATCTAAGATTATACCAACCATCTCACAACATCTTTCTTTCCTCCTGCACACTTAACAAGTACAAGGGGCTCCTTTGTCACGAAGACTGAAACCATCTGTTTCACTGCCTCTGCCGACCTATCTCTTCTACTTGTGCATCATGTCAAGTCTATCTTGTGATTTCCTCCACTATCTTTGCTGACCGACATTGGTTTCCAGTCCCTCAAAAGCCTCAGCATTAAAATTCTCAACAAGTGATCAGATTCTTCTTTCCATCTCTGTAACTTTCCCCAGCCTTACAAACACACCACCAAAAAAACTCTTTTCCTAATTTAGCCTCCTGTTCATCTCTTAACTTCACTCATTATTTATGGCTGTGCCTTAACTGCGTAGGACCCCTTCCAATGGAATTTCTTCCAAAAACGATCTGCTCTCTACCTCCCTCCCCATCCTAATGAAAACATACACTTTGACCAAGCTTTTGGAATTAAAAACACAAAAGATGTTGGAACTAAACAATACAAGAAATCAAAAGCAAGCTGAGTTATTGCTGGAAATGGACAAGAGTTGCATCCTGAACTATGGGGGAAATTTCAACTCTCAAAAATAAAATTATAGGATATAGATACAGGAACAGAATTAGGTTATTTGGCCCATCAAGTCTGCTGTCATTTTATCCTGGCTAATAAGTTTCCCAGCCTCATCCTACCACCTTTCCCCATTGCCTTTTTATGAGTTTTTGGAATGTAATTTTGTTAAAAATTTCAAACCAATAGTCAAAACCCCTCCAACACATCCATTTTTGGTTTTAGCAGGAGGAGGATGGGGCAGATATTAACCCATTCCCAGAAGGTGGGTCATTCCTTAAATATTTAACAACACTGCAAGCCTCACACTTTCTCTCCAATATTGGTTTAACCCTGAGTTTCCCAGCATAGGAAAGTTCAGTAGCTAACAGGAAACAAAGATTGCCCAAATCCAGAAGATAAGCATCTTTCCAATATTGCTTGTGGGCCAAGGTAAAAGAAGTGCTAATTGATCAGTTCTGAATTTCAATTTAAGCAATTTTTATCATAATTTTTAAATCTTCATTCATTGTTTTTGTCTTGTATTTTTGAAATGTTCTATTAAATAATTACTCCATGCCAATAAAAAATGTTTTTCATTAAAAACTAAATTTCAATTGGATTTGAAGGACTGACATTTCACTCAGATATTTCTTCCTCCCACAGAAACACACATACAGCATTAACAAATAATGTCATATTGTGCTTACACTTCTTTGGGGACAAGTATTGTGTAAGGTTTCAGGAGAGAAACAAAAATCAAGTTCAACTGGATAAATACATCAATTTATCCAGTTGTGCTCACGTTTCCTTTCAAATTAGTCACATGCCAGTGACTATGAGTAATTTTTTTATTGAGATCACAACACCTTTAACATAGTTCTGTTTGATATTTGCACACTAATTTTAGATCAACAAATTTAGCAACACATCTGTGGCCATTACGTAACCATTCAGTACATGCCAATTCCAGCACATGTCTTTCTATATTGCTTTGCATATTTGAATGGACACTGATTATGTGAAAGTTGATAAAAGTGATTATTATGGTTATTATACTGCAATCTAAATAAGATCTTCAATTCACTGTAAACCATGTTTCAAACTTTCTTTACTGCAGAACTATACACTGTGAATTAGTAAGTACGGATTTGCATTGAATGGAGCAAAATATGCTGCTTGTTTTTTCTAATCAGTTGGGTGCCAAAGTGCACTTTCTGTGCTATCTTATTGCTGTGTTAGTAAAAGCTTGGTGTTCAGACCAAGAATTGCAATACTGAATCAAGACCTTTTTCCTATTTATATTTCAGAAAATAGTATCTGTTCAAGTATACATGTTCATTTAGGGAATAAGTAAAACCAAGATACCACAAATAATAAAAAAAATTCACAAATGCCTGCAGTTAATTAGTCATTAAATCAATTTATTAAAACATAAAGTTCAGAAGTGCAAACAAGAACTCGTGTTGATCAAAGATATGTTTCAATTTTAATCAGACTGCATAATATCCCAAGTATCCAGACATAAAAAATTTCAATCTATTGTCAATTACTTTTCTCTCAATACAGAAATATTTCTTCGTAAAATTGTGACAGAATACTGTAAAGAAAATACTATTCCTCACTCCACCAATCACCTCCCAAGATATAATTTTCATTTGCTCTTCTTTTCGACTTACACACACCTCCCCCTAGCAAAAAATATAGCATGCCACCTGCTCACAGAGCTCAGGCATTAAGCTCACTAATAACCAAACAACAAGTGGAATGCAAGATCAGCAGAAGGCAACACATTTTAATTTCCATAACCTCACTTTTCTGAGTACAAAAACTGTGATACACTGCAAAGTGTGAGCTAAAAATGTGATAAACTCAATATAAAAATCTATTTTGTACTGGTCTGCAGCATTTTAGCACCACCTGGTTAAAAAATTTAGTTTTGACTGAAGCTTGTACAAGTGCAAATTTTACAATTTTTATCCACAAGTGTGGGAAACTGTTTAGAAGAGTAAGAGTAACTCATTCAATGATAAAATATTTAAAACATCAGTCCGAATTAGGCTTCAATTTATTGCAAATCAGCTATACAAAAAAAATGTGTCAACTTTAGATCAGGCTAATGGCATAAAATAAGAATAATTTAACAGGTTTTTTATATTAGAGTTCTTGACATTGATGAGATAATAAAAACCAATAGTGAACTAACTTACCAATATATGAGATTCTGATGAAAAGTCACAGACCTGAAATGTTAAATCTTGTTTTTCTCCCTACAGATGCTTCCTGAACTGCTGTTTATTTCTAATATTCCTATTGTTTTTTCAGATTTTAACATCAGCAGTTTTTGTTTTGATGAATACATTCAATAGAAGAACACACTTCCACCCATAAAACATTTAATGGAACTATCTTTAATCTGACCATTAAGTGTCATACAAACATATGAATTAGGAGCAAAAACAGGTCATTTGGCCCTTCAAGCCTACTCTACCATTCAATAGGATGATTAATTTGAGTGTGGATTTAACTTCATATTCCCATTCTCCTCAATATTCTTTCACTTCTTTGTTAGTCAAGAATCCGTCCACCTTTGCATTAAAAATATTCATCGACCTTGCCTTCACCAGTTCGAAAGTCTCAAAACTTCAGAAAAAAATTCTCATCTTCGTGTTAAATGTATCATACAGTTTTAGTCTCTCCCACAAGGTGAAACATCCTTTCAACTTCCACCTTATCAAGTCCCATTAGGATTTTGTTTCAATAAGTTCACCTAGCATTCTTTTAAATGCCAATGGACACAGACCCAGCATTTTCAACCTTTCCTCATAACATAAACCTTCTATTCCAGCTGTCAGTCATGTGAACATTCTCTGAACTGCTTCTAACGCTTTCATATGCTTTCTTAAATATGGAACTATACAAAGTTCTTCAGATGTAGACTCATCAATACTCTGTATAATTGTAGCAAAATATATTTACTTTGATATTCTATTTCCCTTGCTACAAATTAAACATTGCTAATCAATTCCTAATTACTTGCCGTATGTGTACCCTAAACTTTTGGCATTCACATATTCTATAATAGCACTGCTATCTCTGTGCCAGAAAGTCATGGGTTGAAGCCTATAGGCTGAATCCAGAGACCTGAGCACAAAATATAGGCTGACAGTTCAATACAGTACTGAGGGAGAATTGTACTGATTGAGGCACTTCTGTAAGATAAACATACGTTCAGCATGTTGCAAGTAGATGTAAAAGATCACATGGCACCAAAGAGCATGGGTAGCACACTCAGATGTAATAGAAACATACAACAGTTACTGCATAGAAAGAAGCCAATCATGTCTGCACGAGCTGTAAAAGCTGGCCACCCACTGTAAATCCACCTTCCAGCACTGAACCCTTTGCCTAGTGCAGTATTTCAGATGCAGTTTCACATACCTTTTAAATGAATTGCCTCACCCACCAAATCATGCAATCAATTTGAGAAATCTGTCATCTTGTAAGTAAAAAGATTTAGCCTAACATACCCTCTAATCCTTCCACTAATCACCTTAAACCTATACATCTTGGTAACTTTTCTGCTGGGGGTAATTAATCTGTCTGGGCCTTTCACAATTTTGTACATTTCAATCAGGTCAGCCCTCAATCTCTTCTGCTCTAAGGAGGACAATCCTAATCACCAACCTTTATTCTTCTGATAACATCAGAAAAAAATGAACTGATCATTTATTTTAATATGATGCTTTTCATGCATTATAAGACATATCAATCTGTAAATTATTTACTTTTGTAGGGACCACTCATTATTATGCCACAGTCTTCCCAAAACTTTCCTTATCTCGTTTTCTCAGAACTAAACCTTATTTTACCCTCTCTCGGCTGTGGTGGCTGCAGTCTGGTAACTTTCTCAGAACTTGTAGGATAGCCTGCTGATTGCTTTCTTTTGCATTAAGAATCTGCTGTATCTGCATTAGATTCCCATGAGAGTCAAACTAAGCAATGTCCAGCTTCTGTTCCTCATAAGATTCAAACTAAGATTAGGTCTCACTCACTTTCCATGTGGTGCACAGTAAAGTTAGCGCTTACATGTCTGCGTTTTATTCATTTTCGCTAACTGCTCTCAATGAGCTGCAAACCACACAAGGTCCAAACTGCAACTAAACCTCTCGCAGTAAACACAATGACAAATAGCCTTTCTAAATGCCACCTATTTCCATGACAACAGAATCACAGAATCCTACAGTGCAGAAAGAGGCCATTCAGCCCATCAAATCTGTAACAGCTACAATCCTACCCAGGCCCTATCCCCATATCCCTCCATAATTACCACTAATCCCTCTAACCTAAGCATCTCTGGGCACTAAGGGGCAATTTAGAATAGCCAATCAATCCAGCCCGCACATCTTCGGACTTACCCTAGGCTTTCCTCAAATGGACGTTTTAAGCTAATTATTCTTGTTTTTATCCTACAGGTGCTTTGGTCCACCTTGTTGTCTAACGAGGGGCATACACGCGATGGGTCGTGAGAGGACTGCTCTTGGACCTTTTTCGAGAATATCCTACTACTTCACATCATTAGTGTATGTTTGACCTGGACCATCTGATGGGCAACATGACAGCACAGTGACTATAGCTGTGCTGTGCAGATACATGGATTTGGGCCTGTGTCTGTGGGAGTTTGCGCATTCTCCCCGTGCTTGCGTGGGTTTTCTCCGGGTGCTCCGGTTTCCTCCCACATCCCAAAGATGTGCTCTTAGGCTAATTGGCAAAACAAATTCTCCCTAAATTGTCTCAAATTTGGTTTTTAATCCATAGATCTATAAACATGGACAGGGATCACGTATAGAAGTGGGAACATCGAGGTGTTCTAAATTGGTCGGTGTGGGCTCGTTGGGCCGAAGGGCCTGTTTCCCATGCTGTTTTGTTCTTTGTTCTATTCATCAATCACAATTTCTCTAACTAAATAAATCTACATCCTATTTTATAGCTTCATCTCTTCTATTCTGACTCTATTAAACAAACACGAGTAATCAAATAAACTGTCATTACTTCAGTTATCTGACAATCACTAAAGATAAGTATTTTAATTAACTCACGTTAACAACAGATGAACAGGTACCAGCCTGTGGTGACTAGGGAAATTTCACGGTAACTTCATTGCAGTATTAATGTTAGCCTTAGTTGTAACTAATAAATAAACTTTAAAAACAACAATCCCAGAACTAAACACAGTCACAAAATATTAATATGAACCATGAATTAGATATTCAAAATATTAGGTTCAGTCTTAGAAAAGAGCTGCCCTCCAAAGAAAATTCGAGTGTTGATGTTGAACTGGTATAGATAACCTTCAAATCAACAGTTGCCACCTGCGTCTTGGGAATACAGGAAAGAAACAACCAAGATTGGTTCTTTTGCTGTTTAAAGGGATCAGAAAAAGGAGTCTGAGGATTATATGCCATTAGGACCGTTGTGATCTAAGTGAGAGGATTTATGGATGTGTGCCTTGTCAGTGGTAACGTGCAGGGACTTTGGAAGGAATGTGGCTACTGGTGAATGTGTCTCAAATGACAAAATAGTTCTACTAAATAGATTCTACTAGAAGACCAATTTAGAAAGACAGTGGAAATTGCATGTGGTATCATACAAGTGCAGAAGCTAATGCGAGTATTCTCTGAGAAATCAAAAATTTAGTTGGCTCAGCTTCAATAATGGAGCATCCACAACCCTCTGGGATAGAAAACTCCAAAGATTCATAACTCTAACAGTTAAGAAATTTCTCTTCATCGCAGTGCTAAATGATAAACCCCTTACCTTTAATGTGTCCCATTTCTATATTCCCCAGTCAAGTGAAACAACTCAGTTTTACCCTGTCAAGCACTTCCAGAATCTTGTATGTTTCAATGACATTACCTTTGGAAATAAATGTTGATTATACTATATAAAGATTATTTAATCTTTTTTACAACAGATAAAACTTTGCAACCAAATTGAACTAACTTTAGGTGTGCATTTTAAAATTTGTGCTCCTCTCAAGCTGCTTTCATCCTGAGGCTACATCAACACGTTCTTGCTGACAGCTTGGAATTACATGTTATTCATGGGGTAATACACAAATCCATCATTCTACCTATGAAGATGCAGATCTTTAGAGCAAGTGAGAGAGAATACATCTACATTAAATGTTTAGCATTAGTTTTGGTTTTGCCCCAATGCTCAACTTCTGTTCTAATTCAGCTCAAGCAAAGGGGGAAATCACTGCACTGGGGAATCTCTCTCCATTTTCTTTTAAAACCTGATAGGGTTGGATTCAAGTTACATTTACAATATAGCTGTGGTATTAGTGAGTTTGCAGTTTTGCATCACATCAATGCTTTGGTTGTGGTACACATGCATCTTCACCATTCTAAAAGAAAGCAGAGACTTTCAAAAACATTCTTGTGATAATGTCACAGTACTGAGAACACCAGATAAACTCTCACAAACAGGTCAATTGTTAAGAGCACAAGCAGTGTAAGAAATTTTTGTACCAATATCCTAGTCTTAAAACAGTTATTTAGTGAATTCAGATTTTCATTACAACTGCTTTTGTTACGTAAGACATTCTACAATTGAAGCTAAAGAATTTCAATTTTTTTTTGCTACTGACGACACAAAACTGAATCTACCTCTGCTCCAAGGCTCAGACAGATGATCCCATCCTCAAATGGTGAATGAGTGTCAATGTGGGGAGGAATCCCTGTCAAAGTAAGGGTGAATAAAATTATAAACTCTTAACTTTGCTCATTTAAAACCAATCACCATTTTGATATTTTATGCTTTTTGCTGTAAAATGCAAAGTAAAACTACACATTCACTGAAAAGTCAGCCTTGATACCAATGTAGTATAATCAGAAGGTTCTAAAATGAGATAGATATAGAATTGATTAATATATAGTTAAGCACTATAATATAAAATTATACTTTTTTACTCAGGTAAAGTTGGGTTTGCATCATTTATAGCTGTATCAAAAGGTTGAAAGTAAACCATGTCCTTTTTCACAGAATAAGACACAAAATCATATATCGACAAACTTGTGTTTAGGTGATACAAGAGATTCTACTAGTGTCTTCTAGCATACATTAATTATCTGACCCAGGCTTGTAATAACATCTTAAATTATTACTGAAAGAGTTAAATTTCCTTCACCTTGTCCAGGCTCGTATTGATTTATGGTAAGTTGATCAGGTTTAAATTTTGCATATCCTTTTTTCATGCATTGGTCTAAAAATTCATCACAAATTTCAGGAAGACCTAAATCAAATAAAAAAAACAAATCAAAAATTATCCAAAATGTTTGAATATTTATAATTGTGCACTGAAAGCAACAAAATAAACATCTAGAATAGGTTTGAATGTTATAGATAGAGACAGAGATAACCAAATTATCTCTGGGAAGAGTGGTTCTGCTGTTCCTAAGCTCAAGCTAAAGCAAGCAGCTAACTTTATACATTGGGGATGCGAAAACAAATCAATGTTCCAAAATTCGGATGATCAAAGATTGCCATTTCTAGAATTCCAAAAAAATCTTCAGCTTGAAACCGCTCGCTTACTTCACTTATAGTTTAAGATGGACACTCATGGATTCCTTAACCTTATTACTTGTGTTAATTATTGTTCTGTCTATAGGTGGAGGCCACTCATTGGACAATGACTTGTGGACAAAAAGAGAGACTCGTTGTATTTCTGTAACGTAGTAGTTATCATGTTCACCCAACACATGAAAACTGAACATTATAAACAGACATTCCCCTCTTTCATTGTTACATCTACACCTGGGTATTCTTAGAGAGGGAGCATGTTCATTTGAGGCCTTCCATGACTGGTGAACACCACAGGAGCTGGTGTGCATCATCATCCTAATAATTTGAGGATAAGAGGTAAATCTTTTAAAACCGCGGTGAGAAGAAATTTCTTCTCCCAGAGGGAGGTAAATGTCCTCACTTTTCTAGAACGTAGTTGAGGCCAAAACGTTGTCTGATTTCAAGAAGAAATTAGATAAAGCTCCTGGGGTGAAAGCAACCAACGGATATAGGAAGGGGGAATGAGGATATTGAATTCGATGATCAGCTACAATTAAAATGAATGGCGGAGAAAGTCAAAGGGCCAAATGGCCTACTTCTGCATCTAGTTTCCGTGTTTCTATCACTCCCAAGAATGTTATTTTTGGTTAATTTGTGTTTCTGTTAAAGTTTTTGATTTTGTTACAGTTCCTTTTGAAGGGGTGTTAATTAGCTTATTTGTTTCACTGTCACGCTGAAAGGAGTATAGAGACACATCCTTTTTCCACGGTTATATCTCTGCCTCAGGAGTGTCTAGAGGAGGATGCAGCCTTCTGTGACCAGGAGTGGAATGCATTACCAACCTTAGGAATGACATTTTAATTTAATTTGCTAAGTTTCAGTTGAAGTTTTTGTTTTTAGTTACGCCTTCAAGGGCCTGTCAATCTGTTAATTTTAATTATTGCTTGCTCAAAGAGTAGAAAGAGACTTTTATTGCTATTGATGGTTAGTTGTCAAATTGGGAGTTATTACAAATATGAGATATAGAAGATGGTCATGTTTTGAGACAGTGTCATTAATTTAGGATCAAATGAAGGCATCATGTGATCTGTTTTAAAGTCTGCCTGATAACAGGCCTGGGTGAAATGGCTGTAAAAATGAAAGGGAGGCCTGGATTGTTTTGCTAGAAAAAAGGTGCAAGGTGATTGCACTTTGAGACAACTGTAGCATCATTTATGTTTACAATGGTTAGATAACTACTTGCCAAAGTCCCAGGAAAGTGTTGAGAATGTCAAGTCGGTAAACACTTGGTAGTAAATAAAATTTTCACTACCAAGCTAAAGAGAGTTGAGATCTCAAGAGTAGCTTATTAGTCATTACCAACACTTTGTTCCATCAGAGGGACAAGCAAAAGACTTCATGGCAACAGGCTCATTTCAAACACTGGCACCTAATAGACTATATCATCGTCCAAGCCAAGAACCAAAAAAGATTTTCACATCATCTATACCATGACCGGAGTTGACAACTGCTGCACTGACCACCAACTAATCCACTCTACCACCTCCGTCACCCCGACCTCCAATCGGCAGAGGCAGAAAAAACTCTGCCGCAGGAGACTCAATGTCACTAGATTCAAAGATCCTGAGAAAAAAGGCCTACTCAACTGGCATTTCACAGCTAACCTGGCACTGACCAATGAGCCAAAGTTGCAGAGTGCCCACAGTCCCTGGTCCATCTTAAAAGCCACTACAGTCAGCATCTGCAAGGAGATGCTCAGGTTCTCAACAGGAAATACCAAGACTGGTGTTCTTCAATAAAAACAATCAGGAGATCCAGGATGTCTTTGACTGCAGATATAAGATGCTCCTGAACTGGCAGCTCTATCACAATTCAAGTGAAAGGAAACAAGCCTACAGGCAATTGAAGACTGAGATGCAACAAAGAACCCACAACCTAAAGAACAGATGGTTGGCGGATATAGTGCAGGCCACTCAGCAACTCACTGTCAACTATAATGTGCACGGCTTCTTCAGTATGAGTACTCAGGACCCATCCCACTGAGAGCCAAAAATGGAGAGGCACTCATCAAAGACAGAGAAGCAGTTAATACCTGCGGGAGAGAAGACTTCGAGGACTTCCCCAATCAAGACACAGCTTTCGATGCAAGTATCCTCAAAACCACCCTGCAACATGCTACCTGCCACCAACTCCAGTTCACCGTGAGATTGGCATGGTGGCACAGTGGTTAGCACTGCTGCCTCGGGTCACTGTTCACTCAGACTCTCCCTGTGGCTGCATGGGTTTCCTCCCACAGTCCAAAGACGTGTGGGTTAGGGTTGATTAGCCATACTAAATTAACCCTATTGTCAAGGGGAATAGCAGGGCAAATATATGGGGTTGTGAAAATAGGATCAGGATAGGATTGTGGTCAGTACAGACTCAATAGGCTGAATGGCCTCCTTGTGGGCTCTAGGGAATCTATGAAAAGGCTATCTGACAACTAAAAAGCAACAAGGCCTCTGCACAGAGGTAATCTCCGCTGAAGTATTAAAATACAGCAGAGAGGCATTCTCGACAAGAATCCACAACCTCATCACCCTTGTCAGGAAGGGAGCATGCTGGAAAATCTTAGTCATTTAATTGTGACCATCTTCAAGAAAAAACTGTGGAAATTACAGAAGGATTTCCCTACTCTCTGGCATGGAAAAGGTCATTGCAAGAATCCTCCTCAACTATCTCCTCCCTGTGGCTGAATAGCCCCTCCCACAGTCTGAGTGCAGTTTCCATCCATCACAAGGCACAATAGACATGATCTTCCGCATGCAAATCCATGAAAAGTGCAGGAGGCAGCATCAACCTCTGTGTATGGCCTTCTTCGATCTTACAAAGGACTTTGACTCTGTCAATCATGAAGTATTTAGGAACATCATCCTCAAATTCAGCTGCCTACAAAAATCTGTTACCGCTCCACATTGACATGTCAGCAGCGATCCTCACCAATCGAACTAACACAGATCCAATATGAATGCAAGCTGGGATCAAACATGGTTGCATGAAGAGCACCAATGCTCTTCGCCACTTTCCTGCAACAATGCTCCACTCTATTACTTTAAAGCTCCCACTGAAATGACACTAACCTACCAGACAAGGAGGAAGCTCTGAAACTTCCACACCAGAATCAAGACCATTCAACTTCGGTCATCGATCTGCTGTAAACAGACAACGTCTGTGCGCATGCACACTCAGAGCCAAGCTTCAAATATCATTGACGCATTTAACAAGACATATGAATGAATGGGCCCCAGATTAAACAACCCAGAAAGCAAAGACTCTCGACCAGCCCACTCCTACCACCCAACATGAGACTCCTATCCCAGGTCAACATCCTTAATATCGAGGCACTGGTCACATTCGATCAGCTGCAATAAAACAATCATGCTGTCTGCATATCCAACAAGACTCCCAAAACAAGTGTTCCACTCTAAGCTCCACAATGGCAAGTGATTACCAAGAGGGCTGAGGAAACTCTACAAGGACACTCTGAAAGCCTTAGAATGCAGAAGCTGGAGAAGAAGCATCTGCAATGGCATCAATCACCTCAAGCATCACCAGGTGAAGCACACAGAGATCACACATAATCAGCAGAAAGGGAGCACAGAATCAAGAGCATCCCACCCACCCACCCACCTGCCAAATCTATGGCAGCGTCTGCAGTTCCAGGATTGGGCTATTCAGCTATCCCCCAGAGTGGAAGCAAGTGATCCTCAACTTCAAGGGACCTCCCAATAGGAAGGAAAGTGTCAATTTACATCCAAGCTAATGACAGTTGAGTTCTCAAGAATTGGTTTTCAGCAGTTCTACCTCAATATAAAGCCTCATATGTGATTCAAATTGCCAAGGAAATGGGTTTCAAGGGGAAGAATTTCTAAGATTTCCATGAAAACACAGGCTGTTCGCAAGGAATTAGATGCTGAAAATTCCTCTAGATCACCTTTAGGAATGCACTCTCGCTCAGACTAAATTCATAAGGAGTTCAAATGAGGCTAGAAGATTCATTTAACTTGTGCCAGAGGGAGAATCTCCAGGAAAATCCCTCTCAGTGAAAGAGAGTTCTGAGATCACAAGTTCCTTAGGTTAAATCATGTGAGCTCTCCTCTCAAAGGGGAAAGCAGCCTATGTCATCTGGGACCATGGTGACTATCTTTCTAATCTACCAGGCTGGGAAAGGAATACAGATATACCCTCAGGAGCCACTTTGGACTGGATCCAGGATGTCAAATATTATATAAGGGACAGTGTAAAGTGTACCTGTGAAGTTGCATTTTTAGCTGTTAAAAGTAAAAGGAAAAAAGTTTTATCCTTTAAAGTATAAGTCGCCTACATCAGCCACATTTAGCTACAGTAAAAGTCTTGAAACTTACAAGTTTCACATATTAACTAGAAGTTCAAACTTTTAAAAAAAATTTTAGTCCCTATGGGGATTGTAAAACTACACATTTCTATTGTCTAATTTTGTGAATAAATTTGAAATTGAGTAATGATCAACTTCTGGTCTCATCCTTCACTAGCTGGCTAAAATGTCTGATTTAATTAAGTTAAATTAATATTGACCAATCAAGTTTCAAATTGATTTTGAAACAAATTGTAAATTTGTAACAAAAAAGTCCTCTTCCCAAGCAGTTCTCATATATTTCCTAGTAATTGAACATCTTGTAGATCTATCTTTTCTTACATCTTAAGAGGGAAGAACATTGTCAAGGCAGTTGCTTAACATGGACAATAAAATTCAAAAGTCTTATGTTTTCTAATGCCAAACAATTAGTCTGTTAAATTCATGCACAGACAAAAATTACTTGAATTAAATTGACAAGTTTCATTCACTCTGCAATACCGAAAATATTTGTTTCTGATACGCTTTGTAATTGCTTACAATCCAAATAATCATAATAATTCCATACAGGATCTAAAATACCTCCTGGAAGCGGCTTATCCTTGTCTACTTTATTGTTGTCATAACGAAATTCATAGCCATAGTGCTTTACTCGTCGATGTTTCAGAGATTTCTGGGCTACAAAAATTGGAAAAGACAAAACTAAGGAAATTACCTTAAAAACTGACTTCCGATGTTAAATGAATGTTACATTTTACAAAGTTTATAAAAGTTGTATCATTTTATACTGTCATAGTCCATGTTGTTTAAAGAAGTATTAAATCATGAGAAAAATGGAAAATATTTGCAATTTAGAAGCAGCTGTCTAGAGATAAAAGTAAATCTACTAACAAAGTGCAAAGCAAGCCAATGTTAATTTAAATGTCATCAGCCATCTATTTTGATCCCTTTTACTACAACCATCGCATATGGTTTTCCATTCAGATTCATATCAAAATCATTTAGGCATGATTATTTGGCCATTTTGAATAGTAAACTAAAATAATAAATGTAGGATGGTATTAAAAGGGTTCAACTAAATACACAGTAGCATACATGTATATTAATGGACTACTCACAGAAGAACAGGAGATTAGTTCATGTTATTTTCCATGGGAGATTACTGATCAAAATCACCTCACTAGATGCAGGGCAGGTACATCACTTCAAAGAAATGTACTTTTCCCATTTTCTGCTTCAAAATACAAGTCACTGATCTGCCTTTTCATGATCTGTTGCAGACTGGAGCAAAGGCAGAAAAATGGGAGCTGAGATGCCGATCAATAATCATCAAGTTAAATGGCAAAGTGGGTCCAATAGTTTAATTGCCTGCTCCTGTTCCTAATGATCCTATGATGTGCCGGGTGGATCATGCTATCAGCAGAAATATTATATACTACAGATCAAATTATGAAACAGCAATAACTTATCAAGCAATACTCCTTTGCCTTACATGTTAAAATTAATAGACAAATGATTACAAGGGGTATAAACTTGAAATTAGCCATTACTTCAATGATTCTAAATCATTGTCTTTTCTCTGTACACTCACCATTTTCCATTGCTATATTTGGGCTTTCAGCTGCAAATGCCAAAAGCCTTTTCTCATATTCAGGAGAAACAATGTCTTCGATGACCAGAAGACCTGGTGGTAGACTCAACGGAGGAATGTCATTGCTAACAACTTTAAAAAATATATTGAAAGAGTTTTATTTTTCAATTAAAATTGCTTAATTAGTACAAATTTTCTTAAAGCATTCCTACTGTTGACAAATCGAATAGGTGAACAACCATGCCAATATTAATTTTCAAAAAAGCTAAACATTAATTGGATCCTAAGAGTACTTCAGCTGTGAGGAACAAAAAAAGGAAGGGGATAAATTGAACAGAATCAATATTCAGAAGAATATATGCAATGATCTGGCAGTTCTGCTGAGACAAGGCTGGGCACCTTTATGGCTTTTGTTGATGAACATTGGAAACTGCTTGAGTCCATTATCTTTACGTGCTCAAGATGACAGAGCTACCCTTGAGAAAAATAGTATTACTATTTTGTTGCATTATTAATCTGTTGTTCCTTTTTATTCCAGAGTTGGGACCAGTTAATTGTGTGATCATGCTAAAGTGCAGATGGCAAATTTATTGACCAATTGATTGCTGTAGCACTATGAAGCCAGATTGCTTTTATGCAGGACAGTTTTAACGAACTGTTGTCCCATTGTATTTGTTGAGGTCACACCTAATTACTGACTGGCACACTGCTCCAGAAGGAAGCAAAAGTGAAATAAAATCAATATAATTTATTACGGCTACATATATTTTTGTAATGATTCAGTCATACAAATTCTGAGAGCATTTTTATAACAGTGAAGTAGACCTGAATTAATGAATTTATAGAGTAGCCATCACACCGATAAGCCAACAAATTAATATTACATCCATACTTTTGTGATTGCTATTTCCTGATCCATAGCTATTAAGTGACTTTTGGCTGGATTCACAGCCAGTAAATAAAATGTTATAAGTGTTATGTAATGCACTAACTTTAAAGGCCAGTTTAAAAACAAAAACCCTTGTTATTATTTGAATTTCTTAAAAAAATGCTCTGACCATTTTTAATTCTAGTTAAGAGATTTTATATAACTATATATAACAGTTGTGAGTTATCCCTAAACTTGAAATCCTATTAATTAAATAAAACACAATAAAGATGGCAAGGCAAGTGATGTGTTACAATTGTAGCACGCAGGATCTGGTAGACACCTGTGTGATTAACAATATTTGCAGCAAGTGTCTTTAGCTTGAGGAACATCAGTACAGAGTTGATGAGCTGGAGTTCAAGATTCAGATAATGCAATGCATCAAGCTTGGAGAAAGTTATCTGGACTTTACTTCAGATGTGGTGTGGGGTCAGGGACTGGAGAGTCTGGCCATGACTGAGGTAATGTATGGGAATACAGAAGATATGCACAGAGAACTGAGCTCCTGGAATTGTCCAACAGGTTCAAAGTCTCGCAACTTATGTGAATGAGGGCAGGGACCGCAGGGTGGATGAGCAAACTGACTATAGTAACATGATGCAGGGAGTCATTCAAGGAGGTAAGGGATATGAGGTAAAGAGTAATGCAACTGTAATAGGGGATAGTATAGTTAGCTGAACAGAAGGTCGCTTTGCAGCTAAAAGGGTGAATCAAAGTCTCAGTTTCCTGTCCAATGCAGGGTTAAGTACATCTCCTCAAAGTCAGAGAGGAACTAGGAGCGGGAACAAGAGGATCTAGTTCCATGGTGTACATTGTTACCAATGATATACATAAGAAAGAGAACCAAAAACAAAATGCTGGAAAATCTCAGCAAGTCTGACAGAATCTGTGGAGAGAGAATACAGCCAATGTTTTGAGTCTGGATGGCTCTTTTTGAAGACAAGTTCCTGAGACTTTCTACCCTCAGAGAAAAAAAATCTCCTAATCTATATCTTAAATGAGAAACACCTTATTTTTAAACAGCAACCCATAATTGTTAATTCTCTGAGAAGAGGAAACAACTTCTCCACATCCACCTTTTCAATACCCTTCAGGATTTTGAATATTTTGATTAAGTCACCTCTTACTCTTCTAAACTCTAGTGGACACAAATTGAAAATCCCCAACCTTTCTTCTCATAAGACAACCCACCCATTTCTGGAAGCAGTTTAGTAAATCTTTGCTGAACTACTTATAATACATTGACATCTCTCCTTGAATAAGGATACGAACACTGTTCATAATATTCCAAATTGTAAGAATAAGAAACGGAATATTTTATAAAAGGTGTGAAACTCGTAAATGTTGATATTCAAAGAAATTTGGCTGTAGTTGTACAAAGAACAAAAAAAGCTAGCATGCAGGCACAGCAAGCAATTAAAAAAGCAAATGACATTTTGGTCTTTATTGCAAGGGAATTGGATTACAAAATTAAAAAATGTTTTGCTTGTACGGAGATTTGGTGAAACCACACCTTGAATACTGGTGTGCAATTTTGATCCCCATATTTAAGGAAGGATATACATATATTGGAGGCAGTACTGAGAGATGGAAAGTGGAGTTGAAGCCCAAAATCAGCCATGATCATAGTGAATGGCAGGGTGGGATCAATGGGCCTCAACATCTTCTCTTGCAGCTATTCCTTATGTTCTTATCTGGCTACGTGTTTTACAGCAACACTGTATACAAGACATGCCAGTTGTAAGTAGCTGTCTGTATTTTGTAGTATTAGAGATTGGAGGGTATGAATGAGGGCTGGTTTCTTTTGGAGATAGTCCTGTGCCTTGTAATTTTTAATAAATTCATTACAATAAATAGAAGAACATGAAACTGACAATAGACTGTTGAGTTTTACAATTCAGTACTCATGAAAATCACAAAAATGAAAATGAACTTGCCTTCATCCACAAAGTTCAGATATAAAATGATAGGTTGTTTATTTTCAGTCGTTTTTAAGTTTCGTCCATTAAGAGCATTGAATGCCTCCCTAGCTTCTTGAATTGTACTATATGTTGCAAATGCATGTGGTTTATCAGGAAGCATCAGAAGGCTCTCAACTGTTCCAAACTTTTGTAGTACCTCATTCAGCTGCTGTCGGTTGACACCATTGCCCAGACCACCATTGGCTACAACCAAGTGCTAATAAGAACAAGACGAGAGATGTTACACCAGAAATTATAGCAAAGATTAAAGTTAGGCTGCTATAAAGTTTCTACTGGCATTGTGTGCTTTATAAAATTAGCAAGTTAACAATTAAATTCTCTGCTAAAATCAGTATGAATATTAAAGATGAACTTTTTCAAGTTCCAACTATGTGACCATTGTAGTCAAACATCTTAAATTCTGAGATTGTGCTAAAAGCTGCAAGTATTCTAGACCATCAGAATCACCAAAGGTTGTAAGTGGTATACATTTATCGAGTACAGCGGAGTTGTGACAATTATCTACCTGTCAGTTGGATAAAGGTAGGTATTGGAACTTACATGGTCAAATAAATGAGGAAGAATTCGAGAATGAATGCCTCATATTGGACTTGACAGATGACTCATCGTTAGTCAGGTAAATGAGGAATAAGTGGAATGGGCAGTACGTGACATAAGTGAAACAGCACAAGTTAATTGAAGAGAAACAGAGGCGACGGATATCGTAAGAGTGTTGGTTTACAAAATACGTCTACCTAAAAGTCTTTGTAGTCTTCTTTATGTTAACAAGACTTTATTAACTATTTGTAACTATATGCATATATAATACCATTAAAGATACAGGCAAGGAGTTAGCTCTATCTGTAAATCTTAACATGCCCCTGTCGAACAACCACACTGTCCCTAAGGTCTTTGTGTGCCTTTACATCAGCATGAGCAGCATTGTACTCGGTCCTATAATTACCCTGTACGTACAGATCCTTACGGATGAGCCAAAATTCAACTGTTACAGAAACTGAAAGTAATGAGAATTTTAAGTGTAGATAAAGACTCAAAGGAAGGAAACAGCAGGTGTTTGCTAGAGAGTGACATCAAAGAAGTGGGGAAAAGATATAAAGTAACATCCTGACTGATTAAGTTCATAAATATTTAAATTCTCAGATGACAGTACATTTTGTGCAGAAACTTTCCCAACAGGTGCCCCAAATCACATCGCTGACCACCCCACCCAGAAAGGAACCACTGTTTTTGAGAGAGAATGTAGTAAGAAGTCTCACAACACTAGGTTAAAGTCCAACAGATTTATTTGCTAGCAAACGCCAATAGCTTTCAGGGCTTTACCTCTTCGTCAAGTGAGTGGGAAGGTCTCAGTAATTTTTTCTGATCTTTGGACAATATGGCCCTGCTCGGAGATGGATGCTGAGGCAAAACTCTCCACTCACCTGACGAAGGTGCAAAGCCCCGAAAGCTGGTGGCGTGTGCTATCAAATAAACCTGTTGGACTTTAACCTGCTGTTGTGAGACTTCTTACTGTGTTTACGCCAGTCCAACGCCGGCACCTCCACATCATAACTACCATTGAGACAGAATCACAGAGAAAGCAAACTGACTTTAGTCGGTGCGGACACGGTTGCGATGCCGTCTTGCTTCAGGAGGATGTGTTGGGCTTTCACCTGTTTTCTCAGTATTTTCTTCTGTTCTTTGGACAATTTGGCCTTGTCTCGGCTGGGCGCCGCCATGTTGGTGCTGCCGGCAGCGGGGAGCCGACTTCCGGCCGCCGCTGCCTGTACTTCCGGTACCGCAGCCTGTGTCATGGTAACAGCGTCAGCAGCTGTCTGTGGTGGTGCTCATCCCGGCCCCGGCCTCACAGCATTCCGGCCAGGTGAGTGAGCGGCTTCTAGTCACAGCGGGGAAGGTGTGTGTGTGTGTGAGTGAAAATATAATAACGGGCACAGAAAGATTTATAGTTAACGAAAAAAATAAAGAGAGGGGTGACTCTGGGTGTCGGAGCGCCCGGCGCATCCTGGGCTCGGAGATGGATGCTGAAGGCAGCAGCGGATTTATTATTGAGTCCCGGCCTGTGTCGCTGCTCCCGGGTCTTCCCGGCTATTAACCACAAATATTTGAAGTGGAAACAGTTTCTCTAAAAACCGCATAGCCAAGAGTTTTGCCGTTCTTTATTTCAGTGTAAAATCGGATGGTGAATGAATGATTTATTTAATAAATAAGCAAACGAATGATGGAAACAAAGCCCCAGATGTGGTTGTGTGGAGGGTTTTGTTTTGAACATCCCTCTTTCCCTCCCTCCTCCCGGGTTGGGTCCAGGGGTCGAAGATGCTCTTTGTATGTGTCGGAATGGCAATCCATCACCTCCATCTTCCCGAGGAGAGAAAACACTCCAGGATCGATCGCCTTTATTAAATGTTATTAAACACTCCCCCTCCTCCCCACTGCAGTACGATGCTGCGGCTGGCCGCCAGCGCTACGTGCTCTTCCCTCACCTAATAGTTCACAGGGAGGTGCAGCAAATGGAAGTCGGCTGCATCTCGCAGTATCAGATGGCACCGTGGATAAGAAAATGAGCACATCCCTAACGAATCAACACTTTTCAAATCCCCGTTTAGCGTTTTTGTTTTATCGGAACTAATTGTCTCAAACAAAATTTTTTAGCCTAACGGTAATCGTGCCTTAACAATTTCTTTTTATTTTATGGAACTACTTATGTTAATCTTAACCTAATGGGAATCGTGCCTTAATTTTAGCGATTTTTAAAAATTTTATTGGAATTAATTATGTCAATCAAAAAAACTAACCTAACAGAAATCGTGCCTTAATAATTTTAGCCCATGACCCACGTTAAAAGAATATTTTATTCTAAATAGCAATTTAATTCTAGTACTTCATTTCTAAAACCCTTAAATGTATACGTTTTGTAAATACCTTTCTATGAATGTTGTGTAACATGCCAGAAACAATGTCTGTATTATTGTTTATTATTCAAGGTGAAGAAAGGAAATTTCTGATTATTTAAACCATGCACATTGTTTATCCATCTATCCTATTGTGTTTCATTGCTATATTCTGCATTTTTCTTCTTATGTGAATACCTTAAAACTTGAGAGTCTATTGCAATGGCAAGATCAAAAATTATGGACTTTATCAGCAGGCCCAGTGATTCCTGTTGATGCACTTATGGATGATTCAACATAAATATTTTTAAATGAATACATTATGTGTTCAACTCTGCAGAGTACTAGTGTTTCAATTTCTGTTAAATAATCTAGCCCACCTCTAGTTTAGAGTTCCAATAAAACAGCAATGAAGAACCAATATCGTTCATGTCACTGAGGTGCCAGTAAAGGCTGATGACAGTGATTCTATATTTCTCCAGAGGATGTTGATGTTCTCCCAGATTGCAATCCATTAGAACTTACTGAACTAATGAGAGCTTTTAAAAAAGGTTGCAAAATTACTGAGGCTGGGAACTGAATATTCAGGGACAAATTTCAGAAGGATAAGCAGAAAAAAAGATGGGATTGTTCGCTTAATAGAGGATTACTTCAGTACATTAATGAAAAATGATCTTAGTTCAGAGAATGAAGATATTAAATTAGTTTGGATGGAGATAAGAAATAATATTGGAAGTTAGTTCCAATAAAGTAACATTGGAAATAAGTAAGCAGCAATATTATAGGGCAGAATATTAATCAAAAAACAATGGGGACATATAAGAAAGGTACAGCAATAAACATGGGTAACTTTAATATTCAGATTAAATGGACTAATCAGATTTGCAAAGATAAATAAAAACAGAAGAAATAGGAGTAGGAGTAGGCCATCCAGCCTCTCAAGCCTGCCCCACTGTTCAATAAGATCATGGCTGATTTGCAGTGGTTCAGTACCACTTTCCTGCTTTCTCCCCATAACCCTTAATTCCCTTGTCAATCAAAAACCTATCCATTCTTGACTTGAATATATCCAGCAAGGGAACCTCCACCTCTTCATCAGGCAGAGAATTCCAAAGATTCACCACCCTTTGCGTGAAGAAATTCCTCCTCAACTCTGATCTGAACTGTGCCCCCCCCCCCAATCTTGAGTCCTGCTATCTTTGTTAAGCAGGAAGAGTGTCTCAACCTCTACCCTATCCATCCCCTTCATTATCTTATACGTCTCTATAAGATCCCCTCTCAGCCTTCTAAACTCCAAAGAGTACAAACCTAACCTATTTAGTCTCTCCTCATAATCCCCAACACTTTCATCTCCAGTGTCAGCCTAGTGAGCCTTCTCTGCACCCCCTCCAAGGCCAATATATCCTTCCTCAAATACGGCGACCAAAACTGCACGCAGTACTCCAGCTGCAGCCTCACCAGTACCCTATACAGCTGCAAAGGTTCCTCCTATGTTTATATTCTATCCCCCTAGCTATAAAGGCCAACATTGCATTCGCCGTCTTGATCACTTGCTGCACGTGCAGACTTTGTTTTTGCGATTCGTGCACAAGGACCCCCAGGTCCCTCTGCACTGTCGCACGCTGCAGCTTTTTGCCATTTAAATAGTAATCCTTCCTACCATTATTCCTACCAAAGTTGCTAACATTATGCTCCATCTGCCAGGTCCTCGTCCACTCACTCAACCTTCCAGATCCCTCTGTAGGCTTTCCACGCCCTTCACGCAATTTGCTTTTCCACTCATCTTCATGTCATCAGCAAATTTCGTCACCCTGCACTCAGCCCCTTTCTTCAGATCATCTATGTGAACGATAAATAGTTGAGGCCCCAGCACGACCCCCGGGGCACTCCACTAGTCACCAGCTGCTAATCAGAATAGCACCCATTAATACCTACCCTCTGCTTCCTATTAGACAACCAATCCTCTATCCTGTCTAACACCCTACCCGCAACTCCCTACACCCTAACCTTTTGCAGCAAACTTTTGTGAGGCACCTTATCAAATGCCTTTTGGAAATCCAAAAATATCACATCCACTGGTTCCCCTTTATCTACTGCACTAGTCACTTCGTCATAGAACTCCAATAAATTCATCAAGCATGACTTCCCCTTCACGAATTTGTGCTGCATCTGCTTGATCAAACAATTCGTATCCAGGTGCCTCATTCTTTCTGCTTTGAAGACAGATTCAAATATTTTTCCAACTACGGACATTAAACTAACCGGTCTATAATTCCCTGTCTTCTGTCTGCTGCCTTTTTTAAACAGTGGCGTAACATTAGCTGTTTTCCAATCTTCTGGCACTTTCCCAGAGTTCAGCGAATTCTGAAAGATAATTACTAGGGCATCAGCTATCACCTCTGCCATTTCCTTGAGAACCCTGGGATGCATTCCATCCAGTCCCAGGGACTTATCTGCCCTCAGCCCCGGGAGCCTATCAAGCACCACCTCTCTAGTGACTTGATATCCTTGATTATTGTGTATTTGGAACATTTTCTTAGAATAATACATTGTACAACTAACCATGGAGCTGACAACTTTAGATCTGATAATATTTACTTAATTACACACAATTAATCAATGATCTCCTAGAAATAGATCCTCTAAGGAAGAGCGATCACCATAAAATTTTACATTCAGTTTGAGGATGAGAAACTTGGGTCTGAAACAAGTGTCTTAAGCCTATATAAAAGCAATTCTAAAGCTATGAAAAGAATTGGCAACAATGGGCTGGGAAAATAGATTAAAAATTGTGGTGGTGGATAAGCAGTGACAGACATTTAAGAAGATATTTCATAACTTTCAATAAAAATATATTCCATTAAAAAAAGGCTCTTTGGGAGAGTTGAGCCTTGGTTGCAGGTGTCATGGTGGCACAGTTGTTAGCACTGCTGCAGCACAGCAACGTGGACCCGGGTTCTATTCCTGGCTTGCTTCACTGTGTGTGCAGAGTCTGCACTTTCTCCCTACGTGTTTGCTCAGGGTGCTCTGGTTTTCCACAATCCGAAAGATGTACTGGTTAGGTGCATTGACCACGCCAAATTCTCCCTCAGTATAACCGAATAGGTGTCAGATTGTGGCAACTAGGAATTTTCACAGTACCTTCATTGCACTGTAAAAGTAAGGTTACTTGTGACACTCATTCAAAAAAACTAACTAAGGAAGTTAAGAATGGTATTAAATTAAACTAAAAGTCTTAATATTCTAAACAGTGGCATGCCAGAAGATTTGGAAAATTTAGAAGCCAGTAAAGGATAACTTAAAAATGGGAGAAAATAGAGTATGAGAGTAAACAAACTGCTGTTACAAGCATTTAAAAAGAAAGCGAGTAGCTGAAGTAGCAATGGTCATTCAGAATGAGACTGAGGAATTAGTAATGGAAAACCAGAAAATTGTAGAGATGTTAAACAAGTATTTTTGTGTATGACTTCAGAGGTAGAGTACATTGAAATCATCCCAAAAAAGTACAAAATTCAGGGGAAGAGATAAGAGAGAAGCTTTAAAAAAGTCACTACCACTCGAGGAAAAAATATTTGGAAAGCTAATGGGATTAAAGGTTGACAAATTTCCTGGTATTGATGGTTGTCATCTTATGGGGTTCAAAAGTGGCTGCATGAGAGTGAATACATTGGTTGAAATTTTTCAGAATTCCCAAATTCTACATTTGTCCCAGCAGACTGAATAACCACAAATAATATTGTTTGCTATTCTTAATCTTCTTAACTATCTAAATTAGCTTCCTGCTGTATTTTTGAGATTGCAAAAAGCATTAGAAAAAGGAACAAAGCTGATCATATGACCCCTTGAACAGTTGTTAAGTAAAATAATGGTTGATCTGATTGTGACCTCAACTCTACTTTCTTGTTCCCTGCAACCCTTGTCATCCCTGTAGTCACCTTGCCGCTGCCTTGCCAGCCTTCAGTTTCCACCACCAGGACATCTACTTGCCCATTTGGCCCAATTCTATGATTCTTCCCACCACAAAACTCGCTTCGGTAGGTTTGCACTAAATTCTATCCGAAGAAAAATAAAATGTGCCAGGAACAGGTGTGATTGGCAGAATTATCTGCCATCCAAGATCAAAAACAATTAGAAGCGATGCATCAACTTTCTTAACATTTCATTCTACCTCCCCATGGACAATGACACCACCATTGAACGTCTGAAACTGACACTGATTATTATCTCCTTTGAAGATCTTCACTCCTTGGCCTCCAACCTTAGTCTTCCAACACTGAATAGTCCGTTTCTACTTCTTTCCTAAGTATAACAAACAAAATTGCTCTTGCACTGTTGAACTTATTTCCTCCTATCTTCATTCCCTTTTATTTGCCTTCTTCAGTCTCTAATTGCCTACATCTGTGATTTTTCCAATGCTGATCATCACTTCAGCAGTTTCCTATCTAAATCATTTCCTCTTCACTGTGGATGTCTGATCCCTCTAAACCTTTATCTCTCATCAGAGCATGCTTGGGGCTTTCTGCTTTTTGAGCAGCGGTCTCCACTCTCAACTGCCTCCTCCGCCTGGTTAAACTTGTCTTCGTATTGAATGGCACCTTCTTTAATTCAACTTACTTCTTACACATAAAAGAGATGGAAAGGGCCCTAGTTACGGTTATCTTTTTGTGGTGTACAAGGAACCCCTCCATAACCTGTTTCTGGTACATTGATGACTATATTAACTCTCTTCAGCTGTCACCCTAAACTAAAAAACATGATCAACTTTGATTCCAATTTCCATCATTTTTTTTCACCTGATCCACATATGACTCTTCCCTTCCTCTTTGTCTAAATTTCATGGGATAGGCTATCCACAAATACCCACTGGTTCTCACAAATGCATCAATTACATTTCCATTTCTCCTTCTCCTTTTCTAACAAAAGGTCATTGACCTGAAACATTCTGTCTCCACAGATGCTGTAAGAAGTCTGACAACACCAGGTTTAAATCCAACCGATTTATTTGATAGTACACTCGCAAGCTTTCGACTCTATCGTCTTCGTCAGGTGAATGGGGTGTTCTGGTCTCCAACAGCACACGTACCAGCACAGACTGTTTACAGATTACTGATTAGAATGCGAATCTTTACACCTAACCTGCTATTCAAGTTTTAAAGTGGCTAACAATATAAGTGGAAGGAGCACTGAGCACAGGTTAAAGAGACATGTATTGTCTCCAGACAGCACAGTAAGTGAGGTTTTTTGCTAATCCAGGCAAGTCATGGGGGTTACAGATAGTGTGACATGAAGCCAAGATCCCTGTTAAGACCATCCTCGTGTGTGGAACTTGGCTATCAGTCTGTGCTCAGCGGCTCTGCGCTGTCATGTGTCGTGAAGGCCCCCTTGAAGAACGTTTACCCCGAAGGTCAGAGGTTGAATGCCCGTGACTGCTGAAGTGTTCGCTGAGAGGAAGGGAAGAGTTTCGCCTGGTGATTAGACCTAGATAGGTCTATGGCTGGGTAGGTTTTGATGTGTTCGGCACAACTTGTGGGCCGAAGGGCCTGTTTGTGCTGTAGTGTTCTATGTTCTATGATTGTTGAGCAATGTTCATTCATCTGCTGTCATAGTGTCTGCATGGTCTCCTCAGTGTACCATGCTTCGGGACATCCTTTCTTGCAACGTATTAGGTAGACAACGTTGGCCAAGTTGCAAGAGTATGTCCCATGTACCGGGATAAGTTGAAGACTCTGGAGTCTTCAACATATCATTAATGATGACAAACATCTCGCCAGGGCCATCCCTACATTCCCACTTCTTGCCTTCCGACAACCACGCAACCTCAAACAGACCATTGTTCGCAGCAAACTACCCAGCCTTCAGGAGAACAGTGACCACAATACCACATAACCCTGCCACAGCAACCTCTGCAAGACATGCTGGATCATCGACATGGATAACATCATCAAACGTGAGAATACCATTTACCAGGTACACGGGACATACTCTTGCAACTTGGCCAACGTTGTCTACCTAACACGTTGCAAGAAAGGATGTCCTGAAGCATGATACATTGGGGAGACCATGCAGACACTACAACAGCGGGTGAATGAGCATCGCTGGACAATCACCAGGCAAAACTGTTCCCTTTCTGTTGGCAAACATTTCAGCAGTCACGGGCATTCGGTCTCCGACCTTCGGGGTAAACGTTCTTCAAGGGGGCCTTCACAACACATGACAGCACAGAGCCACTGAGCACAGACTGATAGCCAAGTTCCGCACACATAAGGACGGCCTTAACAGGGATCTTGGCTTCATGTCACACTATCTGTAACCCATGACTTGCCTGGATTAGCAAAAAACCTCACTAACTGTGCTGTCTGGAAACAATACACATCGATTTAATCTGTGCTCAGTGCTCCTTCCACTCACGTTGTTAGCCACTTTAAGACTTGAATAGCAGGTTAAGTGCAAAATTTGCATTCTAATCAGTAATCTGTAAACAGTCTGTGCTAGTATGTGTGCTGTTGGAGACCAGAACACCTCATTCACCTGACAAAGACGATAGAGTCAAAAGCTTGTGAGTTTACTATCAAATAAATTGGTTGGATTTAAACCTGCTGTTGTCAGACTTCTTATTGTGTTTACCCCAGTCCAACGCTGGTATCTCTACATCATGACTACTATCGACTCCACAGGCGCTAGCAGACCAGCTGAGTATTTCCAGCATTTTCTGTTTTTGGTTTGTTTTCCAGTACTTGACTCTTGTTGAAGGTGAGAGGAGAATTCCCATTCTGGGGAAATCTAGAATTAGGAAATAAAATTTCAAAATAAAGGATTGCCTGTTTAAAATGAGGAAATTCTTGTCTGAGACTGTGAAGCTTTCAAATTCTTTGCTCCGAGAGCTCTGGAGGCTGAGTCACTAAACTTACTCGAGACTGTGATCGAAGATATTTGAACTACAGGGATGATGAGGGTTACACGAAATTAGAGTCGAGGCCACAATCAGATCAACCGTTATTTTACTTAACAGTTGTTCAAGAAGTCATATGATCAACTCTGCCTCTCTTTCTAATGCTTTTTGCAATCTCAGGTTATCTGAATCTTTTCACAATGCAGTCAATTTGCTCACAACATGCTTTCACAAACAACAAATAAAGACCAGATACTGTTTTTTTTATGGTGTAGGTTAAGGGATAAGTATTAACTTGGACAACAGGGCATCTCCCTAGATCTTCCAAGTGGTGCCTTTGAATCTTTACATCCGTGTGAGCAGACAGAAGGGACTGATTGTGCTGAAATGCCCCTTTGTTATGTGCTAAAGTCTCTAGATCACTCAACGTCTGAGTTAGAAGGTTGTGGATTCAATAATTTAGAATCCATAGGTACCCACAGTGCAGAAGGAAGCTATTCAGCTCATCGAGTCTGCACTAACGTTTTGGAAGAACACTCTACTTAGGCCCACACCTCCATTCTATCCCCACAATCCTGCGCATTGATCATGACCAACCCACCTAATTGACACATCTTTGGACATTAAGGGGTAATTTAGCATCACCAATCCATCTAACCTGCACATCTTTGGACAGTGGGAAGAAATCAGAGCACCCAGAGGAAACCCACACAGACGAGGAGAAGATGAAAACTCCACACAGGCAGTCACCTAAGGACAGAATCAAACCTGGGTCTCTGGTACTGTGAAGCAGCAGTGCTGATCATCATGCTGTGATTACAGGATGCTGTTTATTTGCAATTGCATTAATACAGTGAAGCATCAATCAAACTGTTTTGTTCTGAAAACTTTTGGCCAGGAGTCACTGATTACCCAATCAAGAGAATTGTGATCTAATGGAGTTTAACGCAGTTCATTCAGAAGCAACAATTTATATAAAATACTTTAAATTAGATATACGACTAGTAACAAATTGGGCAGGATGGCTAGCATGCAAACTAACTTCTTTCTCCTCTTTCCCCTTTTTCTCAATATCTCTTGAGTGCCTCATATCTTCAGTCTTCTCAAATTGTCCAAGGACATTAGCCTGAATCCATCCTTAGGAGTTCTTTCCACCACTGCTGCACCAAGATCTCCCACAGTCTTTTTCTTTGTATCCATTTTCAGGGTTGGTTCTGGGTGGATATTATTGTCAAGGCCTTTTCACTCTATAAAGATTTGTTTTGTTATCTTCTAAAATATCAAGCTGTTTTTTAAACTCTATTTGAGAATCATGCCTTTAATGTCATTTACCTGTCATTAACTATGTAAGCCTTTGCATGTTGCTATTGATCAATTAGGCATATGCCTTACATCATCCTTTTCTTATCTCATTTCCCTTGGTCAATTCAATCCTTCTAAGAAACATTCCACCTCTGGCTTTCAAACCTTGTTGCAGAAATTTCCTTATATTTGAATCTGTTCCACTATTGATTATTTATGTCTAAAACTATTCAGAAGACCTGTTAACAAGTTCATAAGTTGCCATTCAAACCAGTATACTTGTTTGTTAGAAATGAGTATAAACCAACAGTGAATTGGTACCATTGCAGTTTTACTGATATTTTTATTCAGCACAGAAATGTGATGGAAATTAAACATTAAAAACCAGAATGCAAAATTGATACAATATTTAAGATTATTATTTTTAAATCTGGAAATCAATTTTCCTTTCATAAGTTATGTGAAGTTGCTTCTTAGGAAGTGAATATTTTTCTAGATTCGTATATTGGTCTCAAACATTCTCATCTTGCATAAAGCATTAACTAGATGCAGGGTAAATCTTCATCTAACAGAAATGAGAGGTTAGTGATGCAAGTATGAAAATTCTGTGCAGTACGTAAAAAAAATTGAGTTGTGAAAACTGATTGAATTACCATTACTGAGAAGGTGATTTTTTTATTAACAAATGATTATGTAGTCCTTAACCAGCAGCAACTGTAGATTTTTACATTCAGTGGAAACTATAAAATACATGGTCAACTTTGTATAGTCCAAGGAACCTTTCTGATAAATGTAAAATTGTTAATATAAATTTTCTATATAAACACTTCGGTATACAAGATGTTTACATTATATAAGCACATGGCTATTGTTTTCCTTCCTTCATCCCCTATTCGCCTTCTCCTATTGCATTGATACTTTTACTTTGCAAGGATATGGCCGAAAGAAGAGCAAATGCTCTCCAGTGCCCAAACCAAGTTAATCTAATGAGACTGTCTGTCTGTATTTAACTGCATAAGCATTACAACTGAGTCAAGTTCTGTTGTTGCTCAACTTTGATGTAAATTTCAGTTAATATTACTGAACAGCAAATACAACAAGAACTATGGCTGGTGATTTTATTTTTCTTTCCTCATCCAAAGGATAGTGAGATCAGTTGTAGTACATTGTTCGAGATTAACTTAGCACAAACAGTACATCTAAAGTCACTAAGCCGTCAGGGAAAGCTCCAAGGTATCGGAATTTTTTAAACCCCTAATTTTCAATTTAGATGATTTATTACAGAAAAAGAAACTGTATTCCAACTATTATCCATACTTGCAGCTCTTCTTCAACAGTTTAAAGTCTGTTGTATTTTAATAACCTGCTACAAATCTTGGTTTAGTTTCTAATTAATGGTTTACTGGACCAATAACTAGAAATAAACATGTTCTAAGTTTTACTGATAGTTCCTTCAGTTCAACAACACAAGTCATTCCTGTAAGCAGTCTCCTTGTGTCCGGAGATCAGACCATACTGCTCATAAGTAAATGTCTGTCATAATCCAGAGACATGCAAATAGTATCCCTTCTAACGTGCACTGGATATTGTGTCTTGCAGGAGTGCCTAACTGTATGCGTCTTTAATCTTTCAGGAGACAGAAATATTTAGTGAGATGAAACAAGTAAGCAGGCAAAGTCTAAAAACCCTATTATTTACAGCTTTAACAGTCAAATTTGCAAATTTCCCATTGCATCATGTAAAAATTATTTAAATATCATGACAAGTCTTAGAAAATTAGTAAACAGGAGAATCTGCAAGTTTTACTGAATTTGGATCTGTGCCAGCATAGCAAATAACTTGGGAATAATTTACAATATTGATGGTGATGATTCTCAACTGAAATTTGAATGCGAGGTGCATGATGCAATTTCTTGGTGTATTAGATTTTGTATGTTAAAAATTTCATCTACAGAACATTTATTTCCTTTGGGTCTACTAGTGCCATCAACAGTTTGTTATTTAGTGGCAACCCTGATCCAAGGCTTCTATTTGTTTATTTCCTTTGGCTGATCCAAGGGCATCAGCATTATCAGACTTGATGTTGGACAATTTAAAAAGGGAGACAAGTGAGAAAATATCTTCATCCTTCTACCAATTATCCATTTTGTTTAATGTGTGTTTTATCTGTTGAGTTTGATTGTGTTACGTTGTTGATTAATAACCTATAATGCATGTTTAATTACTTTGATCCCTGAGGTATATTTTGTGAATGTTTATCAAGACACATGTCGAATAATCAACTATGTTCACAGAGTCACCAAATTGTTACAACATAAAAGGAGGCTACATAATCCATCATGTTTTGCACGTCCAAATAAGTATTATGACTTAGTGTCTTTCCCTACTTTTTCCTCATATTCATGCGTATTTGTTTCTATCCAGGTAGTCATCTGTGTCCTTTTGAATGCTTCAATTGCACCAGCATCTACCACACTTACAGGCTGTACCTGAACCACTTGTTGTGTGAAAGTTTTCTTCTATCATCATATTTATTTCTTCTACAAATCACCTTAAATCTATGCACTTTCATTCTTGATCTTTTACAAATGGGAACGGTTTCTCCTTATCTATTCTGTCCAGCCCATTCATGATTTTGAACATGAGGATGTGGTCAAGAAGGCATATGGTGTACTGGCCTTCATTAATAGAGAGATTGAGTTTAGGAGCGGGAGGTAATGCTGCAAATTTATAAGACCCTTGTCAGACCCCACTTGGAGTACTATGTGCAGTTCTGGTCGCCTCACTATAGGAAGGATGTGGAAGCTATTGAGAGGGTGCAGAGGAGATTTACAAGGATGTTGCCTGGATTGGGAGGCATGCCTTATGAAGATAGGTTGAGGGAGCTAGGTTTCTTCTCCCTGGAGAGATGAACGTTGAGGGGCAACCTGATAGAGGTTTATAAGGTGTTAAGAGGAATAGATAGGTTGGATTCTTGGAGGCTATTTCCCAGGCTGAAATGGTCGCTACGAGAGGACACAGGTTTAAGGTGCTGGGGGGCAAGTACAGAGGAGATGTTAGAGGTAAGTTTTTCACTCAGGGTGATGAGTGAATGGAATCGGCTGCCGTCGGTGGTAGAGGCGAACTCGCTGGGGTCTTTTAAGAGACTTCTGGATAAGTACGTGGGATTTAATGGGATTGGGAGTTACAGATAGTTCTATGGCCTGTTAGGTACTGATATGATTGGCACAATTTGTGGGCCGAAGGGCCTGTTTGTGCTGTAGTGTTCTATGTTCTAACGTCTCTATCAAATCACTTCTCAGCTTCCTTCTCTCCAAGGAGAATGATCCCAATCTATCCTCATAACTAAAATATTTTATCCCTGGAACCATTCTTGTAAACTATATCAAATACCTTCTGAAAGTCCAAATACATCACATCAACAGCATCACCTTCATTGATCCTTTCTGTTATCCCTTCAAAAAACTCCAAGTTAGTTAAACAAAATTTCCCCTTGAGAATTGCTTGGTCAACCCACATTTTTCCATGGGACAACTATTTCTAGTTACTAATCCACTGTTAATCTGACTGGTTTGTAATTGCTAGGGCTTTCTTTACAGTCTTTTTTGAGTAAGGGTGCAACATTTACAATTCTCCACTCTTCTGACATCTTCCCTGAGTCTAGAGAAGACTGGAAGATTATGGCCAGTGCCTCCACAATTTCCGTTCTTGCTTCCTTCAGTATCCTTGGTTGCATCTCCACCCAATCCCATTGCACACTTGATGCAAAAGTAAACAACAACTTGTAGTTTCTTTAATATAATAAAATAACCCAAGTCACTTCACAGGAGCTTTATTACACAGAATATAGCTTTGAGCCAGATGAGGGGTATGAGAGCAGATGCTTAAGAGGTAGGTTTTGAGGAGCATCTTAAAACAGAAAGTGAGGTAGAGAGGCAGAGGGTTTTCCAGAGCATGGGTCCCAGGTATCTAAATGTATGGCCACCAGTGCCACATGATTAAAACTAGGGATGCTTAGGAGGCCAGAACTAAAGGATTGCAAATATCTCAAGAGCATTGTGAGGCTGGAGAAGATTATAGAAATAGAGAGGGATGAGGCTATGGAGTGATTTGGTCAAGAGGATGGATTTTTAACACCAAAGTGTTACTTGACTAGGAGACAATGTAGGTTAGAGAACAGAGAGATGGATAATTGATTAATGGTTGTCCCAACATGGATTTTGAAATTGAAATCTTTTATAAAGGATCCATTCTTACTGAAGATGTATAGTATATGGAGAAAACTCATTATGGAAACAAATTGTCAATCTTTATCAGAGTCAATGTGGCGAGGGAGGTATTTCTGAGTCTCCCCATGGCATCTTTCTTGCAATGAGAGACAGTGCATCAATCACCAGCAATAGGATCTTCTGGTTTCATTGCTGTCAAAGGAATTGCCCATTGGCTGCACCCCAGACCAATTTCATCAGCATTCATGTCACTAAGCCAATGAAGTGTAAAATGGCTCGGCATGTTGAGTGGATGCATGATAGCCATAAACCCAAAAACCTTGTGTTCAGTGAATTGGCCACTGAGTCATAACCTCCTCTGTGTCCATACCTTTGCCACAAGGACACTTGCAAGTGAGTTATGAAAATGGCTAATATTTTCCAGTTGGCTGGAATTTTCCAGTTGTTCACACTGACAGGATCTTCTGGTCTGCCAAGTATACATCCTAGCCATTGGTTTCCTGATGGTGTGGGATGCAGTCAGTGGGCAATCTCTTCTTCTAGTCCTGCTATTGTCGATCCTGCCATTAGTAAATGGTGCACCACTGCAAGAAAGATGCCATGGGGGCGCTAGAAACCACCCACACCCACGCCCATTAACCGTGACAACTAGGAGACAGATGCTGGAAGCTGACTCTCTTGAAGGGCATTGGAAGAGACAAGCAAAAACAAAAGTCTTAGCTGATTGAGAAGAGAGCCCAGACAAAGCAGAGGCCAGCAAATGATGCATCTTCTGAGCCTGCTATTTTCCTCTCTAGCAAACCAGACACTGCAATGCCGGAGAGGGTTCCTGAGCAGCAACAGGTGATGCCCAACAGAGTTGACCAATAATATATAAAATTAATTTTGCAGTCAGGAAAGCTGCCTCAATGCATCCTGTTGATAAAATTCTGTTATCCTGGCAGTGGTCACAATTCTTTCTTTCTGATCCACCTATATTTGACACACCACAGTAATTTAAAAGCTGATTACTGTGTGACAACGGCTATCCGCTCATTGGCATAGCTCATGGCTTTGGTTTGGAACACCATTTGCATACAAAATGAGAGCCATGCTGTAACAAGAAACACCATAGGGCATACAACTGACAGCTTCCACTACCTGGACTACTCTGGAGGGACCCATCAGTGATCAGCTGAATGGGTATTCAGACTGTGACACTGGCATCAGGCATTGCATCTTGATGGATTCTGTAAGTGTTTTGATACAGGTGATCGTCTTCTTGTTGCAAAGGATGGATGCAAGTTCTACACACAGTCAGCTGTAATATATATGCACACTTATAGTTCTGGGATTTTGATTTTCATACATGAATAACCAGTACCACCTGCAATTTTCTTTACTCCTGGCTTTGATTTGATTTCCACAATTGTCTTTCTTAAAGGCAATGGCATGTCACATTATCACACAGCAGATTTGATTTTCTTACGATAACTCAGTTACAGGTACAACACTGAGACTGTGTTTTCTTACAAGCAGAGGTAATCTGAAGAAAAGTGACATGTCTCTTGTTTTCCAATATCTAGCTTTGAGTAGCATTGGTAGTGGTCTGGGAACCAGTCACTAGTTTTCCTCCTTAGTTTTAAGTTATTTGTAGCCTGGGAAAAAATAAAAATAATTATCCATTGGATGGGGAGGAGAGGATTACAAGAGAGGTTAAACAAGATCAAACAGAACAGATAAGAAGAACAGAAGGGTTGTAGAAGTATGATCAGCAATTCTGTTGATAGATTCAACAGTAATTTTCAGAAGAGTATCAGATTAATCTGGAAAGGAAAAGAGGCACAGGGATGTTTGGAAAGTGTTAGGAATGGGACAGATTGTATAGCTCTTTCTGACACCTTGCATAGGTGTAGTGAGCTGAATGGATTTCTCTGCAATATCAGTCTAGAACAGCAAAATAAGATGAATCAAAAATGTGAGCATTTAAAAGGAAAAAAAGTATAGCCTTCGGTGATAGTGGAATTCATTAAATTTATCATCAATAATTTCATTAAATTGAATGTGTTCTTGTCTAATGCTTAATCTTACAATAAAGTGTGCTTGTAAAGTATTGCTTCAGTAATGTTATAAATAATGGTAAAGTGAATTTATAGTTGTGGCTGGGATTGTCAATCATTCTAAATTGTCATGACATTTCCAGTATTCAAAGTCTGATTTCTTGTTCAATGCTAATGGCAAACCAGAAGCAATTATTAACATGGTGTGGATATTTTTCATTGCCTTTCTACACTTTGGTTTATTATAAGATTGCTGGAAATGGGGAGAAAAAAGGATGTGGCAGGGTGATTGGAAGCAGGAAGTCATGTGATGAAACCCCAGGAATATGATAGGAATATGTCAGCAACCTTAGCTCTGATGGATTCCCTCTCACATCAGCAGCTGGCAATGCTGCATAAAAGGTGGGAAGTAGATTAGCTGACAGGATTCCACAAATTTCTGATGCATCGCATCAGGGCATTCCGAATCTTGTTGGAAAAATGATTGTCATAAACTGCAAAAAACAATTTTTCAACATTTAATACCGAGTTTCGTCTCTGAAATAAAAATGCAGATTTCAGCATGAATTAACATGCAAGCTCTTAAATCATAGTTTTTTGATTTATTTTTATTGTTTGATGCAGGATGTTGGTGCAACTGTGTCTGTACATTTACTGCAAATGTCTGTGGCGTTTTCTCAAATTTGTCCTACGAAAAATAACAGGAAAATGTGAGTTGCAAAGAATCTGCTACAGCAAGAAGCCTGGAGCTGAAAGGACATTGAAAATAGGTAGGTGCCCTCTTTTTTTCACTGACCAGCATTTTTCGGCTGAGACGAGCTTCTATGTTTATCTAATGTCCTGTTATTCATAAACTATATGTGTCCCTCATCCCAAATTACATCTTGATTGTTTACAAATTCGTCCTTTGGCATTCCCATAGTGAGAACATTGCTACCATTTGCTACCTACTTTCTGATAAGTAAGTTCATTATAGAAGGAATTGTGAGATGCAAAATCCATCTTGGCACTCACTTCTGCTTACTATTCAAACTAACTTTAAATTTCAGCTAATTATAACCTCTGGTTATGTAATGCAGTGTTTAAAAAAGATCACCACCTGTTTTGACCGGCAGTGCTGCTATTAATTCCACTTTCAATTGATTGTTTGAAGCCGCTGGTATAAGTTGGGAGGTGGCCATTGTCAGTGTCATATGAAAGGATCCTCAGCTGCAGCCAAGGAAAACTAAATGAGTTTTGGAATACAGTTTTATGGCAAACGCTTATGGGTTTTCAGTTTTAAAGGATATAAAATCAACATATTTGCTGCAAAATGCTACTTGCTGCTCTGAAATATTAGTTTTTAATCATTTCTAATGCTTCTACCTTCCTCTTCAAGGTCCTTCACACTTGGCCACCATGCTTCTTTCCTAAAAAAATAATGGCATTCTACTTAACTCTCTCATGGTGCTTCCCTGGCCCCACACGTAATTTTGTATATGTTTGCTTCATTCTCAGATGCAACTGCATTCTGAAACTAAGTGCACTGCTTTGGCATAAATTGCAGTGAAAGGATGAGAGCAGATTGCAATAAATATGTTATTAAATATTGCTAATACAATGACAGGCAGGAGATTAATGTCTCCACAGTTCCAGTTCAGTATGAATTGTTAGTACACTTGTCTGCATTAGAATAATATGATTTTGTTATTTTTCTTGCCAGAGGAATCATTAAAGTCCTCCAGGAATGAAGTAAGTAGAAAATTTCACATGCAATGTATTATTATTAATGCAAAAACTATTTCTGGATCTGAATTAATTGGGATAGCTCTGAGCCTGTTTTCTCATTCACTGAGATCTTAGCTGACTTGTGACAACTCCAAGTGACTGCCTTTGCCTCGTCCCTTAACAACTTTGCTTAACAAAAATCTTTCAATCTCAGATTTAAAATTAACAATTGGTCAAGCATCAATTATCAATTGCTGAAGAGAGTTTCAAATTTCTATCACCTTTGTGTTGCATTGTTTTCTAATTGTACTCCTGAAAGTTCTCATTTTTAGACAATGCCTCAAATCCTGGAAATGGCTCCACTCCATTTACATTATCTGCTCCCCTCAACACCTTAAACTTCTCCAGTCAAATCACACATTAACTTTTTAAATTTCACTATTATATGCATAATTTGTGTAATTTCTCCTTGTAATTTTAAATCTTTGGAGTCCAAGAGCTGGATTTTCATCTGCGAATCAGCAAAATTTCCAACTCATCCCCCCCCTCCCCCTTCCCTCCCCAACCCCAACACCTGTTGCCCTTCATGCTCCTCATGCCCACCATGCCAAGTTATGCCCCCAATAATGCACCAAGACATATTATATACAGCCATCAGTTGGCTTCTGTAGCTTTAATCATCAAAAATCATTATTTGATTCCCCTGCAACAGCACATTTGTGCAACCCTGCCATTCAATAAACCTTCACCTGTTACTAGTTCTGTCTGCTACATTCTTTTGCCTAGTGTCCTACTGTGTGCAAATCTCACCTCTAATCCATCATCTAAAATAGGTGAAGTATCAGTATATGACCTAATAGTTGCAAGTATGAAATCAAGTGGCAGTGTATCTTTTTCATTATTCCCTCAATCTTCCTACACTGCCTGGCCAGATTGCAACTGTGGGATTTCTGGAAGGAAAGTTAGGTTGAGGGGTTGCAAAATTATGCTGAATCTGTCTGTAGCTTATGTCAAAAGATTCTTGGATGAAAAGAAAATGTGGTGTGATAAGCAGGGTTAGAAGTGAGAATACTGTCATCCCAGCCTCCACAATAGTATATTGTGGGCAGCATGGTGGCACAGTGCTTAACATTGCTGCCTCAGAGCACTACGGACCCAGGTTCAATTCAGCTTTAGGTGACTGTGTAGAGTTTGCACATTCTCCCTGTGTCAGCGTGAGTTTCCTCCTACAGTCCAAAGACATGTGTCAAGAGGACTAGTGGAGTAAGTGCATGGGGCAATGGGCGTAGAGTATGATTGTTGTTGATTTGATGGGCCAAATGGCCTTATGCACTGTATTATATGATTATATGATTTTCAGTGGTTTCAGTTGTACTGCTGGCTGTGGTGATGTGCCCCTTTTATCAGAGGTCACATGACCCGTCAAGCCAGTCACGAGTTGGTTGTTGACATTTGGAGTCTGGGAGTTTTGAGTTTCCAAGCTTTCTTATTGTCCAACATATATAGTTTTTCCAAAATAAGTTTCCTGTCTGTTTACTTGTCTTGTTATTTGTCAATTCCTCACAGTTATTACATTTAGTGATGAGATAAAATCGGATTTTTTTTTGTCATCTGCTTTAACTCAGGAGAACAATCTTTGAATCACAACCTTTTGTTAAGAAACACTACTACAACAACTTGAGTGCCAAATGACTTTATTTGGGAAGTTGGAACCGTTTGACTCTGAAACAGAGCAGTTGATCCAATATATGAGGCATCTGTGATTATCTTTTAAACCAATTAAACTGGGGTTGGGGGTGTGGGTTAGGAAAAGCAGAAAATAATCCTTTGAACAACCTGTGGGGCTCAGATATATCATCTAATTCAAAGCCTGACTTCTCCAGAGGCCCCAGATGCAAAAACATTCAAATAGCTGTTTGAACTGGCCATTGTGCACTATTACCTAAAGCCGTCAGTGACAATGCAATAATATAAATTTAATTCTATAATGAGAAACCCAGGGGGAATTATAACAGTGTTCATGACACAATTGAGACAGTTAACAGAACAATGTGAATTCAGATTGACACTCAATGTTAAGAGAGAGGTTGGTTTGTGGTGCAAATAAGTTCACCTATAAAAGTAATTATTAACAGAGACGGAACTTACCTTAACAAGAACATTGGGAATTGTCCTGGCTCCAGAAAGCACTGAAAAAGATACGTTAGACTTAAAGTATGCAACTGGGTCAGGTCAACCAACTTGGGCAGGAAACTTCAGGGCGCCAGAGATGAAAATGCTGAAAGTAGAGTGTCAAAAAGCAGCAACTAAGATAGGGCAGAGATACAGAAGGTCTAATCTGCAGATCAAGAACTTAAAATAATACTACTGGTGTGGCAATGATTAATGCAGTCCATCAACTGTGCATTTAGTACTGGTTACAAGCAGGCAGCACAAAGATGCTGTGGAACCTACATTATACCCAATGGACAGAGTTAATTGAACATTGTGACTATTTTCAAGGGCTATCGGTTTGCACCACTTCTTTCTCCCCTACTTGATATCAAAAATACTTCCATCTATCACGGAAAATTGCTAACAACTAAGAACAAACAGTATCGAGATGATCACTTCTCTGCTCATTCACCATTCAACTGGCTGCCAATCCACCACCTTCCTTATTTCTAACTATTTTCATGCTCCCCCATCCATATTATTTTTGCTGCTCCACCCCTTGCTACTGGTTGCTTGTCATACATTATTGATGCTACTTACCTTGAATGTACTAGGTTATTTTATCTCAATGCTTTCAAACTGAAACTATTAGGAACCATGCCTTAGCTGGATACCAGGCATCACTAGCATAGTTTGGACATTCCAGAGCAGTCATATTTAATTCTATTGGTTAAAACTTAATACTAATCAGAGGCATGTAAGTAGATGCCAATAAGTAAGCTTTGTTTTTCTACGTTTAGCATCAATGTTAACAGACAGTATAAATATTAATTTTGAGATATCTTTCAATTTATAACAACACTGAAAATTAAACAGGAGTACAGTAGTTTGTGTGATATTTGCTTAAACTTTTTTGAAGCATTTTTACTTAGTTTACAGTATATTTTTGGTTGTACATCTTTCATCTATTCACTTTCTATCTGGCAGGTACTCCAGTCTGCTGTAGTCGCTCATATAGACGATATTGAGAAGACTGTGGATAACATCATGCAACTGAAAAAAATTAATCCTGATACCAATCCACAGTAATGAAATTTGGCTTTATACTGTGCATTTTCTATGATTTTTAAGCACTTTTGATGATGTAGTACAAGTACAAAATCTTGTACATGATATAAACCAGTGATTATCTTCACATGCCATTCCATTACATCTGTCACTGAGTATTACTTTTCATTGAAATGAATATATCCAGGATTGAATTTCAGGTTAGAAGTATTTATAGCTGAACGTAGAATTGTTTTACAAAAAGCAATCTTAAATTTGTTGGCATTTACACCAATCCTGTTTGTATGTGAGTATAGTAGATCTTTTTGTTGGGAAATGAGGCAACCTCAGCCATACAAAAGAGGCTAGGGATTGCCCAAGGAGTTAATGGTGGTCAAGGGAGTGCAGATGTTTTCCCAGGCTTCCAATTTAGGATGAGGTTTTTTCTATATTTCCAAAGAGTGCACTTTTGAATTTATCACATGTTAAACATTAAATCTTTAATGCAATGTTATTTTAGGCAGTTTCATGGTACTTCATGTGGGTAATGAAATTCAATTTAATTTTTCATAGTCAAACAGTGTTACACCTCCATACAAGAAAGGAGGCAATTGGATTGATGTGGAGAAGGAGTAGAAGAAGGAGAGGAGATAGGAGGAAAATAGAACAAATAAGGAGGTGGGGAAGGGGGATGGAAGGAAAAGGACTGTAAATTTGTATATCTGCCTATTATTTCAAACAATTAATGAGTAGCGTTTATGATGTAAATGTATGTATTAACTTACCTAAGTAATTTAATCCCTTACATTCAATTATCATTGGATAACATCTAATTCCTTTTTAAAGGTGTATAATGACTCTGCAATAATAGACCCTGTCTCATGTGACTTTAGATGGTATATGATAATTGAGATTTAAACATAGAGGGTATCACGGTCCAACTGGATCCAGTGTTTGTATGTCGTTTGTCCATGCACACTGGCTAATAAGAATCTCAGATTAGCAATTGAGGCACGAACTGTGGCTGAATTTGTTTCCCTTCTTAACTGGGATCACTGAACCTTTATCTTGATTTTAATCCCAACTTGTTTGTCTCCACATCCCCAACAAAAGCGCAACAAGCAGGGAAGGGGCAGGGCCGTGTATGTGGAGAGAGATTAAATTTAACTGCAGTGGGTTTTGAGCAGTGATGCACTGGTTAACGCATCTGACTATGGATGAAAAGATGCCAGGTTCAACTTCTGGCTGATTCAGTGTGAGTTTTTAAAAATAGTTAACCAGCTCCATATTAAGTCCCACTCAGGAAAGGAAGGTCCATAATTTATAAAGGGCAAGAAATTGATGAGGTAAGGAGTTAAAATCTTCATTGAAAATCTCACCACTTTCCCAGCTCCCATAATAAGGCATCAATTAAGGCAGTTGATGAGGCCTGTACTGAAGGCAGTGGTGCTCATTTAAGATGCTAAATGGTGACCCGATCTTGAATTGGTGGCACAAATAGGACCTGATAGGATTGTGGTTGGTGCAGACTTGATGGACCAAATAGCCTCCTCCTGCACCGTAGGGATTCTATGATTCTGAGAATGTACTATTATCACAAGCTTGGGGAAGTGTTGCGCTGTCTGCTGCTTAGTTACAGCACAAAAAGAATAGTATGCATGTAAATACTATTTCAGATTTTCAATATAAACAATCTAAAAACTGTTATTTTGTTCCACCAAGGTTTGGGATTTCTCTGCAAGCCTGTCTCCTACAGATTGTAGGATATCGAAAACTGATTGCAGAAGTTGAAAAACTCCGCAGAGACCAATATGATTCAGAAGATCCACATCATGAAGAAACATTGTTGAAGGTTAATAGACAGAAAGATCACAGATTGCCATACATATTCCTGTTTTTCCATGTAATCCCAAAAATATTTCCTCCTCCAATAATGATCCAGTTCTCTTTTGAAAGTTGCAAAGAATCCTCTTCCACCAGTGCATTCCATTCCCGAACATTGCGCTTTTTAAAAAAGCTTCCCTCATGTCACTATTGCTTCTTTTTTTCAAATACCTTAAATAAGTTTTATCTGGTTTTTGATCCATCCAACAATGGGAAAAATCTCTCCCTATTTACTCTGTCCAGATTTCATTATTTTGAATATCTCTATCAAAGCTATTTTCAACCTTCTTTTCCTCAAGGAAACTAACCCCAGCATCTCTAATCCATCGATGTAACTGGTTCCAGGAAGGAATAACTTTATTTTCATGAATTTTTTTCCTTCTGAATGCATTCGTGTCTTTTCAAAAGTGTGGTGCTCCAATTGGATGGAATAATCCAGTTGAGGTAAAAACAGTGTTTTCTACAGGTCTACCGTTACTTTCTTGCTTTGGTACCCTCTCCCCTATTTATAGAGCCTAGGATCCTATATCCTATTTTAACTGTGCTCTCAATTGGCCTGTCACCTTCACTGATTTGTGCACGTCCCAACTCACTCTGCTCCTGCACCCCTTTAGAATTGTGTTCTTTATTTAGAACATAGAACATTACATTACAGTGCAGTACAGGCCCTTCGGCCTTCGATGTTGCGCCGACCAATGGAACCAATCTAATGACCCTCTAACTCAAACTATTCCAATGTTATCCACTTGCCTATCCACTGACCATTTGAATGCCCTTAAAGTTGGCGAGTCCACAACTGCTGCAGGCAGGGCATTCCACGCTTTTACTACCCTCTGAGTAAAGACCTACCTCTGACATCCATCCAATAATTACTATCTCTTAATTTAAAGCTGTGTTTTGATGTTGCTTTTCCTCATCTTCCTTTCAAAACAAAAACATTCACACTTCTCAACATTAAATTTAATCTGCCTCTTGTCTGCCCATTCTACCAATCTGTCTGTCCTTTTGGTGTTCAACAATACTCTTCTTTCAAGTTTTGTGTCATCCACAAATTTTGAAATTGTGCTGTGTGCAGCAAGTCTGTATCATTAATACATGTCACAAAGAACAGTGGTAATAACACTGATGTATTAAAAGCTATCCTGCAGTCTGGAGAAAACAACTTTTCACCACTGGTCTCATTTTCCTATCATCCAGCCAATTTTTTATCCATATTGCTATTGTCCCTTTTATTCCATGAGCTATAATTTTGCTCAAGTATTTTCTGTGGGATTTATCAAATGCCTTTTGGAAGTCCATGTACACTATACTTCATCATTCTCAAACAAGTTAGCAACGTGATTCACTCTTAATTTCATGCAGGCTTTTCTTAATTAACCTACATTTTCTCAATTTCTTAATCTTGCCCTGAATTATTATTTTTAAGAACTTTCCATGCCGTAAGCTTTAAATTGACTGTCCTGTGGTTGCTCAGTTTAACCTTGCCCTCTTATTTTTGCACAAGATTGTAACTTTTGCAGTTTTCCAGAACTCTGGCACCACATCTGTATCCAAAGAGGATTGGAAAATTATGGCCAATGCCTCTACAATTTCCACCCTTACTACTTTCAGTATCCTTGAATGCATCTGATTCAGCCTTAGTGATTTAACTTGAAGTACAGCCAGCCTATCTTTTTCCTCTTTCAAATTGTAACACATTATGCATCTCAACTATCTCTTCTTCCATCATGACTTAGACAAAATCTTCTTAAAGACAAATTCATAGTCAATTAGAACTTCAGTTATGGTATCTGCCTCCATGCACAAATCCCCTGGTATATCCCTAATCAACCCTACTTTTGCCACCTTTTGGCTATTTATATGCCTGTAGAAGACTTTTAGATTCCCTTTCTATTAGCTGCCAGTATCTACTCATACTCTCTCTTTGCTTTCCTGATTTTATTTTAAAATCATTCCATATCTTCCACATTGTGCCTCATTCCATTAAAAGAACTAGTCATTACTGGGGTAAAAGAAATTGGTGCTAATACTTGCAGTCTGACAGCACATGTGGAGAGAAAAATAATTTCCTTATCAAAATCTTCAATCAGTACTGAAAAATTAGAAACTGAAATTTGAAACAGGTACAACGACAATGAAAAGGAGGGGAAAAGAATGAAAAGAAAAGTCTGTGATAAGGTGAGAAATAGAAAAGATAATGACAAAAAGAATAATGAATTGAAGTAAAATGAGATGGTAATAGGTCCTCTGCCGAAACAAAAGATGGGATGCAGGAATATCTAAATAGAAAAAATTACATTGCAACCAACAACTGGCATCCAAAAAAAGGCAGGAGGGTAGGGGGAGGTGGCAGAGAGAAGGTAGATGCTGCCAGATCTGCTGAGTATTTCCAGCATTTTGTGTTTTCATTTCATATTTCCCAACATCCAAAGTATTCCTGTATTGAACTTATGGACAAAAAAAATCACTTCATGAACTTGGCAAGTATCATGAATTAGATTTCATATTGAAAGAACCTCTGATTTTTCCCTTTTTAAAAAACGTAATGCCCATGTGCTACCAACCCATGTTTAACACTGAATTACAGGTGTCCATGAATAACTTTTAGAAATGGAGAACCATTTTGAAGTAATAGCTATAGTATTACTTCCTTTAATAAAAACCATTTTTGGTGAAATATAAACCTCAGCAAGACTGACAGGTCAGGTTGTGGGTGTGTTTTGAGGCATTTAAGTATCCCATTCTGGAGGGGCATGCCTGTAATTTATAATTTGAGATTTGTTCCTGCTTTTTTGGCATCAGTTTAAATTTAATGCTGACTGGTCAAGTTTTCCAGAGCTCAGGAAACTGAATACGAAAATCAAAGAACAAAACAGCATGGGAAACAGGCCCTTCGGCCCAACGAGCCTGCGCCGCCACCCTGATGTTCCCACCTCTACCCGTGATCCCTGTCTATGTTTATAAAGCTATGGATTGAAACCAAAGTTGAGTCAATTTAAGGAGAATTTGTTCTGCCAATTAGCCTAAGAGCACATTTTTGAGATGTGGGAGGAAACCGCAGCGCCCAGAGAAAACTCTCACAAGCATGGGGAGAATGCACAAACTCCCACAGACACAGGCCTAAATGCATGTAACTCCACAGCACAGCAATAGTCACTGAGCTGTCGTGTTGCCCATCAAATGGTCCAGGTCAAGAGTACATTAACAACGTGAAACGCTGGGATACTCTCAAAATCCAAGAGCAGCCCTCTCATGACCCATCGCATGTACGCCTCTTGTTAGACAACAAGGCGGACCAAAGCACCTGTAGGATAAAAAGAAGTACATCAATATCATCATCTATTTACACACTCCCAAGGCTCATGATCCCTATTTTAAATCAGTTTTCTATACCCCTCCATTCCCTTTCTGTACATGTGCCCATCTAAGTATCTCTTAAATAACTCCAGAGTGCCTGCCTCCACCGCTTTACTTGGCAGCGCATTCCATACCCCCACCACCCTCTGTGTGAAAAAATTCCCTCTAGCATCCCAATTATACCTTACCCCCTCACCCTAAGCCCGTGACCCCTCGTGCTATTTGAGCCCATTCTAGAAAAAAGCTTAACCCTGTTTATCTATCCCCTTCATAATCTTGTACGCCTCTATTAGATCTCCTCTAAGTCTACGTCTTTCTAAGGAGAACAGCCCCAATTTGCCTAATTTCTCCTCATAACTCAGACCTTCCATACCAGGCAGCATCCTGATAAACCTCCTCTGCACTCTGTCCAGAGTCTCCACATCCTTCCGGTTGTAAGACGACCAGAACTAGATGCAGTATTCCAAATGAGGTCTAACCAACGTTTTATACAATTGCAACATTAAAGGCCAGCTCTTGCACTCTATACCCCTTCCTATAAAGGCTAGCATACCATATGCTTTCTTCACAACCTTCTGTACCTGCTCTGCTACCTTCAGAGACTTGTGCACCTGCACCCCCAGGTCCCTCTGCATTTCTGTACTCTTAATAGGTCTATCCTTCATCATATATCTTTCCCCTACATTCTTTCTCCCGAAATGCATCACCTTGCATTTATCAGGATTGAATTCCAGCTGCCATCTATCTGCCCAAGCTACCAGCCTATCTATGTCCTGCTGCATCGCCTGACAGTGCTCTCACTATCTGCAAGTCCAGCCATCTTTGTATCATCTGCAAACTTGCTGATCACTCCACTTATTCCCTCTTCCAAGTCATTTATATATATTACAAATAGAAGAGGTCCCAGTACCGAGCCCTGCGGCATACCACTAGTGACCGACCTCCAGCTAGAAAAACACCCTTCCACTATTATTCTCTATCTCCTATTACTAAGCCAATTACTTATCTATCTAGCTACCTGTCCTTGTATCCCATTAGCCTTGACCTTTTCAACTAACCTCCCATGAGGGACTTTGTCAAACGTCTTACTGAAATCCATATAGACGACATCAACGACTCGCCCTTCGTTGACCGTTTTCGTCACCTCCTCAAAAAATTCTACCAGATTCGTAAGGCACAACCTCCCCTTAACAAAGCCATGCTGCGTATCCCTAATCAGATCGCTTTAAGTGCCTATACATCCTATCTCTAAGAATCCCCTCCAACAACTTCCCTACCACTGACATCAAACTTACTGGCCTATAATTTCCAGGGTTATCCCTACTACCTTTTTAAACAACAGTACAACATTAGCTATTCTCCAGTCTTCTAGGACCTGACCTGAGTCCAAAGAAGAGACAAAGATTTGCGTCAGAGGCCCGGCAATTTCACCTCGCACCTCCCTAAGCAGCCTGGGATAAATGCCAACAGGCCCTGGAGATTTATCAGTTTTAATGCTACCTACCTCTAGCACTTCCTCCCTCGGTATGGTATTTCGCTCAACTAGTCCACAGCTCCCTCAGAGACAGGAGCAGTCAACAAGCTCCTCTCCTTCGTGAATACCGACGCAAAGTATTCATTCAGGATCTCCCCCATTCTCTCGGGCTCTAAGCACAGTTCCCCTCCTCTGTCCCTAAGAGGTTCGATTTTTTTCTCTAACCACCCTTTTATTCCTAACATAGAAGTAAAAAGCCTTTGGATTTTCCTTAATCCTCTCCACCAAAACCATTTCATGCCCCCTTTTTGCCCTTCTAACTCCCCGTTTGAGCTCCCTCCTACTCTCTTTATATTCCTCCAACGCTGTCTCCGTTCCCAGTTCCTCTCTTTTCTTCCTAGCCAAGTCCTCAATATCCCTAGTAATCCACGGCTCTCTAATCCTACCTTTCCCATCTTTCCTCTTAGCTAACATACATCTTTCTTGCAACATTTTCAGTATTTCCTTGAAAGACTCCAACATGCCTAGCATGGACTTGAACAAACGTTCCCAATCAGTTTCCATAAGTTCCTGCCTAATCTGACTGTAGTTAGCCTTCCCCCAATTCAGCACCCTGCCCCTAGTGCAACAAGCATCCTTTTCCATCTATATCCTAAAGTAGACAGAATTGTGGTCACTGTTAGCCACATGCTCCCCTACTACAACATCAACCACCTGCCCTGGCTCATTACTCAGAACTAAATCCAATATAGCCCCTCTCTAGTCAGGCTAGCCACATCCTGCTCCAATGATCCTTCCAGTACACATTTTACAAATTCCTGCCCATCCAAACCCCCAGCTCTAGGTACCTTCCAATCCACCCTAAGGAGATTAAAATCTCTCACTATTATGACTCTGCACCTATCTAAAATGTCTTTACGTATGTCTTCTTCAAAATCAAAGGCAGGACAGTCAAATCACCACACACCAGCCTCCCATCCATTGACTCTGTCTACATTTCCTGCTGCCTGAGCAAAGCAGCCAACGTAATTAAGGACCCCATGCACCCTGGACGTTCTCTCTTCCACCTTCTGTCAGGAAAAAGAAACAGAAGTCTGAAGTCAAGTACCAACCGAATCAAGAACAGCTTCTTTCCTGCTGCTATCAAACTTTTGAACGGATTTATTTTGCATTAAGTTGATCTTTCTCGAAAATCCAAACTATGACTGTAACACTACATTCTGCACTCTCTTGTTCCTTTCTCTATGAATGGTATGTTTTGTCTGTATAACATTCAAGAAACAATACTTTTCACTGTATGTTAATACATGTGACAATAAATCAAATCAAATCAAAATCAAGCCGTTAAATGCTTTTAGTAGCACTGTTTCTGGGCCAAGCCTCTCCAGCAAATCTTCTGCAGTGATTAATCAACTCACTTCACTCCTGATTGCCAATTTTGGATTTCTTTCTTCCACTGCTTATTTTCAGCCCAGCAGCCAACAAATTGGTCAAACCAACTGGTTGCTGAGTGAGAATTTTAAGTTCTGGATCCATGTTATCTGTGTGTTTCGGGTCTCTTGTTCATTCCCCTCCTTCACCCCTTAAAATATTCACTCCTGGTTCTCTTCCTGTAAATATTGTGATCTATAATATTCACATTTCCTGCATCATAAAGAGCAGTTTTTTAAAGTAACATTATATATTCATCTTTGGAAGCATGTTTTAATAATGTATTTTTGTGCTCTTTGTAGTAAACAAAACTTATTTGAGTAGCATTGCCTCCATTTTCATTTTATGATTATTACAGATGTATCACAGTGTAGTTATTGCAGATGCTCCAAGAGCTTTGTAACAGTGTATGCTTAGTCTACAATTTTTAAATGCCCTGCCACTTTGTTTACCTGCTGACCGCTCAGGTTCCCTCTTCAAACACCCTTAGTTCCTTCACGCTGCTTCACTCTCCTGTGAACAAGGGCTCAGAAGATCTTTGCAGTGAGAGTGAACAAAGGAATCAAGAGAGGGCAGTGGTTAGCTGTATGGAGGGAGCAGATCAAGAGAAGAAAGAGGCAAGTGGGAAAGGGTAAACAGATCAAGGGAAGGGAGATGGGGAGCTAGAGGGTTGGAATAGGGAATTATCAAGAGGAATGGCAAGCCAGAAGAAAAGAAGAGTTCTGTGGAGGGAAGTGGGAAGGTCAAGAAGGAAATGGCAAGTGAGAAGGGAGGGAGCGAGAGGGGCAGATTGTGTGAAATGGCAATTAATAAGATTAAGTGAATAAGGATAGCAAGTTAGGAAGAGGATATTGGGACAGTTGGGTTTATAGTAGCCAGTAAAATTTTACCAGCAAGGAGTTGGGAGGGGAACACATTAGGTATGCCAAACAAGGAATAATTGTATTTTATGCCATGCAGACATTGATGGGACATTGAACTTGGATTCATACTATCTTCTTTATTCATCTTCCTATTTTAATTTGATTTTCAATAAGGCAACTTGTGCAGAATATTTTTTTGTTTTCTACGAATCTTGTTAGCTGTGGACTTTGCTTCGCCCTGATGTAACGTTGAGTGGTCGAATTAGCAAGCAATGGTGTGAAATAGGTTTCCAAGGTGAAGACCCAAAGACTGACTTCAGAGGAATGGGGATGTTGGGGTTATATAACTTAGTGTAAGTATAAATTATAAGTAATGTTTTAAAACTTTCTTCTTAATTCTTTCCTCTCCTGCCTTTTGTGTATGAATTATATAAGCTATATAAATTTGCTCTTTTTTTTTTTGGATCAGTTTTTTTGCAGAACATGATAACACAACTGCTCGCCAAGTTCTTTTTGATTCTCACCAACCAAAGTACAGGTAACTTACACTTTTGGTCAGATGCTTTATTTAACGTTGTGTTGTCATTAGTCTCTGAGTTCAATTTCAATGGTTTACTTCAGTATGATTTTTTTGCTCCCGGAAACATCATCAACAACACATTTGTAGCACAATGCACTCACACTTCTGTCGTTAAAAGCACACTAAAGAGTTCTTTGTATAGAATTGCAAGGGTAATATTATTGAAGGTCAACTCCAAATGTAAGTCTAGTGTTGAATATTACAAACTAAAACAATGAGAATATTGGCTCATTTATTAGGGAGACCTACTTTGGAGCAGAAGGTAAAAGATGAAATTGTGAGTCATGTGTTATCTGACAAAGCTAAATTAACATACAGTTGAAGTGATTGTCATTTTCAGTGACAACTGCATTACTGTATCTGTTACGTTACAATGATGAGTTCAGTTATCTTATCAATGTAATATTGTCATCCTTCACACCCAAAGTAATTTTTAAAATTGTGTAAACAAAACAAAAATATCACCGTTTTTAAAACATGCTGATCCTGAGGTTGCTACTTGAAATAAATTTAACAACCTTAGCAAATATAGTATGTACAACATTTCAACACCTGACCTCCATAATGCACATGCATGCACACTTTTTTTACTAGTTATCCTGAATGTACATTTTCATTTGATTCCTGTCTTGTGGATTATTTTCTTCATCCTAGGTTCACATATTGTAATAATGTCGTATTCATTGACCATTATCATATTTTAATTACATCATTTCATTCTAGGCATTTAACCAAAGAAGATGTGAGGTATTATTATCACTTCATTTTCATTTATTCATATGTATCTTGCTTTGCATTTGATCTCGCTGTTTCATAGCCATTCTTTATGCATAATCATGGAAGGTGAGAAATCTATTTTGAAAGTGTATGCATATCTGACTGTAACAAATCAATGTTCCCAAGACAAAGAAATAGCCTCTTAATCCAGTTACTGATTTTAAACCAAGCCTCTTAAAATATTGTCAGTATTTTGGCATGGCACTAACATCACCAACCAGTGGGATCTTATGGTCCTGACGAAGGTACCCCCCTCCCACCCCGCCACTCCCCACACAATAGGTTCACTGGCAGAGAGATAAATGATCTGTAGAAAACATTTGACATTAATGAGACCAGAAGATCCTGCTGATGGCCAATGACAAGCCACCTCTGCCACCAGAGGGCAGAGAATCTAACCCATTATAGAAATATATTGTCAATCAAAAATCTGCCCAATTCAGCCTTGAATATATTCAAGAATGCAGCTTCCACTGCTCATTGGGACGGAGAATTCCAAACACTAACAACTGGCTGAAAAAAAAACTGTCTCCTTGTCTCTGTCTTAAATGGGAGATCCCTTATTTTAAAACTGTGCCCCTTAGCTCTTTCATTGAGCATATTCAAGATACTGATAGACTTACGGATACAATAACATCAAAGGATTTGGGGAAAGCACAAAACAATATTGAGATAAACGATTAGTGTTGATCTAATTGAATGGCAGCATAGGCTCAGTGAGTGGCTCAACGGACTGAATGGTCTACTTCTGTTCCAATGTTGCTAGTTCTAGATTCCCCAGGAGCAGATAGTTTCTCAATATCTTTCCTGTCAAGCCCCCTCACAACAGTCCCCCTGTTTCAATCAGACATTGCTTCTTTTAAATAATACGCTATTTTTCTGTTCTTCTTACCAAAATGGAGATATTAATATTTTTCCATATTTCATCTGCCCAATTTTTGCCCACCCATTTAACCTATCTTCAAAGAATCATATATTCCTCTCAATTTGCTTTCCTGCTTATCTTTTTATAGTATGCAAATTTGGTTACAATACATTCAGTCCTTTCACCCAAGTCATTAATATGGATAATAACTAATTTGAGGTTCCAGACTCATCCCTGCAGCACCCCACTAGTTAGTTTGCTAAACTGAAAGTGACCATTTACCCTGCTTCTGTTTTCTGTTAGTTAGCCAGTCCTCCATCCCTGTAACTAGAAACTGATCTGGACCAATCATATAATTTTGCGGTTGCAAAAGCAGGCCAGAAAACTTTGGAATGAGTAACTCCTCTCCTTACTGCCCAAAACCAGCCACCGTTTGCAAGTCTCAAGTCAGGAATGTGTTAGAATATTCTCCATTTGCCTAAATGAATGCACTCCAGCAACACTCAAATAGCTTAACAGCATCCAGGCCAAAGCAACCCACTTGACTGGCATCCCATCTACCACCTTAAAAGTTCACTCCCTCCACCACCATTGCACAGTGGCAGCAATGTGTACCATGTACAAGATGCACTGCAGGAACACAAATGCTTCTTTAATAACACCTTCCAAACAAGTGACCTCTACTACCTTGAAGATAAGGGCAGTAGATGCATGATAGCACCACCAACTGCAAGTTCCCCTCCAAGCCCCACACGATTCCAACTTGGAACTATATTGTTGCTTGATCAAATTACCGAATTCTCATCCTCATAGATTGTGGACATACCTAAATCACTTAACCTGCAGCGGTTCAAAAGGTGGTTCTCAGGGGCACAGTGGCTCAGTGTCCAGCCATAGGTGACACTGTGGAGTTTGCACATGCTCCCTGTGTCTGTGTGGGTTTCCTCTGGATGCTTTAGCTTCTTTCCACAGTCCAAAGATGTGCAGGTTAGATGGATTAGCCATGTAAATGTGTGAGGTTATAGGGATAAAGCAAGATGGTAGGCCTGGGTAAGATATTTTAGCAGAGAATTGGTGCAAACTTGATGGGCAGAATGATCCCCTTTTGCAGTGTAGGGATTCTATAAATTAGGTTTAAAGTTAATTTATTAGCTCACAAGTACCTTACATTAACGATGGAGTTACTGTGAAAAACCCCTAATCGGCACATTCCAGCACCTGTTTGGATATACTGAGTGAGAATTAGTAAAGTCAATGCATCTAACCGGTACGTCTTTTGAAGCAATAAACGTTAGTTGAGCTAGTGATGCCGAATCCCACAAAAGAAGAAAAGATCTGCTCCAATGAGCTCTTTCTTTGTACAGAAACCTTTTACGCAGGACCTTACCGACATCACAGGCATCACAAACTAGTACTGTTATAATTCGACAAAATAAGTAAGTTTGTGAGATATGTGATATGTTACCATTAATGAAAAATTATTGCATGTAAGTTTTTCAGTCAACTGTTTTTTGATCCACATTCCTTCTGTAAATTATAGTTCTGATATTGATATGTGAGGTTTGCTAGTATATGAATGGAGTTTTGGATGGGAAACCTGAAAGTCTGTGCTATGGAGTTCTAACCATGATGTTTTTCTTGCATTGTGTGCAGTTTTCTTGACACGGTCTCCAACTACAAGTCAACCCAATTGGTAGACTTGACTTGGAGTTAGGTGAGGGGCATTTTGGAATTGTAGTCTATAAATAACCTAAAGTGAAAGTGGAGAGGTAGGGATCAGATCCCTGATCTGGGGTGGTTGATCAATCCTTGAAATGGGGTTTCCAATTCCTAATCAGGTTTGAGGATAATTGTGGTAGGGTTTGGGTTTGGTGGCAAATATGAGAAATCTCATTCCAGGAGAAAACAATCCCACCCCTCCATGCTTACAAGCAGTGCTGTGAAGGCACTTGCCTTTTCCCTAAGGCTGTCTCGCCTCCTTTCTGCTCCCAGGTGTGTAAAGGCCGAGAAACCTTGGCTTGGCAGGTTAACTCTTTTTAAGGGAAGTTAATTTCAGCCCCACAGCTTTGCTACATATTCAACTCATCAATCCATGTCTTCCAGGAGCAGTCCAGCTCCAATTCCTGTTCTGCCTTTGTTAAATACAGACTAGGCAGATTGTGGTCTTGACTTCTAAAATTTTACTTTCCACCATCCCTAACTTATCCATATTTGAGGGTTAAAATTGCCATCTGTATGATAGAAGTATTAGAAGGAAGAGAAGATTTGACGTACAAGCAGAACCCATAAGAAATAGAAGCAAGAGTAAACTATTCTAGCCTGCTCCACCATGCAATACAACCATGGTTGATAAGGCTTTAACTTCCCTTTCCTGCCTGCTCCCTATATCCCTTGATTCTGAAATTAAAGTGGGAGATAAAGCAGTAAAGTTTAAATATTTGAACCATATTTATTCTTCCCTAATGTGAAAGCAAAATACTGTGATCCTGGAGATCGGAAATGAAAACAAAGACTCAGCAGGTATTGCAGCATATTTAGATAGAGATTTGACATCTTGAATCGAATTTAACTCTTCATCAAAATGACTGTTGTTCTTCCCTCTTTGATTTAGTTAGCCTTGCAAAACAACTTGTTTTCTAACTATTTTCAGTTTGAATGATTTCTACCCAAAACACTAATGAGTCTTCATCCCTTATGAACTGATAGATCTTCTGAATATTTCTAGCTATTATTTTTTTCTATATTTCCCACTGTTTTAGTTTTTACTTTTAATTTCTCACCATTATCTCATAATTGATAATATTCACAGGAACTTTCATTTAAAACCAATAAACAAATTCAGCAGAATAAAATACACTCCTATTCAGCCCTAATTTTAATTATTGCCTGGCTCGTGTAACTTGAGGTGAACACAAACTGTGAAATGTATTCAGCTTGGAAAGTGTACAGGTGTTTGTGACTAAATTTAATTGCTTGCCATGCATTTGGAATCTTAAATATCATGTAAATTGATATTAAACCATCAAAAGTGCATTGGTTTGTGAAAATTAATGTGTTTTCCTTTTTAAACAGTAAAATAAATACAAAAGAATGGGAAAAGAAAAAGTTTGATCAAGCAATTGGGTGAGTATTTCACAGATGTGTTCCTATGGGAAAAATTAACAAATCAAATAAATTGCATGCATAATTACTGAACTTCCTTCTTTAGAAATTATTTGAGAAAACATTTGTTGAGGAGGATATTAGGGGAACAATTGTACTTATGACTGACAAATTTAGACTTTACATAAACGTTCATTCAAAGATGAACTTAATATCAAGAATGCGTGAAGAATGCCTGTTAGTTTGTCAAGTTAATGCAGACTAAAATGCTGCATAGTGGTTTTAGGACCTGATTTTAACAGTGACAGTTTCATAGTTCTTAACTTCAGGTGCTGTTCAGGGTTAAACTGAACTGAGGTAAGGCTTCTCTTCTGAGAGAAAAAGGATCAAATGGTAAAGTGTATCTTTTCTAAATAATTAGTGCCATATGTTTGCGAGTCAGACTATTTGCAACCAAGCCTTGAGTAATCAGCACTCAGTTTTGGATGCACATTTCACCATCAATCTCTTTTGGACATGGTTGGTTACCCAGTGAGAAAAATGATGAAATTACATTTTTAACAAAAATATATGAGAAATCATTTTGTAGGTATTAGCCAGAGATTATTACTTGCACAGATATTGCCAAGTTGCTTATGTTCAAAATGACTGCCTATTTTATTAAGACATAAAATTGCTAAGTTATTTATCAAATAATGGATATTATTATCAAGCTTCAGTGACCTTTATTTTTAAGTGGTGAATATCATCCTGAAATAGAAATCATATTATTCAACGGTTAGCATTGCTGCCTCACAGCGCTAGGGATCCAGGTTCAGTTCCCAGCTTGGGTTACTGTCTGTGTGGAGTTTGCACATTCTCCCTGTGTCTGCATGGGTTTCCTCTGGGTGTTCTGGTTTTCTCCCGCATTCTGAACGATGTGCTGGCTAGGTGCATTGACCCGAAACAGGTGCCAATCTGTGGAGACTAAGGGAATTTCACAGTAACTTTATTGCAGTGTTAATGTAAGCCTTACTTGTGACTAATAAATAAACTTTTATTTTGTGGCATGGCCTTTTAGAAACAACTCACTGGCAGTGCAAGTGATCCCTTTCTCAAAACGTACAAACCAAATTGTTTTGAAGTTATGTAAGCACCCAGGAATAAGCAATAACGATATAACACAAGTCTTTTTAGATCTTGCTATTGTATAGGTTGTACAGAGTATAGAGATTTGGCTGTCAACTATTTTTCTTATCATTTCAATCAGCTGATTTCGTATTGGAACACTGTAGCATAGTTTCAAAATTATTCCTTCATTAAGATTTACATTTGCAACTTTTTGGCTTTTCCTCATCCAAGAACAATCTGCTTAGGAATTCATTTATGAAATATATTCAGCAGAAAAACTTGTCTCCTACTGGCTTCATTACTGTAAAGTAAATTATCTTCCATTGAATATTCTACCTGATATCAAGGAATATTTGAGTTCGCTAGAATAGCAAAGGCTCTGGCAAAATCCTAACTGTGGCACTGAAGACCTGTACTCTAAAACATATGTACTTTTGCCAAGATGTTCCAACAGTGGCATTTATCCATTGAAAAGGGAAAAGTGCCCAAGTATGTCCTGATCAAAAAAATCTAATCTGACCAATTACTGCTCCTTCAATTATTCTGAAATTAAGAAACTGGCAAGCAGACTTCAGGTGATTAGATTTCAAAAGGTATCCCGTATTTATTTAATAGAGAGAGAGAGCTGAAATATTATATGTTAGAGACTATCTGGATCACTGAGGACAAATCAGTGAATTCCAGTGAACCATGGAATGCTTGGTTTGGCTCAAAAAAAGTGAGTGAATCCTCAAGATCTTCAAGTATAAGGGATTTAAGTGTGATTGAATTCATGTTCTAAGTCTTAACAAACTTTGATAAGTTAGTAGTGCTTACTCTGTTCAGTTTTTCATATAAAGGTGAGGTTTGGTTTTGTTTTGTGACAGTTCAATTAGTTAACATCTCTTTATTTGTTAATCGTCTTGTAGAGATTGTTACAATTTCATGCTACATTTTCCTGATTTCATTACATTTTGAATTGTGAATAAGATTATTCAATTTTTAGATGTTTCCACAATTTATTATTTCTATTACAGGTTTTCCTTTGCTATAGTGGGAATTAATATCACTGATCTTTCATATACTCTGCTAGTGAGTGGGGCGTTGAAAACCCATTTGTATAATGTCGCTCCTGAAGCACCATCGATTTTTCACTTCCACAAAGTCTTCTGTAAGTAGATTCTGGACATTGATTCAACAAAAGATATTTGAGTCTGTATTAGTGAAATATAGTTGCTTTGGATGGAAATGTCTTAATGTGCCTTAGTGTTACTTGCAAATTTGGGTATAAAAATTTTCTAATGTTGCGAGTGATTTGGAGCCCAGGTCTGGATGTGCAAAATCTGGGATGCTGTGAATGTTGTACATAGAAATTCAAATATAGATTTAGCTATCACTTGCAATTCATTAGGTTGCTGGAAAATTCCAGCCTTTTCTTTTCACTCTGTTATAAATTAGGCTTTTCTATGCTGTCAGCATATGTGCGAATCACCAACCTTTGTTACAATTATTAAAAACTCACCCTCCTTTTATGTCATGTATTATATCAATTCCTTATTAGAATGGAAGCTTTGTAAGTTAGCATGCTCTGCTTTTACTTTTGGAATTCGACTATAAATTTAATTGTGTTTTAATTACAATTGTTTTTTGATTTTAATGCTTTTTTTTTATGCAACTTTTTTTCCTGTGCTCTACACAGGCTACCTGATGCAGCAATTTCACAAATTCTGGATTGAAGAGGATCCTCTTGATATAATGGAATTTAATCGTGTTCGAGAAAAGTTTCACAAACAGGTTATAAAGCAGCTTCAAAATCCAGACATGACCCTGTGCCCCCGTTTCTCAGCCTCAGAAAATCTAATGAACTTATAAATCTTCATCTTGCCATAAGTCACATCACTGCCTCACCTCTATATTTGTGCGTGAACTGATTTTAAGAAACTGATGTTAAATCACAGCCTTGATCACAACCAGCATATTTGACGACCATGGTGACTGTATGCATGCTTTGTTTTAAGTATAATAGTTCTCTATTTGGTGCAGTTAAAAGAACTACACATGCTGTACATTCACATGAACACTGGAGGTATTCTCCATAAACAGTTGCTCATATTGCAGCAGTATGGAGTATTGCATTCTAATCAATGGAAGAGTCTTATTTATTTTTTTATTGTTTCCATACATCAGCACTGCTAAGCTGTATTTTTGTTGTGCTTTGTATTGCTGTGGTCTGTAGTTCTGTAATGTCCTTTAGTTTAAAAGTTTTATCATGATCTTAACAAAATTCCAGACATTAATTATTAAGGAAGAATGTATTTTGATCAAAAGAATAGTGTTTTTTCATAACCATACACACATTTTTCATTTTATCAAATTAAACTATATATTTGGTAATTTTAACAGCCTGTTAAATATGAGTGGCTAAATATACTATATGATTGTACTTTAGGTTTAACTGTAGATTTAGTAGAGCAAATATTTTCTATTTTGACAGATTTGCTTTGAAAGTTCTGTGACAAATTGTCTCTGTCATATATCCAGAGAGTTATCTCTTCTCAACATATGTATTCTATAGTTTTTCTTTGATTAACATTATTAATCTTATTTATTAATATTTAAAATAAAAATTATTTGGCATACACACGTGCAGTAGAGCGCACACATTTGACATTTGGCTTGAAGTACTTCCCAGGGCTGGTATGTAGGAAATTTTGTGATTCTTCACACTGGTGCCATATCTAATCTACAAAGCTGATATCTGATTGCAGAAAGAATAAAAAGTAAATTTTTTGCATTATTGTTCGCTATTATAACATATGTGTAAACAAGGCTACATGGTGTTAAAATAGTTGGAGGACATGTAGTTAAAACATTGTGAAGTTCCTTTAAGATCTATTAGCTATGTGGAAATGCAGCACATCGTGTTTAGATATATCTTCATCTCACCTGTGTATACCATACTAAAAGCAATGCATGTCTTTTCTCCTTCGTCAAACAAACCTTTTTTAATTGTGACCTGCCATTAAATTGCCTGCAGCTTTGTTTTAAGCAGCCTATATACACTTCATTTTGCCCTCATATCCTCATCTATCATAATGCTAAATATTAGATTCTTAATGGACTAGTATTGACTGTATTATTCTTTGCTTCCCTTCCCCATCTCACCCATCAACAAAAGTTGAAGTGTAAGATTTTACTGGAGCATATAAATGTATTACAATCCAGACAGATCTCAAAATTAATGATAGAAGCCTTCAGATCTTATTTAAAAATCGTGTTTTTGGAATTGTGCTTTTTATTTGTTGCCTACAGTACGTTAGTCAGGACCAGTGTATTAATATTGTATTTGTATGGTTAGAGTATTAATGTCATATTAATAAGGGACAGCATTCATTTGTTTGAACCAATTATCTCATCAAATTTCATTAATCTGTGGTCAATGAGTTTCACAACTTTTGCACATCTGCAATTCTTTCTTAACTGAACTTAAATCTGTTTCCTTTGTCACTAGTAAAACATCTAAAGATAAGATTCTCCAAAGTTGCTATTTTATGAAATAAGAGATTTGTATCATAATGTCTCTATTTCTCATATTTAGATATTAGTTAGAAGTGATTTTGCTGTTTTTTTTAACTAAATACGCACATACTTTAGCACCAAGAAAACCTAGAACATGTATAAGAAAGTAAATTAATGTTGTTACAAAGATATGATGTGTTAAGACAGAGCTGTGGTGGGTAGGATGTTATCCACTTACTTAATTTCAGAAATAAAGCTGCTTGTATTGGTGTCATTTTAGAATTGAGATTATCATCCAGGATACCACTGAGGTGATATCCTGGATGAAACTTCTTGCATAAAGTCATGTAAACTTGTGCTTTAAATGCTAGTGATTGTTCTAGCTAGTTCATTCTTCACGTTGCACGTGTTAATTCATTTTTATAACAAAACACCTCAGACTGGAAAACATGTGGAAATGAAATAGGTAAAATATTATTTCTCATTTATATTAAAATCCTTCTTTAAGCTTCCATGCTCTTTAATTTGGTACTGTGTTAAAATGTATTTATTTGCAGACTCATCCAACTTTAATGGTACTTCTGCAAACAAAGCTGGAGGAAAAAGAAAACATTCAACCAAAAATTTGAAAAACTCCAAGAGGGATATTTGAGTTTTAAAGCTAACGATATAATTTAAACTTGTTCATTTGCCAGCAAGTCAGCTGAGTTTGGATATAGTACCTGAATTGCACAAATCCAATTTTATTCTCCATTTGAGTTCAATGGAGGCAAATCAAGCTAGGCATAAAACAAGCAGTCAGTATAAACCCACATGTTTTCCACTGGGCATGTTATTTTTCAGGAGAGAAAAGGCAGTTTAAATTAAATTTACTTTCATTAAAACCAATGGGACAATTGCTTGAAATCTTACATCTGTCCCTACTATTCTATTAATGTTTACTCATTTAAAACTAAGAAAGGTGAAGAATGGAGATATTTTTAAATATTGAAGATTTGATTTTCAGTAAATGTAAAAGGTGGAGTTTATTGTACTTCAAAAAGTCTAGAATGCTATCATGTGCATAAAGTATTATGCTTTGTCTTTCATTCAAAAAAACTCATTCTCTTGAATTCTGAGAACAATCATCTTTGCATTTATTAACTAAATGTTAATTAAATTAACTATTTCACTATTTAACTGTTACTTTAAATTGTTATAGAAAAATGTTGAATGATGTATTGACAAGTTGAAGTGTTTGCACAATTAATTAAATAGTCGTTGGATATAATGTAGAACAAGTGGTGTAATCTTTGAAGCATTAAAATCACAGTTTAAATTCAGTTCATAAGTTCTATCTTCTCCCAGAGAGTCTTTGTTTAAGTTGAATTCTGCAGTATTTAATGACAACAAAATAGCAGATTATGTTGGATCAATTTCAAAATTTATATGCATTTAAAGTAGATTAGGTAAGTCATTCTTTAATGCACCATTTCATTAATTATACTTCTCATCCAGTATCCATTCCAAAATCTTTAATTATTAATGTCAAGTGCAAGTTTGCTTTGGGAGATCCGAGGGGACTATCTACATACTATCTGATTTTACACTGCATTGAATTCAATAGAGAAAAGTTGAGCTGGGCATAACATGAACCCACATGTTTTCCACTGGATGAGTTAAATTAAAATCATCTCCAGTTGCCAGAAGAAAAACTGGTTTAAGTTAACTCATAAGTTGTAAGTGAATTTGGACTTTGTAATATTGAGCAACATTTTATATTGAAAGCTTAAACTTGAAAAATGTTCAAACCTAAATTTTCTCAACAATGAAAAATGTATTGTTTTTGATTACTGCTTAATCTCGATTTAATCTTTCATCACTCACATTTTTCTGATTAACACTTAACTGTCAAGTACCTGTAATCTTCAGTTCATATTATCACGTCTTTTAGAATATTCTAAAGTCCAGCTTTCATGCGAAACATGAACAACATTACTTAGAGATCTCATTAAAGTATTTACACTTAGATCATTTTCCTGTTCATTTTACCCTTTTAAAAGCCTGTGATTGCAACTGAAAGAAAGAGAATGGCTTTACAATCTTATTTGCAGCCAAATGATCCAGTTGATACCATTTTCTCCTTTGAATGAAAAGAAAAATCAAAATACATTTCTAAAATAACTCAGGCTGATATTCCAATGCAATAATGAAGAAATATTTCTTTGTTAAAGATGGAGCCCTGCAAAAGATCCATACCAGTGTTGTTCCAGCAGTTCACATGGTTAGATTCTATGATATAAGGTTATGACACCAAAGGATGTTTTGACGTTTTGAGACTGAGGTTTGAGTAAGCGATGAACAGAACAGAAAAATCAACAGATTTGCCTTTGTTTAGGAATTCTCAACCAAGTTATAAATAGAGGAAACATATTTGTATTTGCTATAATATCAATTCAAAATAACTGTTGAAAATAATGATTTCAGTCATGAAATTTAAAATATTGTTGATTAAACCAAAAGTATGTACTGCATAGTGATAATTTGACGATGAATATTAAGACATAGGAATTGTGTGTTTAATATTTTAATTTTCCTGGCATAATTGTGAATAAATGCTATTACCCTTAGCAAATTTTCATATTTAGACTTTCTACAATACATTTTCAGTTTTTGTATAGTTAAAATTAAGATTGGAATAATGGTTCTTTCAGCCAAATAGTAAAATATAATGGGATGTAAATTCAACAAAATTTGCCATATATCCTTTCACCATCTTGTATAAACTTAGTCTTGCAGAGTTTAACCATCTTACCCTAACGGAACAGTTTGCTATTAATAGCAAGTTAACTGCACATTTAGGGCTTATACATTTTTTTTTAGTAGTAGTTGGGATGGTAGTTATATCATAGTAGTATTTTCCCCTTCTTCCGCATTTCTCTTCTCTGCAATAAGATGCATTTCAGAGAAGTATTCTAATCTCTCCAGTGGTGTGATTTTAAAAATGAACACAAAATTGACTTTTATGTAAATTTCAAACCAAAAGAAAAGATAAATCTTCAATATAAAATCCAAAATGAAACAAACACTTCCCAAACAAACAGTCACTCAGAATTTTTTTTAAGGTATCATGTGCATTTGATTATTAGAAGGATGGATCACTTTTTAAAGTCCTTAAGATGGTCAGTGAAAATAATGCAGGCCTGAAGGATTCTCTCTGGGTTTTCTGAACAGATTTAAAGTTTTTGGCTTTTTGTCTAAGTTGTAGTGGAACCTCTCTTGTGAAGGAAATGTGAAACATATTTTACAGCCTGAAGTCACTTATAAACAGGATTCTTGCTTTTACTGAACTGGGATCCCTTTCCTTAACGTTGTCTTCTTTTTTGCAGCCTTTCAAAAAAAAAACTGTCATGGAACATTCCAAAAAAATGCCAGTTAAAAAGTATCAGGTATAAAGTGTCTTTTATCAAACTGCCTCCCTGTCATGTGATCACAGTATCAGCTTTCCATTGAAGACGCATCAACATTCTGTATATGACTAGTATATGAAGCAATATGAAGTATCTTGAATGCCCTTCCTGGTCTGATTCCTTGAGCTTGTTGTTCATCCATCATCATCGTTGAAGACCTCGACACCATTAGTCATTTTGAGGCTGGATGTGGTGTGTCTGAAGATGACTAATCAGGTCAATTCAGGCATGGAATGTCCTGGCACATATTGGACAGACTTGTGTAAGCACTGTAGTTGTTGCGCTGGTGGCTCTGAACTCACGCAGCTTGCGCTTAATTTGTGCTTCAGCAATGCACCTTACTATGTGAGCTTGACAGTCCTTGTAGATGAGGCAGTGCCAGGTAGGGTGCTTTTGTGCCAGCGTTTCCCAGGTGATTGTATCTATGTCAAGCGACTTCAGGGACTTGAGTGTATCTTTGTAAGGTTTCTTCTGCCCTCCATGCAAGCGTCTTCCAGCAGAGAGCTCCCCAAGGAGCTGCTTGGGTATGCGCTCGTCTGGCATAGAGACGACATGATTTGCCCACCAGGTCTGCATTCTCATCAGTAGTGTGTGGACTAATGGCAGACATGCTCTAGAGAGAACTTCAGTGTCTGGTACTTTGTCTTGCCATCTGATGCGTAGTATTCTGCGAAGACAAGTCATGTGGAAATGATTGAGTGTCTTGCACGCCTTGAGCTAGTCCCTTTCTGGACTATTTGTTCTAGTGAAATAGTTCTAGCCAACTTGGAAAGTTTTATATTCACTCACCTCCATTTAATTTACGGTACAGTAAGTTTCCAGACTCTCCAACAGGCAATGATTCTTCTTTCAAACATAAGCACCGCCTTTAGATATTCTTTTTCATTCCCTCAAGCGTGATGCTACAGATGTTTGTTTTCCTTAAATTGAACATTAACTCTCTATGATTAACTTTTTCCCTCGAGCTCCAGTCTCAATAATGATGGTAAAGAACTTGCCTCCATTAATTGACATTGTATTAAGGTTGTTGCTCCCATTATTGGATGTTGGGGTTCACGATTTGCCATCAGCATTTGATTAGTCCTGTCAATGTTCACTTAGGGGACCTGCAGTATATATGGCTAGTTTGTGGTCCAGGTAGGGAGTGCAGTCATAATAAGGAAGATCCTATTCTTGCTTGTACTACGAGTGGCTGTAACAAAGACATCAAATTGAACAATACCTAAGAGAAGTTGGGATTAAAAAAAGATAATTAGATAAAAGGGAATTAGTAAGGATTCAACTGCATGAGGGTTTTTGATATGCAATTAGCCTATTAATAGGGGGATAGATATTTACCTAAATAAAATATAGAACATAGAACACTACAGCACAGAACAGGCCCTTCGGCCTTCGATGTTGCGCCGACCAATATAAAAAGCAATGCCCCTCCAAACTAAACCATTCCCTTCTCTTCCATATACTTATCAACTAACCTCTTAAACGCCACCAAACTTGGCGTATCCACAACTGCTGCAGGCAGGGCATTCCACTCCCGAACCACCCTTTGGGTAAAGAACCTACCTCTGATATCCGTCCTATAACTATCACCCCTTAATTTAAAGCTGTGTCCCCTCGTGCTAGCTTTCTCCATCCTAGGAAAAAGGCTATCACTGTCCACCCTATCTAAACCTCTAATCATCTTATATGTTTCGATTAGGTCCCCTCTTAGCCGCCTCCTTTCTAACGAAAACAACCTCAAATCCCTCAGCCTCTCTTCATAAGACCTGCCCTCCATACCAGGCAACATCCTGGTAAACCTCCTCTGTACCCTCTCCAATGCCTCCACATCTTTCTTATAATGTGGGGACCAGAACTGCACACAATACTCCAAGTGCGGCCGCACTAGAGTTTTGTACAGTTGCAACATGACGTTGCGGCTCCGAAATTCAATCCCCCTACCAATAAAAGCTAAGACTCCATATGCCTTCTTAACAACCTTCTCGACTTGACTGCCTACTTTCAGGGATCTATGCACATACACACCAAGATCCCTCTGTTCATCAAGACTACTAAGAATCCTACCATTAGCCCTATACTCTACACATTTATTATTCCTGCCATAGTGCATTACCTCACACTTTTCCACATTAAACTCCATTTGCCACCTCTCGGCCCAGCTCTGCAACTTGTCCAAGTCTCTCTGCAAACTATAACACCCCTCTTCACTATCTACCACTCCACCGACTTTAGTGTCATCTGCAAATTTACTAATCCATCCTTCAATACCCTCATCCAGATCATTTATAAAAATTACAAACAGCAGGGGCCCCAAAACAGACCCCTGAGGTACACCACTTGTCACCGAACTCCACGATGAATATCTCCCATCAACCACCACCCTCTGTCTTCTATCTGCTAGCCAATTCCTAACACAATTAGAGCATAGAATTGCAGAAGTTAAAGAAGTAGAGTGGAATACTCCAGCTGTGCTCGCCTCAAAACCCGGAAAATCCTGCCCAAGATCAATGGATCCTTGCATGGTCTGTCCTACCCATCTGCTACAATTTCTGTGGCAGGCCTGAAGAGAGAATTGCGACCGTAGAGGGTAGGGGTTGAAAATGAGACATAAGAATGAATGTTGTAATTCTATGCTAAAAGGGGGAAGGAAATGTTAGTAAGAGTGACTTCCAAGACAAGATGTTCAAGAAAAATGAAATCAAAAGGAATAAACAGTGGCAAAGTTGATCCTGTAGGAAGATGACGAGATAATGGATGGAAATGATCACAGTCACAACCATCTGAAAGCTGTGCTCTCGCCTAAAACATGCTTTTGCCTGGAAACTGTGGTTTTTTTAATGGGTGTTTGCCACTTGAAACAGAAGAAAATTTCCCAAAAGAAAAATGTAGATCATGTGTACGAATTATTGCTGGATTTGGTGTTAAAATCTATGGGATTTGTTTTGGGGATGTATGTTTTCAGAGTTTAGAAAAGTAGAGCAATTTGGAACAGTTTAATTGAAGTATACTGTATGTATAGCCGTTATTGTAGTTGAGTATAATTTTTGTTTCGTATTGTTGCCTTTTGTGTATTTTATAGTTTAATAAATGTTTATTTGAATAATTACAAGACTAAAACTTTACTCATCAGATTTCATCTTTCTCCTCATTACACAAGATTGCAAAATAAATAGTTAAGTACTTGGTTTCCAAGTATCTTTTCAGCAATCTGGAATACCCTTGTGTTTAACATCAGTGGGGTTCTTAACAGAATTCCCAGGTTCTCATATGTAGTGCCTGAAGTCAAAGAGAAGAGAGGCTACGTTTCCACGTGGACCAAGAGGCCCTGGAGGAACAGCTTTGAGGCAATGGGAGCAGATGGCAAGCACAACACTTTGACACTGCTCAGATATTGACAATGTATGTATGTTAAAAGGTGTATTGAGTTAGGAACAACATGTGGTGAGTAACCAAACATAAGTGGGCTGTGGCCACTAGCTGTGGTATGTAGCTCCAAGAAGGGCAAAGTTGCTGCCAAGTTTTGTCAGGGGTCCAAGATGATAAATTTGATGTGGTGACAAATAAGGAAATGCCAGAGAGCCTGTTATAGAGTGTGTAGACTTCACATGGAGCTGGGAGACTATGCTTTCTAGTATGAAAGTGGTAGCCAATTCCACAATGTGGAATTGTGCATGTATCTATAATGTGAGATCTCAACTTTTATTACAACAGAGATGGAAGTCATCTAACATCATAGCACCTATGTTGATATACTGAGATCATGGGATCCTTCTTGTAGCCATGAAACCAAGCTTGGAGGCACCACCTTAGGGTGTGCCAGTGATTCTGTGGTGCACAAACCTACTGTCCTTTTTGGAACATGGATTGATGCTCTCATCATTAGCTCTATAGTGGTGGCATGCCGTCAGCAAATTAACCCAGACTACTGCAGTCTTGCTGAGGTGGTGTTGTCCTGTGCTGGTATTTCTAAGGCCAGAGTTGTTTGACGGTGTCCTGCAAGATATCCATAGTCTCCAAGTGAAATTAAAAGCCTTTCATCCATCAGGCTCCTGGGGAGACTTTAAACTAGAATGGTTTTGGGGACAGAATCAAAATGAAGTGACTGGGAGAGAGGAGGTTAGCTCGCAAATAGAATTTGTGGACAATGTGAGAGGGAGGATAGGCGAGTGATGGAGAAGGAGAGAGCTCAGACCAAAGATTTGAGATGTGTCTATTTTAACGCTAGGAATGTTGTCAACAAAGTGGATGAGCTTACAGTGTGGATCGCTACTTGGAAATGTGATGTGGTGGCTTTTACAGAGACTTGGATGATTCAGGGATAGGACTGGATACTCCAAGTGCCGCGTTTCAGGAGGATAGGGAAGGAAGCAAAAGAGATGAGGGAGAAACCCTGTTGACCAGAGATAGTGTCACGGATGTAGAAAAGGTGGATGCCATGGAGGGATTGTCTATAGAGGTTCAGAACAGGAAGGGGTCAATAACTTTAGTGGGTGTTTTCTATAGGCCACCCAATAGTAACAGAGATAGTGAGGAAAAGATAGGAAAACAGATCCTGGAAAGATGTAATAATAACAGAGTTGTCATGATGGGAGACTTTAATTTCCCAAATATCAATTGGAATCTCCCTAGTGTAAGGGGTTTAGATGGGGAAGAGTTTGTTCGGTGTTTTCAGGAGGTGTTTTCCTGACACAGTATGTGGATAAACTACAAGAGGAGAGGCTTTACTTGATTTGGTATTAGGCAATGAACCTGGACAAGTGTCAGATCTCTTAATGGGAGAGCATTTTGGGAATAGTGATCATAACTCTATCTCCTGTAGCATTGGAAACGGACAGGATCAGACAAGCTAGGAAAATGTTTATCTGGAGTTAAGGGGAATTATGAAGCCATCAGGCAGGAAATTAGAGGCATAAATTGGAAGGAAGTTTTCTCAGGGAAATGAACAGAAGTAATGTGGCAGATTTTCAAGGAATGTTTGTCTGGAGTTCTGCATGACAACGTTCCAATGAGACAGGGAAGTTTTGGTAGGTTACAGAAACCATGGTGCACGAAAGTTGTAATGAATTTAGTCAAGAAGAAAAGAAAAGCATACAAAAGGTTCAGGGAGCTAAGTAATGTTAGGGATCTAGAGGAGTATACGATTTGTAGGAAAGAACTTAAGAAGGAAATTAGAAAGCCAGAAGGGGTCATGAGAAGGCTTTGGCAGATAAGATTAAGGAAAACGCCAAGACGTTCTACAAGTATGTGAAGAGCAAAAGGATGAGATGTGAAGGAATAGGACCTATCAAATGTGACAATGGGAAAGTTTATATGGAACCCATAGAAATAGCAGAGGTGCTCTATGAATACTTCAATACTCCAGGTAGAAAAGGATCTTGATGGTTGTAGTGCAGACTTGCAGTAGACTGAAAAGCTTGAGAACGTTCACATTAAGATGGAGGATGTGTTGGAGCTTTTGAAAAGCATCAAGATAGATGAGTCGCCAGGACCAGATGGGATGTACCCCAGGTTATTCTGGGAGGCGAGGGAAGAGATTTCAGAGCCTGTGGCAATGATTTTTGCGTCATCAATGGAGACAGGAGAGGTTCTGGAGGATTGGAGGATTGCGGATGTGGTTCCTCTATTCAAGAAAGGAAGAGAAGGTAGCCCAGGAAATTATCAACCAGTGAGTCAAATCTCAGTGTTTGGTAAGTTGATGGAAAAGATCCTGAGAGACAGGATTTATGAATATTTGGAGACGTATAGTATGATCAAAAATAATCAACATAGCTTTGTCAAAGGCAGATCGTGGCTTACAAGCCTGGTTGAGTTTTTTGAAGATGTGACTAAACACATTGATGAAGGAAGAACGGTAAATGTGGTTCATATATACTTCATCAAGATGTTTGGTAAGGACCCCCATGGAAGATTTATTGAGAAAGTGAGAGGGCATGGGATCCAAAGGGACATTACTTTGTGGATCCAGAACTTGCTTGTTCACAAAAGGCAGAGAGTAGTTGTAGATGGGTCTTTTTCTGCATGTAGATTGGTCACCAATAGAGTGCCCCAGGCATCTGTTCTGGGACGCCTGCTCTTTGGGATTTTTATAAATGATCTGGATGAGGAAGTGGAGGGATGGGTTGGTAAGTTTGCCAATGACACGAAGGTTGGAAGTGTTGTGGATAGTTTGGAGGGATGTCAGAAGTTGAAACGAGACATTGATAGGATGCAGGACTGGGCGGAGAAGTGGCAGATGGACTTCAACTTAGATAAGTGTGTGGTGGTTCATTTTGGCAGGTCAAATGGGATGATGGAATATAATAATAAGGGTAAGACTCTTAGCAGTGTGGAAGATCAGAAGGATCTTGGGGTCTGGGTTCATTGGACGCTCAAATCAGTTTCACAGGTTAAGAAGGCGCATGGTGTACTGGCCTTCGTCAATCGAGGAATTGAGTATAAGACTCTGGTCAGACCCCACTTGGAGTACTGTGTTCAGTTCTGGTTGCCTCGTTACAGGAAGGATGTGGAAGCCATTGAAAGGGTGCAGAGGAGATTTACAAGGATGTTGCCTGGATTAGGTGGCATGCCTTATGAGGATAGGTTGAGAGAGCTCAGCCTTTTCTCCTTAGAGAAATGAAGAATGAGAGGTAATCTGATAGAGGTGTATAAGACTTTGAGAGGTATTGATTGAGAGAATTCTGAAAGGCTTTTTCCCGGACTGAAATGGTTGCCACAAGAGGACACAGGTTTAGGGTGCTGGGGAGTAGGTACAGAGGGGATGTCAGGAGTAAGTTTTTCACTTAGAGGGTGATAGTGCGTGGAATCGGTTGCCAGCAGTGGTGGTGGAGGACAATTAGATAGGGTCTTTTAATAGACTTTTGCATAAGAACATGGGACTTAGAGGGTTATAGATAAGCTTTGTAGGTAGGGATATATTTGGCACAACTTGGGGCAGAAGGACCTGTTTGTGCAGTAGTTTTTCAAAGTTCTACGATGTGGTCGCTGGGTTAGCACCACATAGGAGCATTATACCAGGCAAAGGAACCCACAAGATTTACACTAAGGGGATGCATAAGGGCTATTCATTCATTTATATCTATATTGTTGGATAAAGTTTTCCTGTCAGGGTTTTTGGTGGTGACTTTCACTGAATGTTTTTGGCCAAGAGGATATTGTGAATGGGACATCACAGATGGGTAAAAAACTAGGAAGTGTGAAATAATGTTGAGAATTGGACAATGTCCTAAGGGAACTAGAACCCCAGTGGATAGTTGCGGGCATCCAATCCAGAACAAAAAGGTTTCATGTATTTTTGCTATCTCTTCCTCCTAATATTGTCTCTATATGCCTAGTGCAAGGGCTTTATTCACTTAGTAGCGATGTTATGGAGAATGCATCAGACCATGAATTCTGGAGACTTGTTCTATAGGAGGATGCTCTGTAGTAGTCACCAAACCATCCAGGTAAGGAAAAATTTCTTAAGAAAGCTAATGGTCTGCTTCATGACATTTCTGGAGCCAGCATTGCTCTTATCCTGAGCCCATTGTCTTTGCATGGTCACCGTGAATCACAGAATTGTTACAATGCAGATGGAGGCTCTTTGGCCCATTGTGGCTGCACCAGCTGTTCAACCAAGCATCATATCATAGTGCCAATCCACTTCCACAACTTTAGACTGCAACCTTTATCTTAAACCCTTTGTTCAATATGCAACACAATTTTTCTTTCAAGTATAGATAACCACGGTAAGAGTTGTCTCATGTTCTTAAGTTTGCCACATATTATAGTAATCTGTCCCAGCTAGTTTACTATCCAAAACATTTCTTCCTCTCTTTAGTTCGAACAAAGAATCAGACAGATTTGAAAAATTAACTTTTTTTCTCCCCACAGAGATTGCCAAACCTGCAGGTTTTCTCTCTCCAGCATTCTCTGGGCCCTTGAGTATTAACTTGGCTCTCTGGATTACCATAGAACATAGAACATAGAACATTACAGCACAGAACAGGCCCTTCGGCCTTCGATGTTGCGCCGACCAGTATAAAAAGCAATGCCCCTCCAAACTAAACCATTCCCTTCTCTTCCATATACTTATCAACTAACCTCTTAAACGCCACCAAAATTGGCGCATCTACAACTGCTGCAGGTAGGGCATTCCACTCCCGAACCACCCTTTGGGTAAAGAACCTACCTCTGATATCGGTCCTATAACTATCACCCCTTAATTTAAAGCTGTGTCCCCTCGTGCTAGCTTTTTCCATCCTAGGAAAAAGGCTATCACTGTCCAGGCTATCACTACCAGGTCAGTGACAATACTACTGCCACCTCTCTGCAAGCATGCTAGAAAAATGCATGAGGTATTTATTGTAAGAAATTTGTACACAATTTAAAACATATTTTCTAGGAAGATCATCAGCCTAATGTTTGGTTAATTGGGGTTAAGCCGTCTCCTCAAAATGTCATGACTGGACACCATTTGAAACCTCACCTACTAAGAATGTGTAATATAAGATCTATATCTGCACCAGACAGATCGTGGAGATAGACATTGGAGTCCTGAGGAGTCACTTCAGGTATTTTGATAGCTCGGTGGCACAGTGGTGAGCACTGCTGCCTCACAGTGGCAGAGACTCAGGTTCAGTTTCAGCTTTGGATCACTGTCTGTGTGGAGTTTGCACATTCTCCCATGTTTGTATTGGTTTTCTCTGGGTGCTCTGGTTTCCTGCCATAGTCCAAAGATGTGTGGGTTAGGTGGATTGGCCATGCTAAATTGACGCTTAGTGTCAGAGGAATTAGCAGGATAAATGCGTGGGGTTACAGGAATAGAACTAGGTGGGATTGTTGTCAGTGCAGGCTCAATGAGTTGAATGACCTTCTTCTGCACTGTATGAATTCTGTGACCGTTCTGGGATGGGGTATTTGGGAGGATCAAGGAAATTGCAGTCTTTCCTAAGAACAATGATTACTTCAAGCACCCTGCATGATTTTGCATTATGGGAAAAGAGCAATTCAAGTTAAGGTGCCTTGGAAAGTGATTGGAGGGGTACTAAGCCTGAACACAGGAAGCAATGCTCGACAACGGGTTGTCAGAGAGCTCAGCTCCCCCACCATATCCTCACATCATGAATCCCACATCCTGCTTCACTGCTGCCTGCTGATTGTGGTCACTGTTCTCCTGAAGGCTGGGTAGTTTGCTGCAAACAATGATCTGTTTGAGGTTGTGCGGTTGTCTAAAAGCAAGAAGTGGGGGGGTGGGGATGGCCCGAGCGAGTCATTGTCTTTGATGAGTCAACATGTCATTGATGACGATGAACACAATACCACACAACCTTGCCACAGCAACCTCTGCACGACATGCCAGATCATAGACATGGACGACATCATCAAACGTGAGGATACCATTCACCAGGTACACGGTACATACTCTTGCAACTCGGCCAACGTTGTCTACCTAATACGTTGCAAGAAAGGATGTCCCGAAGCATGGTACATTGGGGAGACCATGCAGACACTACGACAGCGGATGAATGAGCATCGCTCAACAATCACCAGGCAAAACAGTTCCCTTCCTGTGGGCGAACACTTCAGCAGTCATGGGCATTCGGCCTCCGACCTGCGGGTAAATGTTCTTCAAGGGGCCTTTCGTGATACACGACAGCGCAGAGTCGCTGAGCAGAGACTGATAGCCAAGCTCCGCACACATGAGGACGGTCTTAACAGGGATCTTGGCTTCATGACACACTATCTGTACCCCCCGTAACTTGCCTGGGTTAGCAAAAAACCTCACTTACTGTGCTGTCTGGAGAAAATACACAATTCTCTAACCAATGCTCAGGATTCCCTTCACACACATTGTTAGCCACTTTAACACTTGAATAGCAGGTTAGATGTAAGGATTCGCATTCTAATCAGCAATCTGTAACTGTCTGTGTGGATACGAGTGCTATTGCAGACCAGAACACTGCATTTGCCTGACGAAGGCTATAAAGTCGAAAGCTCGTGAATTTACTATCAAATAAATTGGTCGGATTTAAAATTGGTGTTGTAAAACTTTACAGACACTGCCCCTTTTGCCAGGACTGGCTCCGCTTTCTATTTGTCTTCAAGATGGCGCCGGCGCCTGTGACTTCACGTCCGGCTCTGAGCCAGCGCTTCCTGTCCGGTCGCTATGGTACTGCGATCCTCAGCTGGTGGTCTGGAGTGAGTATCTGTCGGAATATAAAATACCATCTCGGTTTGGCGCCTGAGGATTTTTTTTTAATATGTATAATGTGCGTACCACTCCGCCGATGAAAGGTGTAATGAATGTGAGATAAAGGTGGGATCAGTGTTAGGTGTTATGGGCTAGGTTTGGGTTGCGGGTGGATGCTGCGGATAAAATCTCCTGGGACCCACGCTGCGGTTATCTGATGCGGATCTGAGGAATTAACCCAACTCAGAGGGCGGCGCATCTTTCATTTTTCACTGTTTCATTGGATATGTGAAAAAAGCATGAATGTTTCGCCCTGGCTAAAGTGCGTTGCTGAAGAAATTGGCAGTGTCCCTCGCTTGTATAATTCATTGTCCCACAAACGTTACATTCGGTGTAGTTAAGGGTTAAAACGCGAATGGTTTAGTTCTATCTCTGCGCATTAAGTGCAAGGCAATAATTTGAGATATGGAATTTCTATTCACTCAGTGCTCCGTTATTTCGGATTCTGTAGCCTAGCTTTTGTATCCAACAAACTGGATATTTAAACAATGGCATTGTTCTACCGTTAAATCATATCTAAATGTTAGTGACTGGTGCTCATCGCCAAGAAAGTTAAAATTATCTTACTTTGTCTTTCTTAGTTTTATTTATATGAATAATTAAGGGGGTTGGGTGGCACAGTGGTTAACACTGCTGCCTTACTGCGCCAGGGACCTGGGTTCTATTCCTGGCTTAGGCCACTATCTGTGTGGAGGTTGCATATTCTCCCTGTGTCCACATGGGTTTCCTCCGGGGGCTCCAGTTTCCTCCCACACTCTGAAAGGTGTGCTGATGAGGTGCGTTGATCCAACAGGTGCTGGAGTGTGGCGACTAGGGGAATTTCATGGTAACTTCATTGCAGTATTAATGTAAGCCTGATTTGTCACAAATAAGCTTTAATTTTTTAACTAAAATGAACTATCAAACTGTTTGAATCAGTATCAAGACCAATACAGTCGGAATGAGTGGAACTTTGTAGCTGCATCATCAGCATCTTGGTTAAGTCGCATATTTTTGTGCAAGTGTCTGAACTATTCTGATGCTGTATATTTACAATGATTTTTAAGGTTAGTTATGTCAGTTGTATTGGCAAGGAACAGTTTTTTTTAAAATATGAAATTATCTGTCAAAAGACTTACATAAATTTTAACTAGACTTTTTATTAATTGCATTTTTTTGGTATATTACCATGATTGGGAATGATTTACTTGTAGAAGAATACTTTTTAAAATAAATTTTTCTTTCTGTTTTTAGATTGACTCAGGGCTAAGCTACTCTCGAGATCTCTTCTTGAGGTACGAAGATGTGAGTGGTCCAGAAGCACTTAATTCTATGGCTCCTCCTACCCTTTAGGATCTGCCAGGCATTTATTTAGTAGCAGGCTGTGTCAGCACAGAAACACTACCTGTGGGGGAAAAAAAATCACTATGTGCCACAAAGTTTTTTTTTTAAGTGTTTTCATTCCAATGGAGACTATCACTTTTAAAAAAATAAATTTGAATTTCCAGTTACGAGCTGAATGGATGATGTGACAAGATTTCACTTTTGAGATACTTACTATAACAAAGACTAAAATCACTACTGATCAAATACTACTTTAGTAGAAAACCTTGAATACAACTGAGAAAACCCATGATCAAATATAGGTTACACTATCTTTTAAATAAACATTCTACTTTCCCAGAATCAATCCAAAATGTGCTCTCAAGGATTTACTTGAAGGTTTGTTTCTGATTTTTGGTATCTTCTTGCCCACTTGCATTCTTTTAACTTCAGAATTGTCTTTCATGGTGACTTTTCCGAGAGACCCCTCATTCTAATTAATACTTGGTAAATCTTCCAGCCTTATTTTAATTACCTAAAGTTTTGGTCTTTCCAATCCAAACACAAGCTTCCATTAGCATGCTGCGTGGTAGACCATACAACCTTCAGCCTCTCACTGTTTTCCTGTTCAGACTCTAGGAGATAACCTGTCTGTGATATAAAGCAATATTTTCAGAAAGCCTGTAACCCATTATCAAGAGTGGATCTGTGGTTGCTTTTTCCATTTCAGAGCCCATCACTATGTTATTATAAATCACATGGGCTATGTATCCATTTGAGATGCTGATTAGTTATGCTTAAGAGTCCCTCTCTCAATTTGGAATGAAATGGAAAGTTTAAAGCACAGATGTTTACAATCAGATTTTCTCAACACTTCAGGAAGTTTGGAGACTCGTTGGGGTAAAAACCAGAGAGTTTCAGATCCGTTATTTTGGCAAGGCCACCAGTCAAATCTTACGTACTCTGCGCACCAGTAGGAGGCATGGGCAGGGCCTAAATCACCCAAAAGCTTGCTGATAGCAGCAGACAGCACCAAAGTGCACATGCAGGTTTCTGTGCTCTGACTCCAGCAGGGACCTGTTGCTGTCTCTGCTACTATAGCTGGCCTCCATAGCCCGGCACCCCAGCAACCCACCCCGGGCTACCGCATAGTTCAGCAACCTTTCACAACTACCCCTGCCTGGAACGATTACAAATCCCAATCCAGATTGATTGTTTCCTCCCTCCCCCCACTGGTTACTGTGCAGAGTGTGAATCAATCCTCCCATCCCATCGAATGGCCCAGCCCAGTCTGGCCATGCTCCACTTGGCCCTTGGCATTGTCAGTGTCAGTCTGGCACTGCCCTTCTCTCTCTCTCTCTCTCTTCCTCCTCCTCCTCCCCCGCGCGTGTGCGCGCCATTATGTCTGGTTACTGTTGATGGTTGATGATTCTTGCAGGAGAGAACCTTCCTAGCAAGGCCACAGAGGCAAGTGAGCCAAGATGATTCTGTCCTGCGCTCACTAATTACATTTAAATGAACATCTAAGTAAATTTAAATAATATATTCAGCCTCGCATCAGATATCCAGTACCAGTAAGTTTGCGAGAGGCAAGAAATCGGGTCCAAGCCTGATTTCTTGGCTCTGTTGCAATCTTACCAATTCACCCTGCTGCTGGGACACAATGGTAAAATCGCTCCTGCAGTAGTATCCACTGTTAGCACATAGGCTTCTGCCATTGACTCCAAGCATAAATACATTGCACCTTTTTCCAAGTGAAAAGATCTGGGCCCCCTTTAATCTCTAACAATCAGTTCACTCAGGCGTGCTGTCATCCTTCATAAAAAGCCACGTAGCCTCCTTCATTTTATCTAATGTTAAAGACACAGTCCCAAAGCACCTTATAAACCTTATAATTGTAACACACCTCACGTAATGAATGAAAAGCCACCACCATATTGATGTGTTTTCATAAACACTATCCAAAATATAAAAAATAACATTCTATAAACTTTAACAACTAACTTACTAAATACTGTATAAGTAATATGCTTCCTATTTTCAGCACATTTCTCTTTACAACAGTCAGTCCTAATGCTATTAACCTATATATGTGTAACAGTTAAAAGTTCAAATCCACTTCTTCCTCTTTTAAATATGTGGGAATTTGTTTCACTGTCACAGCTTCATCCTCTGAGATGTGTCACAGTAAATTTCCATTTTCATGATCATTAATTTCCCAATGTTTCAAATTGAATGTTTGGCAATTTTATCCTTGGCCTGGCTATGTTAACCCTGTCAAGAACAACATTGCTATCTTCTGATGGTCCCTCTGGCTTTTGCAGATGCAAACAGTAGACCTAAAGCAATCTCTTCATAATGATTTTTACCCTTTGGATCCAGCTTTTGTTTACTATCATTAGAATCAGTGTGAATTTCTTGGTCCGAGTTCTAACATTTGAGTTCCATGTTCATGGCTACAGGTTTTTAATATCAAAATCCAGATTGCCAACCATCCACGTTGTCTTTTTCATGTCTTTAAACACAGGATTATGGTTCTCTTTCACTCCTTTAAAAATTTTGTTCAGGTTATGTTAATGTTCTGTTTAAAAAAAAACCTATTTTTTTTTCAGCTCTTGGATGCTTTTGTATTATTTCAGTTCCTTGTCTACCCAGTCAGCAGGAGCACTTTTTTTTTATGTTTTGCTTACTGCATTAGCACTCAAAACTGTCCTTGTAGTTCCACAGTAACATCATCAGTTAGAGTCAAGTTATTTTGAATTGTTTGTCCATTAGCCTGGAATTTTGCTGCTAAGTTCTGTTTGGACACCTGCAGTTTAGGACATGCAGGCAGGTTCAACACGTTATCAGTTATTTTAATTCTTTATTGTCAACCTAAGGCTTCTATTTCAGAAGTTTGATCTTCTAATTGGGCACCTTTTGAGTTGAACCATTATCTTTTAACAAATTTGGAAACAGTAGACGTTGGCACATAACTACTGTCAGATTTTTCAACTTTGAACAATAAGCTTTCACATGCTCTATTTTATGGAAAAAAAACATTATTCTTCTTGAATTATATTTTATCTTTCACACAGACTCTTTCACTACTCTGAGAAGCAACTGCCTCTTTTTTGCTCTTCACATAATTGTAATTATTTGTTTCTTCATTATCACTTAATTTTTCTCTCTGGCTTCTCTGTGATTTATAAGCAAAGGTTTGCTGCCCTTTGTTGGATAATTCATAACTATCATTCAAAACTGCAACTTCCCTTATTTTAGAAACTTTATGCTCTTCTAGATGGGACTTGATTCCTAAAGAAATATTAATTTTTAAAAATTGCTCCATGAACAACACCTTAAGGTTTTCAAAAGATTGATCAAACTTTATTGCTCTATATAGTTAATCAAATACTATTTTATTATTGCAAATTTCACAAAAGCCCAATTCTGCCTCTTCCTGAGATTTCTAAACTTTTGTCTATAATCTTCTAGGAGGAATTCGTACACCTTAAACGCACCATACATAACCTGTACATTGCTTATCAGAAAGAATTAAATAAACCTCCATTGATTTCCCTACCTTATGTTGTCAAATAACCGCTCAGAAACCTCGGTAGGAACATAAACGGGTAAACTCTTCCTTAAACAAAGGCTTATACAAAATCTGGATAAATTTGATCTAATTTGCTAACTTTTTTCAAGCTATACCTATGTTTGAAAGTAAGAGGTAAATTTCTTGCAAAGTGTGTTTGTAACAAAAATATACGGAATATTTTACCTTTGCAGATTTGAGGCGTGAAACCAATTCAATCATGGATTCAGCTTCCAGAGCTGCTTGCAATGGAGTGACTGAAAGGAGAACAGTCTCTCTAGTTGCTGAAACACATGGCAAACAGGTTTTGAATGTACTTCAGAACTTCCGGGAGCAAAACATATTCTTTGACTTCACTATATTTGTCAAAGGAGAAAAGTTTCCATGTCATAGATGTATTCTGGCTGCATGCAGTGATTTCTTCAGGTACTGTAAATTAAAGACATATCTTTTGGATATTGTTTGTATTGTCAACTGTAACGCATGTATTTTTGCATCCTTTTGGTTAAACAGTTATACAGTGAGTATGTAAGTGATTTTTGTGATCAGGTGTACAGCCTTATAAAAAAGTTTATTAGTGTCACAAGTAGACTTACGTTAGCACAGCAATGAAGTTACTGCGAGTCGCCACACTACAGTGCCCATTCGGGTACACTGAGGGAGAATTTAGCATGGTCAGTGCACCGAACCAGCACATATTTTAGACTGTGGGGGAAACTGGAGGAAACCCATGCAGACACAAGAAAAACGTGCAGACTCCGCATAGGCAGTGACCCAAACTAGGAATCGAACCCAGGTCCCTGGCACTGAAGGCAGCAGTGCCAACCAGGCCAGCCCACCTGCCAACTGAAATGGTGCTATGCTGTCAATGATTTTGGTATAGTCGATTTTCACATCTTTAGTGAAGCTTGTACAGAATGAAATATCTAAACAACAGAATTCAACATTACTAAAACAATGCAATAACCAGATGTATCATAAATTTACCTCTGTTCCCTGACTGCTTCTGATTTAAAACTTTTAAAATTTCAGTCTAGACCAAGGTAATTCTGCCTCACTTTGCTTCCTCTGAGAGTTTGAATGCTACTAGAATTTACATGGTTCCTCGCAATGAACAGTGGTTTCCATAAGTAGTCTTATCCCAAACCATCCAAAAGCTGCACCTGTTCTATAATCTGCCTTTGTAAAATTTGATATCCTAAGGAAAGATACTTGTTCTGTTTGCAGAGATTTATTGAACAATGTTGTCTCACACCCATTACTAACCATATTCAAAATGGTGGATATCAAGCAGAGATCTAGGGGATGATTTTCCAGAGACACTTGGAAAATGCGATTTTCTCCAAGGAGATTTCACCTCCCAACTTTTCCCGCCCCTCCCTGGCAATGTCACAAGATCAATGCCCACAAAAGGCGAAAACCTCATTTTAATGGATTTGAATAAGTTTTAATCTTATTATCCAGTCCCAGCCCCCTGGTTGGTACCATGCCTTATATACATAGTTCATTTACCCAAAATATTCTAGTTTACTTTTCTCTGCATTAAAGTCCATGCCTACTCCCACTAACTTGTCTATGTCCTCTTGTATTTTCATTCCCAGGTCCCTAATATATCAGGAACTTCGATTTATTCAAACTTATTCCTTTGATTCTATATCTTTAGTATTAATATAAAATGGAAACAAAAGGGATTCTGGCAGAAATTTCTCAGTGACACCACTACCCGCATGTCATCCAATTACTCTAACCTTTCACTTTCAGTGTGCTAATCACATCTGTATGAATGCTTCAAATGCTTTAATACCAACACCATAAGGAGTCACTTCACCTTATCAGACACAAAAGCTGAAATATACAATATCCATCATATTATCTTTATGTATTGTATTCAGTTTGTCAAGCATAGCCTTTGATTGTTTCTATTTCACCCATGCCATTGAATATTTTTTTCCAACTGTAATTGAATTTTTAAGGCAGTCAAAGCAGCTCCTTTCTATTTGTTTAATATTGGAATTTCTATGAAACCTGTGTTACGTGTCTGTAATCTCATTATTGCTTTAGATGTTTTGAGTTAACGCTCATTTGAGTTGTTTTTTGTAACTTCCACAGTTGATATATTTCAGTCATGTATGTTTTAGCACATACATTTTTGTCTGTGCCAGCACTTAGCTAGAACAGTCCAAAACTAACTCCCACTTTCCTGTTCACTCATCATAGCTCCACATCCTCTCTGCTTCAGATATACCAGAGTTGACTGTCACTTTAATTTTCTGAATATGAATTGGGAAAATTATGTTCTTAGATCTGTTTAGAGCTTTTAGAAAAAATATTATTTGTGTATGTGCAGAAAACTTGCTCAAAATGTAATTTGAAAAATGTAATTAATATTGTTCAAATAGAAGTTGCAAATCATGCAAGGAGTTTTTACAATTTGTAATTTCTGTAATGTCATAGTAAAGACAGTAGTTATGTCACTGTTTCCTTGCAGAGCCATGTTTGAAGTTCACATGAGGGAAAGGGATGATGGAAGTGTAAAAGTCACTAATTTATCTCCGGAAGCTGTGAGGGCATTTCTGGATTTTGCTTACACAGGGCGTGCAGAGATATCTGAGACCAATGTTGAAATGTTCTTTCAGATGTCCTCATTTCTTCAAGTGTCCCTGCTAGCTAAAGCCTGCAGCGATTTTCTCATCAAAACCCTTGATCTCACCAACTGCTTACAGCTTTTGTCTCTATCTGAAGGTTATGGTTCTACTACTTTGTACAATCATGCTTTGCTATTTGTAGTGCAGCACTTCTCGCTTCTGTTAAAATCAAATGATTTCTTAGAAATGAATGTTGGACTATTAGAAAAATGCCTCGAAGCAGATGCATTGAATGTCCCTGATGAGGATACTGTTTTGAATGCTGTTCTTCAATGGACTCAATATGATGTTAACATGAGAGAAAAGCATTTGCCTCATTTGATTAATCTTGTGAGATTGCATCAGCTATCCAAAGAAACTCTGGAGGACTTTATGAAATCTGAAAGTTTACTAGCAAATAATCCTGAATGCATGAAATCCATTCGTGATGTTCTTGATAAACTTGAAGAGCTTAATGGGCTCTTTCCTGATGCAAGGCCGTCTACAACTGAAAAATATATATTCGTTCACAAAACTGAAGAAAATGGTGTGATTAAACATACATTTTGTTATAACATTGAAAATGATACCTGGAAGGAGTTACCTGCTACAAACATTATTGATTTTCCTGGGTCAAGCCTGGTTACTTTTGGAGAAAAAATATTTATTACTGGAGGATGTAAGATTAGCTGCAGTAAATCTATACGATTACACATTGCAGAAAGATGTCATGATGCAACTGACCAGACATGGTGCTACTGCCCAAGGACAAACAACTTCACTTCTGTTTCATCAATGAAAAACTCTCGGACCATGCACACGTCTGTTATTGCAATGGATCAGCTTTTTGTAGTAGGTGGAAAGACCAGAGGAGCTCGAGAAATCCGAAGTCTTCTAAATGTTGAATCCTACAACCCTCTCACCAAAGAATGGAGATCAGTGAGCCATTTGCCAAGAGGAATTTACTATCCAGAAGCAAGTGCTTGCAATGACATTATCTATGTTCTTGGATCTGAAGTGGAAATAGCTGATATTTTCAATCCATCATTAGATTGTTTCTTCAAGTACAATGTGTCCTCTGATCAATGGTCAGAACTTGTTGCAGAATTTGGTCAGTTTTTTCATGCTACTCTTGTGAAAGCTGTCCCAGTAAATTGTATGTTGTATATTTGTGACCTTTCTACTTACAAAGTCTATAGTTTTTGTCCAGAAACCTGTGTTTGGAAAGGTGAGGGCTCATTTGAGTGTGCAGGCTTCAATGCAGGGGCTATTGGGATATCAGACAAGATTTACATTTTGGGTGGAGATTATGCTCCTGATGAAATCACAGATGAGGTACAGGTGTACCACAGTAGCAGATCTGAATGGGAGGAGGTATCACCAATGCCTAGGCCTTTAACAGAATTTCATTGCCAGGTCATTCAGTTTAACAGATACAGGGATCCCTGGAAAAGTCAATTGTAATGTCCATTTTCAATTGCTGATAAATAACTTTCTTTTTAATCCCAACAACTTATTTATATTTGCTTTTAGTTCAAACAATTATTAATTTTCAAGGTAAATCTCTCCCCAAAATTGTCAGCTTACTTTTCTCCAAAGGAAAGAATGTTGTTCCATAGATACAGTAGTTGTCTACTCCCTCACCTAATGTCTATTTCTCATCTTGAGTTCTAGAATAATGAATGGTGGCAAGCTATTTAATAGGACTGCCACCACAGCCAAACTTAAATCTTTTGTCACTTATATAATTCAAACAATCGGAGTTGACATAGATTTATGAAAGGAAAATTGTGTTTGACAAATATCTTAAATTTTCTTGAAGATGTAACAAGCAGGGTGGATAAAGAGAAACTACAAAATGTATATTTGAATTTCCAAAAGGCATTCAATAAGATAAAACATAAAGCATTATAGCACAGTACAGGCCCTTTGGCCCTTGATGTTGTGCCGAGCTATGTCCAATCCCAAGATCAAGCTATGCCCTCTCTATCATTCTGGTGTGATCCATGTGCCTATCCAGTAACCATTTGAAAGTTCCTAAAGTGTCTGACTCCACTATCACAGCAGGCAGTCTATTCCACATCCCAACCATTCTCTGAGTAAAGAATCTACCTTGGACATCTCTCCTATATTTCCCACTATGAACTCTATAGTTATGTCCCCTAATAACAGCTATGTCCACTCAGAGACTACAGAGAAAATAGTCTCTGCACGTCTACTCTATCCCTCTCATCATCTTATAAACCTCTATTAAGGAGCCTCTCATCCTTCTCCGCTCCAAAGACAAAAGCCCCAGCTCCCTCAATCTTTCCTCATAAGACCTAGCCTCCAAACCAGGCATGTCCTGGTAAATCTCTGCACTGTCTCCAATGCTCCCACATCCTCCTTATAGTGAGGTGACCAGAATTGAACACAATATTCCAAATGTGGTCTCACCAACATCTGGTATAGTAGCATAACTGCATAAGAATTGCAAAAACCCAGTCTGCAGGTGTAGCAGGTGATCAAGAAGGTGAATGGAATGTGGTCTTTATAGCGAGGGGGATAGAATATAAAAGTAGGAGGTCTGCTGCAACTGTACAGGGTACTGGTGAGGCCACAGCTGGATTACTGCGTGCAGTTTTGGTTGCCACATTTGCGGAAGGATATATTGGCCTTGGAGGGAGTGCAGAGAAGGTTTACTAGGCTGACACCAGAGATGAGATGGTTAGCCTATGAAGAGAGATTCAATAGACTGGGTCTGTACTCGTTGGAGTTTAGAAGGCTATGGGAGGATCTTATAGAGACACATAAGATAATAAAGGGGATAGATAGGGTAGAGGTAGAGAGATTCTTCCCGCTTAAAGGATAGCGGAACTAGAGGGCACAGCCTCAAAATAAGGAGGGGGGTGCGGTTTAGATTGGAGTTGAGGAGGAACTTCTTCACTCAAAGGGTGGTGAGTCTCTGGAATTCTCTGCCAGTTGAAGTGGTGGAGGCTACCTCGCTGAGTATACTTAGGTCATGGGTAGATAGGTTTCTGATAGACAAGGGAATTAAAGGTTTTGGGGAGAAAGCGGGTAAGTGGAACTGATCCACTTCAGATCAGCCATGATCTTGTTGAATGGTGGGGCAAGCTCAAAGGGTTTGATGGCCTACTCCTGCTCCTATTTCTTATGTTCTTATCATCCTACGGCTCTTAAATTCAAACCCCCCTGTTAATAAATGCTAAAAAGCTAAAAGATGCCACATAAAAGGTCAGTACACAAGATAAGAGTTCATTGGGTTAAAAGTAATATATTATCATGGTCAAAGAATTGGCTAACTAACAGGAAACAGAGTCAGGATAAATGTTATTTTGAGATTGGCAAGCTAAATTGCGGAATGCCACATGGATCAGTGTTGGGGTCTTGACAATTGACTGCCTGTATTAATGACTTGGGTAAAGGAACTGAGTATATTATGGCTAAATTTGCTGATGACACAAAAATAGGTGGGAAAGCAAGTTGTGAAAGGAAAAGGAAATAGGGTAAGTGGACAAAAAATTAGCAGATAGAATATAATATGTGTAGTGTTTTGGGATGTGATACTAGGGAGCATGGAAGTTTAAACTTTAGTGTGTTTTCTCACAGATGGCTCTTTTTTATCTGTTTCCTGCGCTCATATATATATGACGTCACTTCTGGTGGAAACATTAATACAACAGAGCTTCACTAAAAAGTATTTTGTCCAGACACTAGAAGTATTTCTTTAGCAGTTCTCTACTTTTGCTATAGTGCTATGATCTACAGTGTCTCTTTGTTCACCTGGAACACAAGAGTTCCACAGAAATATCAGAAGGATGTATGTCAGAAGGAGAGAGTAAGGCCTCTTAAGGATCAACAAAATCATCTATGTGAGGAAATACAAGAGATGGATGAAATCCTGAATGAATATTTCTCATCAGTATTTACTGTTGAGAAAAGCATAGATGTTAGGGAATTTGGGGAAATAATTGTGATGTCTTGAGGAGTGTACATATTACAGAGGAGGAGGTGCTGGAAGTCTTAAAGTGCATCAAGATAGATAAATCCCAAGGACCTGATGAAGTCTATCCCAGGACTAGGCTAGGGAGAAAATTGTGGGTCCCCTTATTTGAATCATCGATAGTCGCAGGTAAGGTACCTGAAGATTGGAGGGTGGCAAATTTTGTGCCTTTGTTTAAGAAGGACTTCAGGCTGGTGAGCCTCATCTGTAGTAAGTAAGTTGTTAGAAGATATTTTGAGAGATGATCTACAGACATTTAGAGGCACAAAGACTGATTAGGAACAATCAGCATGACTTTGAGTGGAAAATCATGTCTCATAAATTTGATTTTTTTGAAGGCATAACCAAGAAGATAGACGAGGACAGTGCAGTTGATGTTGTCTACATGGATTTTAGCAAGGCCTTTGACAAGGAAAAGCATAATAGGCTGTTGTATAAGGTTAAATCTCACAGATTCAAGGTGAAGTAGCTAAATGGATACAAAATTGGTTTGATGACAGAAGCTAGAGTGTGATTATAGAGGATTGTTTTTCAAACTGGAGGCCTGTGACCAGTGGTGTGCCTCGGGGATCAGTATTGAGTGCACTGTTATTTGTCATTTGTATTAATGATTTGGATGAAAATATAGGAGGCATGGTTAGTAAGTTTGCAAATGACACCAAGATTGGTGGCATAATGGACAATGAAGAAGGTTATCTAGGATTGTAACAGGATCTTGATCAATTGAGTCAGTGGGTTGACGAATGGCAGATGGAGTTTTATTTAGACAAATGTGCATTTTGATTGAATTAGGGCAGGACTTACTCAGTTAATGGTAGGACATTGGGGAGAGTTACAGAACACAGAGATCTAGGGGTACGTGTTCATAGCTCATTGAAATTGGAGTCACATGTGAATAGAGTGGTGAAGAAACATTTGGCTTACTTAGTTTCATCAGTCAGAAAATTGAATACAGGAGTTGTGATATTTTGCAGAAATTGTACAAGACATTGGTAAGGCTACACTTGGAATACTGTGTACAGTTCTGGTCATGCTATTCTAGAAAGAATATTATTAAACTAGAAAGAGTGGAGAAAAGATTTACTAGGATGCTACCAGACTTTACGGTTTGAGTTATAAGAAGAGGCTGGATAGACTGGGACATTTTTGTTTGGAGTGTCGGAGGCTGATATGTGATCATGTAGAAATCTTTAAATAATGAGGGGCATAAATCAGCTAGATAGTCAATATCTTTTCTCTAAGATAGGGGAGTCGAAAACTATAGGGCATAGGCTTAAGGTGACACGGGAGAGATACAAAAAGGTCCAGAGGGGCAATTTTTTCACACATAAGATGGTGAGTGTCTGGAACAAGCTGCCAGAGATGATAGTAGAGGTGGGTATAATTTTGTCTTTTAAAAAGCGTTTAGATAGTTACATGGATATAGAAGCATATGGGTTAAATGTGGGCAGTTGGGACTAGCTTAAGTTTTTTTAAAAAAAGGGCATGAACAAGTTGGGCTGAAGGCCCTGTTTCTATTGCTGTAAACCTTTATGACTCTATGGCCCCTTTGCTTCCCAATTGCCAGTCTCTGATTTGCACACTTTTGGATATAATGGAATAAAAAATATGCATCATTTTAGCTTCCAGGGATCTAGACACATCCCAACATGATTTATGGTGGTAATTGCAGAGCAGCTGCACTTTAAAGAAGTATTAACTGATTCTATTAGAAATGGCACCATTTCCTGTGAACTTTGACACAGTAAAAAGTCTCACAACATCAAGTTAAAGTCAATAGGTTTATTTGGTAGCACAAGCTTTTGGAGTATCACTCCTTCTTTAGGTGACTTACTGTGCTTAGCCCAGTTCAATGTTGCATCTCCACATCATGGCTAACTTTGATGGGTACATGGGTCGTGGGTACATCAGTGGCAACCATCAAGAAACCCTACAAATTGCTGCAAACTTACAGAACTTGCCCACAAGCTTAAAGGCGAACTTCAAGTTCTCATAAACCTGGATGAAAAATGTATCCATCGCCTGTTTACTCACAGGCATGTTACATTGGTTGAATTGAGCCATGTTCCTGATTTCACCTATATGGAACCTGAGGTAGGAAAGTGTAGGGGCATAATTACCTTTATTGCTATGATCAAAGGATGGGTAGATGGTTATGTATCAGTGCATAATTCTACCCTTGACTGTTCTGTGATTATTGGTCTACAACAGTTTCCTCTTATTGTCCTCTTTCTGCATCCACAAAGTCTTTTGGACTTGCCAAACCCTTCATTCTGAAAATGAAAGGATCAAGATATAGAAAAAGATAGCATATAATCCCCAAAAGTTCCCAGGGTACAAGCAAACCACTTCCATGCAGTTTCCTGACAAATTAAGATTTGCAAGTGAACTTTTAAATGACACTCCCAATTGTCATTCTATCTTATTCTGTCTAATATTTCCTGGCTCCATCATTCAGCATAACTTCTCACAATCAGTCAAAATGACTATCTAAGTGTACCTGTCTTCAGCTTCAGGCAGTGCTGGAATTTACTATTAAAGTTTTTCTCAAAGCCTTGATTTCACCAATAGCTTAATACTAGTCAGTTGTAATTGACAAAGTAATTGAAAGTTCTTTCTGTGAAAGAACTTATAATGCATGACTTGTTTGCAAACTACAACAACAGTTTGTATTTATATAACATTATTTACATGGTAAAACATCCTAAAGTGCTTCACAGGAAATTATGAAATAAAATTTGATGCCAAGCCACAAAAGAAGATATTTGGACAGTGATCAAAAACTTGATAAGAGGTGACAGCACAATGACACAATGGTTAGCATTGCTGCCCCAAAGTACCAGGGACCTGGATTCGATTCTTGCCTTTGCTGACTGTGTGGAGTTTGTGCATTTGTCCCGAGCTTGTGTGGGTTTCCTCTGGTTGCTACTGTTTCCTCCCACAGTCCAGGAGTGTGCAGATTATGTGGATTGGCCATGCTTAATTGCCCCTTAGCACCCAGAGGTTTGTAGATTAGATGGATTAGCCATGGTAAACACACAGTGTCACAGGGATAGGATGGGAGGTGGGCTACATAAGATGCACTTTCAGAGAGTCAGTGCAGAGTTGATGGGCTGAATAGCTTCTTTCTCCATTGTAGGAATTCTATGGATTCTAAGTACCATCTTAAAGAAGCATTGGGAGGCAGAATGCCCAACTTCAGAACTTAGAGTTTCTGTGTCTAAAATCAAGTGGAGCAATGAAAATGAAGGATGTGTAAGAGGCCTGAATTGGGGGAAGCAGAGATCTCGCAGGGTTATAGAACTGGAGAAGAGTTAGAGACCATGGAGTGAATTGAAAAGCAGTATAATTGTTTTTAAACCAAGACTTTGCCCCAAAATAGCCAATGTTGGACAGCAAGCACAGGGTTACAGCTGAAGGAAACTTGGTGCTAGAATAAAGGAAGCACATTTTTGTTCTGCTTAAGTTTGGAATTAACTTTTACTTCTGACATATTATTTTCAAGAGATAGGAAAATTTGGTTAGTGGGGATGGTTTGGAGATGCGCAGAGGTGGTGTACAGGTGGCTACCATTAGCTTCCCTCTCCCCCTGTCAAAAGTGAAAATTGTCCTCATTGTACACTTGATTGAAACCATGCTTGGAATTCTTCGACACGTGCTGTAGCTTGCATGGAATCTATAATAACATTGTTAATGGCCATTTATGTCATTTCTTCAGATTTCCCCCAGATCTGCAGGGATAAATACGGGAACTTCAGTGGAAATTCAAGCTAGAAAGTTCTAAATGAATGTCACAATTTCGAAGTGATTCTGAAACAATGTTGTGATTTTTCCTGTGGTGAATGCACATATATGCACTTTCTATTTAACAAAATGCAAATATCATAAGTTACCATAGAATGTATACTCCTTTAAAGAATGCAGGAGGAGGACATGAAAATTACATCAAGGGAAATGTTATTCTGTAGTCAGTAGGCCACAATGTTTGGCTATACTGTGAAGTGCACTTTAGCTTTTTTATGTTCAAGGTATGAAGTGGAGTTGCCGGCATTGGATTGAGGTAGTTCAGTAAGTAGTTTCACAACACCAAGTTAAAGTCCAACAGGTTTATTTGGAAACATGAACTTTTGGAGCAATGCAACTAAATAAACCTGTTGGACTTTAACCTGGAGTTGTGAGACTACTCACCATGTTAAGGTAAGAGAATTTTGAGAGACATTCCTCCATCTAATATTCACAATAATTTGCCTTGAAGGACTGGTAAATTTAGGAATAATCAGCATTTGGAATGGAATCTTGACCAGAAGAGACATGAAGACATCATTTTAACTTTTACACAGCTATTCAATAAAATTAATTATTCTGGGATTATTATACAGCAAGGCTTTAAACCTTAAAAGATAATGTCTTCAAGCATCAAATAGCACGAGGGGTCACGGGCTTAGGGTGAGGGGGGTAAGGTATAATTTGGATGCTAGAGGGAGTTTTCACACAAAGGATGGTGGGGGTATGGAATGCGCTGCCAAATAAAGTGGTGGAGGCAGGTAGTCTGGAGTTATTTAAGAGATACTTAGATGGGCATATGAACAGAATGGGAATGGAGTGGTATAGAAAACTGATTTAAAATAGGAATCATGAGCCTTGGGAGTCCCTGGGAAGTGTGTAAATAGATGCTGATATTGATGTACTTGTTTTTATCCTACAGGTGCTTTGGTCCACCTTATTGTCTAACAAGGGGCATACACGCGATGGGTCATGAGAGGGCTGCTTTTGGATTTTTTGAGAGTATCCTAGTGCTTCACATTGTTGGTGTATTCTTGACCTGGACCATTTGATGGGCAACACGACAGCTCAGTGACTATCGCTGTGCTGTGCAGATACATGGATTTGGGCCTGTGTCTGTGGGAGTTTGCGCATTCTCCCCGTGCTTGCGTGGGTTTTCTCCGGGTGCTCCGGTTTCCTCCCACATCCCAAAGATGTGCTCTTAGGCTAATTGGCAAAACAAATTCTCCCTAAATTGTCTCAAATTTGGTTTTTAATCCATAGATCTATAAACATAGACAGGGATCACGGGTAGAGGTGGGAACATCGGGGTGGCGGCGCGGGTTCATTGGGCTGAAGGTCCTGTTTCCCATGCTGTTTTGTTCTGTTCTTTATTATCAACATTTCATTTTAACTTGTTTTGTATTTATTAAATGGCCATAATATGGGAGGTATCTTTTCTGTTGCAATGTAATATTATGCCTGTTTATAGAAAAAAATCTAATTTGCTTAATTCTGAACAAGATTTCAGAAATAAAATGTATGGGGTTGAAAGCTCGTGAATGTCTCCTTTAAATTTATGAATGCAATAGTTCTCCTGATAGGATAGGAATTTACATAAGCAATAGGCAACAATTTTACAAGCTGTTGAAGTTGAAAATATAAAGCTCAGGTTTATGCTTGGTTTAGAAATGTAAAAAGATTAAAGTGAATACTTGATAAAATTATATTTGTACATATTTATTTATAGCAACGACAATATATAGCTTTTGAATGCAATAGTGAGCAAGGAACTGTTTTTCTTTTAACCCATTCTAATCTTAATGTTTGCAGCTGAGTACAAGGGTTATGCTATTGCCCTTATATTGTGACATTTAACAATGAAGCTTCCAGGACCAATTTTCAATATGCTGTATATGTATATTTTTAGCCCAATGTTGGAAAAAAATATGCTGTGGTGTAACCACCTTCGGATCAATCTAAACTTATTGATGATGAATGCCCCTACAAATATTAGCTGAAACAAATGTCTGAAGACTAAAATGATGTGTAAAGTAATGCAAATTATTTCTGCTTACGCTTCTGTGATGCACTTTGGGATTATAACCTGATGCATTTATTTTTAAGTGTAATTTTGATGGTGAAGTTGAATATGTTGTAAAACTTATTTTCTGCATATAGGAGGTACTAATTTGCATAAAATACTGTGCACAGTATTTTCAAAGTGTTCTAGAGAAACTCAGTGATAATTAAAGCCCACAGCATCAACCATTAAAATTTAAAATTTTAAAAACATTTAAATAATAAATGACTAGTATTTTTCATCTTTTGTAACTATGGTCTTTTGTAGCTAATTACCTAAGTATTGATCCTCCATCCAACATTCCCCAAAACTTTATTTAATTTGCACTACTCTGCTTAGAAATCTGATAAATAATTATCAGATTTCTAATAATAGAAATTATTAGAATATTAATTTTCTAATATTAATTTTACAATTAATTTTCTGCTTGTCAAAGTTCCTGATATAAGTCCAAGTTTGGCTTGTACCAGTTTGAAACTGTATTCCATTGTCATTATTGAATGGCACACTTTGAAGATGTTAACTGAATTTACCTTTTATTGTATCATTTAATATATTTGATATTTTTAAAGTCCTCTCTGTCATGTACTTTCATGGATTAAAGTTTTTCCAATCTTTTCTCATAATCCAGTCACTTGAAATTTAGGAACCTGATGTAGTTTATTTTTATCACCTCCAAGATTTGAAGGCATTGTACCGCTTGTGTCTCTATGACTAGAACCAGACTTGCAGTTGGATTTGACCTGACTTTACAGTCTTATCAATTATGCTCTACTAATTAATAATATAATGCAACATTTTGTTTGGTTGTAATTAGACTGCAGCTAGCACTCATGTTTCAGAAAGGACAGAGATGGAAGGGAGGAAGAATTTTGTTTCACACAGAAGATTATTAAATACACAAGAAAGGCAGAACATGAGACTTTGTTTTTGGACAGTTAAATGTGGAAAACATCTGGTATGATTTTGCAGCAGACTAATATTACATGCTATTTCATAATGAGTATATGTACGAGTTTTAATAATTACCCAGATATTAAATGGAATTTGGATGTTGCTAATGCTAGAAGCAAAATAATTAGAAATGCATAGCTGGACTCGAGACTGCTGCATGGAATGTCTTAACAGAGATTAAGTAAAAATGTGCCGTCTTAATGCTTTGTGAAATTCTTAATTAAAATAAGCAACAACAATTTGCATTTATAAGCACCTTTCAGAACCACAGGATGTCCCAAAGTGCTTCATGTATAATTACTGTTGTACTGTAGGAAACATGGCAGCCAATCTGCACATGGTAAGCTCCCACAAACAGCAATGTGATAATGTCCTTTGTAATAATGATTTAGGGATAAGTATTGCCCAGGACACTGATAATTCCTCTGTTCTTCTTTGAAATGTTGCCATGGGATATTTATTTGAGGGGGCAATTGGGGTCTTGGTTTAAAGTCTGACCCAAAAGATGATGTGCAGCAGTCCCTTGGCACTGGAGTGTCACCTTTGAATTTTTGTATTCAAGTTCATCTAACTCAGATATAAGAGTGCTACTTATTCACCCAAGGCTAACACTAAAGCAATAAAACCTAAAACATTCAACAAGAGCCTTATCAATGAAAATTTGACACAGACCCACAGAAGGAGATCAGGAGAGATGATGATCATGATCAAAGGTAAAAGCAACAAGACAGAGAGATTTAGGGAGGGAATTGCCAAGCTGAGTACCTGGGTAGTTGTGTGATTGGCTACCATTGCTAGAGATTAAAATTGAGAATGAGAAAGATACCAAAATTGGAAGAGACCAGAGATCTTGAAGGCTTATATTATGCAGGAGGAGGTTCCATAGATAGGAAGGGACACAACTATATAGAGATTTAAAAACAAAGATGTGAACAAAGAAATAATTTATATGGCTAGGATTTGGTGTTAAGCAATGGGCAGCAGTGTTTTCAATGAGCACACATTCATGTAGGGAAAAGATGGGAGGCCATTCTGGGGTGTGTTGGTAAAGTCAAGTTTCATAGTAATAAAGACATAAATGAGGTTTTCGTATGAACTGAGGCAGGGGCAGAGTCAAGCAAGGTTACGTAGGAGAAAATAACGAGTTTGGTAACGGAGCAGATGTGTGGTTGAAAGTTCTCAGGGTCAAACACAACACCAAGGTTGCAAAGCATCTGATACAGCTTCAGGTAGTTGTCAGAGAACTAAGTTTACGATGAGAGCCAGGGACAATGATTTCCCATGTCTAAGTTGCAGCAAGTCTCATTCCCTTATCATTCCCACACTCACTGACTTGCATTGGCTCCCAGTTAAGCAATGTCTTGATTTTAAAATATCTATGCTTGTTTTCAAATTCCCTCCCCAATGGCTTTGTCCCTCCCTATTTCTGTAATGTCTTCCAGCCTTTCAATTTCAAATATCTGAAGCCCTCTTAATCTGAGCATTCTTAATTTAAACATCCCTAATTTTACTTGCTCCACCATTGGTGGACATGCCTTCAATTGCCTAGGCCTCAAGCTTTGGACATCTTTCCATCTCGCTTTCCTTCTTTGAGACAATCCTTAAAACATGCATCTTTGAGCAAGTATTTGGTATTTACCCTAATACCTTCTTAGGTGATTTGATGTAATAATTTTGTTTTATAATGCTCCTATTAAGCTCCTTGGGACACTCCTTATGTTAAAGACACTATGTAAATATAAGTAATTGTTGGTAGCAATAGTTAGAAGAAATTTCTGCTCATGCAATATTGGATATCAGACGAGCAATGTTTAAGCATACATTGCAGCCTGCGGCAGGGACACAGGCTTTCTGAAAATCTGGATAGGCAATATAAAGCTTTTCACATTCCATTTGGGCTGTCAATTCCTCAAAAAAGCATTGAGGTGATTAATCAGGCAGGATATTTGCCTTAGTCTTGTTAGCTTCTGTTTACTAGTTAATTGCATTGTTCTTCCAGATTCGGATCTTAACATGGTCCAGCATTAGGTATCTCTATGGATAGTGTTAACGAGTTTTCCCTTTCCTAACCCTTCAGGAAGTGGGTTTGATCTCCATGTGTTCATCTGTGGTGGGCATCACTTTATACATATTTTAAGAAGGAAAAAAGTAGGAAATAGTGATGATATGTAAATAGGTATATCTCTAATATATTAAACACTCCTGTCTACTCAGGAAGTTGAGTAATCAATGTAAAAACAAAATGTTATGCAAAATAATAAGACAATCATTGTAATGCTAACTTACTATATATATTGTTTTCTTTTATTGTGACTAATAAAGTTAATGAGTGCATTATGTTTTGTCTTAAATTTGCTATATTTCTGAATTTTAAGAGTAAGACATTAAAATAAAGCTCAAGCTTTACTGTCCCACTGTTGCTAAGCTTTCAGTTGTCAAACTCTTTAAGTTGGCATGTGGGAGTCTTTTAAGAAGAAGTTGATTGGAGTGCAAGACAGGCATGTGCCTATGAAAAGGAAGGACAGAAAGGCAGGCTTCAGGAGTCGTGGATGACCAGGGAAATTGTGAGTCTAGTCAAAAAAAAAGGATGCATACATAAGGTCCAGCAACTGAAAACAAATGAAGCATTTGAAGAATACAGGGAAAGTAGAAAAGAGCTCAAACAATGAGATAGGAGGGCAAAAAGGAGTCACAAAATCTCCTTGACAGACAGGATTAAGGAGAATTGCGAGGCATTTTATACATAAATTAGGAACAAGAGAGTAGCGAGAGAAAGAGTTGGTCAACTTAATAACAAAGGAGGAAATATGTAGAACCAAAGGAAGTGGGTGAGCTCCTTAATGAGTACTTTGCATTGATATTCACAAAGGAGAGGGACATGTCAATGAATGTTGCCTCCGAGGGCTGAGTAAACCTTTAGAACAAGTCATCATTACGAGGAAGTGTTAGATGAATTAAAAGCATTAAGGTAAACTGACAAATCCCCGGAGCCGGCTGGCATCGTCCCAGATTACTGAAGGAGATGAGACGAAATTGCTGAGCCTCTAACAAAAATCTTTGTTTCTTTGTTGGCCAGTTACAATTACAAGGGGGCACAAGTTCAAGGTAAGAGGGGAAAGGTTCAGTGGAGATGTGCGGGGAAGTTTTTCTACACAGAGGGTGGTGGGGGCCTGGGATGCATTGTCAAGTGAGGTGGTTAAGGCAGTTACGTGAACCACATTTAAGACTTATCTTGATAGGCATATCACAAACAGGGAATAGAGGGATGTAACAGCTGATCTAGATAGGACAAAATGATTGTTTGAGGGCTTAAGAGTCTTCCTGTGCTGTACTGTCCTTCGTGTCTGAGTCATTATTTGAAAGTGACATGCCTATACGACAACAGACCACCAAGCTTCTCCAGCAAAAGTTCCAGTGCATTAACAGATCTGAATTTGTGCTTCAATAAAACCCAATGTGTGCTTAACTTTGCATGATGCAGCGCACAATTACAACAACATTTACTTTGGAAAGGAGGCAAATATTGGGAGCTGTAAGAGGAGGAATAAATTTAGGTTAGTGAAAATGAGCAAATCACGGCAGTACTCCATTGCAGCTGTGACTATTCAGCATGAACGTGATTGATATTCTTGGAATCAGACTAATCACACAATTATGCCCATTCAAGAGAAGTTTTTTTTCATTCATGGATAGTGAGCTTCACTGGTTGAATGACATTCATTGCCCATTCGTGAAGGTGTTTAAGAATCAACTACACAGTGATGTGGGTCTGAATCACATATAGGCTAGACAAGACAAGGATGAGAGATTTCTGGCAGATTTAAACACTGGTCCTCACAGCATTACCCTGGGTCTCTGGATTACCAGCCCAATGAGAATATCACTCCACCACTTGTTCCCTAATGTGCATGATTGCTGCTTTGCTTTTAACACTTGGCTCATGGACTTCCAAATTCAATTCCTGCTTTGGTGTGGCTGTACCATTGCCCAGTTGGACTCTGTGCTTAAGTACCTATTAACAAGTATCTGCCATGGGCCAAGCTGAATGCAAGGCCTTGGAGTGAAGATTTAGACAATGTCTGATAAGAGCTGATAAGATCTGCCATCTTCTGCAGGATTTGGCACCACGGGAACTTGGAGCACATCTACTGCCAGTGTTGCTGAAAGTAAACATGGCACTCAATTTTTATGCCAGTGGCTCCTTCTAGAGTTCCAGAGATGACTTTTGCAGGATTTTGCAAGCCTTTGCAGACAAGTGCATCCAGGAGGTCACGTGTGCAATCTCCACAAAGGCACATAACTTTGTATATTTCAACTACATTCAGGAAAGCCAGGAAGCAAGAACAATGTCCACTATGTAAACTACAAGGGTTGCCACTCACTGTGTTCAGCTGAGTGCAACCACACCAAATGCATCCTGCCCAATTCCCACAGAACATGCATGACTCCCATTTCAGACCCCTGACATCTTTCAGGATCCATACAAGCTGCAGAGTTGGCTTTACAAGAAAAGGAGCTACCTACTGAGGATGTGGTTGATGACATCTGTGCAGAGGCCACAGAGTGCAGCAAAAAGTAGTTATTACGAGGCTCATGCTGCAACATGCACTTAGGTTGAGCAAACCATAAGGGCTGAAGATGAGATTCTGGTGCCGGGACTGAACCCTGCTACAATCTACAGAGAGTCTCACACATCATCATCATTTGTTACCTCTGGTGTTGAAGCAGAAGAAGGAACTGTCTCAGGAGGATAAGGAAGAAAAGCACATCTCTTCCAATGTGGAGGATGTCGAAGGGGATGACATTGAGGAAGTCTTGAGGGCGAAGATTTTAGCCATGAGGCCATGATGATGTCCAGTCAAGGCAGACATGCTTGGAATGTGCTCATTGCCACTGCTGAGAGTCTGGAGCCAGACGTAGATACGGCAATTAGTGGATCAGTTGTCTTTTTATGGTTGACTAGCTTTATATTGCATATATATTAATTGAATTTAAATTCCAGCAGCTACTATGGTGGGATTGGAACATGTCCCCAGAGCATTAGCCTTGTCCTTTGGATTGCTAGTCCAGTGACATTATCACTTTGTCATCACCAGCCCCCCTCCCTAATCTCCTTTGGAATAGTATAATGGGATTTTTTACATCCATCCGGAACAGGCAGTTGAGCGTCATTTCAACACCTCATCAAAAAGTGCAGTGCTCCCTTGGAGTGTCAAGCCTCGGAGTGGGACTTGAATCCAGAACATTATACTTGGAGGAAAGAATAAGTGGAGTGTTCAGCAAGTTTGCAGACGATACAAAGATGGCTGGACTTGCGGATAGTGAGGAGCATTGTCAGGCGATGCAGCGGGACATAGATAGGCTAGTAGCTGGGGCAGATAGATGGCAGATGGAATTCAATCCTGATAAATGCGAGGTGATGCATTTCAGGAGAAAGAATGTAGGGGGAAGGTATATGAGGGTAGACCTATTAAGAGTATAGAAACGCAGAGGGACCTGGGGATGTGGGTGCACAAGTCTCTGAAGGTGGCAGAGCAGGTGGAGAAGGTTATGAAGAAAGCATATGGTATGCTAGCCTTTATAGGAAGATATATAGAGTACAAGAGCTGGCCAGTTGTATAAAACATTAGTTAGACCTCATTTGGAATACTGCGTCCAGTTCTGGTCGCCTTACTACCGGAAGGACGTGGAGACTCTGGAGAGAGTGCAGAGGAGGTTTACCAGAATGCTGCCTGGTATGGAAGTCTGAGTTACGAGGAGAGGTAGACAAATTGGGGCTGTTTTCCTTAGAAAGACGTAGACTTAGAGGAGATCTAATAGAGGTGTACAAGATTATGAGGGGTATAGATAGAGTAAACAGGGTTAAGCTTTTTCCTAGGATGGACTCAAGTAGCACGAGGAATCACGGGCTTAGGGTGAGGGGGATAAGGTATAATTTGGATGCTAGAGGGAGTTCTTTCACACAAAGGGTGGTGTGGGTATGGAACATGCTGCCAAGTAAAGTGGTGGAGGCAGGCACTCTGGAGTTATTTAAGAGATACTTAGATGGGCACATGAACAGAATGGGAATGGAGTGGTATAGAAAACTGATTTAAAATAGGGATCATGAGCCTTGGGAGTCCCTGGGAAGTGTGTAAATAGACGATGATATTGATGTACTTGTTTTTATCCTACAGGTGCTTTGGTCCTCCTTGTTGTCTAACAAGGGGCATACACGCGATTGGTCGTGAGAGGGCTGTTCTTGGATTTTTTCGAGAGTATCCTAGTGCTTCACGTCGTTAGTGTACGCTTGACCTGGACCATTTGATGGGCAACACGACAGCTCAGTGACTATTGCTGTACTGTGCAGATACATGGATTTGGGCCTGTGTCTGTGGGAGTTTGCGCATTCTCCCCGTGCTTGCGTGGGTTTTCTCTGGGTGCTCCGGTTTCTTCCCACATCCCAAAAATGTGCTCTTAGGCTAATTGGCAGAACAATTCTCCCTAAGTTGTCTCAAATTTGGTTTTTAGTCCATAGATCGATAAACATAGACAGGGACCACAGGTAGAGGTGGGAACATCGAGGTGGTGGCACGTGCTCGTTGGGCCGAAGGGTCTGTTTCCCGTGCTGTTTTGTTCTTTGTTCTTTATTATGACTCAGGAGGCAAATGTGCTACCAACTAAGCCATAGTTGGCACAATTACTGACTCCTTTCACAATTTTACTAATAATTGGGAAGAGGTTGACAGAGCATGGATTAACCTGGTTAGATTAAATGCTTATTCTGTTATTAAGTCATGTGGTTCACATCATCCACTTTGTTAGTTGGATGCCAATGTCATAGCTGTACTGAAATAACATGAAACTGGTTAATTCTGGTGCATGGGTCTTCAGCCAGGACATTTCAAGAGCTGTAGCTTTTACTGCGTCCAGTGCACTGCATGCTTTTTAATATCAGTGGAGTCAACCAATATGGCTGAACAGTGATATCAATGATAGTGGAGAAGCCAGAAGGAGGCTGAATAGGATAATCTGTTTGATGGTTTTGTTTGCAGACAGTTGCAAACACTTCAGACTTGCCTTTTGTATTCGTGTGCTTTGTCTAACGTGCTTGAGAATGGAGATGTTTATTCAGCCACCGACTCCTGTTAATTACTGTACTGCCATCTGCATTCTCAACTGGGTGTATAGGGGTTGCAGACTTTGCTCTAATGCATTGATTAGGGGATTAGTTAGCTCTGATTATAGCCCGATAATTGGTTATATAGTATTATACAGCCTGATTGATTGACATGAAGCTCTGTGTGCTAACTTCATTAGAATGATATCACATTCTAAGGTATGCTGCTCCTGATGTACTTTCTAAATTCAATATTGAACTAGAATTGACCATGATCAAGGAGTGAAAGGCATTGATATTACAGATCTTGTCTTGATCATGATGAAGGAGTGAAAGGCATTGGTGTTACAGATTCTGGTGATATACAGTTTGCTGCTGTTAATAGCCCTTGGTTCAGCTTTAGGCTGTCACACCTGTTCATGTGTTGTTTGATGCTGATGCCACATCATGGGATGCTCTCATGATGGGGATTTATGTGCTGAATACTTCTACCAGTGCTATATAGATATCAGATTAATCCATTGATAGGGATAAGAATATTTCTTTGTATTAATTTAGATGTCATGGGATGCCTGTACAGTCTGGCAGCTCAGTCCTACAATCAATTCAGTCTGCAGTGGTTCTATCAAGCCAAAATATTGAAGTCTTCCAACCTAAGACTATTCTATGCCTTTTATTCTCTTAAAGCATCTTCTAGAGTGCTAATTCATTATTTGAGGGGAGTGATCAATGGAGCCATATCCTGTGGTCTGCTATGTATTGGATAGACCAAACGCAATCTGGGTGACTGCTTTGCAGAACATTTCAGTCTGTCCAAAAGCAGTACCCAGACCTCTTCTCCTGTCCACACGTCTGCCCTTGACCTTTTGCAATGTTATAGCAAACCCCAATGCAATCTGGAGAAATGACACTTCATCTTCTGATTGGGCAGTTTACAGCCTTCTGGACTGAACATAGAACAAAGAATAAAACAGCACAGGAAACAGGCCCTTCGGCCCAACGAGCCCGCGCCGCCACCCCGATGTTCCCAGCTCAACAACTTCAGAGCATAAACTCTTCCCCTCCTCTTTCACTGCATTTCCATTTATTTTATTTCTTCTCACCTTCTTCACCCATTTTTATCACTTTTCATTCTAACTTCTATTTTAGCACTTCTATCTCACCTTTCTAACTTGACTCCCAAACCCTCCCCACCAACTCCCTTGAAGAGCAAGTACCACTGTCTTCAGTCTTGTAATAATCTGTACCTCTTCTGCCATTCACACAATCACTTAATGGGTACTTCTAGCACCTTTCTAAGCCTTCATCACCATTTACATTCCCTTTGTTCAACCATTACCGCCACCCTGCTCCCCACCGCTTCCCTCATAGTATAAAATCTTGCCTGATTTTCTTTGCTCTCAGTTCTGATGAAGGATCATCCAGATTTGAAATGTTGTCTCTATTCGCTCCAAAGATGCTGTCAAACCTGCTGAGATTTTCCAACATTTTCCGTTTTTGCTGTGGAAGGTTCTCTTCATCTTGTTTGACTTAAGGCCCTGACAATCCAGAATTGTTTTGAAGCCAGAAAGTGATGGCATGAACAGGCAAACATTCCTTTAGTTTTGTTTTGATTCCTGAGTTGCATTTTCCAAAAATAAATTTTGGTGCATTCACTTCTGTTGAATTAATAAGTAGGTCAGCTCACAACTCATTAAGAGACAGCCATAAAATGTTGGACTGGATTCACATGTAGATTGGATTTGATAGGGATGTTAGATTCTGTTACCTGAAGGGCATTTTTGAACTGTTTGAGCTATAGCAACAATCCAGAAGCTTCCATGGTTGTTTTGTCATAAATCATCAGAGTTATTGAATTCAGTTTCATAATTTATCATGGTAGGATTTCACTGCATGGTCTTGCATTGCCACTTCGATACCATACCTATGATATCAATTCTGGTCATCATTCTGTGCCTTGTTCAAAGGCTTATGAATATTTGTAAAAAAACTTTCAATATGATGACATAAACAATTTTATGATGTCATCAGCAATATATGTTATGACATCATCTTGGAACTGTTTTGCTAAGCAATAAGTGTAACATGATTGCTTTGTCTTTAGTTTCATAACAACATTGTGTGAACAGCAGACTGATTCTCATTTCTACCAATTTGAGGTAAAGTTTTATGCACTTACTAATACTGCTAACATTATCTCATTGAAACACATATAATTTTATTTCTCTCACAAACAATACAGTTTGTTTTTCTAGTATTGCTTTAAAAGAACAAGAGCAAAGCTAACAACTATCCATAGATTAGTCTCTCCCTGATATGGGATTTGATATGATTTATTAATGTCATGTGTTAACATACAGTGAAAAGTATTATTTCTTGTGTGCTATACAGACAAAGCACACCATTCATAGAGATGGAAACAAAAGAATGTAGTGTTACAGTCATAACTAGGGTCTAGAGAAAGATCAACTTAATGTGAGGTAGGTCCATTAGAAGTCTGAAGGCAGCAGGGTAGAAGCTGTTCTTGAGTCGGTTGGTACGTGACCTCAGACTTTTGTATCTTTTTCCTGATGGAAGAAGGTGGAAGACAGAATATCTGGGATGCATGGGGTCCTTAATTACACTGGCTGTTTTGCTGAAGTGTAGACAGATTCAATGGATGAGAGGCTGGTTTGTGTGATGGATTGGGCTACATTCACGACCTTTTGTAGTTTCTTGCGGTCTTGGGATACCAAGCTGTGATATAACCAGAAAGAATGTTTTCTATGGTGCAGCTGTAAAAGTTGGTGGCAGTTGTAGCTGACATGCCAAATTTCCTTAGTTTTTTGAGAAAGTAGAGGCATTGGTGGGCTTTCTTAATTATATGTCAGCATGGGAGGACCAGGACAGGTTGTTGGTGATCTGGATACCTAAAAACTTGAAACTCTTGATCCTTTCTACTTCATCCCCATTGATGTAAACAAGGGTATATTCTCCTTTATGCTTCCTGAAATTGATGACAATCTCTTTCGTTTTGTTGATATTGAAGGAGAGATTATTGTCACGACACCAGTTCAACAGATTCTCCATCTCATGCCTGTATTCTGTCTCATCATTGTTTGAGATCTGATCCACAATGGTGATGTCATTAGCAAACTTGAAAATCAAATTGGAAGGGAATTTGGCCACACAGTCATGTGTATATGAGGAGTATAGTAGAGGACTGAGAACACAGCTTTATGGGGCACTGGTGTTGAGGATGATCGTGGAAGAGGCATTGTTGCCTATCCTTACTTATTGTGGTTTGTGAGTTAGGAAGTTCAGGATGCAGTCACAAAGGGAGGAGCCAAGGCCCAAGCTATGGAGTTTGGAGATGAAATTCACGGAAATAATAGGTGTTAAAGGCTGAGCTATTGTCAATAAAAAGTCTGACGTTGGTCTCTTTGTTATCTAGGTTTCCAGAGTTGAGTGCAGGGCCAGGGAGATGGTGTCTGCTCTGGACCTGTTGCAGTGAAGCCAACTGTAGCAGATCCAGATTGTCCAGGCTGGTGGAATTGATTGGTGCCAAGAATAACCTTTCAAAGCACTCTATAATGACAGATGTCAAAGCCAGTGGACAATAGTCATTGAGACATGCTGCTTGGTTTTTTTTTTATGTACTGGGATAATGGTTACCTTCTTAAAGCAGATAGGGACCTCAGATTGTTAGAAAAAGAGGTTGAAGACGTCTGCGAATACCCCTGCCAGCTGACCCACCCAGTATCTGAGTGCTCATCTGGGTACCTCATTTGGGCCAGTCACCTTCCATAGGTTGACCTTCGAAAAAGCTGCTCTGACATCTGCAATGGTGACCCCAGATCCAGGTTCCTCCAGGTCTTCCGGGGTAGAGGGTATGCTCTCGCTGATCTCTTGCTCAAATGGGCATAGAGTGCATTGAGCTCATCAGGGTCAGATGCGTTGGAATCGGCGATTTTTCATGCCTTATCTTTTGGCCTGTTACAGCCTTAGTCAGCAAGGGTCTGTGTGGCTAGTGGGACTCTAACTCACTTCGGTAATGTCTTTTGGCACCTCTGATGGATCTCCTTAGATCGTATCTGGCTTTCTTGAACTCCTCAGACCTGTTCAGCAAGCAGTGGGTACCCTGTTGGAGAACATGCAGATTTGCATCTTTGGCACACAGTCATCTATGCACTTGCTAATAAAGTCAGTTACTGTAGTGGCATTCAGGCTGGCTGCAGAATTTTTAAAACTGACCAATCCACTGACTCTAAGCAGTCCCGTTGGAGATTATCTCATTCTTCAGACCAACATTGCACGACTTTTTGATGAATTCTCCTGCTTCAGTTTGTCTATAAGCTGGATGCAGAAGTACAGCCTGGTGATCTAATTTGCCAAAGTGTTGGCCAAAAACATTAGGGTAGATGCAAACTGCAAATGAAAATCTTTAAATGAAACAATTGTAGAGCCAAAGAGGTTTAATTATCCAGAGCAAATGGATTGGAGGCCTGACAGTATGATTGCCAATGATGGGGCAAAATAAATGGGCTGTGCACAACAGGGTACAGTTGGAGAGACAAAGTTTTGAAAGGTGGTGGTTATAGCAATGAGGGAGAATGAAATTGATGAAAGATTTGAACGTAAGGAAAATAATCTTAAAATTAAAGCATTGAAGGATAATGATGGACAGCACTCAGAGGTGATGGATGGGACTTGGTGTGGGTTAAGAAACATGCAGCAGAAGTTTAGATAAGCTCAAGTTTACAAAGACTAGAAAATAAAAGATTTACAAGTAGGGCAATTTTATTAACCAAGATTTTTAATTGAAAGAAATTTTCCATCCAGATTAAACACTGGGTGAGTGAGAAATTAATTCAACAACAATGGTTTCCTGTCAGCAGGATTCTGACATTTAAAATTTGCAGCCATTTTGCTAATTTCTCAACTGCATCCAGTTCAGCTATGTGTCTACATTTTGTTCTTGTGATATGCCAGTGACAATTTTACTTTTATTTCCAATTATTTCTTTTTCTATGATTGTTGTCAGTATTCTTTGTAATGTTATTCAGCATTCAACACTTCTGAATTAGCTAATGATGTATAGCATAACTGATAAATCTCATTGTGATAAAGTGTTTTCATCAAAAGCATGTCAAGCATCACTTTAATTAGCTTGGAAAGGGATAGATTTTGCTGATATTAAGCATTTATATTAATTTCTTGCAGAATATTCAGACTAGTTCACTGCATCTCCAATGTTCACACACACTACAGTAGAGTAATTTAACCCTTATGGAAAACCACCTGAAAATGCCTTCAAAAATGGGGAAATGTCACTGTCCTCCTATTGCCTTCTCAACATCAAACCAAGCAAAATGCCACAATGCTAAACGATGCTCCAGATCCACCTCAAAGCAAGCTCCAAAATTAAGCACCAGAAAGTTATCATCTTTTTCAAATTTTCCTGCACTTCACTACAACCCCAGCTGTAAAATACCTTTTCAAACATGGAAGTCTCATGGACAGACTGAACTCAAGAACCACTTTCAGCATTTGATTACATCTGTTTACCCAAACACCGAAAGGCAAATGGAGAAAGAACATTCTGAAATGACAAAGTTTCAAAGCACAGAAGATGTTTCTTATCATAGTTCACAGAATGTTGTAGAGAAAGTGAGATGTGATCTTCAATCTAATTTCTGGAGTTCAGATACTCTACCTGATGCAGAATGTATATGTGAAGAAATAGCTATACCAACAAGTAGCTGTTCATCCATGTATAGCATTGATTCTTCAACAGAGACCTCCCTAAGTTCACACCCTGGTGGAAACCAGTTACCTGCTAATGTTTATGAGGAGGTATGCTACCAGATGAAACAACTCCAACACTTGACCCAGCATGTTGAAAAACTTGGAGAAATGGTAAGGAGTAATTAAAACTAACAATATTACTCAGTAAAATACATCAAACAAATAAATCTTTGTAAAAATCTTCCAGTAATATAGATCTAGTAAATAATTTGATTCCAGCAGAAAGTTTCAGCACCCGAATTTAGTGAGGGCATAAGTCTAGCAATGTTTCTGTAACAAAGCAAGATGACTCAATGTGGCAAACTATTAACTAAAGGGTTTATGAATAAGAACTATATACACAGAGGGGTTTAACAACACCCTGACTCCAACTGACACATTCCAGACTAGGAACTACTCACCCTGACTCCCAATTGACCCAGTTTTGCATGCTATATTGGCTTTGGTCTGGTCACATGGCCCTTGAAGGATCACCCCTTAAAGGGGCCACACCACCACAATTTATATTTCAATCACATTCAACCTGGATTCTGTTCAGCAATGGGCTAATTATCAGCTCCACAACAGGCATATCAAGAAGAAAACAACCATAATTGTTCTTCTTTTCCATTTTCACAATAACACTCACCATCATTAAAATTAGCAAAAACCTTTCACAGTTGCATAGGGTTGTTAAGAACAATTTCAGCCTCTTGAAAACTGATAACAGAGGTCAATTAAATAAATATTAAATAATTATCTTGTATCAGTATTTACAGGAGAGGAAAAAAATCAGCTCCCAGAAAACAATGGGCCAAGGACAGGAATTCAGTAAGATAACTGTAATGGAGAAATGCAACTAATTACTAAGACCAGGTGCTTCTAATCCCAGCGTTTAAAAAGGATAGGTGGAATTGTTGCAGGTCCTTAATATTTTCAAAGTTCCTCAATTCAGGAAACCTGCCTTTAAATTGGAAAATTATGCATGTTACTGCTATTTAAGAAAGGTGGGAGAGGGAAACCAGAGAATTACAGACCAATTAACCTAACCAATCATTTTGGCCAACCAAATAAACTAAATCAAATTAACGAGGGGACAAAATGGGCAGCTCCCAAAAAGAAGGGAACCGCCTGAAACAAAAGACAAAGTGGAAAAGAAACTTAAAACATCAAATCAAAATGTGATTTAAGGGGTCAATAATGCACCCCAGTCCTAGTAGGCACGGAAGGTGACCAATTAGCCTAATCTTTATCAGGAAATTGCTAGGATCTGTAATTAAGGAACAGGAAGCTGAGCACCCTAATATTGGTTCAGCTGATCAGAGAAAGCATAGGCTTATAAAAAGTAGATCATGCCTAATGAATCAGATTGAATTTTTACTTGTTATATCTAAAATCATAGACAGGGAATGTCCTAGCTGTTATTTATATAGAATTCCAGAAAGTATTTGATGCAGTCCTTCTAGCTGAAGTTGAAGCTCATGGAATTGAAGGCAAATTATCAACCTGATTAAGATATTGGCATAACTGCAGGAGACAGAGTAGAAGATGGTAAAAGTCATACTTTAGTCATGCAAAGCCCTGGTGAGATGGCACCTGGAATACTCAAGCAGTTATGGACAATACACCTTACAAAGAATATATTGACCTGGGAGAGAGTGCAGCCTAAATTTATTTAAGATACCAGGATTCCAAAGGTTAAGCTGTAAGAAAAGAATGAACAAATAGGGTTGTATTACTTGGAATTTAAAGTTGATTTGATTGAAGTTTTCAAGATATTAAGGGAAATAGATAAGATATTATGAGAAATGATTTCATCTGATTGGTGAGGCTATGGCTATGAGCTTTATTTGAAGAATTAGAGCCAAACCTTTCAGGAGTGAAATTAGAAAACAGTTCATCATATGGTGGATGGGAGAGCCATTGTTAATTTTACAACTGAGATTGATACATTTTTGTTAGCCTAATATGGGGCAATGACAAGTACATGGAATTAGGTCATTGACCAGTTATGATCACGTTGAGTTACTTGAGTGGCTAAGTGGACAATTCCTATTCCTGTGTTCCTTTTGTTCAAGTACCTCACCCTCAGTGCTGCCAAAATCTTCACCACGCTTTTGTTATCTTCAGATTTGATGTTTTACTGTCTTGCTTCTCTATGCCACCCTATGAAGAATGCAATTCATCTAGAACTCAGCTGTCTCCATTCTAACCTGTATTTATTCCTATCCTCATTGACATTGCTGTATGAAGGTTACTCATAACACATTTATTGTTAGTGTTTATTTTGTACAAGAAATAGAAGCTGCACTGGGGAAAGTAGCATAAGCATGAACTCCACATTGTGATGACATAGTAGCTGGTAAGTGGCAGGCTGCCTAAATCCCAATGGGAAATCTTGAACAAGTTGCCACAATGGTTTGCAATTTGTATTACCATGAGCAGGTATCTGAAATCAACATAAGTCAATTTCAAGTCACCAATTAAAATTTTAAATGTTAGATTTAAACATGTCTTAAGACATAGAAGAAACAATGTAACGCTTCAAACACACCTTTACACAGTTAGCAGTAATGTACAAATATTTCCAAAAAGACTTTGGTTCAGGTAAACCCAGAGCTGAACCCCGTTTTGATTGTAATAGTCTTCATAGATGTTTTAATTTATAAAAATTCAAACAACATTACCAAACACTACCTTGCAGTCTAGTGGAAATATTATACATGCTTCTCCTGGGTGGCAGTAGATGTTCACAAATCTGTTTCCAGCGCACAGTACCTTTTTCAAGATCTCATAACAGCTGTCTAACTGTCCTTAACATGATCTTCTCTTTGGCCTTCTACTCTATTGATTCTACAATCCTTTGTAAGTTCCTTTTCCCAGACTTGACCAATCTTTCATGTTACTTACTAGCTACTGTTTTTTTTTTATTTTATGTTAGATAGATCAGGGAAATGATTTAAAGTTAGTTGTGGTATTTCAAAAGGAACATATGTAACTGGCAGATCATAAATGGTTGAGACTAGAGGATTTGCATAGGAATTTCATTGCAGTGTTAATGTAAGCATATTTGTGACATTAATGAATAAACTTATAATTAAACCAAGAGAACATATTCACTAGTCAAGATCATAGCTAGTAAGAAATATATCCCCAGATAGCTGCTGCCTGTGTTTCCAGATTGTTGTGGTTATGGGTTTGGAAGGTGCTGCCTTAAGATCCATGCTGAGTTCCTGCAGTGCATCTCATAGATGGTACACATTGCTGCCACTGTTCGTTGGTGGAGTGAGTAAATGTTTGTTGAATGGGTATCAATTAAGGGAGCTGCTTTGTCCTGAGTGATATCAAGATGCTTGAGTATCTTGCAAATGGAGAGTATTCCATTATACTTGTCTCGTAGATGGTAGGTAGTCTTTGGAGAATCAGGAGGTGAGTTACCTGCCCCAGGATTCCTGACCTCTGACCTGTTGCTGCAGCAACAGTATTTTCATGGCTAATCCAGTTCAGTTTCTGGTCAGTGGTAATACCCGAGATGTTGCAAGAGGCAGTCAGTAGACTAGAGCGAAGGATGCAGGAATCCATCTGTGTTCTATCTCATGTAATGGCTGCAACATAAAAGTTACTCGAGGTCTCCATGGGAAGGGTAGTGGCTGCTATGGGATCTTGGTCTAGCAGAATCTACTGGATTTGGACTTGAACCTCACTAGATCACTAAAGACATTGATGCGATCTATCAGTGACTAGACAAGAAAGGGATTTGGCACCTAGATCTCCCTCCAGATGCTCCTCCTCCTCAAGAAATCAGGCAGGGCTCCTGGGGAATCCACAATGAGGATGACCAGCAGCTGAACACCCTGGGGCTATCCACTCAGATGACTCTGAATGTTCAGCTGGTCCCAATATTGTCTACTGGTGGCTCAATCATCTTCACGTACAAAGTGCATTGATGCTGCACCTGCCTTACAGTTTGAGATTCAAAGCAAACTTGGCTCTTTTAGGCCTCAATCCTCCAGGAAACATCGTCAAAGTTACAAAGACAACTGGGCACAGCAGTGAACAGGCTGTCTCCACTTCTGCTGTGGATTTCATGGATCTATCAAGACACAGTGGTAGGCTGGAGCTCCACCTGAGTGCTTCAGGCATCAGAAATGCATCTTCAAGATGCTAATTGTCTGCTCATTGTGTAAGTAAAGTTTATTTATTAGTCATAAGTAAGGCTTACATTAATATTGCAATGAAGTTACTGCAAAGTTCCCCTAGTCACCACACTTTGGTGCAGCTAACCAGCATGTCTTTCAGACTGTAGGAGGAAACCGGAACACTCAGAGAAAACCCACGCAAATGCAGGGAAAACATGTAAACTCCACACAGACAGTGAGCCAAGCCAGGAATCGAATCTGGGTCCCTGGTGCTGTGAACTACTGTGCCACTGTGCCACCCACATGATGGATCTTTTAAAACTGTGCACCACATTGTATCTTTCCTCCAGGACATTTTGAGGATGTTGCACAGGTGTCATCACTTCAGTAGGTACCTCATCACTAAGCAGCCAGTCCTGTCTACGTACAACTCTTTCAATATCTGAGGCACCTGACACAAGCACATATGATGGGCTTCTGATGGGTATACACCAGTTGAATGTTTAATGAATGGAACCCTTTACTGTTAATGGCTGCTGCTGTGGAGTTCTCAAAGCCACATGTGTGCATTCAATTGCACCCTGCAATTTAGCGAAGCCTTAGATGGTGATGAAACCCAGGAATCTAACAACCTGGATAGTTTAATCCTGTGTGAACATTACATAATGATGAGCCTTACTGTAAAGGACATCAGTTACATTCTTCATTCATTTATGCTGTCGAGGACTGAGATGCTGCATCCCTGGAACTGTGAATCCCTAGAACTTGCTGGCAAAATAAGTGACCATAGGGGCACTGGCAGGGGATATCCTCTCAGTCCATGTGGACATGTGAATTAAGGATGAACAGCTGCATGCCACTTACATCCGGTCATGATTTAGATCAATTTAATTTCCTGCTGGCATGACACATCATTGGGAGGGAAACGTGATTCCCATGAGTTGTGTTTTTAATCAGTATTCATGGAATGCTAATGCACACAAATGACATTCCTAATATGGATCAGCAGGAAAGCTGCCCTGCCATCGTCCGCCATGTAAGTGGCAATGGGTCAATTCTGATTTATTTTTACACTGGCAGAAATCTCACTTTTAAGCCTCACTAAATTTATTACTTCCATCTGCCATAAAACAGTGGGACTGGAAAACTCTGCCCATTATTTTAGGTGTAAGTAGTTGTACTGTGTATAGATACTGGTGTGGGTAGTTCTCATGTCGCAGTGATCAAAGTAACCTGAGAAAAATGAAATAGCTAGGATATATATTTAATTAGAATAAAATGGTACATAAGGGAACCTTTAGCCTGCTAAAAAACATTTGAGGCTAAGGATCAATACAGGGACACTTGTTTGATCGAGACAGCACATTTTACACATGATTTTGTATCTCAAACAATATTATTGGACATATCTATCATGAAGATAATTCGATGATCGTTCATTTCAAGTGTGGGCATAATAAAGAATAGAAAGGTCAAAAGCTATTCATTATACAGAGTTGACTGGAACAATATGAATTTAGTGGTCCTTCTATATTTTGTTGCGTTGACCACTTTAATCAAATCTTTCTTTGAAACATCAGTGGCAGATGCATTTCGTAAAGCAAAACCACCGATACAATCTTATCTAACTGCAAATATTAAAACAAGTCATTCATTATGTATGTATTAAAAGGGCATGTGTCATCCTGTATTCCTGTATTTGAAATTGAGAGACTTGGGTGAAGGGCCAAAATCATAATGCTCACCAACACCAAGATTACAGAGTATGGTAGAGAAGAGAGATAATTCAGTAGAAATGTGTTGTTTGTTTATCTTTGGTTTGGTTTGTTTTATAAGCCTGCTTGAAAATATGATGGTATCCTTGATGGATAGCATCGTTGCTACCTTGTTGTCTTGTGCAGTGTAAGGATGGTCAGAACCTACTGGGTTGTAGCCCATTGCTCCTAATCACTCTGGCTGAATCCTGCATTAATAAGATTAATACTTTGAAGTAACTTTGTTCTTTGCAGGCAATTTCACTCATCGTGTTCATGTCCCCAAACCATGAAAGGGGTGACACATGCCCTTTCAGATACACTACAGAGGATAAAAATAGAGCATCTGACAAAAGATGTGATGTGCAAAGAACCGGAATTCAAGCAACAATTGCACAGTTAAATCATCTGCATGCATCCACTAGCCACTAAATAGCTTCCTTAGAGACCAAGCAAAAGAACAACAGGAGCCACGACAGACTGGCCCAATTTATTGTAAGAGCTAGTTTTACATGAAGGACAGTCTCTCACTCTTGATAGGATTTAACAAGAAGCCACATAAGTAGCACAGTCATCAAAACCACCATAAAGTTCAAGAAGAGCTCTTGTGTGGATCTATCCATGGTTATAGAGTGTTGAGGAGCAGGATGACACAACCAGTTCCACAGAAATAGATCACTTCAGATGAGTCAGCACCTCAGAAGAACAGCAGGCTGAACTGTACTCCAATGCACTCCTCAAACCTTTAAGTTGTCTGAAATAAAGATTACACAGATCCTTCCTGTTAGTTTAGATGTTGTTTTGCATAGAACTGTCCAAACTGCTTTCACCATTTAACACATTGGAAAGGAATTAAATGGCATTTAAAACACATTTTGACCTGTCCTGTTAAGTATCATTTCTTCTTAAGTTCAAATCGTGCATTGTAGTTGGTGGGTATAGTATGTCACTATGCGTTCCTTTCATTCCTGGGGCCTGAATTCAAGTTCGACCCAGACTATGAGATGGTAGTCTCACGTTTCTTAGTTGATTCCAAGGAGTTTAACTGAAATGACCTTGGACATCCCCCAGTGTACATGGGGCAGCAGCAGGAAACTATCCATGGCTTGCAATGAACTGAACATCATACTCAGCAGCTTTATAAATCAGAGATGTAAAAAAAAAAATGAAAGCAAAATCATAGTTCAGGTTGATTTTCAAAATCAATGTTTGGAATCACTAAATATTGCTGGGATGCAATAAAGTCTACACGGTGCAGGATTTGCTTCATGTTGTATCTCTGGGCTGTTCAATACCAGTATTAAGTTAGCAAAATAGTAAATAAAAAATTTGATTTCCCCAACATTAACCTTGGATAGTACAAAAACATATTTTAAAAAGAGTATAATGTAACTTCACTAAAGATGGAAATTAGCCAGCAGTGAAATGAGTTTAACAGTTGTGCAATATATATGTTTATATTCGTCTGTAATCTGAGTACAATATTTGGCAACTGCTGCCTAAGTAAGATCGGTGCAGAAGCTTCAAGAGATTAAACTGACTTTCATCATTAATAGTTGTATTCATTCTATTGAGAGATTAATTTAACGTCTCAAACCGAAAACACATTTGTTGCAACTGAAGTATGTTCCAAAACAACCAGACAAAACAACATAATTATAACCAACTTTGGCTAGTTTATTCTATATACTTATGAAGTGCATTTGCAACTGTGAAATGTTATATTATCAGGTTACAAATAAGTTTGATTTATGCTTGGAATTAGCACCACAAATCTCAACATATGTGACAAGGCAAGGGATATTGAAATATTTGACTAGTTCTGGTCTAAAATTACATCGGGTTTTAATACTCATATCTAGCTCTAACTAGAAACCTCTTCACCAGTATCACTGGATAGTTTATTTTAAATATTCTAGATTCTTCGTAAGATGGCTAGAAATTTAAATAGGGGAAAGTAACTATACTACGTAATTTTAAGAGCAGTAGTTATTTAATCTGCTTTGGACTGTTCATGTGTTTACTGCTTACAGATAAGATTCATTTAATTTCAAGAAACTAAATTGGATTGCATCTCCCCAACACAAAATCTCAAATTTCTCTTTAAATGGGACATTGAGATGTGAAAAAAATGGGGGTTCCATTAGGCCAATTGCATTTAAAATATTAAATATTTTTGTAATTCACTGACATCAAGAAGCTTTACACTTTATTTTGATCTGGAATGCATTTAATCATTTCAGAGCTATATCTGAGTATTTGACCTCTTAGCTGTTTATGAAATCCAAAAATATTCCAGTTTAAGTTACTTGCAAAAACCAATTTACTCCTTCATTTCATGGTGAATATTATAAGAGAATTAGAGATGTTTATTGAAATAAAATACATTGTCACAATATTTTAATAGCAAACTAAAATAGTTTAGTGTGAAATGATTTGGCAGTCCTGAAAGGATAAATGACCAATTATAGAGAGAATGTAATGCAATGTTTTGTTGATAACATTTCAAATGACTGAAAATAATACAAAACAGGAAAAGAATTATACATCTAAAATATAATAAATTAACACTTATACATCCTCATATTAATTAATGTTCATGTTAATCTCCTAATGTTTTTGTTTGTTCTTGGAAAATAAATATCTTAAAAATAAAAAAGATGGGAAGTTCACACATCTTATTTTAAAAATGCTCGTCCTCATAATCCCATTCCTTCCACTAAATGTGATATCAGTTGAAGTTTTGTTTTTAGTTGAATTCATTCAGATAGTGTTTAGTTCATTACTAAAAGGTTTGAAAAAGTCTAAAACTTGGAAAGATTTACAAAGTCTGTAAAAAAAAAAAAGAAGCTGTTACTTGCCATATTATTTCATAAACATTCAGCTTTATACTTTACCTGTGGAGTAATTATCTAAATATTGCGGCTACGAATGCCTCTCCAGATCTGAAGAGATAGCTCTGCCTCATTCAGTGCCTATCTTCAAGTGCCGTCTGGGCAGCAGGTCTCTGAATAGGATCTAAAGTAGTCCAAGAGGGGGGACAGCACGACATTTTTGGCAATAAAAGCAATGATGTCACATGTATAGCATATCACGGAGAGGATGGGCCTAAAGGATTGGTGGCTTCTCTGAGTGACATTTAATTAAAATGCTCGCTTTATCTAACTTTAAAGAATCTGAACTGCAAATATACTTTCACAATAGAAAAAATATAGGAAAAGACAATGCAATTATTTAAATTCAAATAAACTTTCTGTTTCTGTAAATACACAAACAGTGGGTGAAATTTTCTGGGTTTTTTTTTGCTTCAAAGTGTTGGCTCATGTGAGAAAAGCCATGTGCAGTCTGCCAGTTGCACTGTAATCTTTCCCACCATATTTTCCAGCTCTTTGACAAAGAATGCTGGAAGTGGGTCCCACACGCTGATAGACCAGGTACTCCAATCTAATAATAATAAAAATAAAAACAAAGATCATCCCTTTCCTCACACACAGGGAACCCCCATATGCACACAAGGATTCCGTGATTGAAGTTCACCAAAGGAAGCCCCACCTGGCATGCTGTCGGGCAAAGCCAAGGGGCTGTGACAGGGCAATGCCTCTTATCCCTCCTTCCTGGGAGCTGTATTTACAGTGGGTTTCCTTCACAATCTGAATATGGGGAGAAATCGATACTGTGAGAAAGCCTGTTAATGATATGGAATTATATTTAAATATGGTTTCTGATCTTTCTGGTTGTGAACTGTGGTACGTTAATGGCAGGAGCCGGGGACATTTAAATCTTGAGATCTCGCCAATAAGAATCTAATTTTGGGCCTCATGAGATTTTGCACCCATATCGCCATTTACGTCCATTGCAAATGTGGGTGGAAAATCATGGCCAATATAAATGTCAAAATAAGATTTTTTCCTTTGATCAATTTTTATGAGCGGGTTTACTTTTTTCTTTAACTTCCTAATCCAGACATTTTGAAACTGTTGATTGAGTAAGAACCTGTTCTCAAATTGCCATGAGTGACTTTATTAGTTAGAACCCCAATATTTCAGATACAACTCTTCTCCCTTTCAGGGTGGTATTATGGTCTATGCTCCATGCCTATCCACTTGAGGATTTGGTGGTGCAGTGGTATTGTCTGAGTAATCCACTGGGGACCTAGGTTTGAATCCCACCACGGCAAGTGGTAGGAGCCTGGATAGCTCAGTTGGTAGAGCTTTTAATCTGAGATCCATGGTCCAAGTCCCTGTTTGGGTGCGGCTTGGGGCAGCACTGTAGCACAATGGTTAGCACTGCTGCTTCACAGTGCCAGAGACCTGGTATCAATTCCTGGCTTGGGTCACTGTCAATGTGGAGTTTGCATATTCTCTCTGTGTCTGTGTGGGTTTCCTCTGGGTGTTCCAGCTTCCTCCCACATTCTAAAAGATGTGCTGCTTAGGTGCATTGACCCAAACAGGTTCTGGACTGTGGCAACTAAGGGAATTATTGTAACTTCATTGCAGTGTTAATGTAAGCCTTACTTGTGACTAATAAATAAACTTTAAACTCAATAAAACATTCAGGGCAAAATGGTACAGTGGTTAGTTAGCACTGCTGCCCCACACCACCAGGGAACTGGGTTTGTTTCTGGCTTGGGCAACTGTCTGCACACTTCCTGTGTCTGTGTGGGTTTCCTTCAGGAGTTCCAGCTTCCTCCCACAGACCAAAGTGTGCAGATTAGGTGGATTGGCCATTCTCACCACCCTACCTGCCGCAGGTATTTATGGGAATGACCACTGCACAGTCCTTGTGGAGACAAAGTCCCAGACTCACATGACGAATACCCTCCATTGTGTTGCATGGTACTATCACCTTGCTAAATGGGATAGACTTCAAATAGAACTAGCAACTCAAAATTGGCATCCATGACGCATGTTAGACCATCTATGGCAGCAGAATTGTATTCAACCACAATGTGTAATCTCTTGCCTGGATATTCCCCACCCTATCATTAAGCCAGGGTCAATCCTGGTTGGATGAAGAGTGTAGGAGAGCATGCCAGGAGAAACAGTAGAGCTAAAAATGAGGTGTCAAACTGGTGAAGTTACAACACAGGGCAAACAGAATTAGCAGCGAGTAATAGAGATAACAAAGCAATTCCATAACCGACAAATCAGGTCCGTAATCCTGCCGCATCCAGCTGTGAATTTTCATGGACAATTAAAGAATTCACTGGAGGAGGAGGTTCCACAAATATCCCCATCCTCAATAATAGAGGAACCCAGCACATCAAAAGATAGGCTGAAGCAACAATCTTCAGCGAGAAGTGCTGAGTGGATGATCTATCACAGCCTCCTCCGGAAGATCCCCAGAATCACAGATATCAGTCTTCAGCCAATTCAATTCACTCCACATGATATCAAGAAATGGCTGAAAGCACTGAATATTGCAAAAACTATGGGCCCTGACAATATTCCGGCAATAGTCTTGATGACTTATGCCCCAGAACTTGCCACACCCCTAACCAAGCTGTTCCAGTACAGTTACAACATTGGCATCTACTCAATGATGTTGAAAATTGCCCAGGTATGTCCTGTACACAAGAAACTGGAGAAATCCAACTCAGCCAATTACCACTCCATAAGTCTACTCTTGATCATCAGTAAACTAGTGGAAATGGTCATCAGCAGTGTTCTCGAGCAGAACTTACCCGGTAATAACTTGCTCATAGATGCTCAGTTTGGGTACCATGAGAGTTACTCCGTTCTTGACCTCATTACAAACTTTTTTCAAACATGGACAAAAGTGCTAAATGCCAGAGGTGAGACGTGAGTGACTTCCCTTGATACCAGGTTTGGCATCAAAGAATCCTAGCAAAACTGAAGTCAATGGGATTCAAGGGAAAACTCACTGTGAGTCGGAGTCAAACTGGCACAAAGGAAGTTGGTTGTTGTGTTTGGAGGTCAAACATCTCATCTCCAGGGGCTCCTCAGGAAAGTGTCCTATGCTCAACCATTTTCAGTTGCTTCGTCAGAGGTCAAAGTGGGGATGTTCACAGACAACAGCACAATTCAGCACCATGCATGACCTCTCAGACACTGAAGCAGTTCATGTCCCAGTGCAGCAATACCCAGGCTTGGGCTGACAAGTGGTAAGTAACATTCACACCACACAAGTGCCAGGCAATGACTGTCTCTAACAAGACAGTATCTAACCATTGCCATTTGACTTTCAATGGAATTACCATGACTGAACCCTCCACTTTCAAATCCTAATGGTTACAATTGATGTGAAACTGAGCTGGACTAGTCATACAAATACTGTGACTACTAAAGCAGGTCAAAGACTAGGAATCCTGTGGCAAGTAATTCACCTTCTGATCACTCAAATCTGTCCACCATTTACATGACACAAATCAGAGTGTAATGAAATACTCTCCACTTGCCTGGATGAGTGCAGCTCCAACAACACTCAAGAAGCTGAGCGCCATCCAGGAGAAAGCAGCTTACTTGAATGCTATCCTTCCAGAAACAACAATGAACAGTGGTTATGTGTAGTATCTACAAGATGCACTCTGGGAATTCACAGAGGTTCCTTAGACAGTACTTCCCAAACCCATGACCACTAGCATCAAGAACAACGGATACTTTGGACACCACCATCTAGGTTCCCCCCCCCCAAGTCACCTGACCTGGAAATATGCTACTGTTGCTGGATCCAAATCCTAGAATTCACTCCCTAACAGGACTGTAGATGTACATATACCTGAGGGACAGCAGTAGTTCAAGAAGGCAGCTCACCACCACTTCTCACTCTCTTAAGCACCCTCAGAGAATCCGGATGCAATACTCTAATTGTGGCCTAACTAGAACCTTACGCAGGTTCAGCATAACTTCCCTCCCTTAGTACTTAGTCAGGTCCCAGACCCGTTATCCAGTGTCCCAAATCAAGGTGGATCTGAAAACTAGGTCCTGCCCTGAAGTTTACAATCCCTATCAGGAACTGCTGCTCGCCATATCCAGGTTGCAGCACATTCTTAATTGCTCTTTGGGTCCAGGACAAATGGTGGAAGCTGGCCTGGTCTCACCCCTCGTCCCTTCCTTTACCCATCCTGCTTATGCAGCTCAGTGGAAGAATCTGTTCAACTACAGTTATCCTATTTCACAACCTCTCATCTCAGGACCCAAAATCCAGAAAACACCTATCAAATACACATCCAGTCCCAAGCTTCCTGGATACAGGGTGCAATATCTATGAAGCTCAAGATTCCAAACACTTTACTAACTGCTGACACAACTCATCCTGTTGGTTTCAAAGATCTGATCAAATGAATCCCCAGATCCTGTGCTTTGTAGAACTATGCTCTTTAGTCCACATTGCTTCCTTCTAATTCCTTCTATCAAAATGCATGAAACACACTTCTCTAAATTAAGCTCCATCTACCATTTAAGATATAAGATGTTGAGAGGTATACATCGGTTGGATTCTCAGAGGCTTTTTCCAAGGACTGGAATGGTTTCTATGAGAGGACAGAGGTTTAAGATGACGGGGAGTAGGTATAGAGGAGATATCAGGGGTAAGTTTTTCACTCAGAAGATGGTGGGTGAATGGAAATGGCTGCCGTTGGTCTTGGGGGAGGCAAATTCGATAGGGTCTTTCAAGAGACTTCTGGATGAGTACATGGAACTTAATAGAATTGAGGGTTATAGGTAAGCCTAGTAGGTATGGATATCACCGGCACAATTTGTGGGCCGAAGAGCCTGTTGGTGCTGTAGTTTTTCTTTGTTTTATGTTCTATCTTCACTTGTCTGTCCATTTTAATGGTCTATCTGTCCTATTGTAGCTGATTGGTGTGAGAAATAGGAAATGACCAAAGATAAATATTTGGAGATTCCAAACAGAACTGGGAAGAGGAGCAGGAGATTCTTTAGCTACCAGCAGATAAATGCAAATGAACTAGGTGAGGGCAGAACCAAACTGAAATAGCTCAAACATGGAATTGTGGGTAAAATGAGTAAGATTTGGCAAGCAAGAACACATTAAAGGACTTTGGAGACGGAGGGTTTGCATGACGGTAGATTTGAAAGGGAGCAGAACAGAACCAGATGAGAAAGAATCTTTTATATTATCTACTACTATCAATCAGCTCAGAATTAGGCTCAAAATGATATCCGTCCCTGTCCTATGACACTGAGCATTCAACACTATCATTAACACCAGTCAGTCGTCCAATGTAATTGTTTGGACAGTACGTTCAGCGTTTCAAAGTATCTGAATACAAAAAAAACTTCTTTTAATCACCGTAAATCATACCTCATGTTTTGCTTCCTCTAAACACATATATAAAATACTTTTATAATGCAGAAACTTGTATTTTATTTCAAAAGTCTTAAATCAACATGAACTATTCAGCTGAGCAGATAAAGTGAAGCAGTCAAAGACTTGTATCATTGTTGCCTGTTCAGTTATGAGTCTAAAATTATCAATTTTATATCTTCCCCTGAAAGGAAAATACCTTACTATAACTTGTCCCATATTATGAATTTGGCTGTGTCTTGTCAAAATATCAAGAATGTAATCAATGATTGAATATCTGTAGATTTGTAGAATGCTTTAATTTCTCCTTGCTGGTTGAACTGACAGGCTGTATTTTAAAGGGAGGGAGAAGTCCCAAAACTGGGCTCATAGGTCATAGAGATTTACAGCTTGGAAACAGGCCCTTCGGCCCAACTTGTTCCATGCCATCCCTTTTTTTAACAGATGGACCTCAAATTCTCCTCCAGCACAAAGCTCCAACAGCATCTACCTGGACAGATATAGTGTTCACTGGAATTGATGCTCTGATATCTCCATAAAGCAGAGTCATTGTAAATAAACCCTTTTGACTGGGTAACATCTCTTGTGACCAATCTGCCCCTCCTAATTCCATCCGTCTTTACCACATCAGCCTGTTGTCTCTCTGGGGTGATGCAGTCTTGCTGTCTGGGACTGCGTCAGTTTCTCACCCTCTTAACTGAGGGATTCAAAATGTGAGTGCATGAGAAACAGTTGTAATTGATGCACTCAGGGGTCAAAGCTTTGCAATCCCCTAACACCTCCTGCATGAATTATCTCTGGCATATTCTTCCAAAAATTTGTGCCACTTTACAGTGCCTTTAGCTAATCCCTCCCTGTGTTATAATGCTGCTGTCCTAATAGCTTCAACCTTCAACCAACATTCACCCATCACTGATCTCTCACTTCCTTCCGGCTGGCAATTTACTGAAGCTCTGTGGAATAAAACAGTAAATACTGGAAATACTCAGCAGGTTGCATAGTATTTCTGACAGGCTCTATTTTCATCACTGCATGCGCATGTGTGTGTGTGTGTGTGTGTGTGCGTGCGTGGCGGGGAGAGGGGGGAACAGGAAATGACGCATACATGAGAGAAATCTGAGCCGAGCAGGGCCATTTTAACTGAATGCTGAGACTCCATTTTCACTGAAGCAAGGGCCTTATCCTGCAATGTGTGAGTTGCACATTCTTAGACAGAAATGCTGGTGAAGATCTGTAGAAATGCCAATCTGTCAAATTATTTACATAGCCTCCCCATGGTTCCTGAGGTCCTGAGGTGCTGGGTGGGTTGGTATGGAGGGTTTATGGGCAAAGGGTGTTCGATGATAGGATGAATTTGCACTAAATTGACTTAGGGGCCATGAATTAGCATAGGTTGGCATTAAGTCATGGGAGTTATAAGGAGTTGTGAGGATGCCCTCTAGTTTTAGACCCCTGTACCTGTGGAAAAAGATATTGACTATCTAGCTGATCTGTGCCTCTCATTACTTTATAGATCTCTATAAGAGCACCCCTCAGCCTCCCACACTCCAGAGAAAGAAATCCCAGTCTATTCAGCCTCTCCTTATAACTCAAACCATCAAGTCCTGGTAGCATCCTAGTAAATCTTTTCTGCACTCTTTCTAGTTTAATAATATTCTTTCTATAATCGGATGATCAAAATTGTACATAGTTGATCAAAACTGTACACAGTACATAGTCTGAAACTGATGAACTGAATGTTGAGTCCAGAAGTCTGAAAATGCCTAATCGAGGAGCAACACTGCCTCTTTCAGTTAGGCACATTATAACATTCCAGATTCAATATTGCATTCAACAATTTCAGACCCTCATCTGTGCTCAATTTTGTTTAGTTTCCCTCGATTGCTGCCCCCTAACCACCTCCGGGAACATTGCAGCAGAAACATATCAGGATTCCACTCTGATACATCCCACCATCACACTGGCTGCCCCCCACCAACATCATCACCACCAACACTACCACCACACCACTTCCAAATCTGACATCCCAGGACCAGTAAAACTTCTCCTGTTATTTCACTTTTGACAGTCATATAAAGTATTTGCAATTGTAAACACCTATCGCTAAGTTCTTGCCACTTTGAACAGACTCCAGCACTTTTGCTTCTCGCATAGTGCACATACTAACACCTGTCGCTGACTGCTATACTCATTATGGAACCTTCTAGAGTTCTCACATTGCTAGTTAAAATAACCCTTACACACTTTTAGAACGAAAATGTCTAACTTTATGTTTGAACACATGGCTCAGTATTTGTTTGCTATTTGAAGAAACTGGCCTAGAAGTCCAATAGCACCCCTAAAAAAGCAACAGCATCTGCAGCACAAACTGCATGCGCCTGCGAGTTTTGATTCGATGTAGAAATGCCGGCGTTGGACTGGAGTAAACACACTAAGAAGTCTGACAATGCCAGGTTTAAGTTCAACCGATTTATTTGACAGTAAACTTTCAAGGTTCCCCTCTTTCTCAGGTGAATGAAGAGTTCTGGCCTCAGATAGCACATATAACAGCACAGACAGTTTACAGATTACTGATTAGAATGCAAATCTTTACATGTATCCTGCTATTCAAGTCTAAAGTGGCTAACAATGTGAGTGGAAAGAGCACTGAGCACAGGTTACTGTCTCCAGACAGTACAGTAAGTGAGGTTTTCCAAACGTAGGCAAATCATGGGGGCTACAGATAGTGCAACATGAACCCAAGATCCCTGTTGAGACCGTCCTTACATGTGCGGAACTTGGTTATAGTCTCTGCTCAGCGACTCTGCGCTGTGTGTTGTGAAGGCCACCTTGGAGAATGCTTACCCGAAGGTCAGAGGCCAAATGCCCATGTTCAGTGAAGTGTTCGCCAACACAAAGGGAACGGTCTTGCCTGGTGATTGTCGAGTGATGATCATTCATCCGTTGTCGTAGCGTCTGCATGGTGTCCCCAATGTACCATGCTTCAGGACATCCCTTCTTGCAATGTATTAGGTAGACAATGTTGGCTGAGTTGCAAGAGTATGTACTGTGTACCTGCTGGATGGTATGGCAGCATTTAATATTTGTGCTGCTGATGGTTATACTAACACAGCACTACCCAGGTCATTCATTAACTTCACAGCTTTCAGAGATGGGAGGTGGGGTTGGGATGTGAGGGTTAAAGTGGCTGAATAGTAAGCATCTTTCTAGTGAGATAAGTGCCACTTCAAGGCAAGTAAAAACATTTGTAGGCGAAATACATTTTCAGTGCAGACACTGAGTGCAGAAGGATCTGTGTGAAGGAAATAGGTTTGATTGTTCTTGGAGATGTAAAGTATTCTACACCTTAGACAAAATGATGCTGGAGTGCTGAATCCACATATCGAGCAGCCACCATTTTCATCAAGGGTTGGGGGAAGGGGGAAAGGAGAGTGAGATGTATTTTGTACATAAGAATTCAAAGACAAAAGAAAGAGGGGCAAAGTAGACCACAAAGCATGCTCCACTATTCAATTTGATTATGACTCTATCTTGTGTTTTAACTTCACTTTTCTGCAGCTCCCCATATCTCATTACCCGCTGAGAGACCAAAATTCAGTCCACCCTGGCCTTAAATGTATTCAACAATGGAGAATCCACAATGCTCTCCGGTGTCCTCCAAGGAGCTATTCTTGGTCCCTCCTATTTCTGACCTACTTACTATCCTTTGGCGACATTGTCTGAAAATATAGAATCCGCTTCCATGTGTACATTGATAATATTCAGCTCAGCCTTATCACCATCTCTCTCAACCCTCTTTACAATCTTAATTATCACCTCAATAAGTCTCACAACACCAGGTTAAAGTCCAACAGTCCAAGTTATTTGGTAGCATGAGCTTTCAGAGGCTGCCCCTTCATCAGGTGAGTGCAGGATTTGGTTCACAAACGGCAGATATAGACACGAATTCAATTACAAGATAATGATTGGAATATGTGCTCTAACTGGTAAGATTATCACCTCACTTGTCTGACATATAGGGCCAGATTCTCTGACTTTGCCCGTAGCTGGGATTCACCATCTCGCTGCAGTTAATGAGGCCTTAGCTGAGCGCCTAATTTTCCATTCTCATTCGCAGCAATAGTGAAGCACGGGAGACTAGAGTATTCCAGCCACCGTATTTGATGGACTGAAATTTCCTCCTGCCAAATATTGGGAAAACTAAATCCACTGTCTTAGTCCCTTTCATAAGGCTTATTCCCTAGCTACCAATTCCTGACAACTGTAACACAGAATCACAGAATGGCAGTTTGCAGGTGCAGCATGTAATAAGAAAGGCAAATGGGATGTTGTCATTTATTGCAAAGGGAGTGGAGTATAAAAGTAGAAAAGTGTTGTTCCAATTGTACGGGTGTTGATGAGACCCCATCTCATTGTGTATTGTGTCCAGTTTTGGTTTCCTTATATGAGGAAGGATGTTGTGGCATTGGAGGCGCTTCAGAGGAGGTTTACCAGATTGATTACAGGGATAAAAGAGTTGATGTATGTGAAGAGATTAAACAGTTTGGGCCTATACTCGATGGAATTTGGGAGGATGAGAGGGGATCTGATCGAGCTATATAAAATTTTAAAAAGGATTGATAAAGTAAATGTAGGCCAAATGTTTCCTCTTTTGGAGCAATCTAAACAAGAAGTCACAGGTGTAGGTTGAGAGGTAATAGATTTAAAACTGAGGTGAGGTGAAACTACCTCTCACAGAGGAAGATGAATTTATGGAACTCACTGCCCCATAACACGGTAGAGTATAAATCGTTGAATTGTTTCAAGAAGAAGATGGATATATTTCTAATAAAAAAAAACAGGTTAAGGGGAAATGGGGAATAGATGGGAAAGTAGATTTGAGACCAGGGAGAAATCAACCATGAAAAGATTGAATGGCAAAGTAGACTCGAAGAGATGAATTTGCCTACTTCTGCTCCTAATTCCTATATTCCAATGTATGAGATGGAACAGACTGTTTCCAACCTTATTGTCATGTTTGACACTGTGGTGAGTTTCCAACCACATATCTGTGCCATCACTAAAACCTCCTACTTCTACTTCCATAACATTGCCCACTAGATTCTTCCCTCAGAGCAGGTCAGAGGCTAGGAAAACTCATCTCCTGACTCCCCAAAGCTGATCCACCATCTATAATGTATGAGTCAGGAATGTGATGAAATCATTGCTGCTTGCCTGGATGGGATACAGTTCCAATAACATTCAAGAAGCTTGACACCATCCAGGACAAAGAAGCGAGCTTGATTGGCACTACATCTACAAACATCCAGTCTCACCTGATGCTTAGCAGCAGCAGTGTGTACTCTACAAGATGCACTGCAGCAATTTACCAAAGATCCTTAGACAGCATCCTTCCAAACCACAACTACTTCCATCTATTAGAACAAGGGCAGCAGATATATGGGAACACCACCACCTGCAAGTTCCCCTTCAAGCCATTCACCATCCTGACTTGGAAATATATCGCCATTGCTCTGCAGTTATCGGGTCAAAATCCTTGAAGTCCTTCCCTAACAGCATTGTGGGTCAACCTACAGCAATAGACTGCAGCAATTCAAGAAGGCAGCTCATCACCACCTTTTCAAGGGCAACTAGGGATGGGCCATAAATGCTGGTCAGCCAACGACACCCATGTACCACAAATGAATAAAAAAAGAGCTACCAGCCAATCAGAGGCAATGTTCTTCTATACTCAATAGCACCACCAGGAAGGCAATGACTCCTGCTGGTACTAGATCCACTCAAGGCCATGGATTGAGATTGAGATGGTCAGGTTGGGAGGAGAGATCAACAGTGAGGGCTTTTCAGTAATGCTGGGTCCGTCAATGAGGCACTGAGTGCCTTTGAATGAGGGAACTAACCCTGACGCCCACAAGCAAATATACAAGGATTTACTTGTCGTGGCCCCTGTGTGACCTCTCCAGGGCCACCACAGATTAATGCCAGCAGTGGTAGAATAAGGGCCTTAAATAGGCATTAGTTGACTACTTAAGGGCCTCAATTAGTAATGGGACTGGAAGGTTCTCCATGGACCTGCCCCACTGGATTTAATTGTTGTGGAAGCAGGATGGTGGAATACTCCAACACTCTTCTACCTGATTATTTCCACCCCAGCTGCAAAACCTGCTACCAATGGGACACAAGATTCCACTCTCCAATGAAGTCCTAATGGAGGACTGCACTACTGCAAAAAACCACAAAAGGTTGTGAATGTAACCCAATCCATCACACAAACCAGCCTCCTATCTATTGACTCTGTCTATACTTCCTGCTGCCTCGGAAAAGCACCCCAAACATTCTTTCTTCCACCTTCTTCCATCGGGAAAAAGATACAAAAGTCTGAGGTCACGTACCAACCACCTCAAGGACAGCTTCTTCTGTGCTGCCATCAGACTTTTGAATGGACCTACCTTGCATTAAGTTGATCTTTCTCTACACCCTAGCTATGACTGTAACACTACATTCTGCACTGTCTCATTTCTTTCTCTATGAATAGTATGCTTTGTCTGTATAGCATGCAAGAAACAATACTTTTCACTGTATGTTAATACATGTGACAATAATAAATCAAATCAAATCAGAGGTCTCATCGTTTGGATTAAACTGAGGTCCCATTTGCCCTCTCAGCTGGATGTAGTTGTCACATTTGTGTTTGTGCAGCCTTGCTGTGTGTAAATTGACATTTTCTACATTACTGCAGTGACTAACTTAAAAAGTATTACATTGGCTATAGAGCACTTTGGCATGGCTGATGGTTGTAAATTTTACCGTAGAAAGGCAACTCTCTTTTCTCCTGAACAGGTGCTGAAAATAATCAAAATTGTTAATAAAGTGCTGATACTTATTTCTAGAGAACTGGAATGCAATAGTACAGAACATATGCTTCAGCTACACATGGTTACACCACAATGGGTTCACTTTATGTTTGGGGTGTGGGATATCCATCCTCCTGAATAAAAACTGGTGGTAAGCCCGCCAGTACTTGTCCACTAGTCCCTACAGCCATGTAATGGCTATCTGGTCTTAACTGGCCCAAAGCAGGACTACCACCTCAATTAGAAAAGATGTCCTGTCTCTAAAAGTTGGCAGAGCAAGGTACAGTGAGAGGGGAGACATGGGGGTGATTCTCCCATCCTGCTGTGCGAATATATCAGCACAGCGGGCTGGGAGATTCCAGCAGGCCTGGACTAGCACGATCAGCACTGGGCATCCAACTCCAAGTGTTTTAACCAGTGCCAGATTTCTTGCACCATAAGGACCATGCTGGAAATAGGAACAGGGCTACATTAGGTATGCAGGAACCAGGGGGAGTTGGGGGATGGGGCGGCGGGGGTGGGGGGGGAGTGCGGATTTCAGTGTGATTAGCGGATCCAAAGGCTTCAACCCTGGGCCTGCTAGCATCTCCACCCCACCTCCCTGCACACCCCCCCAACCCCAACCGTAAGAGTGTTTCACTCCAGTGGGGATTACATTAGCTCCTCACTTTCGGGAAGATAGCAGCCTGACCCTGCTGGAGTGGAGGGGGACCCTCCAGAGGTTGGACTTGGGGGAATAACCCTGTGCATTGGCGTCCTGGCACTGCCATGCTGAGCCCCGGCATTACCCAAAAGGCAAGGTGCCAACCACTAGGCATAAGGCAGTGCCAACAAGGAGGAAGGGGGTAAGGCATTTGAGATGGGGCCTGATGAGGCAATCGGTGGGGGTGAGGAATCTCGCTGCCACTCTACATAGGGATTGATGGGGAAGGAGGGAGGTCAGTGATTGGGCCGAGCTCGGGTGGGAGGTGCGATCAGCCGGGGTAATGGGAGAGCAAAGGGGTCAGTCTGCTAGCAGGGTTCAGGATTGCAGGAGAAGGCTGGAGATCGGGGTGGGCAGGAATAGTCAGATGGCCAGCAATCAGTCCATGGGAAGACAGAGGGCTGACATTGCGAGGGTCATGGGGCTGGCCAGAATTGAACTGCCAGCAATCAAAAGACCAACAGTGTGGGGCCACTGCACATGTGCTGATCTCAGCACTGACAGATTGGTGCATGCACAGTGGTCATCTGAATACTATGCTCTGGCCTCTCCAGTGGGATAGGTGCCACTCCTTGAAATGTGATAATCTCCACACTGGCCTCTGCATTGCAGAGTGTGAGAGATTCTTCTCTGAACTGCTATTGAAATAACCAGCATGAATTACTCCAGTTTCCACCTGAATTCGACACTTAGAATTTTTGGGGGAAAATTCCAGGGGCCAAAATGTTGGAACTTTTAGGGGGTCTTAGGAGCCACTCCACCACCCTGGGCCTTGCCACTGGGCTGCCAGATTTTAAGGTTTCACCTTTCGCCTTCTGAAAGCACTGCCATCCATATATTGTAGTTTTTAAAAAAATCATTAATGGGATGTGGGTATTGCTGAACTAGCATTTATTGCCAATTCTTAATTATCCTTAAGAGGTGAGTAGTGAACTGCTTTCTTGAACTGCTGAAACCCATGTAGAAGGGGTACATACATCGTGCTTTTAGAAAGGGAGTTCCAGGACTTTGACCCAACAACAGTGAAGGAATGGTGATATATTTCTAAGTCAGGATGGTGAGTAACTTGAGGGGTAACTTCCAGATGATAGTTCCCATTTGTCTATTGTCCTCATCCTTCCAGATGGTAGCAGTCGTGGGCTTGGAAGGTACTGCCTGAGGAGCTTTGGTTAGTTCCTGCAGTGTATCTTGTAGTTGGTACACATTGATGCCAGTGTGTGTGAAGTGTATGTTTGTGGATGGGCTGTCAGTCAAGAATGCTGCATTGTCCAGGATGATGTTTAAGTTTCTTGACTGTTGTTGGAGCTGCAGTCATCCAGGAGAGTATTCCCTCACACTCCTGACCTGTGCTTGTAAATGGTGGACAGGTTTTGAAGAGTCAGGAAGTGAGTTACTCACTGCAGGATTCTAAGCCTCTGACCTTCTCTTGTAACTACAGTATTAATATGGCTAGTCTAATTCAGTAACCCCCACAGTGCTATTTTAGAAGGATTTACAGGACTTTGACTCATAGTCAGTGAAGCAATGGCACACAGGGTGGAATTGGAAAAGATTGACAGCTCATTTTAAAGATGACTTGTTGATTTGAATACAACACAATTAAATTGAGAAGTCCTGCAGAGATTTTCATTGAGAAACAAGCCTTAAATTTTAGCAAAACTATATTGAAAACTTTATGCAATCCTTATCGTTACAGAAATAATTTTGAGTCACTCAGTTACTGATTGACAGGTACTGTTTGCACTAACTTGAATAGAAGTAATAGATTCAAAACTGTTTACAGGAGTAGACGAATAGCGAAGAAGTTAGCAACATGTGTTAAGATTGCAACTCCATTAGAAGAGAATGATTTGGCATATGTACAAATCTTCAGACTATTATTGGAACTATTTCCATTTTGGATTTTATACTAAACATGCTTCTGAGCCAAATCGTAAACAGAATGAAAAATGTTTTATAATTAAATTATTTTTCCACCCATTTCCCTCCCTCATTGAATGCATTAATTATTCCAGTTTTTGGACTTTGCGTAATTTAATATTTTCTATTTTTATTCTTGATATTTCTCTTGAGTTCGAGAACAGGCCTCTGTCTTCTCATCTTTCAGATAGTCTCATTCCTTACATATCCACATTTGAGAGATTGAGCTATTTATAAATTTGCTGTCATTTTGATGGATGCATGCAAGACTAGACATTTGCTCTGACATGCAGCCTTTCAAGACAACAGTTGCTCTGGAATCGTAAACTGTTTCCATCATAGTTTAAAATCCTCAAGTGTAATATTACTGTTATACTTCACTGTCTGAGGTTACATTGCCCTTGCATCTTTTAACAAAATGTGTCCTGTAGAAAGCATTATTTGTGTAGTTTTTGCTATATTCACAGCTGCTGTTGTGTTAAAAGATATCATATAATGAAAGGACACTTAAAATAGACTTGTTTAAATATGTAATATTTTTATTTTGCAGCTCCCTCCTGTTTCTGTATTTTATCTCATTTTCCTGCCTCTGTATTATCAATCTAGCTACTGTAAGTGCACTTCCAATAGCTAAGAGATATGCTCGCATGTCAGGAAACTTGATGATTTGTCCCTATTTGCCAACTCTGTTCTTTGATGAATAGTGTATACTGTAACCATGCAATACATGGGCAGCATGTTGGCACAGTTGTTAGCACTGCTGCCCCATAGCTCCTGAGACCCAGCTTCAATTCCAGCCTTGGGTGAAGTTATATGGAATTTGCACATTCTCCTCATGTCTGCATAGTTTTCCTCTGGGTTTTCTCGTTTCCTCCCACAGTCCAATAAAGGGCAAGTTAGGTGGATTGGCCATGGTAAATTCCCCCTTAGTATCCTGAGATGTGTCGGTGAGGTGGATTAGCCTTGGTAAATGTGTGTGGTTATAGGAATAGTGCAAGAGAGAGGAGCTGGATAAGATACTAAGTCAGAGAATCAGGGCAGACTCAATGGGCCAAATGGCTTTCTTCTGTTCTGAGGGATTCTGTGAGTTACAATTTAACAGTCCTCATGAAATCCATGACACTCACTTGTGGACAGGAGAATTCTAAAAGACTGGAGTTGTATTTACTTAACGGAAATCAACCCAATGAGTATCTCAACTGGAACTGCTAGCAACCATTCTCACTTCTCTTTCCAGATAACACCAGAAATTTTTGTCAAATGTTTGAGTACCATGAGCACTCTCTGAATATGAGATGTCATGATTACAATCCTGTCCAATTCCTGAGTTTGTCATTTCATCAATACCATTACAGGATGTGTGTTTTTATCGGGGAAACAGGAAATTGGGCAACAAAGTTAAAAGGCTCTTGTTACCTCCAAGCAACTGGTTCAAGAGTCTTGGGTAGAGCTTTGGCACCTTGTCCCAAGTCATAGCATTCAAATGAGCTTTTCGCATGACCTTGAAAGGAAGGAAAAAAAGGAATAAACATTGTTTAATTGCAGATTCGGTCACTTACTGATCATGAATAAATTAGTGAATTTGGTTATCTGAAAGTATATGAAGATGTCCTGTTCAGCTTGCCTTTCCTTATTTCTCTGTCAGTCCTAAAAAAAACTGATGTTGGGGCATAATTTTCAGATAATAGCAGCCCCTGAATGCTTTTCCTAGGTGGCCACATATGTTATCACATGCAAAATAGCCAGTGCATGCTGGTAGAATAGTTTATCTATGAAAATTATGATAACTAAGACTGCTGCTGCCTTCATCTTCAGTCCACAAGTACAGATTTTCTATCAAAGGAATACTGTATAAATGATATTTATCTCCTCAATAGGGCTGAATGTCATCTTGGTACTGCCCACCAGGCATCAGGCAGCGCCAAGAGGATGGAGCAGGGCTTATGGGGGAAGATCAGTTGCGGGGAAGAGGGGATTGTTGGAAGTGGGGGGGTCCTGCTGCCATTCTGCAATTGAGATCAGTGGAAAAAGCAGGAAAGAAGGGCCACCAGGATGTTGAGGAGGGGGTGTAGCAGGGGGGATTGGGGAGGTCGGGACTGATGAATGGGAAAGGCATTGAGAGATGTTCAGGAGGCCAGCAATCTGAGGATGGGGAGAGGGCTCGCAAAGTCACTGATGAAGGGTTGCTGTGCTGTCCAGCAATTGGGAGGCTGGTACTGCAAGGCAACTGTGCAGGTGCTGATTTCCGCTCAGACAGATTGTAGCATGTGCAGTGGTCCACTTAGCACAATGCTGCCAGTGTCACCGATGCAAATAGGCCCTGCCTACTAATTTTCAGCGTGAATCTCCTTGAGGCAGTATACAATGCACAAAATGTGAGAGATTCTTTTTGAAAACCCCACTAAAAAAAACAATGGGAGTTGTAGAATCATAGAGGCATTAAGGTTTATCGCATAGAAACAGGTCCTTCAGTCCAATTTGTCCATGCTAACCATTTTTTACCACTGAGCTAGTCATAATTGCCCACATTTGGTCCATATCCCTCTATACCCATCTTATCTATGTGACTGTCTAAACGCTTTTTAAAAGATAAAATTGTACCTGCCTCTATGACTGCCTCTAGTAGCTCGTTCCAGATACTCACCACCTTCTGAGTGAAAACATTGTCCCTCTGGATCCTTTTGTATCTCCCCAGTTTTTACTTGAATTTGGCACATAGAACTTTTTTTTGGGACAATCCTGGTTATACTCTTGAAAGGGTAAGGCTGAGAGGTGACCTAATAGAGGCCTTTAAATTTATAGAAGGTTTGATAGAGTAGACACAGAGGCTAGAATCTTGTTGAGGAGTTGAGAGTCTCGAATGTCAGCTGGACAGCTAGCAAGAGACTTACGCTGCCTCTTTTCGGAAATGTCCACTGAACCACACATTAATCAGGCAATGGCTAGGTTAGCAATGACCCTTCCCCAGAATCAGAACTCCAGAGACGTCCACTCTTTGTCCACCAAGTGCTTCTAGCCAGTCAGAGGCTGGCTGCTTTTGTGCTCAGTGACACTGGGAAGACCATGGCTACTGCCAGAAGGACACACACTGGAGTCCCAAAAATGTAGAGTAACTGAAGCTATCGGTATGTAATGTTGGGGGTCAGGTTTTGTGGGGTGGGGATAAGAAGGGAAGAGGAGGGGTGCAGGAATAAGCAGCAAGGGCAGGTGTTAATTCTCAATGTCACATCCCTCTTTCCTGATGTCCAATCGCTCAATCAGGCACTAAGTGCTTGTGGTTAAGGAATCCCTTCCCCTTCCTGTGTTAAGTTGGCTGAACAGTTTAATTTGTCACACAGGCCACATGGCAACAGGCCCCTCTGTGGCCTGCTTAATACCAGCAGTTATGGGATACAGCCCTTAAATACTCAATCATTGGCCAGTTAAGGGTCTCAATTGGCAGTGGGGCGAGAAGGGCAAACATGGGCCTTCCCATCCAGAACTTAACACTGGCAGGGGTGGGAAGGGGCAGGATTCTAATATTCCACCATTCCACCTATGAAATGCCTTTCCACCAGCAAGAGCGCAAGATTCTGGCCAGAGTGTTTCTAATTCTGAAAAAGAGCAAAACTACAGGCATCAATAGAAGATAGCCACGACGAGATCAAATCATCAATTAAGAAGAATCTTCCTTTCCCAAAATATGATGAGAATGTGGAACGCACAGGGTTGAGGATAATAGTACAGATGCATTTAAGGGAAAGCTAGATAAACATGTGAGAGATGTTGGAATAGAGATAACAATCTGAGAGTTAGATAATGAAGAATAAGAGGAGGCACAAATGGACCACAGGCATGGACTGGCTGGGCCAAGTAGACTGTTTCTATGTTGTTTACAGGATATAATTTATTTATCTTTTAATATAGCTGAATTGCAGACTTTTATGCAACAAGCATCAGACACAATAAAAAGATAGAAGTTATGAAAGGAAAATTTTTATTACAATCATTATTTTTCTTTATCTTCATACAGATTGAAACTGTGCAGTGTAAGCACTGCGACAAGCATGTCAAGATGCTGCAAGAAAAAGAGGCTGAGATTCGAGATCTGAAAGTTCTTTTGAACAGGTCAGTTTTCATTTTCTTAGCTCATAATTTATAAATACGAGACCACAAAATGTAGATTGACATAAAAGCATCTCATCTATCAGTGCTGTTTTTTTTGAAGATATATGAAAACTTCATCTACTGTTTTGCCTTAATTTATTCTAATTTTCACTTCACTTTCCTATGTCAATCTCTCTTCAAAATTTCAGCTGATTCTCTCAAGTTGGATAAACTCCCTAATAGCAGTCATTGTTTAACTTTTCATTGAGAGAAGGGTCCCTTCCATTGTGTGCACAGTCCTAGGGTGCCCTCACGAATATTGTCACATACTGGGGAACCTTTGCCTGAACTTTCAACTAAAAGCAACACTTTGTGGATGTTGGAAATCTGAAACAAGAGGAGAAAAAAATTCTGTAAATTCTCAGCAGGTCAGTCGCTTTGGTGACCTTTCCTCCAAAATTACCAGTTCTTCAAAGCAAAGCATCAGCTATTACCGCAAAATATTTTACAGTATTAGGATACAGCAACAGAAATGATGTGCTAATAAGTTAATAAGTACAGAGAGATGATGAGCAGAATAATGACCTTGCAGGCTCCACTTTGAAAGCCAATGCTCGTTCCAACTGACAGAAACAAAAATGAAAGGAAATCAAAACAGAAGCTAAGAATTCAGGTGCACCAATTACTTTCAGATGGAGTCAAAAATGGCTCCAAATAAGAGATTGCAAACTATTTGGAAAATCCTGCAGGGAAGTTACAGGGGAGAGACAAATAAAATTTTAATTTTTCTTTAAATAAGAATGATAGAAATTTGAACATAACTTGAATTCTGCTATAAATGATCAGAATTTTCTTTTTTATCTGGGATGTTGTTATAATCATGGACTGTTTACAGGGATATTGGAGGCCATTTGGCCCAATATGCACCTGTGGACTCTTTGGCCAAAATTTTACTAGCATGCCTGACATGATTCTGGGGGCGGCTGAAGCTTGGAGAATGGCATTTTCCATTGGTCTTGGGCAGAATGCCAATAAAATTCCGCCCTATGAATTAATCCTACTCCCTTTCTTCCCCCCCGCCCATAACTCTGCTAACTTTTGAGACTGACTCATATTTTTAAATATTTAACATGCAAATTGTATCTTTTATAAAAGCATACAACTACGACCGAAGGTTTTTCCTTGTTGCCAGTGTAATAAGTTGAGGATGACTTGATGTGGCTCAAAGTATAAAAGAGTTTATTACCAACATAATAATATAGTTATTTACTAACAGTGGTCTTACAGAACTAACGATGTGACTATTCTCCATTCCTCCCTAGCTCCAACTGAGGATCCACTCTGTATATGGACCCTCATATCCAATTGGCTCAGCTTCTTGCCATGACAGTCTATAGGGTCTGGCCTGGTCTGATCATGAGACCTTCAATGATCGCCATCTTAAAGGGGCCACGCTACCATATTGGGATTTTGGTTCTCTTGATTAGGGTTGCCAACTCTCGATTGACCTGGAGTCTTCAGGAATTGAAGGTCAATCTTGCTGAGTGCAATCCTGGAGAAAGATCATTGGACTTTGTTTTTTTATCAGTCATTTTCTTTGAAAGTTTCTCCTTAATAGATATAAAAATATTGAAAATGGGAGAAGACTCGCTGTTTGGCTGACAGGATCATCAATTTGTTAATGTGTCTTTTTTGGTCTCAAATTGACATGGAAAGGCAGTACGTCGCCTTGGTGTCTTGGCCAATTCATGGTTGGAGTGTGGGGAAAAGTCATGTAATGAAACCTCCCGGAACTTAATCACAGTTTATCACAGTTGGCAACCCTACTATTGATACAGACAGCCAATCATCAGTGTGGTTGGCACTGTTTGCACTCAGAAATCATAATAATGACATGAAGTTGGCATACTATCAGGGGCTATCCAATTTAGTCCCTAACTTCTTTCAAGCATAGATGAAATTGAGTTAAATGATGGAGATATAATTAGGCTCATGTGTACAAAAGTAACTCAGTTGTCATTTTAAAATCATGCATCCATTTTGCCTTTATATATCAAACTGATTTATATTATTATTTATTGTTAAATAACAAAATGTATAGCAATTTGGGAAGCAAGCGTTGATTGGAACTGGAAATATCACGGCCGATGTGATTGGTGTGACCAGCAAACACATTCATCAATCATCTTATATTGAGGTCTTTAGTTTTAACTTGTTGCTCTTCAATGAGAAAGTTACATGAAAATGTTGGCAATGTTCACAGATATATCAATTACTACTATGACATGTATCATACTAACATAAGAGTGGCAGTCCGGAATCAGTCAGAGGATGAAAACTACTAAAATTGGCAGTAATGTGCTTGTTTTGTAGGTTGGTTTCAGCTGTACTTGCAGCAGAAGTCAAAGCTGTCGACTGGTTCTAGCTGATCATGCAGCTTGTGAATAGGTTTATCTTCACCGATAGATGTGTCAAGGGCCGAAGATATGGTTATTCGCACAATATAAATAACTGATTGGCTTCGTGTGTTCTATATTCTATATTTGGAGTACATTAGAACTAACATTCATCATTAACTTTACATTTGATCACTCCTTGCCATGTGACTTTTCAGTTTGCCCCTAGATCTTGTGGAAGTTTAGAATGGAAGAAATCTTTACTTGGATTCTTTTAACATTGGTGAGACTTGGCTGGCATTGTGATTTCCAGCTAAGCTGCCGATTAAAGGTTTAGGACGTAATGTATAAATAAAAATGGTCCCTCCAGTACAAATTACAAAGTCATAAATATGGACAATATCTGCAATAAAAGCACAATATGAAAATGGTACTAAAGCAATTGGAAAAACAACAGCATTTGAAATTTGTCCCCGTTTAATAGTTCAATCACGTGTGCAATTCACCTTGCACTCATTCATAATTCAAAATGTGTCCAACTACTTCACATGCAAAATGAAACCAGTTGAAAAATCGTATGCAAAAGGAATAAGTGGTAAACTATGCATGAAAAAAGTAACTTATCTGGACAGAGTGTTTTTCACATCCTCACCTGAAGCGCTCTGCAGTCAATGAACATGCACTGCACTGAAATTTAGGGCCCTTGTGTGATTCCAAATCGCTTCTACGGTGTGATTCCGAATCCCTTCTACAGTGTGATTCCAAATCGCTTCTACAGTGTGATTCCAAATCGCACTGTAGAAGCCTGTGGGTGAGGCTCAACACACCTGAAATCCTGTAGCTTTGATCAGCACTTCCAACTGCGCATGTGCAGAAACAGAATGATAGGATGTTGCTCCTCCTGGATGGATAATGCCTCCTACTGGCCTCCACTGACATTACCCCATTCCCACAATATTAGAGACCCCTTCATCCCCCCTACACCCTGCCACCCAGACTGATCACAGGCAGAGTGGCAGCAGACTCCCCCCTTTCCTTCCCACTGATCACAGCCAGAGTGGCAGCAAATCTTCCATTCCCCCCATGGACCTCAGGCAGAGTGGCAACACCCCACTTTCATCTTCCTTCCTCCAACAATCTCAAGCAGAGAGCCATCAGATGCTCAGCACTTACCTCCTCACTAACCCTCATGGATGGAGCTCCCAAATTGGATTCGTGTGAAGCATGCCTATTTCGCACTGATTCTGCATGGGTGAACTCGGTGGTGAAGGGGGAAGTGATGGTAAAGCTGGGTGCACAGCTCATTAAGTCAATTTAAATGCATGCAAATACATTTAAATTGCTGTTGCACCTGTTTCGAGCATGGTCCCAATCATGGTCATTTTTGGGTTTTGGTAAAGGGAGAACTGATGAGGAGTTGAGTGCAGATTGCGCTATTTGCCTTGTGTTACTCACCTTGCACTTCTTGCGTCACGCCCGAGTTTGCCAAGCTTTCGCACCCAATAACGGGCTTAACACAATGGTAAAATCGGACCCTAATCTTGAATTATATGCTGAAATACTTAAATGGAGCTTGAACATGTGGCTTTCTAAATGGAGGAGTGAGTAATGGCACTGAACCAAGACTGACACCTCAAAATTCTCTTTACCTGTTTGGCACCTGCTATTTAATGGATGGAAAATCATGAACAACCTATGCCTGAATTTTTGATTCCAAATAAACCTGTTGGACTTTAACCTGGGGTTGTGAAACTTCTTACTCTTCCTATATTTGATAGTGAAAGAAAGTTGCACCATTTTGTTTCTCTATTGCACCAACATTGATATGCACTGCACCAAGAGTTATTGATTTCAGCAGAAGACATTAATGAACTTGTCTGTCTTTGCCTAGGCAAAAGCAAGAACTGAGTCAACAGCGGAAAAGCCCAGGAAATGAGATCCAATTATATAGTGATACATTGGAGAGAAAGGATGCATCCCTGGTGAGTCTTGGCCGACAATATAGACACATTCATAGTTGTTTCAAATGGGTCACTTCCAAAGATAGGGATGTAGAATAAAGAACCAATGATGGCTTCAGGTCTATATATTCCTAAACTTAGAGAATCATAATTTTTATACATAAATAATATTTCCTCAGAGTATATAATGTTCCATAATAAATTAATTTCATTTTGAGTTTTTGAATTAGAGTGGATTTCAATATCAAAATAATGATAATTATAGGAGGAACGATTTCCAACAGTTCGAGTAGCCCCATGGTCTTACACATTGTGAATACTAATTTCTTTGTAAATGATGCTTTCACATCATACATGCTCAAAGGTTGGACCTGCATTATTTATTTTAATTTTGTGAGGATATTTGTAATGGAAAGTATAGGATACAATACCCTGAAATTGACTTTAATGTGTCATTGAAAGGAATTAATTATTGGTTTGGGAAACTACCATGCTTTTTAATCTACTTATGCACTAGTCCATGGGCATAATGTAGGGAGGCAGCTATGTAGTTTTAAGCGGTCTGAAAAGAATTAGAATAAAATATAGAATAGTATCCCTACAGTGCAGAAGGAGGCCATTCAGCCAATCAAGTCTATACTGATCACAATCCAGCCAGGCCCTGTCCGCATAATCCCAGTTCAGGGGGCCCCTTTGATTATGGGGATAGGACCTAGCTAGGATTAACTTAGCATGGCCAATCAACGTAATATGCACATCTTTGAACTGCGGGACGAAACCGAAGCACCCAGAGGAAACCCACAGGGGAGTATGTGCAAATTCCATACAGACAGTGACCGAGGCCAGAATTGAACCTGGGTCCCTGGCACTGTGAGGCAGCAATGCTAACCACTGTGCCACCCCAGATTGTGTGACTGGGTGAAAACCTGCCAAATGGAGTTTAACATGGAGAAGTGTGAGGTGATGTACTTTAGTAGGAAGAATAAAAAGCACATTATCTAAATGGGGAGAGAGAGACTCTAGCTCAGTGAAATGCAGAGGGATCCAGATTTCTAGTGCACGAATCACAAAAAAACTAGGCAGGCAGATCCAACAGTAGTTAAGAAGCCAAACAGCATTTTGGCCTTCATTGCAAAGGGGCTGAAGTTTGAAAATAGGGAGGTTTCATTGAGATTGTTCAGGGTGTTGGTGAGGCCTCACCTGGAATACTGCCTACGGTTTTGGTCGACTTAACAATCATGCCAGTTTTAAAATGCAGCCAAGATCAGCATTTATTTGTGGCCAATAGTTTGGTGACTCAGATGGATTTAATAATCAAATTCTGGAAGCATTGATCTAAGGAGCATGTAAACTGACTATAGTTATATACAGGAGGTAAGGAATCTCCACCACCAAAGTGCCAAATCTGATAGGGATAGGAAAAAATAGTTTAATTGGTAAATAAAGATTTTCAAAATAATTGGGGTACATGAAAGAAGACGATTTGAAGAAATCCACCAAATCTTCTAACTGGCAAGAAATATTGGCTAAACTCCCAACTCTCACCTATCCAAATTACTTCAATTATCTCTAAGCAACATTTTAGATCTTGCTGCTATTGCACGCATTGTGGTACCATGTCATAACTAGTGCTGTGCTATCAGAAGTACCATGCTTTAACTAAAGGAACTTCTTGAATGATGAGGGAAAGTTGTTGAAAGAACCAACTCACAATGACAGTAATTATAGTAGAAACATTGCAGGACACAGATTTGCCATTTTATTCATTAAGGTCTTGGTTTTATATATATTTTATCTATATATGTATATATAAATATATTCAATACTATTTAAACTTGCCCTTTGTCAAACCTGGAATTGTTTTCCCTCCTTTTTAATGATGCTTCTGGAGAATCTACAGAAATCATAGAAATTATAGTATGGAATGAAGCCATTCAACCCACACATTTATCCAGTGCAAATTAATTAAATGCAACAATCAACTCAAGTCCCATTTACGTGTTCTTTTCCATATTATTTTATTCCATATGCCTCTTTTTTAAATAATTTCCCAACCTTTTATTGAATAATTTTATGGTCTCACATACTGTAGCCTGTTAAGGTTAAGGATTTCATTTATTAAATACATTCTTCTAAAAACGAACCTCTTGTGCTGTTTTGTTCTTTGTTCTTTGTTCTCGGATCTTCTTTATTTTAGTGGTAATTATCAGTCAATACCTCTTGTTATAGATTTGCCAACACATGGAAAGAATCTATTGCTGTCGACCTTCTCAGAATCTCTCATAATTTAAAAACTTTCAATCACCTTGGCCTCTTTGGTTCCAGTGGGAAAAATATTCTTTGAAGTCTTTCTTCATAGCTAACAATATTGTTCAAGCAATTGTTTGCATTTCCATTACAATAATACACTATACAGAATTGAATGCAATATTCCAGCTGCAACATGAAAAAAACTTTTACAAATTCACCATTACTTCCTTGAATTTATATTCAGTGGAATTTAATGCTGCTGGGAATCCAGAGGCTACATAGTTGGATGAGGAGGCTCACAGCAGAACACTCGTTGCTTTCCTGCCTCCCCCAAATTAAGTTTGGGGCAAGAACAGCCTTCCTGCCAGGAGGCTAATTGAGACCCTAAAGTGGCCACTTAAAGTAAACCCTGGCAGGCATATCTAGGGTGTCCTTTCTTCTCATGAATTCAGTGCCCAATAGAGCAATTCACCAGCGGCAAGGCAGGGATCAGTAGGAAGACAATTCTGCAATTTTTACCCCTCCGCCACCATGATGGGTCTCCTTGACTGATCTCAGTGATCCCGCCCCACACAGTTGTATTTTGTGGCTCCAGCAACAATCCTTCTACTAGGCCCCATTGTAGTAATTTACACTTGCTACTACAACTTTCAGAGGTCTGCCTTGCTACGTAATTTACATTGGAAATTGTCTGATTATGTCTAAATCGAACAGAGCTCCTGTAAATGGCCACAGTAGGCTTGCCCTAGTTGTCCAGGTATTGGACTGGCCTGCCTTCACAGTCATTCAATTCTATCCGATGTTCTTAAAATGAAAAATTCTATTTGCTTTTTATGGCCTTTTTCAGTTGTTATCCCAAATTTAATGTCTAACTGTTCTGCAGCCTTAAAATTGTGCCCTTCCTCGTTTAAGAATTGTCCTATTTCAGGTATCCTTCTTTTGTAATTTTTTCCCCTATATGAGAAAGCATTCTATATTCCAATAGAACACTCCGCGTTTCTCTGCAGAAAGCTGGGGAGGAATATAAGGATGGGGAGAAATTTCTGGAAAGTTTTCCCCAGAATACAGACACACCCCAGAGGAGAGTACAGGGTCAGGAAAGAGCAAGTATGATTGATAAAGACTTGGGTGGTGGAGATTTAGGAAAGGTTGACAAGGAGGTCAAACAGACACTAGTCTCTGCCCAACAGTATGATGTACTCACTATCTTTGAAGACAACTGGAAAGACTGCAGGGAGAGCAGTTGTAATGAAGACCAAGGCATCATGTTTCAGCTGGCTGTGTAGGGTAGGGGGGAGGGAGCAGAATATAAATGTAGTAGTAAAAGGAGATGATAATTAGAGAGATGGATGGCGTCCTCTGCAGCCAGGAATGAGAATCATGTTGCTTACCCAATGCCACAATAAGGGATATCTCATAGCAGCTGGAGAGCAATTTGGAAACGGAGAGGGTGAATCCAGTTGTCGTGGTGCATGTCAAAACAAATGACATAAAAAGAAACAGAAAAGAGGTCCTACTGATGAAATATCAGGAGTTAGGCTCTAAATTAAAAGGCAGAACCTCAAGGGCAGTAATTTCTGTTTTTTGTTTGAACTATGTGTGTGTTGGAATACAATAAGAAGTCTCTCAACTCCAAGTTAAAGTCCATCAGGTTTATTTGGTAGCAAAATTCACTAGCTTTTGGAGCACTGTTCCTTTGTCAGGTAAGGTCTTATGGATTTTGGTGGGATTTTCCAAAAAAATCACTAAGGATGGAAATTTCTGGCCATTTATTACCCTGCTGTTGCTGGAAGCGATAATGGAGAATTTGGCACTCAGCCAAATCTCTGTTCACTGCAGTGAGACCAGAGAATCCTGCTGGTGTGAATGGCTGGAAAATTCTGGCCTCAGTGTCATTCTTGAGTAAAGAAACAGACAATAGTAATCATGCAGGATTTCATTACCCTGATATTAATTGAACAGCAGAGGTAGGTAATGGGGATAAGGGAGTAGAGTTCTTTCTATGTATAGTGGACTGTTTTGTAACCTAGTATGGAAATAACCCAACAAAGGATTTTAACCATTCAGTCCATTAATAGGAAATGAACTAGAGCAGATAAGAATAATAAAAGTAAAAATATCTAGGCAATATTGCCCATGATGTGCTATGATTTAAGCTGATGATAGAAAAGGATATAAGTATGAAGAAAATCAAATTAGTAGACTGGAGAAAAGCTGATTAATGAGGGGCTGAGAATAGAATGTAGGAAAAAAAAATTATGTCAGACAATATGGAAAATATTAAATTATTGTTCAATGGAGTGCCAGAAAATAAATTTTGCTAAAGAACAAACTAAACAACTGTGAGACTCCATGGATGAATGGAGTCAATAAGGGAAAAATTGAGGAGTTAGAAATGAGACATCAATGAAAGCAAACAGAGAGAAGAGAAATACAGGATAAAAGAGATTAGGAAAAAAAGTAACAAGGCAGAGCAGAACTGGAAAATTAAATTATCAGGGAACACAGAACAAAATAATAAAATATTATACAGGCATATTAATAAAAAAAGAAGACTGTGATGAGAGTAGGACCATTAAGGGATGGATAGGATATGACACATTAGGATAGAGCGATGGCAGAAATCCTAAATTATTATTTTGTTTTGGTATTTATCATGGAAATAGAACAAATGAAATGACATTAAATGATGAGTTAAGTGCATATAAAATAAAGTTGGGGATGTATTGAATAAATTAAAGAAACTGAAAGAGTATAAAATCCCTAGTTTAGATGGATTGCATCCATTGGAAATCTACCTGATGACATAGTTAGATGGCTTCTAATAGGACATTTATTTATGGAAATTGATGGCCAGCCCCCTCGGACATGCAGCTTGTCCAATTTTGATCCACACCTTTAGTAAACTTTCCTGATGACATATCATTGTCAAATAATCCAACTCAGCTCTCCACTAATTTACTGCCCTCTTGGGGTTAGTAAAATTCAGGCCTTTACTAAGTTAACAGGATTTTCTCTTAATTTATGTTTAACCATCTCTTTAGGCTCTTGTTCTGTGACCTTATTTATTCCCTTGTCATCAATGTTCTCTCTCATTTTATCTTTCCTATGCTCTCCTTCCCTGTTTTGTTTACAGTTAGGCTGTTTACACTTCTTGTATATTTCTCTGGCAATCTTACTATTTTAAAGCCTTTGCTACCCCCCGCCCCATTTACTGTTTTTTGCTCTGATAAGAGCCTCTATGATTCTGTTATGTTGAATCTTATAAAACTCCTTTCACGAGGCAAATAAAAAAATGGGTGGAATTTTCCCATGACATCAGGTTCTTACTGCAAACCGGCGTGTTTCTGTCTGGAGAAACAACCAGATTTTGTCTCCAGATTTTTCAACACATCAAAGAATAACATGGGGGTGTTGCCGTTCATGATGAATTGAGCCTAAAGACACCAGCAAGCTGGCTCAACAGAGATTGGATGCCACTCCCACCACCACCTCCCCATGAACATTGGGACCCTCTCCCATCCATTCTGAGCAGGAGTCTTCCCTCTCCCACTCAGCCATGATTAATTTTCACCAACAATATCCCCCTCCCATTCATTCATTCATTACTGGCAATTTCCATCCTGCCGTTGTCGCCCAGCCCGTTGGTCTCACTCCCTGGCAATGTCAATCTGGCACTGTCAGGGTGCCATGGTACCTTATCTTTGACCATATGGGGATTACAGTGGCCTCCGCTTCCCCAACATGTTCATCTTGATTGCTGGAGAGCAGTAGTGATTCCCTCCTGTCTGACATCACATCAACATTGGACGTCCCCAGAAGATATGGTGTTACATCCTGAGCATGAACCTGATTATGTTGCCAGTGGGGGTGGGGAAAATCTCATTCTGAAGTTTCCAAAGCAAAAATCCTGTTATTGCTCTCTCAAATAATGAAATTTCAAATAATGAAATTTGCATCCATCGTGAACAGCCACAGAATGTCGCAGACCATGATTTTACCAAGTCAGTTTGTTCAATTAGTCTTTTCCATCCTTTATCTAATTTGAATGTTGTATCAAGCTAACAATGGAATGCACTCTTGTTATAAATAACTGAAAAAAATGCTTAACTCATTTGCTTTATCACAATATACACATAACAGTGGAGTCTAAGAAAACTTTAAACAAGACCGGAATGTAACAATCTGTTTGGAGTCTTTATGTTGGTAACTGGAAAACATTCACTTCATTCAGTTCCTTTCACCTTATCAGCAAGAGAAGCTACTTTCTTCTTCTAAGGTGACACTGCTATTATTCATGGAGATAAGATCTGCCACAGTTGTTGCCAAAGGGTTGGTGCATTGCTGCTGCAAGTGTAAATTCCTAGCATCACAAATCTTGAGCATTAGCAACTGCTGAAATGATTATCACACCTAAACAAAAGCTCTTGTCACATTGATTGCCAGAGCTGGAACATTAGTGCTTGTTCCCTTACCAGAAAACTGAAATTGGAGAAATGTGCTATAATCCAAATGAACCTGAATAATTTACAAATTCTGATTTTTATAACCTCAATTCCTTTGTCCTGAACCTGAGCACCTGGCCCATGGTTACATCATATCCATGTAAAACACTGAAGAGATTCTGAAAGATTAACTTCAGAAAGTATAATAATTATATTATGGGGCAACATAGGAAATGGGGTAGGCCATTCAAGCCCTCAGCCTTCTATCTTAATGCCAATTTTCTGCACTATCTCCATGTTCCTTGATGTCTTAATATCTAAAAATCTGTCAGTCTCTGTTCTGAAAATATTCAATGAAAGAACTTCCAAAGCAAAACCTCCAAAAAAGATTAGAGAATTCCAAAAAATGCCACCCTCTGAGTGAAAAACTTATTTCTCATCTCAGTCCTGAATGGCTTACATCTTATTCTAAAACCATGTTCCCAGCCAGGGGAAATATCCTTTCTACATTTACCCTATCGCAACTGGTAAGAATTTTGATGCATCAGTGAAATTGCCTCTCATTCTTCTAAACTGAAGAGAAAATATGCTCAGTCTCCTAACTCAAAATTATAAGGCAATTAGCAGTTATCAATTAATATCTAAGTTGCTTGTTTAATTTCACAATACTGATTAACTTTTGTGATGTTGCATAACAAGGAATATTTGGTTATTGAGTGATATGGTTGCAGATTGAGCAGTTTGTGGTTGAAACTACATACTGAACTTGACTAAGTCAGATAAGATTTTTGTCCTTTGAATTAACTTATTCTCCACATAATTTAGCTTCTCTTGTTTTGAAACTTCCAAACTTTTCAGCGCTGGAAGTGTTGTTTTGCTCCAAAATAGCACCTGCAGTTAGGCGCACTGTTCTGGTGCTAGCAGTACTGGACACATTTTGATGACCATTTTAACATTTGACGTTAGAAGAGGACATATGCAGAATAGGAAGATCAATGACATTAATCAGCGGATAATGCTCAGTAGTCCAGCTAAAGCCTTATTTTAACTGACACAGCTGAACACTTCATCTTTATTCTTGTTGATTGGAAGAAATGACTGAGCTATTTTCCTCATTGTATATGGCAGTTTTAAGCAAATAAAATACACAATAAGCTGAAAAACTGAAAGTTGAATTTTCCACATTTTCCATCGATTTGAAAGACGAGGTTCCTTTCCTCTTGTTATTTTGAGCTTCTCAAATTGAAACTGAAGATTCTTGTCTGGACTTTGAGCTACCACAACCAATTCAACTTTTCTTCTGTCAAATGGATAACATATAGGCTACAATGTTGAAACTAACACATGCCTCCTCATGTATGGTATTGCAGTGGTTATGGCACTGAATTTAAACCTAGAGATGTGAGTTCAAATGCCACCTTGGAATATTTGAAGTTGAATTCAGCAAATCTGGTATAGTGTGGACCAACATGTTACTATGTCAGTAACTGGGTGTGGTATTCTTCCTTCTCCTTCCATACCTATAGTAGCTTTTTAGAAGTGTATATTATACATACACTTTATTGTTTCTATTGGTGGGTCACGTTGATATTGGTGCACAATATAAAATTTGTTCTGCACAAGAATGGAAAAAATTTAGAGGGAACTTTAGTTGTGGTTACTGGGAATATTTATGAATTGTTTGGTCACAAAGAACCTGAGCAGAAAGGAGTTGCCTTTTGTTTTATTCATTCATGGGATGTGGGCATCGTTGCTAAAGCCAACGGTTATAGTCCATCCCTAATTGCCCTTGAACTGAAAACTTGCTTGGCCCATTTCAGAGAGCAGTTAAACACATTGCTGTGGATCTGGAGTCACATGTAGGCTAAACCAGGTAAGAATGGCAGATTTCCTTCCCTAAAGGACATTCGTGAACTAGATGGGTTTATATGAGAATCAATAATGGTTTCATGGTCATCTTAGATATTTAATTCCAGATTTTTATTGAATCAAATTTCAACATCTACGGTGATGGGATTTGAACTTGAATCCCCAAACCATTAAGCTGAGTCTCTGGATTACTCATCCAGTGACAATACCATTACATTATTGCCATCTCTGTATTCTATTGTCCTGTTTTCCTCTTCCTGTTACATTTCTTTCACCTTCACTTCCTCATGCTCCTGCTTTTCAGCTTTTCACTTGATTGCTGGTAGCAAGGACTTTCATTCATAATGAACGCATCATATAGCAAGTAGCAAACTATTAAAAATGTATTTTACAATGTGGCTTGTGGTGGTCTGGTTTTCATGTGTGTCTGCTTTAATAATGTGTATAGGTTCGGGACGAGAGACATAAGCCACAGTGGATAATCCTTGCTATCCAATAACCAGCTTTTGAAATACTGTGGTGGGTTAAAAGGGAGTGGAATCTCTGTCATTTCAAGAAAATAACATGAGACAAAGCAATGTGCAACCACGCAATGACATCCTATACCATGAGGAAACCTGTAATCTAAGCAAACTCTCTTGTTTGGTCCGCTTTCTTGTTTTTTGGAAGAGAAAATGAGATTAAGTTATTTCTTTGTGTTTAAAGAACTGTAGTGACCACCCTTAGGCAGCAGTGTACTACAAACTACAAGACTATTCTTGTACCTTTAGTATAGCCTGAAAGGAAATTAAAAAGAGTCATGGATATCTCAACATGCAGTGAAGCTCTTGGCCTGCTTTGAGGTTACCTTTACAGCTGAAGTTATTGGCAGATTTTAGTTTCAAGCTCTCTAGTGAAAAGCAGGTACTTCAGCATTCCCACTGAATGTGAAACAAGAATATTGCATCCCAAAGACCCCAGCAGTATGGCTCTTCCTGTTCAAAGTCCTTTTATTCTTTCTTCTTCTCTGTCTTCTGGCAGCTTGTCTTCTTCTACCTGGTTTCTGATTCTCTCAGTCATGGTCAAATTCAGGAAGAGGCCTACCAAGCCACTCAGCTCTGGAAGCAACTTGTTTCAGTACAAACCAATAAACAAAGAAGTAGTTCAGTATCAACCAGACCATTTCCTGGACAATATTCAAACTTCAGAGAAGAAAGCTCCATAGTATTGTAGAATTGCTTCAGCAGGTAGAAGAAATAATCCAGCACCTAACTTGTAAGTAGTTGGTGATTTCTTTCAGTAGCATTCTGAAGCTTCCAGCATTCATTATATGTAGACATGTGGACTCTTGCCGAGAAGATTCCCGGTGTGCTTTCTGTTGAACTCATATCAGATGCTGTTTTCAAGTCTTAGAAGGCTGACTAACCTATAAGAAATGGGCACTAAAAAGCACAATTGCTCCTCATGTCTTTTACTATTTCCTTTTTCATGATGCCTTCTGCTAATTTATCCATAATTTACTCATTGGTCTGAAGTTCCCTGCAGCAGCTTTTTGTTCTTTTTAGATATTGGGATTATGTGTCGCCTGCTTTCCCGTTATCATAAACAATACTTGTTTCAAATGATTCCTTAAAGATATTAGCTTATATGATCTCCATCTGGGTCAAGTATTTTCCTGGCTTTAACTTCAACAACAACAAGTTACTCTTATATCACATCATTAATGCAGAGAATAATCCCAAAGTGCTTTATGGAAAAGTAATCAGACAAAAATAGAAGTGGTCAAAGAAGGAAATAGAGGCAGAGATAACAAAATGCTTGCTCAATAAGATGGATGTTGGGGGGGCGATCTTAAAGAAGGGTAAGGAAATCAAAAGGTAAAGAATTTTAGGGAAAGAATTGTAGGGTGTAAACCAGTGAAGGCAGATGAATCGTTAATGGGGCAGTCAGAGGAATGCACGATAAATCAGAGTTGGAAAATCAGAGCTCTTTTCAGGTTGTATGGTTGGGAAGGTTAGGTAAATAGCGACAGGTGAGTTTACATGAGAATTTTAAATTAAAGCATTGGAAGATTGGAGCCAATGTTGACTAGTGAGTGTGGCAGTGCAAGTTAGTGTGTGGACATGAAGTTTTGATGAACTGTGGTTTATGAAAGGTACAGGATGAAAGACTAATCAGGTGAATGCTGGCACTTCGTTACAACTGTGCTTAAGCTGGTATCTTGTAATATTTCAATGGTGTCATGAAACATGAGGCATGATTGTTTAGACATGACATTTAAGTATATGTCGGTGCACTATTTTGTACATAATCTTTTGTTGTTCTTATTTTATTCATTTAGCTCCAAAATCAACTGCTGAAGAGCAGTGAAATGCAAACAGAAATAACTGAACTAAACAGAAAAAATGAACAGTTGCAGACTGTTATTGAAGAACTTCAGCGAGTAAATGAACAATTTTCCTCAACTAATCTGGATGTAGATGTCCAAATGCATGATTTCAAAAATAAAAATGCAAACCTTCAAAAAAGGAATGGAAAGATGCAATCTACAGTTACAGATCTGATTAAAAAGTCTTACAAGATGTGGAGCCATGTGGTGGATGTGCAGGAGTCAGTTACCGATTTGAAAACTGCAGTACATGAGGTAAAGGAAGACAACAGCAAACTACAGTCGATGATATCAGAACTGCATTTGAAAAATGAGCAACTCCACTCAATAGTTGTGGAGCTGCAAGACAGTATTACCCCAATGGAGCCATCCCTCCAAGAAAAGCTTTGCAAACTGGTAACTTCTGGAGCTGAAGATCAGGAATTTCATCTCAGGATCTTAGAATTGCAAGAACAGAACGAGCAGCTGAAAACCATGATCATAGACTTAGATAAAAAACAAGGCTGTCAGGGAGCCTTAACTTTACAAATGCAGGATAATGTCACTCAGGTTAAAGACATTATGGAAAAATTACACAAAGAAAGTCAACAAATGCAAATCATAATCACAGAACTGGATGAGAAAAAATACCAGCTTGAGGCCTTTGTTTCAGCACTGCAGGAAAGTAATTTCAAACTGCAGGCAGCTATTCCCCACAATGATCAGCTTCTTGTCTTTTCAGACCTGCAGAATAATATGACAGAGGAGAATTTGAAGCTAAGATATGAGAACTGGGACTTGCAGACCACAATATCAGAACTCTGCAAAAGCAAGGAACAGCTTGAAGCTTCTCTTTCAACACTAAAAGAAAAGGTCTGTAAACTTGAGGCCACTGAGTTTGACAATAAAAAGCTTCAGCTCATGATCTTGGAACTTCAGGATAAAAACAATGAATGGACAACCACTGTCATCAGACTTGAAGACAAGAATATCAATCTACAAAAACGTTATAATGACCTGCAGGACTATAAAAATGAACTGTTAACAATCATTTCAGAATTACAAAGCCAGGCATTAAAATTAGATGGTGCTGAATTACAAAACAAACAGTTGCAACTCTTAGTCAAAGATCTACAGGAACAAAACGCACAGTTAAATATCAAAATCTATGAAATTGCAGACAGAAATAACCATTTAAAAGAATGTGGCTCACAAATGCAGTGTAATTCAATTCACCAATGGACTGCTAATGTTGACTTGCAAGAAGATTCAAAACCCCCATCTGTAACTGCAGAAACTAAAAGAAGGAAGTATCAGTTTGAATGTTCTTCATCAGAGCAGCAAGCAGTAGTAGGTATATTAGACATTACGGATACCATGAAGGAGAGATTTCAGAAGTCAGTCTCACATGTGCAAGAAAACATTTTTGAAGTTCAAGACAACATTTTGAAACTGTATGGAAGAATCACCTGTCTTCACAAGAATGTTATGAAACTACAAGAAAATAATCATCAATTTATTTTAAATATTTCAGAATTACAAGACAAGATCTCCAAGTCTGACCTAAGAAGCACAGAACACCACCATCTTGGAATGCATCAGGAGAAAACAAATTATAGTGAAGAAAATATCCCTATTCCAGAGTTCAAAAGTGTGGATGAATCATCTATTACCCCATCATCAGCCTTCAGAGAAAACTCTCTTTTACAAGTAATCCTTAGAGTGATAATGATTAGCAAAGACATTAAGATTTCCATTGAGAATATTGGGGTTGAGACCAAACATCTTCAGGCTTCATTTTTTGAATTAGAGAGCAAATTTGGTAAAATACAGCTACACAAAGGTGGCTTGTTAAATACAGAGGCGTGCATTCTTCAGGAAGTGGCTCAACAGATGAAGGAATATGAATGTATTCTCAAGAAACACGAAGAAGAGAAAGTTCTCCTGAAACAGAAAATATCTGAACTGGACAAAAGACTTACTGAGGAAAAGATCTTCTCAAATAAAGTGGAAGCTCAAATCAAGAATCAGCAACGAGAAGCTAACTCTGAAATTTCAAAATTGCACAAATCAATAAAGGATCTTTTGAGTAGCAATATGAAACTTGAAGAAACAATTAATTGGTCTCTGGAGCGAAATGGGGTGTTGGATATCAAGCTTGCTACCCTGAAAAATATTCTTGCAGAGGAAGAGTTTCACTTTAGTGAAAAGGAAACCAAGATAAACTATCAGTGGAAGATATATACCAATCAGGTTAAAAGTTTGCAGCGCATGTTATCAGAAATGTTTAAAGAAAATTCAGCTCTTAAGGAAACGATTAAGATACTTGATCAGGAGAAAGCCCAGCTACAAATCGCAGTATCCGAATTGCAGTCCAAGGCAAAATCAGAAAAATTAAATGTTGAAATTCAACAGGATGACCTGCTGGGTGCAAAGTGTTGTGACAATAATCTTCAAGAGAAAAATAAAACAATTTCAAAAAAATGTATAAAATTTATAAATGACATGGAAAAGCTTGAAGGAAATAAAGAACTTCCTAAGAATATAGTTAACAACCTGGAGACAAACTTTTCCAAAGAAAGTTTGTGCTTTGATGAGAAACATACTCAAATGAAAAGCAAACAGAAGGCAGCAGGTTGTAATGAGATTAATTGCCCAGGGGATATAATGGAGGAAATTCTAGACAGCAACAATAAAGCTTATGAGCCTCAGATTACTGTTGAAAAAGCAAAGACAATGATAGACCATGTAAACTCTGAAAAAGAAGTCAAATTTGCAGATGACATGCTGTGTTGCATTGAAAGTGATATACCCAATATGACTAACCAATCCACATTAACAGTGTTTAAGAATAATCAACTGTTAGAAATACCCAGTGAAATCATGCAGAGTAATAAACAACTTCAGACATATATTGAGAATCTTATGGAGGAAAAATGCTTGCTGGCTGGCATGGTGTCTGAATTGGAAAAAAAAGTGAGAGAAATACAACAATATATCAATGAAAGTGAAGTACAGAAGAATATTGCATTTTGTGAATGCATTCCAACAATTACTGATCCTCGGGAAAGAGAATGCAAACATTTGCTAGACTATAAAAATGCATTTATGTTTCAAGATGAAGAGCAACTTTTCCTCAATGCCATAGTTAAAGAATTGAAGAAAAAGATTGTGAGGGAAGAACTTCATTCCCGTGAGCTTGCAATTCAAATAGACATCCAAAAAAAGGAATACAATAAAGAACTAGAGAGGCTTCAAAAAATTATTAAAGATGTACGTGAAAAAAATGAAGAACTAAAAAGAACTGTAATGAGACATGAGAAGGAAAAGAAAGTGTTAGAGATGAGGCTGTTTGAAAAAGAGAACATTATTTCTATCGATCAGATGCATCAGTGTGAAATTCAAGCTCAAATGAAGTACGAAATCCAGTTACTGGAAACACAGAAATGCCATTTGGAAGATTTGGTTTATGAACTTTTGGATGAAGATGGAAAGCAAGAGGTTGACAAAGATAAATCATCAGTACGAGTAACAGAGAATGAAATATGCAGTGATCTTAAAAAGCAACATTGCTCTAGTGAACCTGTAGTTAAAAATTGTGTTGAGCCTGCGGGAAGAGTTTGTGGAAGTACTAAACTCCAAGAAGAAACAAAAATGCTGCAAGAGAGAAACAGATTATATGAGTTGAATGTTGAAGTTTATAGGGAAGAAAAAGAGTCCCTCAAAGAGTCTCTGTCAAAGTTTAAAGACCTATTTAAAAAACAACAGATGTACTACAGGAAAGGTGTGGCAGATCTAACTCATCAATTAAAGGAAGCTAATATAAAAATACAACAACTTGAAGAAAAACTAAATTTACTGAAACATAATAATGCAAAGCTTCAGGCGGTCATTAATAAATTTGAAGGAGAAGTCTTTTTTCCTCATATCAGTAATGTATGTAATTCAGAAGGCCAATCAGAGCAAATGGAACACGAACATCACATAAGTATCATAACAAATGCAGATAATTCCAGAGAACAGTCTAAAGATTCCCAAGAGAGTAAGAAACATATAAACCTACATGTTCAGATATCTGAAGAGGAAAACTATAACAAAATCTTTGACCTAAAGAACATTCAACCGCAAGAAACAATTAAGGAACCACAGGATGGTGGTGAAGAAAAGCAGAATACTATAGAAAATATTGGAAGTGAGAAAAAGATGCTTGAATTAAATATGTCTCACCTCAAAGAAATGCTGGATGTTGAGGATTACACAGCGAATAAAATGAAGATTTCACTGAAAAACAAATGCAAAATATTAGCAGATCAAAATAATGATCTCCAAAAAATGATCACAGGATTGATGGATGAAAATGCAACATTTCAAGTTTCAATTGATAATCTTGAGAACAAAAAGAAGTTGTTGATATTTAAGATCACGGAGTTGAAAGATGAAATAAACATGAACCAGGAATGCTGCAGCAGTAAAATAGTGCAAAAGGTTTTACCAAAAACTATTGACTTGCAAAGTAAGTTAAAGGGATTTGAGAACGGTAACATGCATCTTCAAGCAGAACTGAACAGGGAAATAATACTTCCTAAAGTTGTAGTCTCACACCTTGAGACAAGAAATGAATGTCAGAATGATCAACTGAAAGAGATAGATGTAGAGAGCAACCATCTTTATGAAGCAGGACGAAAACTTCAGGACAGTAATGCAAAAGTTCAAGAAACTTCAAGAAATGATAATATTCTGATGAATGAGATAGCTAGTGATTTGCAAAATGAGATACTAGAAGAAAAGCACAATTTCAGCACAGTGTTACAGGAGAATTCCCTTACTGAAATCCTTTATTCTGAAGACACTTGTCAACAAAAATTGAAGAATGGTTCATCAGAAAATCATCAATTAATCATTGAAGATCTTGCAGAAGACAAGTTAGAATTCATAGACTGTCAGATTAATGAGGAGTTGCAAGAACAGAAATTGTACTTAAATGAAAATGTAGTTCTTTCAGAGAGTCGGGAAGAATTTACATGGGTGACACAAGACAGGGCAAAAATTGATGTGACACTTGAGAACTCTACAGGAGAAATAAGTGTTCCAGAAATGTCTGCCCTTAAATTGGAAAGATCAATTTCAGAAGAGCAACTTCAGCCCCAAGATACTGAGATGTCTGCCATAGACAGCATCCACCATCAGGAAACAATAAATGAAGCAATAAACAACTGCCAAGACACTGGCATTGACAGGTATGAACATGCTACAAAGAAGAAGGATGTATTAACATCTGCTTCCCTAAATATAATTGATGAGAAAGATCTTTATACGAGTAATGCTACCTCTCACTGGAACAGCACTGATATTGAATTAACAAATAACTGGCTGCAGGAAACAGCTGAATCACTTGGCCAGATGGAAGGTCTACAAATCACACAAAGTTTCACAATGAAAAAGGAAGCACAGCTAGATGCGGACCCCAAGCTACAGGCCAAAATAGAGGAACAGCATCCTGATGCTGGAAAAGCAGCATTGATTTGTGCTAACAGGGCTCCAGAAGTACATAGTGAAGTCATCCATCAACAAGAAAAAGTAATATCGCAGTTGAAGAGAATTCAGGAAGTAAATGAGGTTTCTATCAATCATCAGGAAGAGAAAGAATTACAGAGAATAATTTCCTTTCTTCAAGAGACAAAGCTTTCAGAGGAAAGAATTAAAGATATAAGGTATAATGATCAGAGGTAGGCAATGCCAACATTTAGGACCATGAGAGTAAACTTAGATAAAGTCCAGAAATGCGCAAGATTAACCCATGCCAGTTTTGTTGCGATTCAGGTAGCATGCAAAGTTCATGATGTCTGCTAATTTAAATGCTTATAACTTAGCACCAAACTTGTAGTTGACTGGATGCATACCTTAGCAAATAACCCAAGTTTGTGCAAAACAATTTTATTTGTTTATTCATTTATTAATGTCACAATTATTTATTAACACTGCAATGAAATTACTATGAAAGTAACCCAATCACCACACTGTGTGTTTGTTTGGGTACAGTGAAGGAGAATTTAGCGTGGCCAACGCACTTTAACCAGTATGTCTTTCAGACATTGGGAGGAAGCCAAAGCACCTAGAGGAAATTCATGTACATGTGCAGATTCTGCACAGACAGTGACACAGGCCAGGAATGAAACCCAGATTCCCAGCACTGTGAGGCAGCAGTGCTAACCACTGTGCCACCATGCTGCTCCTAGCACCACTTATCTACATCTCTTTAAGGAGAGGTACATTCTAGCTGCAGCAAGTGCTGGAAGTGCTGGGAAAGAATCTCTGAACTGGAAGAAGAATGAAAATAGCACATTGGGCAGAGAGCATGTCCTAAGCTTCCCTGCACACTGGAGGCCTTGATTCAGAGATGGACAGGAGAAAAGAGGTCCTCGACCCAGAAGGGCCAGGAAGATCTGTCAGCAGATAAGCCATCATATCAGCTCCACAGGCCCAAATGTAATGAGGGAAAGGTTTAATGAACTGAATGCAACTTCTAATATCATATTACTGCATATACACTGTTAGCCTAACATATTGTTCCATTTACAACTGATTTTGGTCATCTAATTACATTCTCTATCAAACACAATTAATAAATATGAACATAAGAATTAGGAACAGGAGGAGACCACTTGGCCCTTCAAACATGCTCTCCCATTCAATGAGATCATGGCTGATCTAATTTTAACCTCAACTTCACATGCCTGTCTCTCCCCAATAACCTTTCACCCCCTTGCTTTTCAAGAGTCAATTTGCTTCTGTGTTTAAGATATTCAAAAATTCAGCATCAGTCACCTTTTGAGGGAGAAAATGCCAAAATATCACAATCCTTTGAGAGAAAAATAATCCTTACCTCTGTCCCAAATGGGAATCCTTTATTTTTAAACAATGATTCTCACATAAGAGAAAGTGGCCTTTCCATATCCTTTAGGATCTTATATGTTTCAATTAAGTCATCTCTTATTCTTCTAAATTCCAGTGGATATAAGCCTAGTCTGTCCAGGCATTTGTATGAAGACAACCCTTCCATTCCAGGTATTAGTCTGGTAACTTGTCTGAATTACTTCCAATGTAATTACATCTTTCTTTAAATAAAGAGACCAATACTCTACACAGTACTTCACATGTGATCTCACCAATCCTTGAGTGACCAAAGTATAACTTCCCTACTTTTATATTCAATTCCCCTTGCAATAAATGATAACATTCTATTCTCTTGCATTAGGACACTCAGATCCCTCTACATCTCAGAGCTTTGCAATCTTTCACCATTTATGTAATATGCTTCATTTTTTTATTTTTTCCTACTAAAATGGATAGCCTCACATTTTCTCACATTATACTCCATTTACCAGAATTTTGCCCACTCATTAAACCTATACATCTCCTTTTGTAGCCTCTTTGTAAGATCTTTAGGTTCTACTTTCCTTTGTTTCATGTGTCATCAGCAAATTTAGCAACCATAGCATTGGATCCTTTATTCATATTATTTATATAAATTGCAAAGAGTTGAGACCACAGCAATAATCCCTGTGGCATACCACTCACCACACTGTACCAACCAGAAAATGACCCAATCCTGTCCAATCTCTGTTTCATGTTAGGTAGGAAGTCCCAATGTAAAGACATTGTGGGAATTGCGTGGAAAAATTCAACTTCTGTTAACCCTTTGGACCTTCTGAAGAAGTTTCCAATGTTGAGTTATAGTTGAAATGTTCCAATTCTCTTATCTGAATAGTTACCCAGAAAATGTTAGACAATGAAAAAACAGACTTAATTCCTGACTAACTATATAACTGACTTACCTCCCTGGCTCTCCACTCCCTCCCAACTCTCCCAGGCCCTCCAACTCTTCCCGCCCCCGCTTCCCCAACCGGACCCCATCCCACTACATTCTCACCCTGCCACCATCCACTTGTTGCCATGCCACCCAGCTGGCACCCTACCCAGATGATTTCCTAACACTCTACCCACTTGCCCATTTATTTTGCTCTCACTTATTCACAAACACAATCAAAAGCTATTTAAGTGTCCCAAAGCTTTTTAGCATGTTCGTAAATGAAGACTTATCAAAATACAGCAACAGAAAGGAATCGGTGATCCTGTTCCAAGAACAGGTATACTCTGCATTTCTGAAGAGGCCCAGTTCGAAGTCTGTGCCAAAAATACAGAGCTCCGGAGTTGGGAAAGAAAATAGGAGCAGAGTGACATTCCGATAGTGATTGCAATTCCTTGGCAGATCCAATCCACTATATTCTCTCCAGCAACAACATTGCAACATTTGTACTCCACGTGCATTAAAAATTACTGTAATCATTAACATTTCTTTTCATTCACTGTTTGAGAAGGAAGATAAAAATGAGCCCTCAATTTGGATATACATTTAGAGCTGCATTATCATTGAAAACATTATTTATAAAATTATTCTGAAAAAACTATAGAATTTATTATCGATAACTCAATTCACTGATATCCTACAATGACATGATAAAGCAACAAGACCTACTACTTATGTGTATTTCTGAGAGTGAATCTGCAACATTCAAAACTGTATTAGAATGATAAATTTTGCTATACAATTGTCTGTTGTAAGATCTCAGTACAAGTGTATTGATTCCATTTTTAAAATTATGCAGTTTATCTGTTGAACCAGCGACCAGTAAGTTTAATAAATCTACACCAACTGGCAATAAACAGCTTATTGACAATTCCGAACTCCAGAGAGGCAACAAAGTTGTAAAGGTAAAAAAAAAGCGGTGCATATTAGACAATGTTTTAGAAAGCCATTCATTCCTACTGTTTGAAGTTGCATGAAGATCCTGATATTTATATATTGAGATAATTTTAATTCCATAGAAATCATTTGGGTTATCTCTACTAAACGTAGTGTTATGGACAGGAGAGGGGTTGCATTAAACAATGCTAATTTCTCCTCTTACAACTTGTCTATAAACAGAAAGGAGTTTTTGATTTACTTCCCTCTTTATAAACAGTGGCTTATTTTCCAACCCCTCAGGTTTGGTGTGGTCCAATGTCTGTTAATAACACCACACAAACTTGAGATAGGATGAACTCATAGGGTTAGTTTATTTGCACACACTCAAGATGGTACAATGTTGCCTCCTTTGCATTCATACAATAAAAGAGGGATGGAGAAATGGAAAATTTACAATAAAGTTTAGTTTTTAGTCATGAGTAAGACCAACATGAACATTGCAATAAAGTTACTGTGAAATTCCCCTAGTCACCACAATCCAGCTCCTGTTCAGTCAGTGCACCTAAGCAGCACATTTTTCAGAATGTGGGAGGAAACCGAAGTACCCAGAAGAAACCTACACAGGCACAGGGAGTACGTACTAACTCCACACAGACAGTGACCCAAGCTGGGAATCGAACCCGGGTCCCTGGTGCTGTGAGGCAGCAGGTGCTAACCACTGTGCTACCATGCTGCCCACAGAGACCACAGAGAAAAGAAACATTAACCACGATTCTCCTATTGCCACCCACAATGTTTCCAGTAGTTTGAGCTGGGAGATGTGCATCGCTGGCCTTGCACTGGGATATGCGCATGTGCCAGGAATGCATGCACATCTCTCGGAGCCAGCAAACAGTCACCAGCCAGACCATTGGTGGAAACCAGTAGAAAGGCAGGTATGTCATCTGAATCTTTTTTTAATATGTTTTAAATATAATTAGCAGTTCATTATCGAAAACTTTCAGGTCCCAGTTGAATCTCATCCCTCTAGGAGTACTTAATTCTGGCAGAGTTCAGACTAGCTCCCCATGTTTGAGGAATTAGCAGGAGATTCCTGCTGGAATGAGGGTCTCCCAACTGTTCGGGCAGCAGAGGGGTAGTGTCCCCTGGGCATGGGCACTCTGGCCTCTTGGGCAAAACCACAGGGCAACTTGGCACTGCCCACTAAGCATTGGGCAGTGCCAAGGGGAGGGGCCTATTGTGGGTGGGGCCTAGGGGAAATCGTGGGGTTGGGGGGGGTCCCACTGCCACTCTGCAAAGAAGCGGTGTGTGATGGAGGGAGGGCAACAATTCGGATGGGCTGAGCGGTTGTTTGCTAGGGGTGTGGCTGCTGTCTCCCATTGGGGAGGGATTCTGACTCCAGGGCAGATCTGCCTGAGTGAGGGGGGGTGGACAGATCACCACTGCTGGGGGTGTGGGCTATGCATTGGGGCGTTCTGGGATGGGAGGAGAGTTGCGATCAACCCGTGGGGGGGTATGGAAGTGCAGCGTTGTGGTGGTCCTGGGCTGGCCAGCAAGCAGGGAATCTAATAGATCATAACCACTGCGCATGCACAGAAGTCCAGAACTGTCAAATTCTGGCATGAATAGGCCCCAGCCCCCTTGATATTCACAACTGGGACCTCTGCAGTGCATAGAATGCAGAGATTCAGATGAGAAGCTGAACTGAAAAAACAGTCAGGATTTAGAACAGTTTTCCCACCAATTCAGCAGTTTTGGGAGAATCACCCCCATTGTTTCATATGAGCTCCAGAGTCCAGAAGTCCAACGAGACACTCCTTCACAGCGGTTGGTGAGCTGAGAACTGTTGCTGGATAATTCTGTTGGGTTTGATTTCATATAATGAGAAAGGCATGCAGCAATGAATCTGTCTTATTGGGAATGGTACAGAATTTCCAGCAGGTGTCCAATCTGAACCAGAACTCCTGGTCTGTGATGCTGCTGGTTAGATAGTGAAATGGCAGACTGAGACTTTACAGTCCAGCCAGGCAACATTACTGATTCCACATACCAGAGGTTCATGTCAATGACAGTAATTTCTTCACATTCTATTTGGCAAAGAATGAATGTTCCCCTGTCTGGGACTGTGAGATTGTTGAATGTCTCAGCCATTAAGAAATTAAAAGCAGACTGTGGGGTCCTTTGTCTCAGCAGATAAGCAGATTCCAGTGACCAGTCTGGATTATGAAATGCAGATGGCCTTTGTATAGCTGTCTTTGAATTTGGTCTGTACAGTCTACAATAGTGTTGTTAGCGGCTCTTCAGAAATAGCAATGTGCGGGGTCTTCCTGATACTGCTGGTAGCTCCTTTTGTTTGAGGGTCACAGACAAACATAGTTTCAGCTATTTTAGGTCTTTGTTCAGTTTTAAATTGTTTTGAAATAGCAATGAGCAGAGTTCTCTATATTTTAGAAAATAATATACAGGGTGAGGTCCTAATTCGTTACAGGAGTTTATGATAAAATTTCTTTTGTGGGCTAACGTGATTTATTTTTCTTTGCTTTGTTTTTACTTTGCATTAAAATTGCTGATAGCACAAATAATGATCAAGAGATTGTAAGGAAGAGAAAACAGTGGCAAGAATTGGCAAAAATAAGGCAGCCATTCTCAACCAACAGTTGGTAAATTAAAACATTGAGCATGTATACAGCTTCAGGTCAAGTGTAAATGAGATGATGGTGTGACAGCCCAGATGTTCATTAGATGTGATTTTGCCTCCCATAGTTCTCCAGCTTCACAGTTTCAACACTGTTGTCAGGAGTAATGAACTGAGCAAATTATTATCGCCACTCAAGAAAGAAGAAGGGGCAATTGCTGAGTGAATCACTTTATCATGGCACAATGAACCTCCTGGCATTTGATGGTTGATTCAAACTCTCAGTTGTGTTATGCAATGTCCCACAAGGATGATTTTAATTATTGACACATTGCAGGTTACTTCCATTTTTGGCATACTAAGACAATGTGTATTCCTCTCGGTAGCTGACATACATTGTGAAAACTAGGACTGGGCATCTTATCAATAAAGGCTGGAAACTATCTCAGAAAAGTTTGGACACCACTGATGTAACTCAAGACTCTAAATCTCTGCATTACTAATTATATATTATATTTTTTAAAGGTTAAAACATTAATAGACTTGACTAAACTATTAATGTAAACTCGACAGCATTTCCATTGTCCTAGTAACCTCAGATCAGTTCAGGAGACTTTGAATAGTTATTGGCTCAAAGGATCATGCCTCATCCCTTAGTATCTGCCTGATTTCAAATTTGACGGTAGAATTTTTAGACCCATCTGTCACAAACCTGGCTGAAATTGACAATGAGAGTGTTCCAACCTGGAAACACTGGTTTATGGTAATGTATAGTTTTCTCTACAGAAATAATATAAAGAGCCATGTGCAATACAAGTGAAAACTATAATTGGCTCAGTCGTATTAACACTTACTAAAGACTGTTTATTACAATAAAGAAAAGACATGTATGCAAATAGGACTATAATGATTTAAGACAGTTACGCACAAGAAAACTACTAAACACACTCACACAGTTTAAATAGGAATTACTGCTTTGATCCAAAGTACATTTACATGATCTGAACTCTTTCAGGACTTCTGTCTTCCTATCAACATCCAATCCAATAAAGGCCTCTTTATAGATACCACACTATAGTTAGTAGTTATCCTGGGGAATGTCTCTTCCTGGTTTAGCAAAGAGATCATTTTAACTAAGTCCATGAAGGTTTTCTGCACTCTTGCTTCTAGCCTGCCAGTTAAAACCAGCTTACAGGCTGCTTACTGGACTCTGTGCTTTCCATCTGTGCAAGATGGAATGTGCCCTCTGCTTCCATGAAGAGATTGCCAATTATATCATTGTTTCTCTTTGAAGATTCAGTTTGTATATTTGACTCTCAGTCCCCTTAGCTTCTGTTAATTCTAAAAATTAACATATGTATGTTTTCCCTGGATGATAATCGTCTATCCCAAATGTTTCCGATAAGCAGGATGATGTGTTTATTTTGGTCTGTCTCTTTATTGGAATTCACATTCTGTGAAATACCTTTTGAAATGTTGGTGGCTTTGAACATAATGGCATGGCATTAGCGCAAGTCAAAGTAAAAGCCTTCTGTAGGGCCACACTAAGCACCCTAGTTAGTGGTCAAGATGCGTAGAGATACTCACCTGTGCTCTCAGCCAGAAATAGGGATGCACTATTTTGTGCATAACAGCAAATCAGAGATCATAGAATTAGAAACCCTACAGTACAGAAAAAGGCCATTCGGCCCATTGAGTCTGCACCGACTACAATCCCACCCAGGCCCTACCACCATATCTCAAAACATTTTACCCAACAATCCCTCTAACTACGCATCTCAGGACACTAAAGGGCAATTTTAGCATGGCCAATCAACCTAACTCGCACATCTTTGGAGTGTGGGAGGAAATCAGAACACCCGGAGGAAACCCACACAGACACAAGGAGAATGTGCAAACTCCATGAAAGATAATAATTTAAATGGAGCTTGCAGATAAAAATAAAACTAATTTGAAAGGCCATGATATACAGAGAAAGGGTGTGGGAATTTCTAGTAACCCAACTCAAGATGAAAATCCTGATCAATTCAAGAGAATAATAATGGTGCTATTTTATAACATAGTAATCAAAAGATTACTGTCCCTCTGACTGAACTTTCTTTGTAAAATTCCCAACCAGAAAGCAATCAAGACACAAGAGTTTGATTTTGTACCTGAGACAAAATGTAAGTAAACCACTAAATATTTGGATGTATATATGTGTAAGTGGCAAAAGACTTGTTCTTCTGGGCCACGTAAAGAACCAACAGATCCTGTTCTTCTCTGCCAAAAATGATTTCCAGAATTATCCTAGAATCAAAGATAACCACTTCACTTTTTTTTTAAGCAACACAGCACGGGAAACAGGCCCTTCAGCCCAACTTTCTCCCTGTCCCCCACCTACCACGCTACGGCCCCAACCTAGCTTCTTCTCTGTACTGAAATCTGTCTTCTTAAGCCCCTCTGTCAGCCTCCTCTACTCTTATCTCCAGCAACAAGGTTAATGGATTTGTTTATCGCTAAGATTGAGACATTCCATTCTGCTGCTTCCCTCCCTTGTGCTAACTCACTAGATTAATCTTTTATACATTCTCCTCGCCATAGCCCTAAATCAGATCTTTTTCTAGTTTCTTCCCCCCCATCATGCCTTCTCCAAGTTCAATTTTAATAACAGTCAACTTCCTTTCCTCCAAGGATCACAACATGTTCCTAGTAAGGAAGAGACATCATGTAGTCTAATATATGGAATCAACTTTATTATTGACTAGCTTGAGTGCTTAGCTGATCTAAAAACAACTTGCATTAGAATCTTTGAAGCAACAAAACTTTCTGAGGCATTTAACAGAAGTATTTAACAACAAAGAGATATTAGGCCATCTGATCAAAAGCTTGATTAAAGAGGGACAGTCTAAGTAACATCTTAAAGAAAGAAAGAGATGCAGGCTGGAATTTTACCGGCATGCCAGCCCAGATTCCGGGGGCTGGTGAGGCTTAGAGAACGACATTCTCTGTTGGTTGGCCTTCAGCAGATCATATGAACCTTGGGCAGACGTGTCTGTAGAATTCCACCAATAGATACATGGAGAGAAAGAGAGAGGAAATTCCAGAGCTTAGGTGGTTGAATGCAAGAGCATCAATGGTGAAATGATTATAATTGGAAATACACTTGAAACCATAAAGGATAGAGCTTAAAGATCAAGGAGAATTGTAGGGGTAAAGGGAAGTTCAGGAAAAGAGAGCTAGCAATGATGCCCATTTCCTATTTCTTCGACCTTGTTTCGACTAAACTGTTGATTAGTTTCCCTTCCTGGCCCTCAGGTTGCTTGATATCGTTAATGGTTCTTGCCTTTCTGCTCTATCTCTTAGTGCCCCTTCTCTCCAAATCTTAGTCACTAATATCACCCCACAAAAGCACAATTCTTGACCCTTCTGTCTGCAAATTATCATCTCATCTCTTCCCTCTCCTCTCTCTTAAGTCCTTTATAATGTATTTTTATAAAGCTATGCATGTTTTGAGGCAACATTAAGATTAAATGTAACTTGCATAACATCCAGTATTTTTAATCAGTTATTACAATGTATTTTAATAATGGATAATTATGATGCTCTTGTAGCATCATAAGTGAAGAATGATTGATTTCTATTGCCTGGCAATGCATGATGAAAAACATGAATTCTGACAATATATAGGATTAATACATTTCAATAATACTCTTCCAGACTCATGTTTTAGTTACTAATTGTTATAACTCCAGCATGTTTAATGCTGAACTCAAGATAAAACATGAGCACATGAAATTCGTATCTGTAATCATGCCTTTTGTGGTGCTAGAAAAGGCAGTTGCCCCTCTTGGATGTGCGCACCATGATGCCAGCTGTCTCTGCTGCAGCATGTGTTGAACATCCTCCTGTATTCATAAAAACCCTACAGTGCAGAGGAGGCCTTCAAGTCTGCACCAACTACAATCCCACCTAGATCCTAATCTTGTAAACCTCTTATATTTTACCCTACTAATACCCCTGGCACCAGGATTAATATAGCCTAGCCAGTTAACCTAACTCGCACATCTTTGGACTGTGAGAAGTAACCTGCATGGACACAGGGAGAATGTGCAAACTCCACACAGTGATCCGAGACTGGAATGGAACCAGGGCCCCTGATGCAGTGAGCAGCAGTGCTAACCACTGTGCCACTGTGCCATCCCTGAAGAGGGCAATCTTCCCCTGAATGAACCAGAGCAACAGAACTTATGCTGTCCTCACGTCACCCAGCCTTACAGTGGATGTGACATCCATCCTTCTACCTGGAGCACATAAATCCATTCAACAAATTTCAGAGTCACTCATTAAGAATCAAGTATTGAGCTGTAGGAAGGGATCAGCATTAGTGTTAATTGAATGTCCAGACAGTCAAATTGCAGGTGAAGTGATTTAGAAGAGCTTCTGCCTTTGCAAATTATCTGGAAATACACTAGTGTGCTTTTGGAGTTGGTATCTGGGAGCTGCTGCTTACTGTCAGTGAGACAGAGAACACTTGACCCAGGTACTTGGGGCTGAGGCAGTACCTCTTGTCCTGTAACATGACCATGAGATGAAGCAGAGAATGCAGAGAGGGAGAAGGAGGAGGAACAGAAACAGGAGAAAGCAAACAGGAGGCATCCTGGATTCCATGTAACTAAACGGGTTGTCAAAGAAGGGATTATCAGGATTTGTTTTCAGTGTCATACTTCCCTTGAGCAACAATGACTCAGCATTCACCATGTTACACCTATCTGGGAGGCCCCATCACAGCATCTTCTTACTGCCATCCAATAATAAAAGACATCTACAGAAACCTTCATGTAATAGGACTTATTGTTATTAAAGGTATTATGCAAACAAGTTCATATCTTATTAACTGTCTTGTGGCATCTTTTCCCATCCTGGTTCATTTATTCAGTGTGATCTGGTGGCTACAGCATAGCTGCCTGAAGTTTGCTGACTTTTACTGGGGAGAGAGACTGCATGGAGTTTTGTAAGATGACCTGAAGCAGCACTGAAGGCCCAACTTTGGATTGCACCACCTTGACATGGACAAGATGAGATAGGCAGCCGGGGTACTGGTGGAGTGGCAGCAGTGGGAACACAAATGTCAGCCTGAGAGAGGATGATGCTACTGCCATTCATTTGGACATCTCCACAAGCGAAGTAATGTAAGAACATAGTGCTGGACTACACTTAAAGCTTGCAAGCCCCTTTGAGCACTGAGATCCAAACATTACTGGCAGCATTCTGCACCTGCATGTCAACAAGTACAGATTTCAAGATCTTTCAGACAATACATTAAACAGAGGCCCCGTCTACTTATTTAGGTGGATATATAGGATCCCTTGGCACCATTTCGAAGAAGATCATGCAAGTTAACCCTGTTATCCTCATAGAATCATAGAAATCCTACAGTGCAGAAAGAGGTTATTTGGCCCATCGAGTCTTCACTGACCACACCAGACCATACTCCCATATCCCTCCCCGCTGATCCTGCTAACCTCCACATCTCAGAACACTAAGGGGTAATTTTATCATAGCCAATCAACCTAATCCGCATATCTTTGGACCGTGGGAGGAAACTGGAGCACCCAGAGGAAACCCACGCAGACACAAGGAGAATGTGCAAACTCCACACAAACAGTGACCCAAGCCGGGAATTGAACCTAGGTCCCTGGAGCTGTGAAGTAGCAGTACTAATCACTGTGCTACCATGCCGTACCATTCTGTCCAATATTCATCCATCAGTAACATCACAAAAAAGTGAATCATTTAGTCATTAGCATCTTGCTCTTTCTGGGTGTTGAATATGCTTTTAAAGAATATCAGTCATCACTAGAAGGGATGAGTCATGTGATCTATCAGTCTTTGGTTCACTTTGCTTTGAATGGAGCACACACAAACAGGACTTTCAAGCTTGAAGCTTTCAAGCTTTATATTAGTGTGTAACTGTCCTCAAGTGCCTAGCTTTAATAAATGACAACATGTTTACCTAATCCCTTTTGAGTGAATGGTGCCTTATGTCTCTTATAGGAAATAACCCCAAAGGTATTATATTATTATAATAACATGACATGGTGATAAGCAGTGGTCAGACCGTTGGCAGCAAGATTAAGTACATGATGAACAGCATTAGAGCTTGTTGCTTGACATGTTACAGCCCTTGATATTTTGGTCGCTGCAATAAAGTTCACAGCATTAAAGATGTTGAGAACATGGTGTGGTGACTGCAAAGAAAAGAGACACAGTGCCAAGCTAGTTCTCAAATAAAGAGCTGGTAAGCAGATTGATTCCTCATAGTGAGATCACAATATGTAGACTGCCATTTTAGTGAGTGGGACAGTGCATTATGAGGAACACAGTCACAAAAAGTGAGTGACCAAGATATAGGCCAGATCGATAATGACCAAGGGAAAGTCAAATTAAGAAAGTCAAAAAATTGGGCCAGAGAAACTTGTGATTATAACTGGTGGTTTTAGGAGTTGACGAACAATAAAAGAAATAGAAAGCAAAGGCGCCATTACTGTGTGGTACATTCTCCTCATGACTCGTCCTTGTGGGTGAAACTTTGGTAAGTATGAAAAAGCAGCTAAAGCAATACTCATTCAAGTTCTTTAGGAAAAGGAAGGACAAAAGGATTTATCAGAATGTCCATAATTTTCTTTAGTTTGACTTGGGATGCAGCTGACATACTATCTGAATTCAAAATGTTTTTTCAATGTACAGAGCTGGGGTTTCTTGTATCAATTGTGTCTGAACCAGACGGACATGCCATAAAAATGTGCCACCCAATTGGGAACGAAGGTCTACACTGGCTGAACATGTCCATATTAACAGAAGAAGGACTAAAGAAATGGACAACATTGGAAGATCAGTTCCAAATCAGGTTAAATTTCAATATTCATCAACTAGATTCAGGTCATTTTGACAACAGCCTACAGAATCCAGAAATCATTTCATCAACGTTGCAGGAAAAGGACATGTACTGGGATTTTTCAAACCCAGAATCTTTGAGTTGTTGATTGCATCTATTTCTATGGAGATCGACTAAACAAACCCAAAATGTGTAGCATCAAAGAAGTAGTCAGAATTGATTTAATTATAAAGTGATCCTTGCAGTAGACATGCTAATAAGTCCTAAGTACAACCTGAATTGTTGATGTACTCACTAGAGCACCCTAACCTAGAAAGGCACATGAAAGGTGTGGACTTCTACATATGCCAAGGAAATGTTCAACTTTTCATCAACTCTGCAAGGCATGTAGAAGAAAGGGCAATTGGCAGCAACAATGTACTAGACCAAAGACTGATGTAGATACGAGGATCTAAACAGACCAAACACAATAAGTACCTTCACGCAATGAAAATGACCATTTGTACTACATCAGAAATATTGATATATGGGAGGTTCACACAAAAATATTCTAAATGCCAAGTTTGTGTGAAAATTGGAGTAACTTTTGCTGATCTTTTTAGCAGGATTTTCAGAATGAATCTCCCATTCTGAGCATGACAGAGTCCCCTAGCAGGATTCACTCTGAAAATCATAGGAAGGGCCTATTCCTGCTGTAGAGGCTGGAAACATAACAATGAGCAGACCACTGTGCATGCATCAATCTGCCAGAGTGGAGATTAGTGCATGCACAGTGGCCCTGCACTGCCAGCTTCCTGATCGCTGGTCAGCATCTGTGCCACTCTGACCCTTCACCCCACCCAGTCACTGGTTGCCTGGATCTCTCTTAGGGCAAGCCCTGATATCCTCCACACCAGCCCTGAGCTCCCTGACCCGCCTCTGCCAACCTTCCCACCCCCTCGCCATCACCGGCAGCCCTCACCCCCTTCCACTTGGCAGCCCTGATGTCCTGCAGCCCCAACCCCTACTCCCCACCAAATGGCCAGCCCCAATCATCTTTCCTTCCTTTCCCAACAATTCTCTGGCAAAGTCGCAGTGGAGCCCGCAATAAGCCCACCCCCTCCATGACCAGGTTGGGAATACCAAGGGGGCTTCAATAGCCTCTGTTTTCTCTAGCAGACTCAGGCTGCCAGCTCCCTGTTAGTGGGGAGCAATTATAAACTTCGCTGAAGTGAACCACTCTTGGTGGAAGGTGGGGTAATGCTAGCAGTCCTGGAGACATCAATCCCAGGCCCACTAATGGGCTGTGAATGTTAATTTCAATACTTAAATCAGCTCCGCACTTATTTCCGCTGCAGGACTGATGACTCCCAAAAACCTTGCCGTGGAGATGGGTGGAAGCAGTGCCAGAGGAGATCTTGCTAAACGGCTCCACTGACCCTGGCCCGTTGTGCTGCTAAAGTAGCATAGCAGGCTGGGAGAATCAGCCCCATTGACTAGAAAATGATGATGATATACAGCACTGAACGAAGAGCGGTGAACAGGCTTCATCCATTAATCCTGTTGATGACATTGTTGTATGAGACCATTGCTCCAGTTAATTGATAGACACAAAAACTTTATCTTTCAGTCAAATTACAGGTGAAATTCTCCCACCTCCCAGCTGTCTGTATCCTGCCGGCAGGTGGTGGTGCGCTGCTTGCTAATGGTGGGGTTCTTTGGTCCCACTATCCATTGATGTCACCCCATGTTGGTGGGAAACTGCAGGCAGAACTGGGCTGCCAGTGGGACTGGAGAATCCCATCAACGGGAACAACTGTGTGAGAAAATTCCAGCCCACATCTTTATTCAGAAAAAGGAAAAAGAAACAAAATACTTAAGACTGCGATAAGACTGACTCTCTTATATTGTATCACAAGTCAATCCTCCTATTCCCCTCTAAATCTACTATAATAAATTTACAAACATAAATTTTATCTAGTTATACTTATCTGTAAGAGTGTCCCATTTGTGTTGGTCAGGCTTGGAGTAGATCAGACTTATCAAGCTCGCAACTTAAGGTTCCTCTTGATTCTATTCTTCTCTCTTCTGTTCTTCAAAACTTCAATATTTATCCTTTGAGCTAGCTAAAACACATGCGTCTCTGCACATAGGTGCTGATCCTAGGCACATCATTTAAATTGGTTTATTGCAACTGCCCAACATTAGGACAGTGTTCTGAGCTCTTTTTGACTCCATTTGTATCTGGTTCCTGTCTATTGGATCAATTAGAATGAATGTATTATTCTCCTGATTTGTCATGATTCAACTTTCCCTTAAAAACAACCATTATCCAGTATCCTGCTGACTTATTATCCATCATAAAAGCAAAGACATTTGTTGCAAATAAATAAAGATCATTTTTTTTGCAACCACACACTCTCAGCCTGGAGTTAAAAATCTTGTTCTCTAATTAGTCATATTTCCCATCAGGCCATAATAATGTCCTTTCTTTGCATGGCCATTTTGTATTATGGTCCGCCAGCTACAACATAAATGTCACCATACCACATGACGTGTTTGCCAAGATTCTGCCTCACAAAAGTTGGCAACCACCCATTATTGGCCAAGGGTAAGTACCAAAATACTACCTCTGTAAATTCTAAAAGACATGTATTCAACACATGGAAGACCAGCATACAACATTTTCACTTACAGTATACAATGGTTTACTAATTCCATGCGTAGGATCCACAGTCCTGGAGTTCAAATACAATCAATCTTACTGGGTGTCACAGATATTCTACATCATGGAGACTAAAAGCCAGTAATTGCAAGTCTACATAACATTGAAATATCCAGAATGTTTTGACAAAGTTGGCAGTTTCGAGTAAACTGCAGCATTACACTTGCAGAAGAATACAAGTCAGCCAATTCATCTATAGCATGCACATACAAGACAAATTAAAGATCGAACCTACCAAATGGAGAAAGATGGATCATTAGAAATGTACAGAAGCACACAGATTGGTGCAGCTCAATCACATTTGCTATAAAGAAGTGTGAATCATTGAGAGAATGCTTTGATCCATGATGTTTAAAAGTAGTTTTGAAATGTTGTCCTAACAGAATACCCACATTTGGAGATCTGAGATTTGCAGATGCAAAATTCTTTTTGAAGTTTGATGCCAAGTATGGTTATTGATGAGGACAGTTTGCGGAGAAGTCCCAAGAGCTTACTACATTTCATGCCTGATTTAATTGATACTGTTTTCAGCAACTTTCTTTTGGGCAATCTGTTAGTCAAGATCTCTTTCAAGCTCACATAGATGACTGTTGCAGAGTGCATCTGTATTGCAGATGATATAGCTGCTGAAGGAAGAACAAAGCAAGAACATTACCAGAATCTGCACTTAATGCACTGATGCAAGTGGCACTTAATGAAGGATTGGTGTTTAACAGTCTGAAAAAGAATATCAATGTGCAACCAATCAATTTTTTCAGTTCTATTTATTCCAGTACTGGCCTGTGTCCTGGTCCAAATGAAATAGATGATATTGAGGCTATGCAAATTCCTCAAAATGAAAATGATCTTCAAAGAGGAATAGATCTTAATTTCGTATTTCCATATTTTCCCAATTTTGGCTCAAAACTCTTCATCACTAAGGGAATTATTGAGCAAGTACATGCCTTTCCTGTGACACAAAGACCACTTCGAAGCACTGAAACAGAGATCAGAAGCATCAACATTGTAGTATTACTATCCTCAGGGTCAACATCCTGGAGATGGATGCATGTATGCTACAAAAGGCAAACTGATTGCATCTGCTTCAAAATATCTGACTGTAACACAATCAATGACTCCAACATCAAGTGGGAAACATTGGTGTTAATGTTTGGAATTATGCATTTTCTTACCTACCAATTTGGTGAAAGATTTGTGGTGGAGACTGACCACAAGCAACTGAAGATGATTTGGCAAAAACTATTGCCCTTGTGCAATACCAAGATTGCAATGTTTCCTAACAAAAGTTAAAGATGATGGGCAGGACCTTTCCACCACGTTGCGTTAATCAAGGAACAAAGCGGAGTGGGAGATATGAGTGAGAGATGAAAAATCGGGTCATCTCACCTCTCCTCCATCTGTCAGCATGATTTAAATATATATTAGATCATTTTAATAAAAATTAGTGAGCCCAGGGCATAATAGTCCAGACTCACTTAACTTTCCGACCTCGCCAGTGGAGGTCCTCACTGCCAAGGATCACAGATGGACTCCACCAATGGGAACCAGATGTGATAGTTTAGCCAGTGGAGCCGGAAGCCATTGAGACTCTCTGGCAGGTTGGAGGTAGGGCTGTCAAGTGCCCCTTGGGCAGTGCTGCCCGACACCTTGGCAATACAGCCTGACACCCTGGCACTGCCTCCCGATACCCTGGCACTGCCCACTGGGCACCAGGCCTGATAGAGGCATAGCCAACCAGGGGAAAGTAGGGGAGGATGTTTGTAGGAGGGAGCATGGTCTGTAAGAGGGGAGGGAGAGAACTCTACAATGGGGTGGAGGCTGATCAGTGGGGCCAGCGATCAGGTTGGGGCCACCGATCGGAGTTTGTGGCCATCAATCAGGAGTTGAGGCTGGCAATCAAGAGACCAGCAATCTTGTGTTAGTGCAGCGATCAGGGGACCAGAGTTCAGCAGGGTGTCCGTAAGGTGGTGAGTGTGGGGGCGATGTCGATGGGGTGGGTGGGGGTTTTCAGATCTCCAGTATACTGCATACATTGATATTAGGAGATCAGGGCGCATACGCAATGGCATCCCTAATAATTTGTAACCAGCTTCCCAGCATGAATAAACTCCACCCAACAGTGGCAGGAATCAGATTATGGCCTCTCTTTTGCACAATGCCTTAAACTCGCGTAATTTATTTTGCTGGAAAAACAGACAAGAAAACCGTTTGTTTTCACACCTGTTCGACAGAATTTTTCTGAGAAACGTGAGCCATACGCCATAAGCAAGGAAACTTGATGGTTATTGAATACCCTTAGCAGATTGCCTAACCCATTGAAAACACAAGATATATCCTTAGATCTACAAATTGACTTGATCTATTGTATGTTGGTGATGAAGGGGTGAATATTTGTGAATGCGGTTCCAATCAAGCAGTCTGCTTTGTCCTGGATGTTGTTGAGCTTCTTGAGTGTTGATGGGGTTGCACTCATCCAGGTAAATAGAGAGTAATTCATCACATTCCAGACATTACTTTGTAAAGGGTGACAGGCAATGAGGTACTCACAACAAGCTTCCTAGCCTCTGATGTGCTCTTGTAGCCACAGTATTTATATCATAAATCATAGAATCCTACAATATAGAAGTAAGCCATTCAGCTCATCACGTCTGCACCGATCACAATCCCACCCAGGCTCTATCCTCATAACCCCATGGATTTACTCGAGCTAGTCCCCCTGACACTAAAGGGCAACTTAGCATGGCCAATCCACCTAACCTGCACATCTTTGGATTGTGGGAAGAAACTGGAGCACCTGAAGGAAACCCACGCAGACAGGGGAAAATGTACACACTCAAAACAGACAGTGACGCAAGCTGGGAATCAAACCCAAGTGGTGCTGTGAGGCACCAGTGCCAACCAGTGTGCCACCATATGGTTAGACCAGTTCAGTTTCTGGTCAGTGGTAATCCCGAGGATCTTGGTAATAGAAAATTCAGTGATGATAAAGCCATTCAATGTCAAAGCGCGATTTTCTCTTGTTGGAGATGGTCCTTGCCTGACATTTGTGTGGTGTGAATGTTACTAACCACTTGTCAGCCCAAGCTTGAATATTGTCCAGATCTTGTTGCATTTGGACATGGACGGCTTTAGTATCTGAGCAGTTGCGAATGGTGCTGAACATATTTCCCCACTTCTGACTTTATGATGTAAGGAAGGTCATTGATGAAGCAGCTGATGGTGGTTGACTAGTCATTTTACAAAACAATACAATGATGACAAAGAAATGCATGTCTTAGTGTACCTAAAAAAAAATACATGGATGTCTTAAGTATTTTGCAAACTGTTTATGGTTATTGTTGCTGAATTGATGGTATAGATTATTCATAATTAGCCAAAATCAGCATGCAAATAAGTTCAGCTTCTAAAATCTGTTCTTATATACCTATAGCTGCCTTGTTTGAGAATAACAGAAACAGTTTGAATTCACTGACATCTGAAGAGATAACTGATCAAGAAATGAAAGGGAAGGAAACAATCACATCTACCCCATCTGTGTGGATGAAATGCATGGTTCAGTAATCCTCCAGACTCTGCCACTGCTGCCAAATCCTTACCAACATAGTTTAAGATAATCCCTGGGTCAAAGACCCTATTGATATGACAGGTTATTTATTCAGATGCGTAACAATAAATTTCTTCATCTGTTTACTCTACTGTGCTTTTGAAAAGAATCTGCCTTTTTTTATCATTTATATCCATTTGAAATGAATTCAATTCAAAAGGGTGTTTTACTTCCTGTAACATATGCAGCTGCAGAATTAAAAACTTCATTGTTGATAACTCATACCATAAAAATCAAAATGTTTGTTACATAAATTTTGGAAAGTTAATTTTTTTTACATAGTTTCTGCTGTCTCCTTTTCTTCTTTCCATTCCTGTTTTGAAGCCCAAATTGTCAGCAGTGTAGACTTTTGAGAGGCTGATTCTGATCTTAGTCAGTTTTAGATAAGAATTGCACAGTTTGAACAAGAGTGATTAGGATTTACCTATAGACAAAAATGGAACACTTTCCATAGGATGCTTGATTGGCACCTAGTTAAGAACTGACAGGACTTTCTCAGAATGAGAAGCAAGCAAGCATGAGTGACCCCTGGAGCTGAAACTGGATTCTTCAGCCTTCTGCTTTATAGTGAATCATTTTGAATATTCATTATAATACGTCAGTCAGTAACTCCTAACCTACAATAAATAAAAACTATATTTATTACTAATTTTTATGCTTCTCAGCTGCTTGTTCAATAACTCAAGAGTAGATAGTGTGCTGTTGTTAACTCAAAGGTAACACATCAAAAGTGAGAACATGTATTTCAAGGCAGAGGTTATTCAGGTAGAGAGTAACATAAAAGGGACCTCCAAAATATTTTACACACATCAGATAGTTAAATGAATTGTGGGCCATTTAGGGACAAAATACAAAACCTTGTGGATGCAGAGGGTGTGACATTGGGTGGAGGGGGTCAATCACAATGGGGCATAATTTTTGGTAAGAGATAAGAGATTCCGAGTGGATTTGAACATAGAACATAGAACATTACAGCGCAGAACAGGCCCTTCGGCCCTTGATGTTGCGCCGACCAATTAGGAACAAGCAGTGACCCTCTAACCTAAACCATTCCCTTTTCATCCATAAACTTATCTACTAACCTCTTAAACGCCACCAAACTTGGCGCATCTACAACTGACGCAGGCAAGGCATTCCATACCCTTACCACCCTCTGGGTAAAGAACCTACCTCTGACATCTGTCCTAAAACCACCACCCCTTAATTTAAAGCTATGTCCCCTCGTGCTAGCTTTCTCCATCCTAGGAAAAAGGCTATCACTGTCCACCCTATCTAAACCTCTAATCATCTTATATGTTTCAATAAGGTCTCCTCTTAGCCGCCTCCTTTCTAACGAAAACAACCTCAAATCCCTCAGCCTCTCTTCATAAGACCTGCCCTCCATACCAGGCAACATCCTGGTAAACCTCCTCTGTACCCTCTCCAATGCCTCCACATCTTTCTTATAATGTGGGGACCAGAACTGCACACAATACTCCAAGTGCGGCCGCACTAGAGTTTTGTACAGTTGCAACATGACGTTGCGGCTCCGAAATTCAATCCCCCTACCAATAAAAGCTAAGACTCCGTATGCCTTCTTAACAACCTTATCGACTTGATTGCCAACTTTCAGGGATCTATACACACATACACCAAGATTCCTCTGTTCATCAACACTATTAAGAGTCCTACCATTAGCCCTATACTCTACACATTTGTTTCAAAAAGCTTTTTGAGAAAAAGCTTTTTCACTCAGAGGGTCGTGGGAACCTGGAATGCATTGTCTGAAAAGAAAGTGGAAGCCGGTATTCATAGAACCTTTCAGAAGTATTTGAATGGCACATTGAAATATCAAGGAAAAGAACAAGTGCAGGAAAATGGGATTAGTGTGACTTTTGTGGTAGTTATTGTCAGTATAGATTTATGGGCTGAAGGGCCTTTTCTGCACTGTATGAATCTATAACTATGTATTAAGTACATAATAAGAACATAAGAAATAGGAACAGGAGTAGGCCATGCAGCCCCTCGAGCCTGCCCTGCCATTCAATTAGATCATGGCGGATCTGTAGTGGTTCAGTACCACTTTCCTGTTTTCTCCCCGTAACCCTTAATTCCCTTGTCAATTAAAAACCTATCCATTCTTGAATTGAATACTTTTGTCTTCACAAAAAGTATTGTGAGGAACAGAAAACAGTGATGTTGGATCGGACAAAAATAGAAAGTGCCATTAAATTGGTTGGCATCACTCAAAATCAATGAGCCACCCAATCTAGATGAAGTACACTCAATGAGTGTGAGAGAAGCTAGGTTTGAGACAGCAGATGCTCTGACCACAATCTTTCAATTCTCATTGGATATGGGTACGATGATAGACGGCTTAAGGGCTGCAAATGTTACATCACTGTTCAGAAAAGAAGGGAGGGAAAATCTTGATATCTAGTCAATAACATTCAAGAAGCTCAACACCATCAAGGATAAAGCATCCTTCTCGATCAGCACTCTAGGGCAGCACCTTAAACATTCACTCCCTCAACCACAGCATACAGTGACTACAGTGTGTACCATCTGTAAGATCTAATGCAGCAAGTCACCAAAATTCCATTGACAACTCTTTCCAAAGCCACAACTTCTACCACCTGGAAGGAAAAAGACAACAGGTATATGGGAACACCAGCATTTGCAAGTTCCTCTCCAAATCGCACATAATCATGATTTAGAATGGTGGGGTAGATTTTCCAGTCCTGTTTTCACGAGGTGGAAATGGGGGAGGGGATGAAGAATCAAACAAGAGTCCCAAAATGGCTTTTACGCTGGCAGGATTTCCTTGCTCGATTGTCTCCACCTTCATCAGTGATGTAATTTGCATTTGTTTAACAATGTATATCTGGACTTTCCTGCAGGCAATCATTCCCCTGACATTATAATCCTAGTTTCCTTTGCAGAAAACACAGATCAGGATTACTTCTTGGATAATTCCTCGCAACTTTAGATAGGGAAAAGCAAATTCTCAAAGATGCTTAAATGACTCTGAAGGACAGATGATCTATCCTCCCCCAGAGAGCAGGAGCCATCTTCCAGGTTTATTTATTTATTAGACACAAGTAAGGCTTGCATTAACACTGCAATGAAACTACTGTGAAATTCCCCTAGTCGCCAACACCTGTTCAGTCAATGCACTGAACAAGTATGGCTTTCAGACTATGGGAGGAAACAGGAGCACCTGGACAAAACCCTTGCAGATACAGGCAAACTCTGCACAGATGGGCACCCAAGCTGAGAATCGAACCCGGGTCTCTGGCACTGTGAAGCAACAGTTCCACTTGTGCCACCATACCACATCATGTTAGTAAATTAAAGCCAGACTATAGTCCATAGTATTGTTAAGAACCAGGCAAAATTTTTCTGGTATGTACGCCCTCATTACAGGAAATACAGAGTCAAGTTCTTAAGTTAGAAATGCAAAAGACTATGTAAGACAATTTAAATTCTTAAAAGAATATGTAAAAGTTTATTAAAGAACCAAACATCCAATTCAAAGTCATTGTGCAAATAGTAAGTTGTAACATTAAATAGATTCTGGGAAAAAGAGGGAAAATGCAATCTTAATAAAGAATCGTGTTTTAAATTTCAGTTGTAACAGTAAACATATTTTAAATAGGATATCCATCAAACATCAAAGTAACATTTAAAGGAGGCCCTCACTTAAAATTGTGATTGCATACCTAATTAAGTAAAATGACTTTAAGTGAATCGGAAGTTTCCATAGAAATCAGCGTTAAATCTAGAGTTAGGTTCCTTCAGACATTACTCGTCCAGCAAACACCAATGTAGAAGTTGAAATACTGTACCATAGATGTGCAGCAGTGTGCATTCATCACAAGGTAAAAAAAAATTCAATATTCAATTTAAAAAAATACATGCAGTATAGAGTACAGTGCTGTAAATGACCAAGCTCTACCTAGTGACAGAGATTGGTTAGTGCAGTTTTCAACTGAAGCCTCAGAAATATTGGAATTGGCCACTAGATGGAGGAGTGTATTTCAGTGGGAATTCAGCACTGAGAGTCAGGAGAAGATCAGCAGATCTGGGGCTTCAGGCATGGATAGAGGGCATGAGGCGAGGCTGAGGAGCTGGGCCAGAGATACTGAGGGCAAAAGGAAAAGCACTGGGGAAAGGTTTTCTGAGCACAGAAGATGAGGTCTGTGGGAAGCTCCATTAAATTGAAGTGGCAAAGGATATACAGACACCACTTCACTAACGACAGTAAAGTGTTAAGCGAATGCTGTACCCGAATCCCTAAGTAAGAGGCATCCACGCAGTGTGTCTTGGACTGCGTAATTAATTTCTAATGTCCAGAAGTGGTCTCCTAATTGTCATTAGGCTCAGCCTCTTTCTGTTCCAAATTTGCTTTGATCACAATTAATTTCTCTTAAGGGATCTCTCTTATTCTTAGAAAATTTATGTAACTGTTGGGTTATTGTAAAGTTATGGGCTCGTTTGATTTGAGGGAAGCTACACTTGTGAGGATTGTGGTTGTCAAAATATTTCCCTCAGTCATTATCATTACTTTAGTGTTTTAAGATTATTATATAATTCTGGGATGGAAGAATTCTTAGATGTGTGGTCTCCTTATCAATCCCTACATTGTGCTGCCTTCCTGATGTTAGAAAAAAGGTGAATTTGTGTGCAAGTTTTTGGCTGTGTGTCTTTGTGCCAGAGTGGATTTTCATTGCTGTTAAGAAGACTCAAGTCTGTACATGGCAGGATGTGTCATTAGGTTTATGAACTGCATTTGTCTTTTTTTAAAAATAATCAACCCTTTTAAATTATTTAATTTTTATTTATAGAAGATAATTATTTTACGCTTACAAGTCCTTACTATGACCATATTTCTTTACACAGATTCCTTACCAACATTCTCATTACTTGATGTCCATTCAATTATCAGTACAGTTAATTTTTTTTATATATGACAAGATTTATTATTGTTAATTATTAATTAAATTATTGCAGGCTCTTGTGCACTTACATTAGAATTAAGTGGTATAAAAGCATTACACTCCCTCAAGGAGATGACAATGGAAGTTATTGGACTCCTGCATAGCCAGGAAAGAACAAAAAAGAGTACAGCACAGAAACAGGCCCTTCAGCCCACCAAGTCTGTGCCAACAGAGATTCCTCTCTAATCTAATATTTTCTTTTGTCTAGTTGGTCCTTATCAAAGGCTTTATTAAAGTCCGTGTATACGGAAGCTACTGCCCTGCTCTGGTCAATTTTTCTTGTCATTTCCATAAAAAACTTAATCAAGTTTATGAGACATGACCTCCCCTTCTCAAAACCATGCGTCCTGTCACTAATAGCCTATTATCTTCCTGATGTGTGTACATCCTATGCCTAAGAATCTTCCCCAATAATTTCCTCATCACTGATGTAAGGTTCAAATGTCTGTAATTTCCCAGATTGTCTCTTCTGCCCTTTTTAAACAGAGGAACAATGTTAACTACTCTTAATCCTCTGCTACCTCGCCCATAGCAAAACTTTTGGAGAAGGTCTCATCAATTTCTTTCCTCATCTCTCAGTATCTTGGGATAGACCCTATCCGGCCCTGGGGATTTGTCCACCTTAACATTTTCAAAATCTCCGATGCCTCTTTTTTTATCTCAACATGTCCTAAAATGTCTACACTCACCATCTATCACATCCTTCTCCTTCATGAATACTGATGCAAAGTATTTGTTAAAGACCTTATCTGGCTCCATGCATAAATTCCCTCCACTGTTCTTAAGTGGACCTACCTTTTCCTTAGCTGTCCTATTGCTCCTCCTATATGCATAAAAACCCCTCAGATTCTCCTGAATCTTGCCTGCCAAGAACATTTTGCCCTCCTAAGTCTCTGTTTAAGTCCTTTCCTTTAGAACCTTATCTGTTTTCAATTTCCTGAAATTTATGTATGCCTCATATTTTTTCACTAAGCTCACAATCACTCTTAACATCCTGAATCTTGCCAACTTTATCTTTCATTTTTACAAGGACATACTTGTCCTGAATTGTTAATGACTGACTTTTAAAAGATTCCCACATATCAGATGTGGATTTATCCTCAGACAGCCGCCCCCCCAGTCTACATTTCCTCATCCCTGCCTAGTACTGTCACAGTAAGCCTTCCCTCAGTTTAGTACTTTCACTGTGGGACTACTTCTATTCTTTTCTACAAGTATCTTAAACTTATAGAATTGTGATCACTGTTCCCAAAATGGCCCGCCATTGAAACATCAATCACCTATCCTGGCTTGTTTCCCAGAACCAGGCCTAAAATAGTCCTTCCTAAGTTGGACTACCTACATATTGCCTCAAAAGCATTTTTGGCACACTGAACAAACTCTGCCTCATTCAAGCCTCTGGCATTAAAGGAATCCTAGTCTATTTGGGGAAATTAAAATCCCCATCACAACAACTCTGTTGTTTTTACAACTTCCATAATCTACTAACATATCAGTTCCTGCACTTCATGCTGAGGTCTCTAGTATAACTCCAATCTGTCCAATTCCAACCTCCCGGCTCTGACCTGACTTGATTCCAAATATTTAAAACATTGTTAAAGTTGGCAGTTCCTCCAATTTTTTCAGATGCACCAGCTGTTATGTGATTGTCATGTGAAGATCCCACTTTTCCATTTAAATCTCTCCAATAACTTCCTGTAAGATTTGCGTAGATTAGCATTTAATGATGCACAGCCTTTAAACAAAGTGATATCTCACCTGCAATTTTAGCAGAAAACCGACATCCACAAGGTTAACTTCTCAGGGTCATTCCTCAGCTGCTGGCTGGTGTTAGCATTCTTTTTGTTTCTGGCCATTGCGAAGGAGTGTCCACATTTTCAGTGCCTGACAGGAAAGGGAAGGAAGAGAATCAATTTTTGGTGCAACAATAGAGAGCTGCATTGAAAACTGCTGCAGTTTATCATCCAGATTGCGTTGGGAGAGATGGAATAAGGGGGAAGAAAAATGACGTGAAGACATTCAGTACAACCTTCCCAGCATTGCCACTCATCGCAGTATGATCCTTCTCATGATCACTGGCACATTTTCACCCACAGGAGAAATGATTTGCAGCATGATTTGGTCTCTATTGCAGATCACCTGTGTTCTCTTCCTGCAAGAAAAAAATTATGTTAGCCACAGTCTTATCGTCATGTTAGAGAATATGTCTGTTGTGATAAAATAGTTCCTGCATCATTTGGAAAATGGGAGGTGTGGGAAAACGAGAGTTGCACCAATGGCGAGAGTGTCTAATGAAGTGTTTAAATTGGTGAAGATTGGAAAGTAAAAGAAGCAGAGGACGCAAGTGATTGCAATAGTGAGACTGCAGGTGATGGGATGTAGAGAAAGTAATGGATCTGCGAGGCAGGATTCTTAATGGTGAAATCTGGAATTTGCATCCATAATCTGGTACCCAAGTTCCTGGCATCACTTCCTCAGCAATCCCTCCTGGTGATGTTGCATGGAGGGCCTTCCTAAGGAAACAGGATCTCCCACTCCTGTCTACCACCTTGTCCAGAGACCCTGGCACTGCATCACAGAGCCTATATTCTTTCTCTGAACTACTTGCATATTATTCTCCACCTGCAATGTTTCCCTGCTGTCAGGTAGTCAGAGTCCACAGATTGTAATTAATGGTTGCTGTCTCTTACAACTTCTAAAATAATTGGAAATATATTTCTGCAGGTAGACATGCCTCAGAAGGGTGTGCCATCCGTCCCCACTGGTTTTAATCTGTTTGCATCATCTAAAAACTAGGTTTCCATTTTTGAGATTGAGCATATGTAAAGAAGCAGCTCAGGAAAAAGACTTTTATTGTTTTGATATTTTGTAAGGTTTATTTATAACACACTTTGCATAAAACTCTCTCCTCATGCTAACATTCCTCACTGTGACTCAAAGCCCCATAAGAAAAAAAATTGCACTGCATCATTTTAAGTGCATTAATTTTTTCAAAGATTTTAGAAAGCAAAAATATTTCTCAATTGCATTCATATTTGAAATGATCTTCCCCTGTCTGCGTGGGTTTCCATCGGCTATTCCGGTTTCCTTCCAGTCCAAAAATGTGCGGGTTAGGTGGATTAGTCATGCTAAATTAACCCTGAGGGGGTATTAGCAAGGGAAAAGAATGGGGTTATGGGAATAGGGTCTGGGTGGGATTGTGGTCGGTGCAAACTCAATGGGCTGAATGGTCTCCTTCTGCACTGTAGGGATTATATGTATGAAAACCATATTATGTAGAGCTGACCTTTGTGTTAAATGGATTGGAGATAGAAGCCTTTCTGGATTATTTTCTGCAATTTTTGTTTCTTGGTGTCTAAACTGATGTCATGCTGCCTCCTAGAGGAACAGCATCATTTGAGAAACATTAGTAAACATTTATCACACCAAGAATACATTTCACAAATGACATACTTGTACCTGAATTTTCCCCTGTTGTCTAATTATCAGATTAATCGATGTACCCAATTTTCATGGGCAAGAATTTTGGGGTTTGGATTAGGACATTGATGTTATGGTCTAAAGGGAATTTGACCCCACACTATGCAGAAAAGGATAACTTGGCAGTGATTTTCCCCAAGTTGACTATTCAGTGACCATCATCCAATTAAGGACAGCGAGCAGTTTCTCGAAACTGGAGGGTCAGTAAGAGACCCTCCAATTCAAAGAGTCAGATAGAGAGGATGGCTCCATTTTAAGGCACCTGTTCCGCAATTTTTAATACTTTCAAATTTAATAATGGCCTCAGCTGCCAAGTCACTATCGTAGAATCATAGAATGTTTACACACAGAAGGGGGCCTGTCATGCCTGTACTGAAGGAGCAACTCACCAAGTTCCACCCTCTCCCACCTTCCCCCGTATCCCTGCTCCATTCCTTTTCAGATAAAGTCCAATCTCCTCTTGAATGCCTTGATTGAACCTACCTCCACTACACCCATAGGCAGCACATTCCAGATACTAACATTCGCTCGGTGGAAATATTTTACCTGATGTCGCCATTCTGTCTTTAGTCAATTATTTTAAATCTATACCCTCTGCTTCTTGATCCTTCTCTAATGGGAGCAGTTTCTCCCCACCTATTCTATCCAGACCCCTCATGATTTTAAATACCTCTATCAAATCTCCTCTCAATCTTCTCCTCCAAAGAGAACACAACCAACTTCTCCAATCTATCTACGTTGTTCTTCATCCGTACAATCATTTTTGTGAAGCTTTTCTCCACTTACTCTAATATCTACACCTATTTATTAAATTGTGATGTCCAGAACAGGATGTAATACTCTATTTGAGGCCAACCCAGTGTTTAATGAAGGTTTAACACATATTCCTTGCTCTTGTATTCTTATTGATACAGTCCAGGATACTGTATGCTTAATTGCTTTTTCATTCACCCTGTTGCTTTTAATGATACACACACTTATACACTCAGGTCTCTCTGCTCAGCTTGTGTTTTGTTTAATGTTGTACCCTTTATATTGTTTATCCTCATTCTTCCTACCAAAATGAGTCAGTTCATATTTCTCTGAATTAAATTTCATCTGTCACTTATCGCCCCATTTGACTAACCTATTTGAACTTCTACACTATCTTCCTAACGGTTCATAATCCTTCCAGGTTTTGAAAGTCTGCAAATTTTGAAATTGCATCCTGTATACATCAGGTCTAGGTCATTAATAAATACCAGAAAAAGCCTGAGGAACTCTACTGTGAACATTTCACCAGTCCAAAGAACATCCATTAACCCCAACTTTCCTGTCACTTGGCCAATCTTGTAACCATATTGCCACTCTCCCTTTTATTCCATCATTTTTGTTCACAAGTCTGTTGTTTGGTCTTGTATCAAATATCTTCTGGAAGTCCATGTACCACATTGACAGCATTACCCTCATTAACACTCGCCATTTTCTCATCAAAAAACACAATCAAGTCAGTTAAAAATTCATGCTAACTTTTTAATTAACTCACATTTGCCCAAGGGACTATTGTCTTGCATAATCATTTCTAAAAGCATCAGATGAAATCTTCCCAAAAGGTGGCTGAGTGTTGTTTCCGGTGAGAAAACCAGCATCTTTCCCTCCAGTGAACCAGTCAGTTTTCTCCCCAAACTCTACTACACTATGCCAAAAAAAATCCAAGGAATGTGAATCATGCCATCATAGAGTTGGGGGCGGGACTTAAGCAATGCCGGCAAAATCCAGCTACCCAGAGACCAAAGCATCATCTTTAAAAGGCGCGCTGATCAAAACTCCAATAAACCTCCCTCCCGCCCCACCACTCATGCCTCAGGCGCACTCCTCTACACCCCCAATTTGACTGAGCATTCATCCTGCTCCCCCCCTCCACCGAATCATCAGCCCCTTCTCTCTCACCAACCTCTCCACCCCTACAATCATTCTCTCCACCACAGTCAGAGTCCCCCACACCCCATAATGGACATGGCCAGCATCCGATATCCTCCTCATTGGGCCACTCCAGCCCACAAGTGTAGTAGCATTAACCCCACATCACTTCAGTGCGGTGTCAGGATACAGCAGTGGTGGAGGCTGTTAATTGTATGAAAATACATGCTGATGCATCAACGCTGGTCCACATCCACTATGGCCTTGAACTTGATGACATCGTTGGCGAGGGATGGCAAAGATCCAAAGATGCATTCTCCCTGACCAGAACTGCTGCTTCCATATCTTGAGCCATTGGCAGCATCCTCACAGACGGTAAACACAGGTTCAAGATTCCATCCATTGAGAAACCATTTGTCCCTTCAAGCTTGCTCTACCATTTCAATCTGATTATGTCTGATCCTCTATCCCAATGCCATATTCCCACTCTCTCCCTATACCTCTTGATTAACATAGCATCTAGGAATCGGTCCACTTCGTTCTTGAATACATTCAGCCTTCTGTGCAAAGAATTCCACGGGTTCACCACCCTGTGAGTGAAGAAATTTCTCCTCATCTCAGTCCTAAATGATATCCCATATTCCAAGACTAGACTTTTTTCAGACTTTTTGGCCCCTAATCGGTCCCACCCAACTTTTACCACAAAATTACTATTTATATACTTGTAGAGAGCTTTTGGATTCCTTTTCTTTGTTAGCTGCCAGTCTCTTCTCATACTCTGTTCCTGTTAAATTTTTCAGTTCCCTGCCTGGTTCTCAGTTTGTATAGTTGGGCAGAAGCATTTAAGCAATGCCGGCAACAGGGCAGCTTCCAGCTGCAGCAGTGGCCATGTAAACAGGGGCCATGTCAAAACTTGCCTGTCAAAAGTGCCCACAAGACTATTACCAGAGTGCCTGCCGCCTTTGTTCTCAACATTGCAGGATGAGGAAGGGGAGAGTAGGGGTGCATGGTTCAAGCTGCATGCTGCCTGAAAAATTCCAGTTGGCCCTGATAATTGGCCTAATTACCATTAACTTACCTGAAATGAGTGCCTGCAGTTTGTGGTCATGTGACCCTTCCATTCCAATACCGCCTCCAAGGAATCGGGTGAACTAGTTGATAGAATGAAGTTTTACATCTGTCACCTCTGTACTCATTTTCGTATGGGTATGAAGATTCAGCCCCTTGTTAATGTGTTATGCACTGCCTAATTCACAACTGAATACAGAACTCCACTTGGAAACTCACTGATAAAAAACTAAATGGAATGCTATCTTCTCTTCACCACGCATTATGAAATTCATTTCAAGGATTTCTTTTTGTAATTTCTTGTCAATATTGTAATATGTTGTTCCTGGGACCAGGAGCCAATGTTCAACATTTCTGACAACAGAATCAAATTTGCGTTCAATTTAAATTCTCTGCCCCAAAGGCAGTAAGATTCAGAGGGAAAATGCAACTTCAATAATAGATATGTAAATTGCTCATATCTACAGGAAAAAAATTGATCCAATAATCCTTCCTACTTTAGACTAGGATCTCAATCTGATTTTTTGTAGCTTTTTCACTATGTCTTCAGTTGATTTTCTCCAAAAAAAAGTTATCTCTCTGATTGTATATGTATATTTTAATATCCATTCACCTGATAGGTTATTGTTATGAAAATGTCACAAGGTACTTCACACAGTTGATTACTTGTGAGTATGACTTTGTCATGCAAGCAATTTTTTTATTCATTCGTGGGACGTGAGTGTAACTGACTGGCCAGGATTTATTGCTTATCCCTAGTTGCCCTTGAGAAGGTGAGCTGCCTTCTTGAATTGCTGCAGTCCATGTGCTGTGAGTTGACCCACAATGTAGTTAAGGAGGAAGTTGCAGGATTTTGACCTACGACTGCGAAGGAACATTAGGATAGGGAGGGTAACTTGCAGGTAGTAATGTTCCTATTTATCAGAAGAACTGCCCTTGTCTTTCTAAGTTCTGAGTTTGGAAGGTGTTGTCTAAGGACTTTTGTTTAATTGCTACAGTGCATCTCAAAGAACAAAGAACAAGAACAAAACAGCATGGGAAACAGGCCCTTCGGCCCAACGAGCCTGCGTCACCACCCCGATGTTCCCACCTCTACCCACGATCCCTGTCCATGTTTATAGATCTATGGATTAAAAACCAAATTTGAGACAATTTAGGGAAAATTTGTTTTGCCAATTAGCCTAAGAGCACATCTTTGGGATGTGGGAGGAAACCGGAGCATCCAGAGAAAACCCACACGAGCACAGGGAGAATGCGCAAACTCCCACAGACACAGGCCCAAATCCATGTATCTGCACAGCACAGCAATAGTCACTGAGCTGTCGTGGTGCCCATCAAATGGTCCAGGTCAAGCGTACACTAACGACGTGAAGCACTAGGATACTCTCAAAAAAGATCCAAGAGCAGTCCTCTCATGACCCATCGCGTGTATGCCCCTCGTTGGACAACAAGGTGGACCAAAGCACCTGTAGGATGAAAACAAGTACATCAATATCATTATCTATTTACACACTTCCCAGGAACTCCCAAGGTTCATGATCCCTATTTGAAATCAATTTTCTATACCCCTCCATTTCCATACTGTTCATGTGCCCATCTAAGTATTTCTTAAATAACTCCAGACTACCTGCCTCCACCACTTTACTTGGCAGTACATTCCATACCCCCACCACCCTCTGTGTGAAAAAACTCCCTCTAGCATCCAAATTATACCTTACCCCCCTCACCCTAAGCCCGTGACCCCTCGTGCTATTTGAGTCCATCCCAGGAAAAAGCTTAACCCTGTTTACTCTATCTATCCCCTTCAAAATCTTGTACACCTCTATCAGATCTCCTCTAAGTCTACGTCTTTCTAAGGAAAACAGTCCCAATTTGCCTAACCTCTCCTCGTAACTCAGACCTTCCATACCAGGCAGCATCCTGGTAAACCTCCTCTGCACTCTCTCCAGACTCTCCACGTTCTTCCGGTAGTAAGGCGACCAGAACTGGACACAATATTCCAAATGAGGTCTAACCAGCATTTTATACAACTGCAACATTAAAGGTCAGCTCTTGTACTCTATACCCCTTCCTATAAAGGCTAGCATACTATATGCTTTCTTCACAACCTTCTCCACTTGCTCTGCCACCTTCAGACTCGTGCACCTGCACCCCCAGGTCCCTCAGCGTTTCTATACTCTTAATAGGTCTACCCTTTATCATATACCTCCCCCCTAAATCCTTTCTCCCGAAATGCATCACCTCACATTTGTCGGGATTGAATTCCATCTGCCATCTGTCTGCCCAAGCTACCAGCCTATGTATGTCCTGTTGCATCACCTGACAATGCTCCTCACAATCCGCAAGCTCAGCCATCTTTGCATCTTTGCTGATCACTCCACTTACTCCCTCTTCCAAGTCATTTATATATATTACAAATAGAAGAGGTCCCAGTACCGAGCCCTGCGGCACACCACTAGTGACCGATCTCCAGCTAGAGAAACACCCTTCCACTATTACTCTCTGTCTCCTATTACCAAGCCAGTTACTTATCCATCTAACTACCTGTCCTTGTATCCCATTAGCCTTGACCTTCTCGACTAACCTCCCATGAGGGACTTTGTCAAACCCTTACTAAAATCCATATAGACGACATCAACGGCTCGCCTTTCGTCCACCGTTTTCGTCACCTCCTCAAAGAACTCTATCTCGTAGAGAACACACTACTGCTATTGAGTGTTGTGGTGGAGGGATTGAATGTTTGTGATGCCAGTCAATGTCAAGTTTCTTAAGTGTTGTTGAGCTGCACCCATCCAGGAAATGGGGAGTATTCCAATACACTGCTGACTTGTGCCTTGTAGATGGTTGATAGGCTTTGGGGAGTCAGGAGGTGAATTACTTGTCTCGGTATTCCTGGTCTCTGACCTGCTCTTGTATCCACTGTGTTTACGTGGAGAGTCCTGTTGAGTTTCTGGTCAATGGTAACCTCAAGCATGTTGACAGTGGGGAATTGGGTGCAGCTCAGTGATGGTTACACCATTGAATGTCAAAGGTGGTGGTTAGAGTGTCGCTTATTGGTGATGGTCAATGCCTGGCATTTGTGTGGTGAAATGTTACTTGCCACTTGTCACCTAAGCCTGGACATTGTCCAGATCTTGCATTTGAACATGGACTGCTTCAGTATCTGAGAAGTCGTGAATGGTGCTGAACATTGTGCAATCATCGGCAAACATCCCCACTTCTGGCCTTATGATGAAAGGAAAGTCATTGATGAAGCAGTTGAAGATTGTTGGGCCAGGACATTGCCCTAAGGGACTCCTGCAGAGATATCCTGGAGCTGAGATGACTGATCCTCCACAACCATAACCATCTTCCTATGTACCAAGTATGACTCTAACCAGCAGAGAGTTTGCCCCGATACCCATTGATTTCAGTTTCGTTAGGGCTCTTTGATGCCACACTTGGTTAAATGTTGCCTTGATGTCAGGATCTGTCATTCTCACCTCACTTCAAGAATTCAACTCTTTTGTCCATTTTTGAACCAAGGCTCAGGAGCTCAGGAGCTGAGTGACCCTGGAGAAACTGGGTGTCACTGAGCAGATTATTGCTGAGCAGATGCTGCTTGATAGCACTGTTGACGATCCCTCCATCATTTTACTGATGATCGAGAGTTGGCTGGTGTGGAACATACAGCAGCCATCTTGCATTGACAAGGTTACATTAATAGCAATGAGTTAATTTGCCTCTCTTGCATTGACAAGGTTACATTGATAGCAATGAGTTAATTTGCCTCTATGATTGTAGTGACTGGGGGAAAGACTGTTAATCAGGTCACCAGGATTGAATCTTAAACTGTGAGCAAAGACTCCAGCTATTGGTGCCTTAATACGGGAAGGTGATGGCTTAGTAGTATTATCGTTAGACCTTTAATCCTGGCTGTCACACTAGACCCCATCAAAGTGGGTGGAGGCCATGAGAGATGGAAAATACATTGGGAGGAATACTTCAGCGGAGGGTCTCCAATGAGCATGCTCCAACCAGCATTCTCTTGTCACTGAGGAGAGTGTTGGGTTGGATATGCACACAAGTCCATAACAATTCTCTGACACAGAAATCAGAATAATTCCAACTCAGTCAAGCACCCCACCTTTTCACAATCTTATTGGTAGAAATGATAAGTTTTCTCCATTTTGGTTTGTCACAAGCCAGATACTCTCATGAGTAGGTGGATGTATATCATCTCTTCAGAGATAGTTTGAAGACAACCCTAGAGCATTTTTACTGGGAAACTGCGTAACTGAGCTCTGTCTGGAACAGTTGCTTCAGGAGTCTGGTGTCAGGCGTATGAATAACATGTCCTGCCCATCAGAGCTGGTTTCAAATGATTAATACCTCAATGCTCGGCAAGTCAGCTTAGAAGAGGACATTGATATTGGATTGCCTTTCGTGCTATTTAATTCGGAGTTTCTTGTGAATGCAACATTGGTGCTACTTCTCCAATTCTTTGAACATATGAACTAGGAGCAGAAATAGGCAATTTAGTCCTTTGAGCTTTGTCTGCTGTTTAATATTATCATGGCTGATCTCATTTCAGCCTCAACTTCAGAACCATCTCAGCTTTTCTCCCATTGGTTTTACATAGATCCACCTTGTTACAAACCATCACTCACATTCTTCTGCACTATATGGCCAACCCTGGTTCTTCATTTATTTTATGGAATAATTGGCAGCAACACTATGTTTATTGCCAGTTGAAGTTTTTAAAAGTTTATTTATTTGTCGCAAGTAGGTTTACTGCAATAAAGTTACAATGAAAATCATTGTGACACTTTTTTGTTCTTTGTTCTTCAGATACACTGTATGAGAATTTAGCATGGCCTATGCACTTAACTGTTTTTTGGACTGGGAGAGGAAACTCCAGATATGGGTAGAATGTGCAAACTCCACACAAACAGTGACCCAAGCCGGGAATTGAACCCGGTCCCTGGCTATGAGTCTGCAGTACTAACCACTGTGCCACCATGCCATCTGTACCAGATTCAGCCTTCAGATTTTCCTCCTTCCACCAGCCTATCCCTCTGTTTTTAAATGTTGTAACAATTATTGCAACATCAAATTATTAGATATTCCCAATATAACAGTTTTCCATCACTAAGGTAGACTGGCACACTTATTTGTTAATACACCATATGACAAACACAAACTTGGGGCTGATTTTAACTTTGTTAAATGGATTTTAAGTTAGAATTAGGCTATGAGGCGAGTGGGGTGAGGTGTGGATTTTAACCTAAAAAAAGGGTGGATTTGCGTTGGTTTGGGGGACAAAAGCCTGAGTCTCACACAAGAGATTATTAAGCAAACTCGCTGGCAGACAGGAAGCAAAGAGTGGGAATAAACAGGTCCTTTTTGGAGTGGCAGCCAGTGACTGATCAGGTACTATAGAGTTCAGTGTTGGGACCCCAGCCATTCACAACAAATATTAATGATCTGGACAAAGGAATTGAATACTATATTTCCAAATTTGCCAATGACACTAAGCTAGGTGGCAATGTGTGCTGTGAGGAGAATTCTAAAGGGCTGCAGGGTGACTCAAACAGACTGGCTGAGTTAGCAAATACTTGACCAATGCAATATAATATGGATCAACGTGAGGTTATCCATTTTGGTGGCAAAAATAGGAATGAAGATTATTATCTGAATGGTGGCAGTTTAGGAAAAGGGGAAGCGCATGGTGAAACTTTCATTAAGTTTCATTGGCATGTAGGTACAACAGGCAGTGAGGAAAGCTAATGGCATGCTGGCCTTCATAGCAAGAGGATTTAAGTATAGGAGTAAGGATGTCTTGTGCAGTTATACAGGCTCTTGGTGAGGCCACACCTTGAGTGTTATGTGCAGTTTTGGTCTCCTAGTTGAGGAAGGATGTTATTGCTATTGAGGGAGTCCAGCAAAAGTTCATCAGACTGATTCCTAAAAAGGCAAGACTAACATAGGAAGACAGACTGGATTGACTGGGCTTGTACTCACTGGAATTTAGAAGAAGAGAGGGGATGGTACTGGACAGACTAGATGAGAAAAGAATGTTCCCGATGTTAGGAAAGTGCAGAACTAGGGTCACAGTCTAAGAATAAGGTGTAAACTGTTCAGGATTGAGGTGAGAAAGAACTTCTTCACTTAGAGAATTGCAAACCTATGGAATTCTGTATCAGAGATAGCTGTTGCCACCAGTTTGTTCAATGTGCTCAAGAGGGAGATGGATGTGGCCCTTGTGGCTATAAGATATGGAGAGAAAGCAGGAGTGGGATACTGAAAGTGCATGATCAACCATGATCATGTTGAATGGTGGTTGAGACTCGAAGGGCCGAATGGCCTACTCCTGCATCTATTTTCTATGTTTCTAAATCTATTTCCTGACCCTAACCTACCTTCAACTCACCCATTTTCAATTTTTACTCAGATTTGAATTTGGGCAGGTAAATACTCATTCAAGGAAAGTTGGTTTGAACTTTAAATAAGATGATGTGCTTGTAAGCCTGCCTCATTGTTGTTCTATATTTTAGAATTTATTTGTGGATAGCTGGGTTATCATGAGGGTTGAGAAATGTAATTATGTGATTACCTTTAAAGTATATCTTGGATCCTGATGCCTCTGCAAGAAGCCAGTTGTGTCAAGCACCACCCTTTTACCCCCAGGTTTTTCCCAGAGGCTTTCAATTCCATGAGGAGGTCTCAAGATCAGCATCCCACAAACCGCTGATTCCTCCCAAACAATCCTGGAGGCACCTGACTAACCAACCCCCAGTGTATCAGGTCAACGATCAAACCCTTTCCCAGGCTTCTGGTCCAATTAAATCCCTTCCTCCCACTCGATAGATGGCCTAGTATGACCTGAATTTGACATAGCTTGCCTTAACTGCCCTACATTCTGAATGTTAATTACCAGGGACATCATTTGTCCCAGATTTCTCTGAGCAGCAACTGAGGAGACTGCTGAAGTCTCCTCTTGCCGCTGCTTGAGCATCTTTAGTGCCTGCCCATAGATATTGTACTGCTGCATATGTGCTCTCCATTTAGACCACTCAGCAGAACAGAACACTGAACTGTACACCACTCCAAAGTTTGCTTGGCAAACAAGTGGTTACGTGGAGGAGTATTTGCTGGAGTACAGGCATCACCAGGTTGAGGAGGCAGATCATAATTAAAGTATTTTGTGCAGGGAGCATTGCGAGAACACAGTTTGGATTTATTCAATCTTGTCACACTGAGACACACGTTCCCCCATGTCTACAGTTTCCATACCCTCTTTCCCCCACCCTAGGCCTTACCAATGTTGAGCATTGTTAACATATGCTCAAATTCAAGTCTAGCCAGCCTCAGTTGAAGTGTCCCTTACTTTATTTCCCTCAGAGTGGATCATCCTGACTCACTCCCAAACCACTATCTGCCTCTGATCAACATTCGGTAGACAGCATTACTGCATGCATTCTGTCTAAAGTCAAACTAATAGCTGAGACCACCATGTAACCAATTAACGGCACAAGCATTTACATGGAAAGTGGCTTTTGAACCTCAGCACAAATGGTTTTCTGTAATGAAACTATGTTTGCACAACTTAAAGAAGAATTATTGCCTTTGTGTTTATTAAAATAAGAAATCTGTTTATTATTAAGATATTTTATTATTTTAGCATGTAAAGAAACAAAATGTATTTTAAGAAATTAGGAGGTATAAAGAGTTCTTACAGCTGTACAGCTGTCACCATAGGGTAGTCGCTAGAAGTAATGCGGATAGTAGGTTCTTGAGTATTGATGTAATTCACTTGAACAATGTTATCTGATCCAGTGGATGCAATGTGATGCTGAACCAGGTCTTCAGCTGTGTGTGATGGAGTGGAATTGTAGAGAATAAATCCAATCATAATGATCACAAACGCCAGGATGTATAATGCTGAAAACTAATAACAAGGAAAGAATTGAAGGCACAACTATTCAAAGATTTTTCAATTGTTTCATATTAATTCAGTACAAGTGAAGCATAATGAGTTAAAACTCTCAACTACTTCAAATTATTTTTCAATCTGTTAGCAAAGAGATACAAATCTGAATTCCTGTATCTGATGATCACTGAAAAAAGAGACATGTCAAAGCTTTTTGTCTTACACTCATCAGGGCAGTTGCAAGAATACTACTTGTTGAGGGAACAACAATTTATACTTTGAGAAGAGAATGCTGATTGGTTGGCAAATGGACTCTGATTGACTGAGGTGTTGTCACGGAGATTGAACAAGTTAACTCCTGACTGGCAGTTAACTGCCTAGTTGTGTTTAAATTCAAACTAGGCAGGTTGACTCTGATTGGTCAAAGCATTGTCTTGATGAATAAACCAGAGAATGGCTATCGTCTGTTTTGTTCAGTTGAAATAATGCAATGTGTGTCCATATTCTTTCTGTCTCCAACAAACAGGGATTTGTGCCTTAATAGAAGTAGCAGCTAGTACTCGTAAGTGTGCCACACTGTAAACCCGACTGATGATCTTAAATTGGTTGTGAGCGAAACTACAAAACGCTATTAACAGGATGTGCTGTCAAGCTAAAAAGGTATTCTGCCATCACAAATGAGCAATGTGGTATATGAATTTCAGTGGCAGTGTAATGCTAGGTATGTAAACATAAGTTCTGAGAATTGATAGACCATATCAAACAGAATGCACCTTCAGATGCTCTCATTAAGGTACTGACCGTATCCAAGCAGCCCATGCTTATAAAACTCAAACAAGTGTCCAACATTACATCTGATTCCATGATTGGACAACATTTGCTCAACAATTTGAATGTGTTCAGAATTACACTAACAACCAATTTAGATTATCTGTTAGGCTTGCAGTGTGGCACACTTACGTATGCTAGAACTTAAATATATTATTATTCCCTGTCCTATTCCTTGCAGACAGAAAGAATATATACATACATTTGGGGCAGCACAGAGACACAGTGAATAGCACTGCTGCATCAAAGCGCCAGGGACCCAAGTTCAGTTTTGGCCTTGGGTAACAGTGTGTGCAGAGTCTGCAAATTCTCCCCGTATTTGCATGGATTTCCTAGAAATGCTCCAGTTTCCCCCCGCAGTCCAAACATGTGCAAGTTAGATGGATTGGGAAATGTGCAGTGCTATGGTGATAGAGTGGAGAGCAGTTCCCAAATAAAATGCTCTTTCAGCAAGTTGGTGCAGACTGAATGGGTCGAATGGCCTCCTTCTGTACTATATGGATTCTATGATTGCACTTGTTTCAACTGAACAAAATTGGTGACAGCATTCTTTGGTTCACTCCCCAGGGCATCACCTTGCTAATCAAAGTCAACCTGCCTGGTTTGAATTTAAACAAAGCTTTGCAGTTAACTGTCAGTCATCAGTTAACTGGTGCATTCGACGTGGCATCACCACTACCTATCAGTCGTTTTGCCATCCAATCAGCACTCTTTTCTCATGAAGTATAAATTATTGTACCCTTTACATTTGGTATGCTTGTAAAATGTCCTGTTGAGGGCAGCATGAAAAATTTCAACGTGTTTTTTTTTTCAGTGATACTCGCATTGTGTACCAGCAAACAGCAATTCTTCTATCTGAATTCCAAAACCAATATGAAATAAGTTTTTCTCCAATGGGCTGAAATCTAATTTCTTAAATCTATAAATTAGTTTATTTGCAGTTTGTTGTCTGAGATATTTTTCAGCATTTTTTTTAATATGAGTACAAGAGAACAATTAATTAGAAGTGTTTGATTTGGTGATTATTGTGCAACACCATCCACCCACAGATGAACACAGTTGGAAACTGTTGGTAGAATTACACTTTATCTGTGATCTTAAAAAAAAGATACAAAAGAGAACATAAATGTTAACCTTTCATATTAGTTGACTGGTTGATTTAAGAGTAAGTAGCTAATGTTAGTCACAATAGTGACTCAATATTTTTCTTTTGGTTTCCATAGCATCCTCCTACACACTGCTATTGGGAAATGCTAACCTTTGCACCATTCTGTAACTATCCAACCAAGAAAATAGCCTGAAAGCTGTTACTGAGACTTACAAACTTGCAATGTTGTGCTTTGTAATCTGTAATTTCCAATACTGTTGCAATTGTGCCTAGGAACAACTGCATGCCATGGTGTGATTTGAATCAAGGTCCCCAAAGCATTACTATTGGTCTCTGCATTACTAGTCCAGTGACAATAGCTTTGCACCACTACCTCCCCCAAATATGTATGAACTTAAATGTCACTGATCAAATAATCACTTGCTAAAGCCAACCTCTTTCAAAAAAAATTGTCTCTCTTTTCTTTTTCTTTGCTTTGCTTTCCCAACCTATTGCATGTGATGCTGCCGCCATAACTATTCACGAGCCAGCAGTGAGCCAGAGGTGACCACCAGGAAGACACCTACTGTATATTTAGCACTGCTCCAATTCAGCGCAGTCATAATCAGGAAATCAGCAGATGGAGTGTTCAATTGTTCCACACAGTATATTCAAAATGCCTCATTACTAGTGCCTTGCTTGTTGCTCTGCTAAGTATTCCCTGGGTACATGTTATTTTACGTGTCTGAAATGTCAGATGTCAATTTAAATAATGCCAATTTAAGCAAAACCTTGGAGGGACAAGTTTCAGGTGCTCTGAAGAGGTTATTGTCAATAGATTGCAAGTTAATGAGCTGTTGTGGCTGATGGAATGGATTCTCAGAGTACAGGAAATCCAAATTTACTGATTTAAATTTTAAATTGAGATCTTTTAGTTTCTCCTGAAAAAGGTAATAATTGTTGTTCAAAAACAGTGAAAAGGATAAATCGAGTTACTATTGACGACACAATTTAATGCCTGAGGTTCTTTTTAGGTTTGTAATTTGAGTTAAAATGGGTAAGGACATTAGAAATACAAGGGTAAATTCAAAGATAGTAGACAAGTTTGCTAATGAAAACTCATGGTGGGTGATCTTTTGAAAAAATAAATTGATTGACTACATGGGAAGAGTGCATGTGTGGATTTTCAAAAGGCATCCAAGAAGCTGTCTCACAGAAAATCTTAGTGTAAAAATTCAGGGCCATGTTAAAAGAGGAAATATTAATCGGCAGACAAGAAACAAATTGATAAGGCTCAAATTGGAGAAAGTTTGGAGGGTCAGTGCAGGGCTACCTTTTGTTCTCTGTATGTGCAGATGGCTTAGACCTGGATACAGAAATAATTGCTGATGGAAGAGGTTTGGTTAACAACAAGCGTAAGTGTTAATGAATTCCATTGACTAGTGAGTGAAGTGATGGTGGAGTGACAACTATTTGAAAAGCATAATTGTGAGGTGATGCATAAAACAGGGAAGTGGGACAAGGTAGATTGCTCTTTCAGAGAGCCACTGCAGAGTCAATGGCTGAATGGATTCCCTCTCTGCACTGTAAAGATTCTATATATTTTAAGAGGAATTAGACAAGCATTGTTTATTTTGGTTGGAAGGAGTCATTAGTTTAAAATTATATTACAGGTGAGAACAGATGTTAGGAAGGTTCCTGCACTCAAGGCAATGTCAGAGCATGGATACCTTGGAAATGATGTGGTTGGGCCAAAGACCATTGTAACTTCTTAGGGAAAAAAAAGATAAATATTCACAACAGAGAAAGAAACAGCATTGTGGGAAGAGTGTAGGGCAGTGAATCAGACACAATAAGTGAGTAGGCTGGTTATTTCTACCAAACTGAACTTCTCTTCCTGTTATAACTCTTCATGCTTTATGTTCCCTGATGTGTGGTTAAAATTATTAAACCTTATGACTATATTGCTAACCTTAAATCATCAAAGGAGGATGTTTCCTGAATACCAATACATGTTACAAGCAAAGGACATTACCATGGATTTGAATAAATTACACCATGCTGACACAAATTAGGTTCAATATCACAAATATGCAAAACTAGAAAACTAATGCAAACTGACATTGTCCCAAAAATTGCAGATGGAACTCCCAAAAGATTGACAGCTTGAAAGTAACTGAGTATCGGTCAATGGCCGATACAATTAAAAAGTTAGACTGATTGCAGCAGGACAAAGATTTATGACAGACTAAGCTGCAGGCATACAAAATATTCCATCCCCTTTATTGTAAATACTGAAAGTTTACATTGCTTTTTCCATATTTTGTGGCCTGGGAGCAATCTGACATGGGCACGCTTTTTCAAATTTTTTTCTAACTGCGCATGCGCAGTTCAGAGCTCCAACTGTGATTCAAACGTGCAATTTTTTTTCAGGCTGAGTGTGTATGAGAGCACCTGAAAGCAGATTTCCAAGTCAGATCTGAATTGAGCCCAGATTCAACATTTAGAATGCAAATGGTAACATCAGGCCTATTGTAATTGTAATTTAAAGCAATTATACTGAGATTCAGTTTCACAGCTTATTTATTATTTAAACCTTTTTTATGAATTCTCACAACACCAGGTTAACAGTCATTGCTACCATTATACCTTCTTACATGGTGATGGGTGCATGGGTGGGATCATAAAGCCTCAGTGAACAAATCTGTAAATGGAACACTCAGAAATAACAACTCACCTGAAATTGCTGGTAAAAAGAGACATTTTTATCTTGTCCTCATTAGGACCGATGCAAAAATGCCAAATTCCAAAGGAAGTAATAATTTATTCCATATGAAAAAAGAATGCTAATTGATTGGCAAAGTCAATTTTGGTTGGTTGCAGGGTTGCCACGGAGAATGCACTAGGGAACTGTTTCCCCCACAGGCTTCTGTTTAATTCAAAGGAGGTGCAAAGCTTGGACATGTTCCTTTTGTTTGCAGAGGACAGGTCCTTGTAGAAGAGTGCAAAAGCTCACAGAAGAAGTTATCAGTGGATCTGCTAGTGGCCAGCTAAGATCAATCAAAACATTGCAACAGCTAACCTCCAAGCATAACTGACACATATCTGAGAAAGACCAAATCAAGAGCATCTCCAAGATATGAAAAATAGAGGAATATGTAATACAACCAAAATGAAAGAAAATTAAATGCAGAGTATTCTCCTAAGTTCACCAATGAATTTACTGATTGAGTTGCATTTTGGATGGTTACTTACCTTGTAATGGAACAGGAAAATCCCTAGGAAGAGGCTGTAGAGGTCGGCAGTCAGGATTGCAAGATTGACCGATGTAGCATTGCTGAGCTTAATCACAACTGGCAGGAAGCTATACCAGCCAAACATGCAAACAGCAAATGCAGTGAACAACAGTACTGTAAAGGGAAAGAGGGTATTGAAATCTAATCTTGAAACTGTCATAATGATATACCTTGTGTAGTCAGACTAGATGCAATCATGTAACAGTTTCAAAACAACCATTAATGTGTTCTCTTATTAGCAAAGTTGGTGAAAGCCTGTGTAGCCAATCAGATGGTATTATTCAATGGTTCAAATTGAAATGACTCAATATTATAGCAGTCTTTATACCATGACAAAATACTGCTAGTCTTGTAGGGAAAGTACAAAACACTTTTAATACCAATTTTTGCATGTCACATCAGAAATTTAGTTGTGATTTCAGATAGTTAATGGCCAAAACAAGAGAATCCAGCCATTTCCCCATGGTAGTCAATGGCATTATCGTCACTGCATCCCCCACTATCAACATCCTCGGGGTTATCATTTGCTAGAAATTGAACTGACCTAGCCATATAAATACTGTGTCTATAAAAACAGGCAGAGGCTCAGGAAGTTGCAGACAGTGACACCTCCTAATACCACAAAGCCTTGTGCACCATCTACAATGAGGCGCAAGTCAGGAGTGTGATGAATTACTGTCTACATGCCTGGTTGAATGCAGTTCCAACAACACTCAAGAAGCTTGACAGCAGTACAGTACAAAGTAGCCCCCTTTGATTGGGACCCCATCCATTATCTTCAACATCCACTCCCTCCAGCTACTGTTGCATAGTGGCAACAATGTGTACCATCATCACTGCAGCAACTTACCAAGGCTTCTTTGACAACACTTTCTACACCTGCAATCTCTACCACCTTGAAGGACAAGGGCAGCAACTGCGTGGGAACACCACCACCAGCACGTTCCCCTCCAAATCACACGCCATTCTGAGTTGGAAATACGTTGCCCATCCTTAACTGTTGTTGGGTCAAAATTCTGGAGCTTCCTCTCTAACGGCACTGTAGGTGTACCTGCACCATGGGCAGAAGCATCTTCTGATGGGCATTTAAAGACAGGCGATAAAAATGCTGGTTGAGCCAGCGATACCTCATCACATGAAAGAACAAAAATAAAGGACATCTTGGACAATATGCTGTGAATTTCCTATATATATTATCAGTAGATAAGGCTCATGAAATTACCAATGTTATGTGTTACATTTACCAATGCAAAACACCATGTTTGAGGTTCCTTATATTGATTTTTCAGCCATTATCCCCTTATTGCTCCACCAAAAGGAAGCATCAAGATCAAACAGTGCATTTTTACATCCAGGATACCTGGTGTTCTATTTATTTAATGCTACTTTCCAAACAATTATTAGACTCAACAAATTCAATCAATTAAACTTATCGTTTGCATTACAAATGCCATGCCACCCCACATAAGTAGATCATCTTGCTTGACAGAATGAATTCAGCTCTCATCCAATATTTATAACCTCTTAATCCTTGAAGATTTCTTTTTTAAATATCTGACTGGCTTTGGTTCTATGTTCACAGCAAAAACAGCTTGCCAAACACCCTAACCAGTATATGAATCAATAAATGTGGGGTGGTTAGCTATTAATGAGACAAGTTATCAAATTGATTGTTGTTTACAAGCTGCCAACAGGGATATGACACATCAGGAATCTAAATGTTGTTACTCAAGTGCAATAGTCACTTTTCCAAAATAAGAACCAATTATTTAAAGAATGTTGATCACAGGCAGGTGACAAGTAGAAATTTCTTCTCACAGAGGGTGGTGAATCTCTGGAATCCTCTGCCCCAAAGGGTGGTTAGAGCTTCATTATTAAAAGTATTCAAAGTGGAGGTGGATAAATATTTGAGAGATCGAGGATTAGAGGGCTATGGGGAAATGGTGCAGAAAAGGAGTTGAGGCCAGCATAGATCAGCCATGATCATATTGAATGGCGGGGCAGGCTTGAAGGGCTGGGAAGCCCACTCTTGCTTCTATTTCTTGTGTGTTCTTGTAACAATTAGCTGGTAGAAGATAAAAAGTGATTGAAGGACATGCATTCCATTTAGTTCTTGAACTGGGTCAAGAAACAGTTCTGTCCTATCATACAAGGTTGTAAATTCTATGAAATCTGCCCTCTCTTTATTATGGAATGAACCCCAAACTGAAATCTAACCATATACTTTTGAACATGGTTCAAGGATGTCTTGTGATTTTTAGATCTCTCTAATGACTGGGGAAATTCTGAATAGTCCAGTGATGGGAAAATTACATCATTGGAATGTGTTGTCAAGCAAATGTCCTTAACTTGATAATTCCTAGAACATAAATGTCTCCGTGGTTGCATCCATATTGATACTGATGGTATTGCTCTACCTGGAGTGCTCAAAAAAACATTTATTTGGTGCATCTTGGCACGTAGGAAAGCAGCAGTATCTCTTAAGTGTTGTTGCTGTCATACTAGAAGTGGGACGTTGGAGACACCCTGATTGAGCCAAACAAATTCATGGAATTTATTGTGATCATGAATTATAGCAGGATAAGTAAGGTAATCTTGATAGGAATTTTACACTCTGATTCCATCTGGCAGAAACACACTCTCCCTACTCTAAACAAAGGGTTTTATGAACATATGAATTAGAAACAGAACTAGGCCTTTTGGCCATTCGAGCCTGCTCCATCATTCAGTAAGGTCATGGCTGATTTGTTTGTGCTTTGAGTTCCATGTTCCCACCTGCCCCAATAACCTTTGCTTCCTTTGCCTAACAAAATCTGTATTTCTCTGCGTTAGAAATATTAAATGACTCCATTTCCACTGCCATCTGCAGCAGAGAGTTCCAATCCCACACAATACTCTGAGAGAATGAAATTCTCCTCATCTCTGTCCTATAAAGGCAACTTCTAATTTTAAGTGTTCCCTAATTCCAGACTCACCCACAAGAGGAACTATACTTTTCACGTCCACCTTGTCAAGATCATTCAGGAACTTAAATCTTCAATCAAGTCACCCTTCACTCTTCTAAATTCTAGTGGAAACAAGCCCAGCTGTCCAACCTATCCTCATAAGACAACCTGCTTATTCCAGATATCAAGCTAGTAAACCACCTCTGAATCACCTCCAGCACATTTACATCCTTCTTTAAATAAAGAGACCTAAATTGCACATATATTTGCAATGTTGTCTTACCAATGTTGTATATAACTGATAACTGAAGCATAACATCCTTTTTTTATATTCAATTCCACTTGTAATAAAAGATAGCATTCATTTAGCCTCTTGATTACATGTTATACCTGCGTACTTGAGATTTAATTTCCCTAAAGGACATTAGTGAAACAGATGCATTTCATAGGTCATCATTAGACTTAATTCCAGATATGTATTGAATTCAAATTTCACTATCTGCTATGGTGGGTGACATATGGTGCTATGATTTAAACATGGGCCACTGGACAACAAGCCCTCCCTACCTCTGGGATTACCTCCAGCTCTACAAGCCTTAAAGATCTCTGCATTCCTCCAATTCTGATTTCTTACACATTCCTGATTTTAATCACTCCAACATTAGCATACACACCTTCAGCTGCCTTGGCCTTAAGGTCTAGATTTACTTCCCAAAACTTTTCCATCTCTCTACCTTTAACATTCTCCTTAAAACTTTTTCTCTCAGACAAGCTTTTGATCATCTATCTTGATATTTTTTTGTGGCTCAGTGTCAAAAAATGTTTTACATTGATCTTAAATGTGTTGGGACCTTTAACTATATTAAAAGCACTACATAATTGTAAGCTTTGTTGTTGAGTAGATACTTACCAATTTGCCAGTTCCAATTAATGTTTGCAATTGCATTATGTTCCAGAATGCTTCTACAACAGAAGAAAATAAAAAGTCTGAATTTTAAGATTAATACTAAGGATATAATATCATTCATAGTACTTCTTTCACAAACAATCTGTTTCATTCTCTTTTTCTTACCATATTCTTGATTATTTCTTTTCATACCTCCTCTATTGATTTTATTCCACACATGGTAATGGTGGCATATTATTACAATTTTAAAGTGAATTGCTGGGCAGCATGGTGCCACACTGGTTAGCACTGCTGCCTCACAGTTCCAGGGACCTGGGTTTCATTCCTGGCTTGGGTCACTGTCTGTGCAGAGTCTGCATGTACTCCTCATGTCTGCATGGGTTTCCTCTGGGTGCTCTGGTTTTCTCCCACAATCCAAAAGACATGCTGGTTAGATGCGTTAGCCAGACTAAAATTCTCCCCTAGTATACCCGAACAGAGACAACAGTATGGCAACTAGGCAATTTGCAGAGTAACTTCATGGCAGTGTTGATGTAAGCCTACTTGGGACTCTAAGAATAAATACACTAAACTGACTATGCTATAGTTATATGTTGTAGAAACTTAAGTACATAAACATATGTTAGTGAACTGTGCTATCAAAAAAAAAGCTCCTATTGTAGTCGTAATAATGCCATATAACTCCATGTCTGACATCATTCATTTTGATTACTGATATTCTTCAGGTTAATCCTCACTGATACTATTAAATAATTCAAACCTAAATCAGCAGAATGAACCAGAACCACATTCATTTCCACCTAAATTACATTTATTATAGAATATAAGACAGTTTTTTTTATTCTTTCCTGGGATGTGGTCATCACTGGCTAGGATAGCATTTGTTGCCCATCCCTAATTACCCTTGAACTGAGTGGCTTACTAGACCATTTCACAGAGTCAACCACATTGCTGTGGATCTGGAGTCACATATAGTTCAGACCAGGTAAAGATGGCAGATTTCCTTTCTTAAAGGACATTATTGAACCGGTTGGCTTTTTCTGACAATCGACAATATTTTCATGATCATCAGTAGGTTCTTAATTCCAGATTTTTTTTTATTGAATTCAAATTCCACTATCTGCCATGGTGGGATTCAAACCTGGGTCACCAGAGCATTAGTTGAGTTTTACTTTAATAGTCGAGTGATAATACAGTAGGCCATCGTATCCCCAAAACAGTCAGATCAAGAGATTTGTCATTGTGCTTTATGCATCTATAAAATTGATCTCAGACTCCATTGCTTAATTAATGCTGGCAATCCTTCATCAAAACATACGAACTAAAATACTAATATTGAAATATTGTATTAATAGCTATATATTTGCATTGTTTATGCTGACTGTCACAATGAAGGAATTATTAGAGTAACATTTGCAATCAATAAGACTGACACTCATTGTTAACCCATTCAAAGATATGGAGCTGTGCTTATTTTTCAGGCTAACAAGAAACAACTTACATTTTAAATTGTTTCTTATGAGTGGTACTTGACCATGATTCTTTTATGTTATTACTAAACCCAATTGAATTGAGATAGATTTATGTGGGTTCAGACTCGGCACAACAGTGGCCAGAATTCTCTGGCCATCCAAACCCTGCTACCACTGCCAGCAAAAACAGACAATTTGACACTCAACCAAATCTCTGTTCACAGCAGTGGGATTGGAGAATCCCAGCTGTGGGCAAGGTCAGAGAATCTGGCCCAGTAGCCAGTTTGTCTGATGGTGATTCATGCCAGTTGTACATTACAGGGTACTATATTTCTCCTGAAGAAACAAGTTTCTGTTAATAATAAATGCTAAACAAAGGTTTCACATGACTGAATAACTAAATACCCAGTTTATTGCATTGATGAGGAAGGCATCTTACAGCCAAATCAAAATGTATTTTTGATTAATGTGTTTTTCTTCCCATTATACGTGTTGCTGGTTGAATAAGTGTAAACATATAAAATGAATCTATCACAAGAGTTGTTTTGAAAGTTCAGTGTGGAAAATATTGGCCTGAATTTTCACACAGACACTCTCCATCTGAGTAGAAATGGCTGTGGATGCCTGGAGGCAGAGTTTCACTGCTGACCCTAGTTCTCACTATTTTTGTAACGGGGATAGAGGTTGGACAAGCAGGGTGGGAGAGATAGAGGTGAGTCGCACTTTACACATCCATGGTTCACAGAGGCGACTGCACATATTAAAGTGCAGCTGCCTTCAGTCTGATTTTATTTTGGGTGGTGAGATTTCCAAAACATGACTTATGTACTTTAGACCTCGTAGGAGAAAGTCTAAAGATAGCAGAGTTATTTAAAGAGGTAGTGAACCATTAGAATATGGTCCCAGAGCACCTGTGGAAGAGGTAAATTACCTAATGGGAGAGGTAAGGTGCCTTTTGGGATAGTCAAAGATATTGCAAAAAATGGATTGACTAATTGGAACTGTCAACTGGCAATAAATGTTGGCCCCACCCATGAATGAATGCAGAAAACTTTCACTGGAGTGTTAAACTGGCAAGGAATTTAAATTTCAAATTTTGTCTGCTGTTTATAAAAATCAATTTTCATTCTGTCCACTAACCTGAGGATAGTTGCACACCTGATTTCACAATCTATAATTTTCACTGTGGGGTGCTTGTCAGTTTACAGTTTGATTAACAGTGTTTATAAAGTCTTGGAAGTGGGAATATGTAAATAACTGTTTGTTGTTACAAGGGGCTATATGCTAGGGCAAGTTAAATGTAGTGAACTGTGCGGTTTTATAAAACTGTGAGTTTTTAAAATAGTGAATTCATCAATCAACATTTAAGGACTTCATTTTATCTGAACATGGTTCCTGAAGCCTGCCCAAAGTAAAGTTGTAATGGATGCTGTAAGGGCACAGCATGATGGCTGGGGGGTGGGGAGGATGTACAGGTAGGGCTATGGGAGTGAATAGGAGCATGATGTGGCATGAATTACGATAAGTAAGGAATGGGGATTATTTTTTTTTTAAGCAACACAGCACGGGAAACAGGCCCTTCGGCCCAACGAGCCCGCGCCGCCGTCATACTATATAGTAGCAAATCCATTATCCTATTTTAATATTCCTATATAATAATATATATATTATTCCTAATATGGAAAATTCTCACCATAGGGACAATTTGTTTCCCAATCAGCCTAAGAGCGAATTTTTGGGTTGTGGGAGGAAACCGGAGTGCCCGGAGAAAACCCACGCAACCACGGGGAGAACGCGCAAACTCCCGCAGACACCGGCCCAATTCCAAGTGTCTGCACAGCCACATCGATAGTCTCCGAGCTGTCATGGTGCCCTTCAGATGGTCCACATAAAGCACTCATATACGACATGAGATACCAGGCAACCCATGAATCAACATCCAAGAGCCGTACCCGCACCA